>JASVER010000003.1:10720801-10980770 GCA_030449065.1 Oceanodroma leucorhoa
GGGACATGGTTTAGTGGGCATGGTGGTGTTGGGTTGACGTTTGGACCTGATGATCTTAGAGGTCTTTTCCAACCTTAATGATTCTATGGTTCTATGATTCTATGACAATAACATTCTAGAAAAGTAAACAGCCCCGTACTATCAAATATGGGCTTGTAAGGAGGATACCATAGGACTGATCAAAGCCCTGTCATCATAAGGGAAGGAACCGGGGAAGAGTGAACCTCCAGTTAACTTACAGAGCTTGTACAACTAGATCAGTAGTTGTGATCAACTGAGGATCAGTACAGAGTGCTCAAAAACCTATGCTGGCTAGTGAGAGTCTGGGCTCTAAATTGCTTTTGGCCTAAGCAGAAAYAGATCTCCATAGTATGAAAAATATATATTTTAAAACCATGCTATGATTATTAYGATGATATTGAAAGTTGTGCATATGATTCCTGAGGAACTAATTCTTCTCATTTTGTGTTTGTTTTTTTTTTTTTTTTAACTTGGTGACACACACATAGTAAGACCTAACTAGCTCTAGTCAAAGGAAAGGTTGCTGCCTACTACCTATGTTAATCTTCTGCCTTTYCATCTGAGAACAAATGGCTGCATGGGCAGAGGGACAAAAGGATTCTCTATTTTTCCATCAAATTCTGCCAAACATTTTACAAGGCACAGCATACCTGCGGCAAGTCCATGATGAAATTGTAAGCATTGGCCTGTTTGGCTGCTTCGATTATGTCTTCCATGGTAGCCTCATTCCGACCATAGCGAATGTTCTCTGCAATCGTGGTGGCAAACAGCACTGGCTCTTGTTCAACAATACCAATCTGTGAGCGTAGCCACTGGATATTAAGGGAACGAATGTCATGGCCATCCAGGGTAATCTACAGAAACCAATTAAAACATGGACAAAAAAAGAGGAAAAAAGTCAGGGACATTTTCCCCTCCAGTTTAGAGACAAAGAAAGACACAATGGAAATGAAGGACCTTGATACTGTGTTTCCACAACCAGTGTAAAAAGAGCCTTCATACCTAAAAGAATGCAATGCAGTGGCAGTAATATATGCTAGTTCTTGGGCCTAGGAGTTGTGCTCTTTGATTTCATTTCCCAATATCTCTTTTTGCTTGGCCTCAGAAAGAAAACCAGGTGGAAAGTAATCAGCAAAATTATGATCATATGTTTACAATAAATTGGTTCTTCATCTTTTATACATTCAAATACAGGTATTTCACCATGTATGTGATCTGTACCAACTAGGAACACATAAATGGAATGAGATTGTTAACAAATGTAATCATATTCTTAGCCAATCCATTACTAAATGGTAATTGCATATACTAAAGCAATATTACGGGATGATTAGATGTTCAATACTGTGTTTTCCAGAATGGAAAATGATTTGTCACTCCTGAATTATTGTATCTATAGGTATAGTTTTTACTCAGATTTAGCACTGAATTTTTATTTTCTCCTAACAGTTTTTCTCATTCACATAATTATTTTTGGTAAGACTGTTTAGCATTCTCCTGAAATGCACAAGAGGATATTTTGCTCATTTAAAAAAAAAAGGAAAATAAAGTTAGGAGTCTTCCTTCTCACCTTGGAGAAGAAACCATGTCATTCTTTCAACTCCCTAAGGCTAGAGAAACACATTCTAGACTGGTACACTCACCATGCCATCAGTGGGGTCATAGAAACGCTGGATGAGCTGTATTGTTGTACTTTTTCCAGCTCCACTAGCTCCAACAAAAGCTGTTGTCTCCCCTGCTTTAATAATCATATTAAGGTTATCCAAAATCTGGAGAGGAAAAAAAGAAGAAACAGAATCTATCCATTCTAATACTCTCTCAGTCATACAACCAAGTGAGTATATTCTGTATCTTAAAATGAAGATTCAAAGCAATTTTACAAAATTCAGAAAAATATTATGAAGAAAGAGGAAAAAGAAAGCCAAATATTTTTACTTTGTTCAAAGAGTTTATAAATGCAGAGCACTATTTTCCATGACAGGCAGGCAGATTTTGGTCTTTGTTTGTTCCTGTTGTTCATCATTAAGAACCAGTCAACTTAATACTGTTGGRGAACTTGGCAATAAATCCCCTTTAAAGAACACTGTACATGTATTATGAATGCCTGTTAAAGCATAAATATTAAGAACAGTGAAACTATGTAGAAAAATCTGATACTTCRTATGCTTCTGTCTTTAGAAGCAATAACACTCATTTGCTTGTCCAATAATTTGCTTTTCTAAGGAGAATTTGTCAATTTAAACACAATAGTAGAGAAATAATGGGGTATATAGCCAATGCTCCTGTACCTTTTGCTAGCATTTTAATGGGTCACATGGCGCATCTCCAGGGTAATGGAAGAGTTTTATAAAATCTCCTTGCACCATTCAGCTTATTACTTTGTGTCCTATCCTAGCACACGTTGATACAAGTGCATAACTGATTGTAAGAGAAGCTGTATGCAGGTGAATTTGACTGAAATTACTACGAGTTTATGTTCAGCAGCAAGGAATATGTATGGCAATAGATATGTCAGAATGGTAAAATAAGCAGAATGGTAAGTAGAAGAACCCTTTAATGGGAGAATTATTTAGTCTACTTTTAAACAGAGGGCCTGGGCTTCTGGAAAACAAAGTCCACTGAAAATCTATAAATTGCTGGCAGAACTGGGATATTTTGATTGTGTACAGTAATTGTGTTCACAGGATAGATGATGAATAATTACCTTTATGTCTGGTCTGGAGGGATAATGGAAGGTTACATTATGAAATTCAATTTCACCTCGTACTTTATCCAGCTTGTAGCCATCTTCTGACATGCAGTCAATTTCGGGTTCCTAGGATAGAATTCATTGTGTTATTTATTTGCTGTTAAACAGCCAACACTGCTGCAGTAGATAAATATTCCCAATACCATACAAAGCCTTGGCACTTCTGTTTGAACAGCACTTGGCTGCACTGAGCCAGCAGCAGCTCTGCCCTAGGGCTAGCAGGCAAGGGACATGAAATTGAAGGCCATAGTGATGGGGGAGTTGACACCGGTGGGTAGTACGGGCAAGATGAATGCACCCTCTTCTCATTTTAATCTTACTGCAATTAGCACAGTTAACCACTCAGCTAGTTTTTGCTGTAACAGAACAGCTGACTGAGCGAGGCATTTTGACTAAGTTAATTTAGCCAGCTCCTCAGGAATAAAATGGCACTACTTCACTCATAAAAACATTCTCCTACAGCACTGAACAACCAATTCATTCTTGAAAATCTGCACACTTCATCACTTTGCATTTAAAACATCCATCCTTGCACACCCAGTCCTAAGGGCTGGAATCCTGATTTGAAGTTTTCCCATGAAGTGCTTTAGGTCTCACATACTTCTGGCCAGGCCTTGGGTATTGTGGACTCCTAGACATGAGCAGAGAACTAAGAGAAATTTGAGGAATCTCAAAGAAATAAAATTTTATAAGGATAGATTTTGAAGCATGGAATACAGAGAATGAATTAAAACTATAGCAACACCAATATTTGATAATGGAAAAGTGCATGATTTTTTTATGTAGCCTAACAGATTGAAGGGAATTTTAATACGAGAAATGTGTATGATCTAAGATGTTAAGAACAGCTAAAAGATTGGTTCCTCTTTAGGAATATATCTTACTTAAATTCAGATACTAAATTATGAAGAAAAGTTTCACTGATCCTGCAAGTGGGAACTTCAGCATGGCTGTAAGTTTAGTGCCAGAAAAAAAATTCTGTATCAGGGCAGAGCTGTGCTTTTACTGTCTAATCACAAATCTACAAATGCGGCAAGCAGATGGATCTAATTTTATCACCCTTTCTCTAGACAGACGAAATCTCACTTTAGTTTGCTTTTTTTACCCTAAGGTTATCTGACTCAGCCTTATCTTGAATTTCGTGATTAATTCCTACTGTTGCAACTCTTCTGTGCTTTTTAAATTTTTCTCTAAGAAACACTTCCCTTATTCACCCTTTTTCAGTTTATCTTAGAGCTTTAGCTTATGAATTGCATTTATAAGGCATATGTGTTATCATTATTATAGGACATTGAAGGGTTACTAAAAAGTCCAATAGCATTACCACAGCCCCTCTAGCCTTCTTTATATACCCTTATGTGCTCTGTAAAAGACAAGCAGCACTTTAATGTGTTTACACAGCTTTTAGCACAATAAAGCTTATCAATGACCAGAGATACTACGTACCGCTAAGAAATCAGCAGTATTTTGCAAACCACTAAATTTATACAGATATAGAAAGGAATCCTCATCAGTAAATGCCAGTGACTCTCAGACTTTCTCATACAACCTTATTTCAAATATCTGTCTAGATAATATTGTGATTAACGTTTATGACTGGTGTATGACCAGTGCCTGTGCTCATTTGGTCTCATTTTAACTCAGGGTAGCTCCAGGACAGGTGACAGAGGCCACCTTTGCCACTAATGCCAATAGAGCCACATCTTCTGATGCCATCTGGAGGTTGGGAGCTAGGTGCTTGCTGCAAGTTTGGCTGCAAGGTGACTATTACTGCCTGCCTGTACACTTTCTGTGGGCCAGCACTGAACAGTAATTACACGTAAGGAGAAATGGGAGTAAGAAACAGCAGTAGCTGAGGTAAAACTTCATTATTCAGAAACAGGCCACTTAAGAAATCTGTTCAACTCCCTCTCTGAGTCTGTGTGCATGTCACTAGACCTTTCTATTGCACAGTCAATTTTTCTTTAATTGCACTCATTTTTCCTCATTTACACAGTAGATAAAACTACTACCACTTGAGGCTTATTTAATTATTTTTCCACTACAAAGTGACACAGCTTAGAAATTCATCACTTACTTTATCTATTGTCTCAAAAATGTTTGCTGCAGCCCCACGGCCAGTGGCAAAGGCTTCCAGACAGGGAGATGCCTGGCCAAGATTTAAAGCTCCTATTAAAACACCAAAGAAAACCTGAAGAAGTGGAAAAAGAAATTAACAAAAYGTGATGTCACATTTTTATTACAGTTTAGAGCTCAGACAGGCAAATCAAACTACAGTGGCTTAATGACTCCTTGTGCACCAGCTGAGCTGCAGTCATTTACTATATGAGCACAATTAGCCCACAAGAAAGCAAACAAATGCATCTTASAAGGGATTTTCATTGTCTTTCACAACTTTGCTTCCAGGCTGAAGTAAATCAACTTATCTCATATTTGCCCTGGCCTAAAAACGTGCACCCAGATATTTACTGAGGTAAATTTACTCAGGTGCCACTTACATACCACACACATGCAAACGCATTAATTGTCTGTTTTTATGACAAGKGGTGAGCTGCATTGTATTGTGAGTATACCTTGTTCTTCTCAGTGCTAATATACCAGGGTGTGCTTGTCAGAATGAACACTTCTTTCCTAGAATTTACTCTGCTTTATTCCTCCTTAGTTTTTCAGTTACAGAGGTTGCTTGGCAGAGCAGATTACAAAGGTTTGGATAATGTCTTTGGTGCAGGCTTTTGGTCCATTTTTTGCTTTGTTGTGGCTGATAGTTTGAACACTCACCCTGAGCATTAGGAGAACTGGTATGTAATCCTTTGTTGTAGTTTGGCAATACCTGAGAGTTTTCCTAAGAAACAATCAAGGATTCAGCTGGCCTTTTGAATACAACGCAAACAGTAGTCAGGGCAAGGTGTGTAAGGGAACACTACTGTTGAGAAAGAAATAAAAGTACACAGGACTCAGTTCTCCCTTGCACCATAGTGATGTTTACTGAGAATAACCTCATGGCTGAAGTGGAAGAATCTACTGTACACATACTGTGCACTGCAAACATCTACACTGTAAGGTATAGATCATGCCATAAGTTCATACTCAGCTTTACTACAAACTAATTTTCTTGTGTGAACGAGACCCAAAGCAAGTAGGTTATATGCATGTCTGAATCCATCACGAACATGAGGGAGCAGGTTCTGTACATTTGATAGAAGAAGGGAAGGCAATGCTTAGTGTATCTCAATACGGTATAGCTGGTGCAGAACAGTTTTTCAGGAAAAGCATATTTAAATGTTTTGTATCTACAAATCCTCGCCTCCTCCCCCCTGCCAGACTAGGAGTGTATGGTAGAAAACATGAAGTCCAAGAAAGATGACTGGAAACTGAGAGAGCAAGGGGAGCACAAGGGAGAGTCTCTCCATTGATAGCTACAATTTTTCAGCTACAGGGTAGCTCCCCAGTGTTTGCCATTTGTCATTTGGAAGCACTGAACTATGGTTATCATGTGCAAGGCAAGGAAATTGCTCACTTTGTTTTTCACAGCACTACCTCATATAAACTCCTGGTGTCAAGAGCAGTTGCAAATTATTTCCTGTGAGGGACATCCTCCTTAAACAGAATGACTCAATTTTACAAGTTCTTAGAGTAATTTACCAAGCTCCATTTAACAGGAAGTTTTGCACTGCATGCTGCTGGTGGTTGGAAGCCCTCATGGTGTGCAACAGGCAGAGAAGGATCAGAATTAATGTCTCATCAGAACACCCAGGACTTATCAAGGTTCAGAAGAAGTTTACTCTGGGTCTGGACTGGAGCCTGCCATTTGGGCAGTCCTGGCTTAAAGCAAATAACCAAAATATCTATAGATGTTGGTTTCATTGCATTTAGGTCACCAGTGCCTAAAGCATCTACTGTGCAGAAGTGGATGCATAAATGCCATGCAGGTTAATATGTTCTTTATATACACCGCAGGAGCCACAGCCATGTGTGTTTTTATCAGCATCATATATGTTTACATGTTCTTTGTCATCTATAGAGCTGGGTGGGCAATAAGCAACAGAAAATGGTGATTCAAAGGAACAGAAACTGTTCATGAGAGAGAGGTTAGATTCGATAAAACTTTCTTCGGTCAGGTTTCTCTTTACCACAACGGGGTCTTTCATCACCAGTAAGTTTTTCAGAGAAGCCAATACCCCAGAAGCCACATGCTGACCCACAAAATGGGAAAGCTAGTTTCAGGCCTCTGCCAATTGTTGGCAGGCTCTCAAACAAAAGCACTATTCTGATCGCAGTAGGCAGCATTTCAAATCGTTAAAATAAACATGAATTTTTTTTCAATCTTATCCAATTGTGTCATATGCTTTATACATATACTGAGTAATAATCTTTAAAAGACACATATAGTGTTTGTTACCACTGAGCCACCAGATACCAGAACACTACAAACGTGTTCCAAAATTAATATTTTAAGAAACAGTCCAGAAAAGTTGTATCAAGCTAAAATGGGTACCTGCAGAAGAGTGCCAGGTGAATACTCTTCTTCTTCAAGGACAAGTTTAGAGCCATACCAAAAGGCTAATGCATAACACAGGAAAATTATAAGCCACATGTAACCAGTGAATAATCCCATTATTATTCCTTTTCGAATTCCCCAGTGCTGAGCAAACACCAGATTCTTATCATATCTGTAGRAAGAGAGAAAAATAAAAGGGGATGAAATTAATTTGATAGAAAATTCAAAATGAGCAAAGACCAACAAAATGAGGCATCTTCGATGACTGTCTGTGCTACAATTAACAGAGGGTCCACATAAGGTTGATACCTCTCACTCTGAAGTGAGAGACCACTGCTGAAACCAGCAACCCTCCCAGATCCTGAAATCCTTGTATGTTCTAGTGTAATAAGCACAAGAAAAGCCACATTCACTGCAGATACCTCACCACAGTGTTTGGGGTTTTAGCAGAGTGACACAGGATTTGAGAATTTGGCCAATGCTTCAGAGCATGTCCGACAGCCATGTTATGTTTTAAACAAATTTAGGAGAAATTTGCAGCTTAACATCATCAAATCATTGTGTCTTGCTGGAACTAGTTCTCTTACTTAGCTTGAAAGTACCCAAAGTTTTCAGATGTGCTGCAAAAGTGGTATATCAGACGATGTTTAGGGGAAAATTGACAGTATGTTCCTACAAGTGGGAATGACTTGAAGATAGTATTGCCTATGTTTTATTTCATGGATTGACTGAATTATGAAACTGGTTTTGCATATGTAACGTTATTTGAAACCTGAATTTCTGTAACATACATGTATATAATTCTCAAAGCTAACAGATGGTCATTGTTGTAGAATTTAGAGACTAATTGCCATGACTCTGAAGTGCATTACAGCATTACRTTGCTACAGGAAAAAGAAATCAGAGACCTTACAATTTGTCCAAACAAACCTTTCAACTTCTTTCTTCTCCCCACCAAAAGCAGCCACTGTTCTGATGGATGACAGCACTTCATCAGCAACAGCTCCAGCTTTTGCATAAGCTTTTAATTCTCGGCCTGTTAGTTTTGCCACAGCCTACAAAAGCATAAGAAGTGCTGGTTACACCTGAACTGTAGCTGCAGACAAGGACAGCGGTAAGCAGCGCTGGCTGTCACACTGTGCTGTCTGCTCCGCATGAGGTCACCTCCTCCGCTCCGAACAGGCTTTTATTAGGCACAGTGCACACTCGAAGACTTCTGTCTTCTAGTATTAGGGCATATACCTCTGTAGCATATGTTTTGCAGAACAGTGATCCCCTTGGCCAACAGCTCTGCTCCAGGTAGCTAGAAAGAGCAGCTGAKAACACCTGCTTTCCCTCCCTCCCTTTCTGTCTGCTGCTAACTGGGCTTAAGCAGACTGCAGACTGAGGGTTTGTGCACGGTGGGAAGAAGGGGGAGTTTAAGCAGCAAGAGCAGCCCTTTAGCCACTGTGGCAGAGCCCAGCTTCAGGAAGAAGAGGTAATAGTACTGATGGGGGAGGATGGAAGCAGATGTTGCCCACCACTGTGCTTTGTTTCTTGGGCTGACAGCAAACAGGTCCTTACACAGCCGCTCAGAGCACACTGGATGCCAAAAGCTTACTTAGGCTCAAAAAAATGCTCAAATTAATGGAAGAAAATGTAGTCATGTACAATTCTTCACAAAGATAACACATTGGCTTGGGAATGACATGTCACTAGAAATTGTTTTCTCTCATTTGCTTTCTCTCTTCAAATACCCTACCCCAGGCACCTATTAGCCTCTTTTTGAGATAGGAAACCAGGCTAGATTGACCTTGGGTCTGTTTTCTTCATGGTAAACAACAAAGACTTGGGCTGGAAAGGCTCATAAGGAGGAAACACTTAACAGTGGGTATGTGAAAGGAAAGAGATGGGGACAGAAAAATAGGAATGGAAAGGGGGAAAATTACAAACATAAAGGAGAATAAGCTCAGAAAGAAATTGCAAATGAAGGAAAAAGGCATTTTGGAGTTTATTTCATTCCCTGCCAGGATTCTGCTCTCCCACTTGACACTGAGTCATTACTCATGTCATCTACTTTCAGCCAGCACAAGGTGCTAAAGGAGAGCAGGAAGACTAGAAATTAGTCAGAGTTACATTAGAGGTTTCATAGCAAAATGATAGCAAACTGTTCCTGATGTGGAAGAGAGAGAGCCAAGAAATTAGTCAGAGTTACATTAGAGGTTTCATAGCAAAATGATAGCAAACTGTTCCTGATGTGAAGAGAGATAGCCAAAGGGCTGAACTCAACTAAAGAGCAGAGTGTGAGAGGGTGCAGAGGAGGAGCAGGAACTGCCCAGCCCTGCTGGGTGTGGGAGAGGAGGTGAGAGGGCAGAGGATCCTGCAGTTTCCCTCTTCATAATCCTTCCTCTGCACAGTGACAGGGAGTTTGTAGGGAGCGGATGGAGGACAGAACGGGAACAACTGGGAGAGGATGCAGCAGCTGCCAGCAGCAGGGACAGCTTGAGGTAAGTTTGAGCAGTTGTTTTCAACTATTTTACAGCTCTGAAACTTGATCATCTCTAAAAGCCCCTAATCTACATAGAGAATCAAGTAATAGAGAGAAGGTGTAGGCCAGGTTCTGATCTCAGCAACCATAATATCCATCCACAGGACCCAATAGAAGGTATGCTTACACTCCCATCTTAGAAGCAGGATATATTATTCTGGGAATCAAAATAAGCAAAGTGGGAGCAAAGCCCGCCTTCCCGCTCCCCCACCCCTGGTGCTGCTGTGACCATAGTCTGCCTCTCCTGACTTTAAAGGGGTGTAGTAGCCTTCTCTTCCACCAATCCTCTCAGCATTATGGCATGACCTTCCCTGCTCATCATAAGTCAACACAAACCTCTCACAACTCACTTACCAAGCCATAGACAGCCGCTCCAACCCCAAGCAGAGGACTGACTGCAATGATAACCAAGGTCAGTTTCCAACCACTGACAAATCCCAGTAGGAATCCACACACAAAGGTGGTTAAGCGCTGGATAAAGATTGCTACTTGGTCAGCAATAGCCTCATTAATTTTGTTAACATCACTGGAAAAAAAAAAAAACAACAACCAAAAACCAACAGAAGATTGGTGAACATATATTTTGTTTGTGTTGCAGGTCTTGGCTACATTTGGGTTAGTTGCTTTCCCTTGGAGAGGGCCCTTCTTCACCCCTATTCTTCCACCATCACCCCTTCCAAAGACCCTGGGCTACAGTGAGAAAACCTGGTGCTTTTGCAATGGCAGAAGGCTTTTATGCATAAATACTGCAGAGAAGATATTGTCTTCTCCCAGGAAAAGACGTCCTGACAGGAGACTCATTCACTAGCTGGTTCTTACTACTGTGCCTCAGCTGATTCAAAGGAGGGGGCAGAGACACCTCTGCTGGATGCAGCTATCTGATAATGGAAAAGCAGTATAGCTGATATGGTATTCCTCCYATCATGGGGCACTGAGAATGTACCATACCGCCTTGCTGAGGGGGCAGGAAAAGGGGGGGGGGGCTGTAACTCTCCTCTAGTTCCACCTTCCACCACCTCCTGGTTCCTCTCTCCACCCTATCAGGTAGTTTGTTCTCTAAATGAGAGGGAGAGAGGGAAAACTGAGGAAAACTTTATCACTGGAGGCAGTGGGAAAACATGACAGCTCTATCCCATGGGGGAGAGTGGTGCAGCAGTTAACATCATTCGACCCCTACGCAGCTGCAGAGTTCATTTATTCTCTCTTATCTCAACACAGAAAAAATGTCTTAAAGGAAAACAGTCATTATACTTCTGCCACTCTTGGCTACTACCTCCCCCCTGCGATTAGAAGAACTGGGAACTCCTGGAATAAATAGCAGCAAGTGGCATTGAGGTTTAAAGTGCAAAGTTGTTAGCTCATTGATATATCAAGTGAAATTACAGTCCTCTATTGAAAAATTTAAGAGACTTGAGTTGAAGAACATGTTTCTATTTCTTCTGGAGAATGTTTTTTTGCAGTCAGGAAGCTTTTTGTAGGCACAGGACAATGTTGTTCAAAAAACCAGGGAGCTAAGTGTTATTTTTTAGACAAATACATGCTCAGTTCCCATTTTTTGCCAGAGAAATTCTTCACAGCGACTTACACTTGACATTTGTTCTTCATAAAAAGAACACCACAGAAAGACATAGATACCACTGGGCAGTGAGTAAAGGCAAATAAAATCCCCTTCAGCTACAGAAAAAACTTCTGCAAATGTGACTCCTATTATGCAGGCACGACTGAGAACTGGGAGCCATCTAGAGTTGGCATATTCACCTTGCAGCTGCCTTCAGCCTGTAAACAGGAACAACTAAGAAAATGAGCACGCCTTAAACTCTGCTTTTCTCAGGGCTAAATGTTTATCCAGGATAAGAAGGTTTCTCCATCTACCTTGGGTCCCTTTCTAAAGGTAGGTGCTTGTACCTTCTTTAGCAGAAGATTAAGCAAGGCTCACTCTTTTCTTTTAAAAGCCAACAAAAGCAAAGTGTGCCCCTAATGTAATCTTCCTTTCTGGGAAGTGAGAGAGCGTTCAAACCCACATCTCCAGACTCAGGGGAGTGTGCACTGGCAGCCAAATTATAGATCACTCTGAAAGGACTGGGCACAGGAGGAGGGAAGGATAGGACAAGCTGGCAAAAAAAACCCACCCCAAAACCCACCAAAAAACCACCACATTTACTAACAGACAAGGCACAAAAGGGAAATAATTGTGGCTTAACGGTTATGGCACTCAATTCGAAGATGGAGGAGATAATCAGCCTGGTCCCTGTTCCCAGGAACATAGCTGTATTTTATATTAGAAAGTGTTTGTCAAATGCCTAGTTATCGGCACTCTGTTGTGTCTGGAAGGAAGTGCAAAATGTTCTCTGTAGCATATGTTTTTTCTAGATTACTTACTCAGAAATTCGGGTGTTCAGCTCTCCTACAGATGTACAGTCAAACCAGCCTATATCCATTCGCATTACTTTCCTGAAATAAGCTTTCCTGATTTTCTGTATCTGACGAGCTGCAGCCATAACCCAAAAGCAGATCTGGGAAGAGCACAAAGTGGTTGATAAATTGCAGTAAAAAGTCTTTTTACTCCCAACAAATGAGAAAAAGCAATTTGGCTAAAATGGGAAAGAGCAATTTGGCTATTGATAAACTTACTATTCAGGTAAAATATATTCTAGCTGCACAGACACAATAGTTGTTTTATGCCCTTGATCTTTAAATAATCCAATAATTTTATAAAGCCTCTGGATCAAGCATTTGTCTCAGTTCTGATAGGCTGAGAGGAGATGCAAGTTAAATTACTTGTGCTGTTACATGCAAAACTCTGGGATAGTTTTCAGGAAGGAGAATGACAAGTAATTTTTGCAATCATTAAAAGCTGCAAAAGCAGTGGACCCTTTAGCAGATTATGCAAGAATCATCCAAGCTAGTGGTTCATCTCAGTCAGAAGGATTGAACCATTACTACAGAATACGTAGGGTGTGATTCTTCTCCAACACTAGTGTTACACTAGTATTACTCTGTAATATCTCTATAATAGAAACACAGGGCTCAACGCAGTTGAGATGCTTACTGGGAATCTGCACGCCCCCTTATTTTGGGACAGCATGTGGATACCATAGTAACCACACCTGAGCAAGTATTTCTTGTGGTGTGAAAGAAGCATGCATTCATCTCACTGGGCAAAACGTATCCGTGTATAAAGGTATGCATGCGCAAATCCAAGGAGGTCTCAGATTGCCAGAGTTAACCTATTTCAGCCGATAGAATGAGAACTGAAAGTGTCTGCTCTGCTCAAATGGGCAGCTGACTAAGAAGTTAAAGGGAACATAATTATTATAAACTTAATTATTAGTGATTTAAACTTTGAAATCAAAATAGGGAACAAAATACTGACTTGGAGGTATCCTAACACAAGTATGGCACAACCAATTCCTGCATAGTAACCTGCAAACTTGGTCATTTCTTGTTCAATGTCCAGCAGCCTGAAAAAAAAGAAAAGAAAAAAAAGAGTTAGCAATACTGTTTCAAGTTTCTTGCAGATTTCTACTCTGGTGTTTCTTCAAGTTAGAGTCATGTCAGCTGGCAAGTCAGCTTGTTTGGTAACAGAGGCATTGTTCCCCAATACTGAGGCTATCGCTAGCAGTAGCTAGCTTGCCTGCTCGCCCCGTTGCACAGGGTGGGGCCCTGGCAGGTACCAGGAAGAGCTCCGCCGCCCTGGAGCAGCCCTGCCATCTCCGAGAGAGCCCACCAGCCTGCATGCTCAGAAACAGCACAGGTGAGAAGGGGTTTCAGGGAAGAGCCACCCAACAAGTTTTCATTAATGTTGAATTAGCTTGGTTTGTGCCATTATACCAACTAATAACACTCAGACTTAAACAGTGTTTTACAGAGAGAAATGAGTGCTGCTAAAGTCAATTCAAGTATTACTTCCTACCACCATAAGCTTGCTAATCTGAAATGACAATTTCTTTTAGCTCAAGTAGGAGTATTAAGTTACTCCTAATATCAGAGAAGGGCATTGAGTTGCTGCTATCGCATTTAGATTACTTTGAAATGAGCATTTCAGGTCATTATCAGTTATGCTTTTAGATAACTTTTTTAAAAAGTTGTCTAACTTAATCCTGCAGACAGCAAATTTTATTCTGTTTACCCAGAATTTGGTACACTGAAATTTTAAGCCAAAAGGGAACACTATGCACGTGACCTGATCTCTTGCAAAAAAACAGTCATGGAAACAACTCAGCTGCCTGACACAGATATCCAGTACCATTTTTAATGTCTTAATTTATCCTGCCTGGTGCGTAGTTGCTGCTTCAGAGGAACAGAGGTCTGTAGCAAATCCTGTATTCCATCTGCCAGCCCCATCTCAGGGGGCAGGCTTGGACAGCCTGGAGCAAGTAATGTGGCCCCAGTCACCTACATCTAGGAATGTGAATCACTTCCCATGTACTCTGCATTTCAGAGACAAGTAACATTTAATTCTAATTAAATATCTAATTAAATGTGACTCAGAGATTAGAAAACTCTTGGAATGATGCACTGAAAAACGAGCCTTAGGAAAGGTTACAGGTTCAAATTTGGCTTTGACAGATATCTGTATCTGAATGAATCATCTAGACTCCATTTATTATAGTTAATGGAAAGAAACAGGCACTCTTATAGGGCCGTTCATCTGACCTGCCTTAGACATCTCCCATAAGCTGAGATGAATTGCATCCTAGAAGCACTCATTCCTCTTCAATGACTAAAGTTTAGCTAACTTGCTCAGAAGTCAGCAGGCACCTATAGGTACCGAAGTCCTAACCAAAATGACCAGAAGTCATTATTACCTACAGTGTCATCAAAGAAAACGGATTCATGAACTCAGATGTGTAGCATACATCTGTTATCAGAACAATCAGCAATATCCTTGCTGACACCTATAGCTGAAAGACCAGTAGTATCAGGACTGAAAGACCAGAAACAGGACTCTGTAACAAGAACCATGCCCCTTTTCTGCCTTATGGATAAAAAATGTAAGGTTTAAAGGCTGAACTGGACCTTCACTAGCGATACATTCTCTGACAAGCCATAATACCAAAGGAAAAGAAACAAATACATCTACTACTTACCCACATCTTATTGTGGCGTTCTTTTCATTCTGATGGATAGTACCATTAATCCACACTATGGTGTTATTTACACATGTCTTGCCTGGGTCTTTAAGCTCTTGCATTTCAATGTCATATTCAATAAATGTGTCTGCCATTGCACCAAACACAAGCAACACAGCTGGCTGGGCTGCTCCATGAACAATAGCACAGAAACTACCAAAAGTCATCATTAGAATTTCCATAGATGAAGCAAATCGAAACTAAAGAGACAGGAAAAAAATATGGTCTCTGCTGAGAGGCAGTCTTCATGCTGGTTGTATACTGATAAATCATTAATCAGGTGGATCAGATACAAAATCATTCTCTTTAAATTTCAGAATTATCTTCAATACAGAAAGAAGACAAATCTCTCTCTCCAATCTAATCTAATTGCACCTGTGATTACAGCTTCATAAATTATTATGAGCTCCCTTTTAGCTGACAGCAGAATCTGACTATGTGAATGAATGTATTATCATATAACATTAATAGCTCAATATCATTCCACATTATCATTATTCCAGAAACTAGCTAAAWGATTAAGAATAGTAATTATAATTCATATATATATAGTCTGCTTTGCAGATTTCCTGTGGGGATGGAGGGAGAGCAAAGGGAGGAAAAAACCTTAGGGCATTATGCAGAGCCTCTGAATAGAATTAGCCAATTTCTCAAAAGTGGGGTGCTGCGGTAGAAAGCCAACTAAACATCTCAGAGCAAGTTCTCATAGTCAATATTCTAAAACGTGTTGGGTGAGCCAGGCAATTGTGCATTGGCTCTTAATCTGGGAGAAATGTACAGAAATATGACATAGTATGCAGTAAAAAAAGGATTGAGCTAAGTCCTATTACCTTACATTTGCCATGGGCCAAGAGCATGCTCACATGCAGCTGGTGACTCAGCTAAAATACAGCGACTTAAGTTACCTTTGTCATGGTTGCGTAAGTCTCATTCTCAGCTTGAAGTCATGCATAAATATATAGATCAAACTGTCCATATAGAATATCAGTATCAAATGCTATATATTTTGAAATAGGAGTATAAAGAGGAATCATAGCCTGCTGAAGAACCTGTCCAGGTTCTGTAGGTGCTATAACGTGTCTAAGAGAAGAAAGGGTGGGAATTTGGAGCACATATGGAAAAGGGACATTAGGGCAGAGACAAGATAAAGGGAAAAACAAGTCAGTTAACATAAAAGAGAAATAAATAAAAGGTCTTTCTACAAAAAATGTCAGAAGAAAACTGTAGCACTACCACGGTTTTGCAAACCTTACTCATAAGAAGTCTAGGAATTCCCTTGATTAAAAAAAAAAAACCCACACAGAAAATGCACAGATATGTGATATCTAATCTCTCAGCACATCTGATGCAAGCATACTGTGTTTACCAATCGCACTTTAGGAGTTAAACATCTGTGCAAAACAGGCTACAGAATTCAAACCTCCCCGCTTGACAGACATAGCCCTCTGTGTGGACAGACTGTTCTCTCCACCCAACTAAGAATTGAGATACTTAGCCAGGTAGAGTACAAGTCACATGGATGTAACTGGACTAGCCCAATACTACAGTCAGGACCATATTAGTTTGGACACATTACAGGCTAATTGCCTAGATTACATGCAAACCAGAAGTAATAAAACCCCTTAGCTGCATGCTGCTGGGTTGGACATCTCTCTACTACATTAATTTTAAAATTTAGATGCACCCTGTGGAATTCCAAGACCCATCAAAGACTAGACATACCACACAGTATTCTGCATTCCCAAGTTTCTATAGTTACCAAATCTTCTAATACCCATGGAGCAATTACAAGGGAGCTAAATTATCTGCCAAATATCACACAGCAAATTTTTGGCAGAAATAAGAATGAACCAAGGTCATCTAGATGCCTGCTGTGCATCTTAACTCTTTTCCCCGTATCTACCTGTAGGTTCAATAGAATGTGTTTAATAGACAATTATGACACAAATATCGATAACGGATACCAAGCTGACAAAATGACAAAGGGTTCTATTAAATTCCCATTGACTTTAATGACAGGATTTCATGCCAAATGGTTTAATCCTTAAAAGTTTGGCTTAGTCACAGCTATTCCCCAAAACAGCCATATAGATTATTGTCACTTATTCTGCAGCACAATACACATAAAATATTTATAGCCATTGCTTTCATTACCAGCTGAAAGAAGCCAACACGAATACTGTTTTCTTTCTTTTCTGATGACCTTCAAGAACAGAAAACACAAAATTATAAACTTGTATTTTAGTACATATTTTGTTCTATATGCAAAGATAGTACACAGAATTGAACTTAACTCACTTTTCACTTTTCTTCTCTATAAAAGGTTCTTCATATATATAGGAATTCCTAGCAAAAAGGGTAAGATTTTACATTAATTTTTTTATTCTCTTGGTTACTTCTCTGGAATTACATTTTATTTGAGACATTTTGCCCAGAATTTTAAGAGACAAGCTGTTTCTTTCAGATTTCTTTGGAACCAGTAATTTGATGATTCTTTTAAATTTTAGACAGGGACTAGAACGAAGGCTAGGTTAAAATGATCTGGAGGTTTATGCTTTGTTTCATAAGCAGCTCCTCAAAACACTATAGTATGCTATAATGTGGATTGTGGGTTCTTTGAGGTCAGATAGAGAAAAACCTACCATCCAAATTGTTGGCTAGTCCTTTCTTTAAGACAGAAAAAAGTCTTGTTCCCATTCCCTCTTACATTCCCTGTATGTTCATATGTCCATAGTGGCAGTAGAATCTCTCACCCTACCATACAGGTTTTTTCCAGTGCTCACATTATGTGTTGCTATTCTGTATGATCAGTTAAAATTTAAAGGACTAGTTGCACCATTATGGATGGGATCCATACTATGGCAAATAATCATCAGCTGTGTACATTCAGTGATGAATGAGTAGGGATATTCAATTTGGATTTTTTTTTTTTGAAGGAAACAAATGAATTCAAGCTATATTTGTCATGAACAGTTTTCAGAAACCAGATCCAAGAAAGCCTGAAGGAAGCTTCACGTGTGTAGTAGGTAGGACCATATGTGTGTTACATGTAAATGTCCAGCAGAACTTGGGTTTCAAGATATGTGTGAGGACCACGGTAGACTTTGAATACTGGGCTGGTCTCTCTGAGATGGGCAACCTGACAAAGACAAAAATTACGAGATGCTCTTGCTTCCTCATTCTAGGAATAGTTCTCAGACTGTGTACACTGTGTCAGAAAGAGCTGGCACAAATTACAGCACCCATTAAGATATCCAGTCTGCCACAGAGTTGTCCCAAGATCTAGGAATAGGGAGGCTCTTAACCCCATTCAAATCTCAGATTATAGCTGAAGGTCAAGGTCTCTAAATCATTTCAGCTTTTAACTATCTAGAATTCTACGTTTAAATTTTAATATCTGAGCTCAAATGAGGTGAGCTAATTCCTTTTAAAGTCTCACAGTTCACAGTTAAGCTTTAAGAAAAATTAATCAAGTATGATTAAAATTCCTGAAAAACTCATTTCTCAAACTAAAAGCACTGAAGAAAGATAAATTTGAGTATCAAAAACATTTTCAGAAGAAAGACCATATTTTGCTGCCATTACTCTATGTTTTTAAAGGTTTCTAGGACTGTTTTGGTCTACCTGTGTCAGTTGTATCAAATAAGGTAGTTCAACTCCTAGAGAACAGCTTTTCATTAAATACCATATATTCTATAAATGCATCAATTTGATCCGATGACATTAACTTCTTTGAATATTCCTAGAAATATTGATTGTTCCATTTGTGTACATGACTTACTCTGATTTCTTGACGCTGTTACCTGTTAGGGAAAATAAATGCACAGTCTAGTTAATAATTATTGTTAAAGTACATAATCTTCTGTAGACATGTGAAACATAAACCCTAGACCCCATGGGACCTGATTATTCCTGAGTTATAAGCATCTCATTCCCACTGATACATCTAGCCAGGGACATGAACTCACATGGGTCCAAAAATTCCTTGGTAAGTTTATATCAATTAATGTCTGCTTTCTCTTGAAGAAGTAGTCTCAAGTTTTCATTCCCCCAGACGACAAAATGGTTTTCACTAAATACATTATTCAGGACATTTGCCAAAAGTCAACTCGTTTTCATTGCAAACTGTCTGCTAGTATTCAACGAGTTCTCTTGGACACTGTCTCATCAAGGAATACTACTCTATTGGCAGTCCATGCATGCTCCCTGAAAGGAGGAGCAGTAGCTCTTCACTCTTGCCTTCCAACAACTTAGAGACTGTAAATCCTGTGGAAGAGGGGCAGCTGTGCCCCTGGAGGGTAAGATGAACTTGTCACACTGATGTCTATTCTTGGGATACTCTCTGAGGAACCATAGCTTAGAGAAATGGAATTATACTACAAGATAAAATTATGCTATTCAGCAACTCCTTAGTCCCCAGAACAGGTCTGGATTTAGCTCCCTTTCAAAAGATGTTGTTAAAGACGTCACACCTAAAGCACATCTTGTGTTGGCAGGGGCCCCAAAGTAGTGTCATCATAAGGGCTGATGTAGAAAATATTTGCTGTACATCACTTGAGATGACAGTGAATAAAGAGCTAGTTTTACATATACAGCAAGTTTGGATAATCTAAGGGCACTGGGCATATGCACCTTGCTCGTTTACAATGCACTTGGCAGCTCAGCATCAGGTTCAGAGCCATGCTATGCTTTTCAAGCAGTGCCTTCCTTTCTTCACATCTAGTGACACAACACTGAGCATGTACAGGCCTGTTTTACAGAGCAAACACAGAGGAACTTTGCATCACAATTCACAGAGGGTGCAAAGAAGTCACTGCAACCACAAATTTTGCCTCCATCATTTTCCTACGCAAGGGAAGAAGGCTTTTCCACTATCTCCAGGGTTTTGCATTTCCCAAGGCAACAATGTTAGATGGAAGCAGTCTGAGTCTGGGACTGAGGGAACAGCTGATTACATCTCCTTTTTGGGGTTAATAAGATAACTTTATTTGGCTTTAGCTAACAATGACTCTATTGGTTTTCTTCTGCTCTGTTTGTTCCTCAGGAATGGTAAAAAGAAAAGATTCTTTCAATAAGGACATATGTGTATCCCAAGAATCCCAGACATTTTCCAGGAACGTTCTAATTTGTAAAATTATTATTACAAAGAATCATCTGGTGTTACAAAAGATCCAGTTGTGAAGGAAACATCTGTTTGCAGTTTTTTGAAGTTTGCAGCTGGAAACAGCTGTAGTGGTTTGAAACCATTCCTAGAAGATTCTCCAGGGTTTATCAGAAAAGTTAAGGTTTAGAGAAAGCTTCCTCTGCAGGCTGGCAGTGCAGTGTTTTGCAAAAAAATGAAGGAATTGGCTACCGGGAGGCAAATGGGAGGAACAAAAGAGTCTGGTGAAATAGCCTTCTGAATCATAACAATTTAGGGAGCAAAATAAGCATTCACCAAAGGTGAAGAAACCCTAATCTATGAACTTGAAGAGGGAAACAAGAGTATATCAATGCCATTCAAGAGTGTGAGGAACTGCGGGCCAGCTCTTGAGGGCCAGCAGTTTTTAAGCAGGAGGAGAATTTGGAATGATGTTACCTATGCTTCATTTGAAAGAACAAAACAGATGAATAACAGTTCACATTGCTACAATTGAAAAAGTAGAAAAAGAGGACAGAACATGATTTTTACAGAAAAGAAAGGAATGTAGGGAAGAGGAAAGAATTTATTAACCCTAAAGAAAAAGCTATAGTAATTGTTGAATGCTCAAAAAATTTTGGAGGAATTAAGGCACTTAAGAAAGAAATTTTACAATTTGTAAAAAGCACAGAATCAAGGAAAATCTGAAGAACATTGCCAAGAATTTGAGTTTTTACTGGTATTGTGAGAGCACAGTAGAAGTTAAGCCTGAAGAAATTTGATATTTGATTCAAGTGATGAAAAATTGTACTCAAAAGGCTCCCACCTAAAGCTGGCTCTTAACTACACCTACAGATRTGGTGTTCAAGGGTTGATCCAGAGAGGGCTAATTCTTACTAATATTTACAAAAGATGGTTATTGAAACAAACCTCACTGGAGATTACAGAGCAGAAGAGATCAATCAGCAGAATGCCAGTAAGATTTTAAAGCAATGATGTTTGCTTTGGGAAAGGTGCTCTAGCAGTTCGACAAACTGCCACTACAATAAGCAGAAAACACAGTGCATTTCCAAGGAAACTGAGAAACCAGAAGCAAACTTACTTGATGATAGGCTAAAAAAAAAACCAACTGCGAAAAGAGGAATAGCTTTCGTCCCAATAGAAAGTCTTTTGCCAAAATCCCGTAACAAGTAAAAGCGACAAGTACGTAAGACAAACTAGCAGACAAAAAACAACTCCCCAAACCAGCTAGATAAATCTGGGCAATCTAGGAATTCTAAGTAAGTGGCTGGAAGAGACGAACAGTTTTCTGTCCCAGAAGTAGAAGGACATACCCCTTTACCTATTCACTCCCTTTTCTAGTCATTCCTCCCCGCTCTCCACCAATATTAGAGCCCACGTTGCCCCATGCATTGAAACTGCCTTTAGTTAGCAGCCTAAGTGGGGAGTATCAAAAACAAAACAAAACACAGCAGGGGAGGGAAGTGGGGAGATCTGTACTGCTTCCGCATGCAGACGGCTGCTCATTCCAGCAGGATKCAGAGCAGTGTGCTGGGGTAGCAACATCCTGGGGAGAGTGCAGACTTTCAGAAAACGTTCCCATTGGTTTCTTTCACAGTCATGGAGCTGAAGTTGCTGCTGCTGCGTCGCAGACTTTAAAATCAGCTGCAGAATCTAGCACCACAGCTTTGATTTTAAGAACACATTCAAGCTATTCAGAGAATAATTTCCTACACTATCTTTTTACCAGCTGTAATAATAGATTTGAAGTTTCTAACAAAAACAGACCTTTGAATCTGTTGAATAGGAGATTATCTAGTCTGGGAGAATAATCCCAGCAAAGTGAAAGAGATTCGATGAGGGTGATTAAAACCAAAGGAATTATCTGGGTAACACAGAGAGACAGAAGATGAGAACGTAACACTTCCTGCACATGAAGCTCTTGTTCAGTTTCTAATGTCAGAGCAAAAAAAGCACATGTACTGTCTTCTAATGGAATAGCTGCTTTTATGTTTGCAGATATCAGTCGATCTCTACAAAAATAACCACAATCAAGGCTTAGTCCAAGCTCAGACTGAATACTCCAGATGTGTTCAGACTTTACTGTTATGCCCACAGTCCTATAAGACATCCTATTACAGATAGATTGGAAGTAAATCCCAAGCCCAAACAATGAAAGATACTAGATTTGAAATACAGACTTAGCATCAATCAGCAACTACCTAAGTTTTAAAAATAACAAAGACACCACAGATCAAGTTATAGCTGGGACACTGTGCTGCTATATAGCAGGGAGAGAGGCTTGAAGAGGGCTCACATAAAAAATCAGTCATAAGGTCTTGAAAAAGTTTGATTATTATCTGAAATTTCATTATATACATGGTTATGTGAAGAATTTTGCTGCATGACACAAGTTTTAACAAAAGGTGGATGTATGGTTCCCACGGAACGGAAGAGGCTGAGGCTGGACTGCCTTAAACCTGAGCTGTTGTCTAGGCAGGAGAAAAAAAATTCACTGTAACTCAGTGCAGTATGGTTTGCTTTGATTTCTTTTTGTTGGTGAAAAATAGTTCCAAGAGAGGGGGACTGTCATTCAACATGAGTCTCCAGTTTTCTGAAGGTAATCTGTCATAAAGTGTTATAAGTGAAATAAAACTGCATAGTCTTTAACACTATCCAGCTTGATTGTTCTAACAATACATCTGATGAATTAAAAGGAAGAAAAGAGAACCCAAGATAAAAGAGGATCCCTCCTCCTCAACCTGTGTTTTGTTCAGAGCCCACCCAAAAGCACCTATTTTTGTGATGAAGCAGGTGAAATTGGGAGATACTGCTATTGTTTTGCTTTCCTTTGTACCTTACATTCAGTATAAATATTTAATGACCCTCTCTTTGTCAGCTTTTCTCAAGTCTTATAACCAGAACTCAAAATATTTAGCACTTTCTTTTCACGTTTCTCCTTGACTCTTGCCGCATTTGGATTGGCAGAATGGAAAAGTACACATTGCAAAGGAAAAATGGAAGAGGAAAAGCTCTGATGAGGAGAAGGAATGCAGATCTTCACATCGCAATAGCTCATAAGAATTCTGCCTAATATGACTACAGATATATGTGTTTGTTGAAAGCAGCTCTAGAAACTACGGAAGACAGAACTTCGTATTTTTTTCCCCAGTAAAGGCCCTTTATTTGTACATCAAAGTGCTGCGTATAAAAACCTAGGTAGATACTGTGAACTTGCTGATAAGTAAAGATTGTCCATGAGTAGGGATTGTTATACATAGTTTTTAGAGAAAAGTTGTTTTGCAGGCAGCATACCCATAACAGCAGGTACCACATAACTATATTTATTCCACAGACTATTTGTTTTGTATTCTGTAGACTATTTGCTCCACTTAGGCCACCTATTTTACATGCTTTATAAAATAAGGAGCTGACTGAGAAATAAACTTCTTACATTTGCCATCCAAGTCAAAAGCATAGTTATCCTCTCCCAATCTCTTGATGCTACGCAGAACAACAGGGTCAGACATGATGATTAGTTGCTTAAATCCGAAGTCCTGAAGGGGGGGGGGAGGGGGAGAAAAGAGTATCAGCATACGTTTGTCTGTGAACATACGACAATATTACATAAACTCCTGCTTGCCTCAATTTTGCCCTCATTATCCCAGGGCAATGCCACTGCTTACAGCACAAGTTATAACAGAATAGGTGTCCCAGACACAGTGAAACTACAGAGTAGAAAAACACCTCAGAGAAGCAGGCGAGTGCTCCTAAGTGCAAGGCCTCTGAAAGGCTTCAGTGCCTCCTGCCTCGAGTAAAGGCTGCTCCGCAGGGCTTTGCAGCCCACTGCAAACAGCCCTGTCCCCATTAATGGCTGTATTAAAATAAACTACTGCTTTTGTGCAGGTGACATCCGTAGGTTATAGACTGATATACTAATATGACAGATCCTGCCTCAGTTATAAGGGAGCAGCGGGCAGGAGACCTGCCCCTGCCTTGTCCCGTCCCGGCTGCCAGCGGCCAGCAGGACTGTGAGAGGGGGGCAGTCAGGGAAGAAGAGGGGCGGCCGGGGGGGGACCCCAGGGCCACACCAACATCTGCGGCATCACCACCACCAGCTGCACTCCCACAGCTCTCGGCTGGGATGAGTTACCCGGCAGACCTGCTCCTCTGGACAGGTTTATTCCTAACTAGTCACACTGACATGTTGAGCAGATGTCATACATGAGCAGAAATAAGAGACAAAGTTAACACTTTTTTGTTAAAGAAGCACTTTTGTGAGGTAAAATCTGCTGGTAGGGCTAGTTTTGGCCAGGCAGGCCTGGCATCCAAGATGGCACCTGGGGAAAAGTGTTGCAAAAGCCCTCCCCAAAACATGCCCTTTCATAACCAAAGTCATCTCATCCACACCTTTGTTTAATGTAATATATCCCAAAGCATAGTTACAATACCTTATTCCAGTCATTAGACATCAACATTTGTATCTTTATACTTCTATATAAACCTCTCATTTTAAGCATATTACAACACATTCAGATATCAAAGCTTTAACATCTTTTACCCAAATAACACAAGAAGTCTTCTGTGTAAAAGACACATTTCCACAAATTATTTGTGTTACACTACCTGACTTCCCAGGCAGCTGAGTTTTTACCTATTTAGCCCCCTAAAGCAACCTCTTCTTTTCTGATAATACCGGAAGTATTAAAACTACCAAACCCCTTCATATTGGCCACAGCTGTGTGATTAGCCACAGCCGGGCAGTTCCTTACAAGTGGGAAGGGCTAAGAAGCAGCTTGGCTCTGAAATTACTGGGCGATGAAGGAAATACACCCATTCCTAGATTGAAACGGAGCAACATAATAGGAGCCAGTCCAGTGGCTCAGGATGCATGTGTGACTTTTAATAATTTCACTTCCCATAAAGTCCCAACCTTTCATTTTTGTTACTTTTCCCTCCAAAGTGGCTTTCAAGAACTGCTGACTCCCAACCAAACCCTCGTCTTTTTTTATCCTTTTCTCCTGAATTTTCTGTATACATGTCTGGCACATCACTGAATCATCGGTAAGTCAGGCTGGAAAGACCAAAGCATCTTGATTAATTCTAAGCATCCAAGGCAAAGTTCAATTACTCTTGTGTCATTTTAACTGATGTTTATCAAAGATGCCTGAAGAACTCCCCAGGCAATTAGTGCTTCACGATCCTTATTGCTAAAATATTTTTTTCCTAATGTCTATTCTGAATCTTACCTGTCATAATTTAAACTGCTTACTTCCTGTGCAATCCACCAAGGATATGGAACATAATATTTCCTTTCCACTTTGTAAGTAGGCTGTATTTATTTGAATAAATTGAATAATACTAGAAAGTCTCCCACTTCAGATGAAGAAAGCAACTCATTCAATTTTCCTGAGTAGGGTGTATTTCCTAAACCTCTCGTAATTTCCATAGGTCTCCTCCAGATTCTAGCACATCTTTCTTGAAGTGATGAGTGCATAACAGCGCTCCAGCACCAGTCTTACTAACACTGAGCAAAGGAGAAGTAGTATTTCATGTTTCACAGATGATATTCCTGTTTATCCAACCCAGTATGACATTTGATTTTTTAACAGAAGTATCACATTGTTGATTCACATTCAGTTTGTAATCCACCAAAGCCACTCATTTTTTGCAAACAATATGCTACAGAGCCAGTTGTTTTCCAAGCTATATTTTCACAGTTGATTAATTCTGCCTGCTATTGTCCATATTCAATAGCACCTTACATTCTTCAGCCCATTTTAAGTGTTTGTTAAGGGGATTTTGATTTCTAGTCCAGTTCTTCAGCATATCTGCAGTCTGCCCTACCTTTATATCATGATCAAGTTTAATAAGGGTATTCTCCATTGTGTAATCCACATYATTACCAATATTACTGGATTATACCAGAAGCAAGACAGACCTCTTCCATTCATTTGGACATTGGTTCATTGATTGCTACTCTATGGATGTAGTTTTTCTTGCCTAAAAGTTTCTGATGAGCAGAGATGATTTATTCATCCACTGGTCAGTAAATTCTGACCCTCTCACATTCTGTGACCCCCTAAATTGTGACCCAAATTCTCTACCTAAGTAAATGTCTAAAGCCAAATCACCACTGCAATAGCAAAATGGCTGGCCAGGACTAGAATAGTCACTTACAATATAAAATCACAGGAGTTTTTATTCATCTCCACATACAGTGAAAAAATTTACAATCTTAATCATAATTTTTCCATTCTCTCAGACAGATGGCAAATGGTCTGAACAAGCTACGGTACCTTTATTAAAGTTTCTACCGTGTGCACATTTCCAAGTTCTCTTTCTGCTCTTTTATATAACAGAGAAAGCATGTAACACTTGCTTCTGACCAGAAAGAAAGGAAAGCATCATATACGTTATCACTGTTTCACATGGGACCTATCTACAAATCATGAAATTTCACTTCAGCTGAATTTGCACCAAGCATATGGAAGAGGATTTAACAAGGGCTTGATTCCCAGCTGACATTATTCAGTTTATATTGAAATAAATGTAGCTTCCCAAAAAAAGCAAGCATACATTCCTGGCAGCTTTAAGTCCCTTGAGACTATGTTTTCACTGAAGATGAGAGTGACAATTTTCCCCAAGTGGGAAAAAAAATTTCACTCAATTCTTCAGTGAAAACACAGAGCTTATTCTGCTCCCTTCCTCCTGCCTTTTGCTGTGTCTGATTGATTGAAATAGTCTGAAAGAGAAGGTCTCCAAAACCTGTTTGTTCAAATCATCCTAAAGTTCCAGAAGTTTCTTAAGAAAAAAAAGTTTCTCAGCCAGCTCATTTTTGGCAGTTTTGTCAGTGATCACGTTCTCAAGACAATTTTTTTTATATGTCAATTCAGTTGTGAGRTTGGAGATAGAGATCTGAAAACACAGGCTTTTTGCTCCATTTACAAATAAGTTTGACAGTGGTAGCACAGGCTGGGAAGCCTTTCACAGTGACATGATTCTGAGGAAAATACAACTTAAATATGCAATTGGCCTAAGGCTGGCCAGTTTTTTTACCTTAAGTATATGATTTAGGAAGGTCACCGTTAAAAAAAAAAAAWGAATAAATTTCAAAGAAAGCCATCAGTGTGAGCAAAAACAATCAAATCACAGTGTTTGTATCTTTGTTAAAGCTTTTCAGATTTTTGGTTCAAATGGTTAAACATCATTGGCTGAATTAATAATACCCAGAAGATACCAACTGCAACCATACACTCATACTTTCTTCTGCAAAAAATAGTTCACCACACTGGTAATTTTACTAGCAATTTGTCCTTAAACGGGAAGCCATCATTTGCTTCTAGATCTAGTACTGACTGCTTTGCACTGTTTAGCACACAAATAATGGAACTGTATTAAGCTGAGCTAATAGACAAACTGCTGATTTTACACTGAAATTAGTGTAATTGGAAACGTCACCTGGATTATGAAAACGTGTTCTGCTGGAGTAAAGAAGTGTTCCTACCTGTTCTGCTACCAAAATAAATCTAAACTTTAAGGGTGGTATTTCCACACACATTCCAGCAGCTTAAAATACTTTACAACTTCACAGAAGTAAAAACCTATTTAAATTAAGTGATATAAACCATTTGAACCATACTACTGAATGTGGCTCCCAGTGAAAAGCTATGAAGTGGTTAAAAAAACACCCCCACTGCATTTCTGCTTCAGAGAGATAATGTATAATGTCACTTTGTAAATTGATGAAGAAGGCAAAAGTAAAGCAAAGCAAAGTCACTCTCTGCCTGTCCTCTTTCAGGTACTTACTACTTGACTTTGCAATCATAACATCTATACAAAATTTTGTCATGGAACATTGCATAAATCAAGCTGTCCTCTAAATGCTGGTATAGAACACCATGCTGGGAAGTCTCATTTCAGTGCTTGCTCTGATACTATATTTTAACACTGTAAAATGTATTTGGCAACTCATTTTTTTTAAGCCTGAATGCTGATGCAGTTTTAAATAATAGGAAAAATGGAAAAAAAACCCCAATGACTGATAGACTTGAGTAAGGATTCTAGTTACAAACACTTGCTAGAGCTAAGCTTTCTGGAATGATGTCACTTCCCAATAAAATTGTGACTGTCCCACATTTTTTAAAGGAAACACATTTTTCCTATATTTTCCAAAGCTCAACACATGAAATACTATCCACATACTATCCTGTCCAGCAGGCATCATTCATTAGCTGACTTAAACAAATTAGTATAGCAGATTAGCATGCTGTGTTAGAATATTAAAATAACCTTCCTCAGGGTCTGAATGTTTAACTGGGGATCACTTACAACATCTTGAAAAATACGGTTGCTGATGTCTGCATTAGAAATTATTTAAATAACAGAAATCAGAGATAATAGAAGGCATTAGATCATCCCATCTACCCCTGTGTGTGCAAAATACAAACTAGGAGCAGAGAATACCTCAGAAACTGCACTAAAATGAAACATCATTTTACTCTAGCCAATTAAGGTATGGCTGCAGGATTTTTGATAAACAAAGATCTTTAAGGAACTCAAAATCCAGATTTAAACAAGTAATACTTGGAAAATGCTAGCAAAGGAGCATATCCTATGGAATGAAGTAACATTAGGACCTGATCCAAAGCCCTTTGAAATCTTTTTCAAATCACATCTTTATTCAGATCAGATCTTTATTAACATAAAGGAGGAAAAAAATGCAATGAAAATTGCCCCTGAAAGCACTATCCTTCATTATTCTTTAAAATCAGATTCCTCAGATATTAATGATAGCATACGTGCAGAAAGACATTTTGCTTCAAAATAGAACTTCAATATCTTGTTCTTCAAACAGTCCCATTAAAAACAAACAAACAAACAAACAAACAAACAAACACTAACAGTGCAAAGGGAATTTAGCATTTAGCTTAAATTGTTCTGAAGGAAAAATACAGGTACCTTGCAGTTCAGGAAGTTTCATCAGTTAACTCTGAAACATGAAACATGATAGATTTGTTACTCACCTGTGGCTGTGAAAAATCATGTAACATAGAACAAATTGCATGGATCCTGTTCAATTAGTCAGTGAAGCACCCAACCATTTCCCATCATGTTTTCATTATTCTAACCCATTTGTCAGAACTGAATCTTTAAATTGGGCATTGGCTATTTGCACCTGGGTCAATAACCATGCGGTCACAATGGTTACAGTTCATTGACATCTAATGGAGGGTTTAAATTTGACTAATGTAATCTCACAACATAAAGTCAGGGCACTTGGAAAGCAATTATACACGAGGTTCTCTGGAAAAAAAAAAGCTCACAATGAATGTACGGGAAGAGATTATTACAGTATTATTTTATCAGCATTAGTATAGAATTACTTTATTAGCCATGCAATAATTCAGTGTACATTACTGTCCTTGCAGTAAATAGAAGCATCAGATGAATAATATGAAAATTGGTTCAGAGATTAAGCTGAATTCAGATTAAAAACTTGCTCAAAAGCTTTGTTTTCTACCCATAGCTTGTCCCTCTCCCCATGGCTTCTAATATTTTACCATTCTTCCTTTAAAATGAAGATTTTACAACCTGGAAGCTCCTGAGTAGTAGTGAATTCTCATTAGAGATGAGCCCTCCATGGATTTTTCAGTAAGGGACATTGGAGAGGACAATGCTATGACCTCAGCCAATGTCACCACAGAGTTTAGAGGAAAGTGGCAAACATGGTTTAGTTCTCCTCTGAAATCAGTTCTCACTACAGACAGCCCTGACTGATAGGAYGAGATAGAAAGGCAATGCCTTAATGTTAGTGACTGCCAGCATTCCTCAAGTCTTCTGGGCTCTCATATTTTCCATGATAGAGCTTCATGCACAAAAGTGCATCACGTTTAAATGTAGCTAACCAGAACTCCATTCTCCTTGTTTAGCATCATTACTGTGTTCACAGTGACAGCATAACCAAACACAAACCTGGTGTTTTCTCCCATTTTCTTAATAAAAATAAGTCTACATCTATACTAATGCACACAGCATAGCCTTCAGAATAAGACTATCTGAGATAAAGTGCTAATCATCTTGTCCACCACATCATAGAGCCAGAGAAAAAAAAAAATAGTTCCTTGCAGTGCAGGGCACAGGAGTGGAAAGGCTGGAAGAAAAATTATATGATGGAGCAGAACTTTGCTTTGCTTCATTCTCCCCTGACAGCTTCTTCAGGAGCAAACAACATGGCCAAAGGTCATGCAATGCCTTTGCTTTTCAAGGTACTCAAGCAAAGATCACACTTAGCATGCAAGGAAGTCCAGCATCTCCAGACAAGGCTTGGCTTGCCAGAGACAGAATATAATTTTAGCTTTATACAAATTACTTAAGTCTTTTCACTTAAAGACTTTGCTCATCTAAGCATTCGGAAAGTGTGCGCAGATCCTGTTTCACACTGCTAATCAAGTAGATTAAGGCAGTGATGTATTGGAGCTGAGACCACAGACTACCCCAACCTTTTTGAAGGGCTCTGCTCCCTTCTAAACCTCCGCTTCTCTCAACTCATCCTTACAAAAAATCCTGAAGATAATAAATTCTGACATGACTTTATGACATGGGCCATAAAAATGAATCTATGCTGAAAAATCATCTGTCTGTGTAGAGCGACGTGGAGAACATAAAGCACTCAGTTTTGATCCCACTCCCACAGAGTCACCTTCCCCTTTTACAGCTGCTAGTAGAAAAACTAGCCAAATCCACTCCATCTCCTCAAGGCCTYTTGTACTTTGTTTCCTTCTGATGTCCTGGGAAGGGAAAACTCAGTTTCTGTTGCTAGAGTCAGCCCTTCAGTGAATGAAGAATTAGCCACTGCACTAAAACGATAGAGAACAGGACTTCAGTAAATCGAGGAGACTGAAGACAGATGCTCCCACTCCTGAATTCTCGTAGGGGACACTTGCAAAATCTCTGAATTTTGGTAGGTTATAGATACTATTTAGTTCATGAAAGATGAGCAGTACTGTCAGGATAATTCCCCTCAGCCGTGGTCTGAGTTGAAGGGAAACATTTTGCTCACAGCTCACGTCATTTTAATACCTCTTTGCACAGGAAGAAAAAGATCACAATTCATTTAGCCAAACGCAGTAAAATAACTGCTTCTTCCCTCAATTTGAGTAGCTGTTTATTGCAGCATATCACCACTCCAAATTAAGTTATCCTCTCTTCTCTGGATATTTTCCAATAGTTCATAAGAGCAAGTGAATAAAAATGAATCTTAGTTATTCCCAGACAGGTAATTTCTCAGTAAGAAATGAAAGCCTATGCGCTCTTTTGGCACAGGGCTCCTCAGCTCTAAGCTGTAGTCTATAACCTATTGATCTTTATTCCAGTATTGACAACGRCTAGTAGCAGCAATCAAATAAAATGCTTCCAAAGCTTCCTAAAGATAGCCAGAAATTTCACACTGAGTGCTTACAGCTATGGCCACGGTTTTCCACCAGGTGAATCACTGCCAGCTGAGACTCCAGATGACCAGCTTGTTTCTGTGTTTTGTGCTAAATTCTGTATGCAATTACAGCAGTCTGGACTCTCTTGCCTGACAGAAGGCATTGAGCAGACAGCTCTTATGCTTCATTAATTTATTTTTTAACCATTCATAGCCAAATTTATTTCTGTAGCTAGCATACAGTGGTTCCAGGGCCAAGAAGCCAGACACTGGATTTTTCACTTGAGTATAATCCCCATCTTAATTGTGCCACTTACAGTGATAGCACCTCACAGTGTCAGAATTGCAAGGCAGATCTCAATGTTGTAGTATACTTCTGCTTCTGCATGATGCTTCATCCTCCTGTCCTCTGATCCTTTGAAAAACAAAGGAAAACACTTTGTTCACTTCTTTATTTCTCCCAGGTTTTGAAATTTTGTTATTTTGCTCACATGCTATCACAATTTTTTCACCTGAATAGTATGAAGGTGAAAGTAAAGTGAACTCTAAATAAGAGCAAGTTACAGCTCTCTTTTGGTACCCTGATTTAAGGTAAGGGACATTTGAAGTAAAGTAGATACAGTTTGCAGCTTGAATTATCAGGCAAATGACATCTACATCTGTTTTTGGACTGTCACTTGTTAAATACTGTTTATGAAATTCATCTAAAAAAAATATCATTACAGTTATAAAGGTATCTAGAAGACAAAACCAACTGGGCTGGAAGAGAAGCAGCTCCTCTACAGGACTCTGATCAGGGCAGAGACTGGAGGAGTGGGAACCTTCAGGAAAGGTCAGTACACACACACATAGTTGGTCAGGTTGGCAAGTACCCACATGCTGTGTCTTCATTCTTTTCTTGGCACCACAGCAGTTACACAAACATGACTTAATATTCACTGTGTACAATGCAAAGTGAATTTTACACAGAGCTTACTGGTTTGTGATTTATGCTATTAAAAATAGAATTATGTCAATCCCATGAGGTACATACGTACATTATTTCCTTCAATGCGGCATGACTTCTGAAAAAGTCACTGTCCTTTCCAAAGATCTTTAGCAAGTATTCTACACAGAAACCTCCTTTTTGCACCTAAGAGCAAGACTTCCTCTTTTGATGGCTGGGTTTTATCATTTTTGCTGCAAGCAAAAAGCTGTTCCTTGATAAGAAGTCAATTTCCTTTTTTTTGCAATCAAACTACATTTCTTCATAGTGACATGGGGAATAGCAGATACTATCCTTACAGTGAAATAAGGAAAGTACCTCTGGGCACAATGGGGATGTTTCTGTGACTTTCTCTTGTTATGGAAAGTAAAAAGTCCAAGTCGGTGATTGTTGGGAGCGGATACCTCCAGGTGAGAGGCTAGCACAAAGAAACAAACAAACTTATTTCTTCTCCCATGGTCTAAATCACTATCAGAGACACTAAGTCATGGTATATTTATTTCTTGGTCACAAAAATATGCTATACAGAAACTGCAAAATACCCTCTGCAGTGGGTCCAGCAGGAAGGCTGGAAGGTAGGCAGCAAGTGACTGACTTCTAGTTACTCACCTTGTTTCTATAGTTAGCCTCTCACCATCTGCTCTTGGAAAGTACCAAAAGCAGGACGTGCACTCACTTACCGCATTGATCCTACTCAAGTCTTGCAGCCGGTAAGGATTTTTTTCTCCATTCCAAATACTGGTGCAAATAAAAATAGCAGAGATGATAGCAACAACACCTCTAAAAAACAAAACAAACCAAAAAACCCTGTAGATTTTAAATGCAAACTATAACTTCTATATCAAATTTAAGTGACTCAATGTGTTAAAATAAAAAAATTCTTTCAAAAAGACACGTCTGAGAGTGCCTGCCCCACCCTCTGGGCAACCAGCCCCTCGGTCACCTCACCTGTTCCTGTCAGAGGGTGGCATGTCCACATCAGCCTGCCTGTCCCCTGTGCCTCTGCCTTCCCAACCACTCTTGAATGCCGCCACTCAAACACCTTTGGGGCTTCTGACTGAATTACTCTTACCACTCTCCCTCCTGGAAACTAGAGAAAAAGACATTTTTTTCTTGATGAGCCCTTTGGTTTTTTTCTTTTTTGGTTTGTGGCCCCTTCAAAAAATTGGAGGTAGATCTTTTCACTGTAAAGCCAGGCCACTGTGGGCAGGTGCTGGACCTGTGAGTCTCCCTGGAAAGCTGGAGTTGGAAACACAGCCTGTACAAAGCACTCTAACTGAAAACCTTGTAATTTCAGCACTTTATTAATTTGATAAAGTCACACCGACCCATTGATTAAAGATCACAGGGACCAGAATTAACCCTGATGGTCCAAGTCCCATGTTTGCAGACGTGCCTGTTGCCATGACAAAGACAGGCCGAGGCGAGCCTTTTTCCTCAGTCTACCTAAATTGGCTTTTATTTTTATTTATTGACCAGATTATGGATCAGGCCAAAACTCTGTTTTATTTGTGCTAATTTACTAGTTACACTTTATATCTACTTTACAGTTGAAGTAGGGCATGATGAAACACAGTTCTGTCTCCTCCTTCTCTAGAGGGGCTCTTCTCAAACCTCCTCCGTCCCTGGCCCCTCCGGCTTGCTGCCCTGGCCGGACCCTGCACAGGCTTTAGCACGCAGGAGGTGCAGCTGTCCGGCACGGCCGGGGCCAGGGCAGGTAGGTGCGGGAGGGCAGGAGGGGCAGGGAAACTGTGCCCCCCTGCCACGGAGGGCAAGCCTCCACGCAGCCTCCAGGAGCAAGCCCGGCCCTGGCTCCGATATGTAACAGCTAGGGACTGCCCGGGCTGTTATTCAGCTGCAGGTGAAGGAAGGCTGCAAAGGAATATGGCAACTCCAAGCAGAGCAAGGGATGTTATAAAGAGAATGGTAATTTTAATAAGTAAGGGTCGCAGGAGAAGGAAAGGCAGCTGCTGTACTGAGTCTGCTATGCATGTGTACATATGCCGAGAGAAAAATTTCTTTATTTTAACAAAGGAACCATGAAATACTACACGGGGAGGGCAGTTACCTAATCACTTCTTCATACTTTCTTCACTACTGATGCTGCGGAGGAGGTTAAGCAACAAAAAATAGCATCTCTGCATTGCAACTTTAGCAACACCCTGGGTAACTTCCAGCCAGCACAAGAAGCTGCATTTCACCAGCATACATATTGATGTAAACAGGCACCATGAGCAGCCACGGGGCTTGCAATAAAAATAGAGATATATTGAACCTCCCATGTCAGAGCAGAAAGCAGTTCTACGTGCAGAAAATAAAAGCAGTGTTCCTGTTCCTATTACAATGCTTAAAAACATGTCAGGTGTTTGCAATTTCCTTTTAAATTAAGTTTTGCCAGAGGACAATTTGGCCATAGTAAATGCAACTTCATTGCATCTTGCCCTGCAGAGACGGATTGTCTGTAAGCACTTTCTAAAAAGATCTGTACTCCTTTACGTCTATTTAGAATTATCTTTTTAGTCTGCATTAGACATCTCCTGTTTTCCGGGCCATAAGCGCTCATGAAGAAGTATAACTGAATTGTTTTCTCTAAGCAGAATTTCATCCATCATCAATAGTTACTTGTAAGTTCACTATTAAGCCAATTGGAGTATAATCCCAGATACGCAGGCTCTTCCCAAACATATTTTGCAGTATTGATGTTGTCACACTGCCTGAGCTTCACTCCAGCAGGTGAAGTGCTCCAAACTGCACCCTCCTCCYTATGCTCAGGGACCACACGCACACTCCCACAGCCTAGCTGGTGGGAATTTACTTCTTGAGAGGCAAAGTGGCAGTACTCGCCACCCTCTTTCTTGAGAGTCTGGCACTGACAACCAAAGGTTTTAGTAAAATAAAGTAAATCATTTTTCCTCATTATCATTGCTTAAGTGTCCACAGTAATGAGAAAGGTTCTGGGTCCTGCTGATCTTGCTTGACCTTTTGTTGCCAGCTGGCCCCAGCTTTACTTACTCTTTAATTCTCTATGAACTGACACTAAGTTCAGACATTTCTGTTGGTTTCCATGCAAATATTTCATTTTTGCTACTCTTTTCTAGTCAGCGTTTCTTCCAGATATGTTCAATGGGAGCTTACTGACCTGGCAGCAGTAACTTAATATGCATTATTCTTTGTAAACTTATTACAATATATCTCCAGTTCTCATTTCTGCTCAAGGAAGGATTTTTTGTTTTGTTTTAGCATAAGGAGGCCACTAATCTGAATTGTGCCTGCTTCTCTGAATAGTTGCAGTTAGCCAACACAAGAAAAAAAAAAACAAAACACACACCCAACCAACTAACAATCCCTTAAAAACTAGCAGCTTTTTTGTTTTTTCATTTCAGGAGAACATGTCCAGCAGACTTCAGTAAAAATGCTTTTCTACGTATTACTCTTTCTTGGCATAGTCTCGCTGTGGTGGCATTGGAGGGCGAGAGACAGGATGAAGGTTACAAATCTCACTGGAAAATATATATTCATCACTGGATGTGACACAGGATTTGGAAATATGGCAGCAAAGATTTTTGATAAAAAGGGATTCCGTGTTTTTGCCAGCTGTCTGACTGAAACAGGAGCCAAAGAGCTAAAAGCTGTGACCTCGGAGCAGCTTCAGACAGTACTGCTAGATGTGAGAGATTCAGACAGTGTTAAGAAAGTGGCTGCATGGGTCAAAGCTGAAGTTCAGTCAGAAGGTGAGTGCCGGGATATCTGTCTTAAAAAAAAAAAGCAACAGTTTTCCTAAAAATGCCATGCTACGTTCACAGCTTACTTTAATTGACATTTGACAAGTGTGTGTGGATGTCTTGTCACCTTCCCGAAACATGGAAGAAGACCTCACTAGAGGGATGTTTTATACATCTAGTTAGTGGTAGGTAAATATTTGGGAATGTGCTCAAAAAGTCAGGCTTATTGATACATCATTGTCAGAACAGGAATCCAGTTCCTGGAACCTCCATTGGGACTGTTTGCGCTCACGTGCCTATCTGGGTTATGACAGGAGTGCTCCGCACTTCCCATGCTGTGTTACCCGGCTAGGGAACAAATCAAATAAATTCTGCTTAACAAGCTTAAAGAGTTTTTATTTTAAAAATTGAATATATGTAATAAATTACTTGTAAGTAATCAYTCGTTCTATCAAAAGCAAAAATTACATATGAACTCTACTGAATAAATCTGAATATAACTATTTTGGAATATTGCTTGCAGACCATCTGAAAAATAGAAAAATCCCTGTCTCTGACCCAACAAGTTGTGCAAGACAAGATGCTGCTGCCGTTACTGATACTAATTGATTTCAGTAGGAGAGGTATTGCAGTAGACTTTACAAAGGCCCAAGATCCTATGGGCTGGATTCTGCTAACTTTGAGTCTTAAATCTGGTCTATTATGATGTGCCGTAGTACCAATTATACTTAATGCTAAATTCCAATCTYCATTTGACCTTTCATCACTTCATAAAATTGCTTATAACTTGCCAAATTGCCTTTTTTTTTTAAACTGTGCTTGGTTTCAGGCCAAAAGTGATTTTCTTCCGCAAGAAAAACTATGAGTAAGGTCAGACCAGCAAAAGTATTCATTCACACAACTCTAACAGCTGATACAAGAGAAGAACTGGTTTTACATTTCTGAATTTTCCCCTCCCACTTCTGAGGGCTCAGAAATGTGTTTCAAATCAATCTAGTGGTTTTTCCCTACCTCCACCTCATTTTCTGGAGCTGGCTGTTCATTTTAAAAAAAAAATCCTTCCCATTTCCAGCTGGGGCATGTCAGTCAATGTGAGGCGTAAGTTCTCTGCTACAACAAAAATGTCAGTGCAGGAAAAAAGAATAGCGAAAGCCTTCTCTGTCACACAGTTCCCATCTTGTTTTCAAACCTTTGAGAAGGCTTTTTAAATTTTTTGTTGTTGTCAAGAGCTATTCTTTACTGTCCTGGGCCCTCACCCATCTCAGAACGAGGGCACACTTACCTGTGTTTTAGGACATTCTAACTGTACCAAGGACCAGGACGATTTCTTACACATTTCCTGTCACCCAGTACAGTTGCTCTTTGCCATACCTGGCCTTCTTCTACTGCCCCTTCTCACGCAAAACACCAACACCATCCCCTGCCCAAAATGCTGTGGCAGGGGAAGACTACGCAAAGAGTGATGGAAAGCATGGTGATAAAACCTGGACACTGAGAATAAAGCTGAATACCACAGGACATTCTCAAGCAATTCCTCCAAATCTTCATTGCCTTCTTGGTCCCTCACTGATTTTCTGTGAAGTCTCACCCAGTTCAATTAATCTGACACATTAGGTGAAAATCTGCTTCCTGATTTTCTTCTTCTTTTTTTCTCTACAGGTCTCTGGGGACTTGTCAATAACGCTGGGATTATGGGATCATCAGCTCCTACAGACTGGTTGGATATTGAGCACTTTAGAGAACCAATTGAAGTTAATTTAATTGGACTCATAAATGTTACAATAAATATGCTTCCCTTGATAAAAAAAGCAAAGGGAAGGATAGTAAATGTATCCAGCGTTGGAGGTCGCCTAGCATTCAGTGGTGGAGGCTATTTTCCTTCAAAGTTTGGGGTAGAAGGATTTAATGACAGCTTAAGGTATAACATTCACTATGAGGAAAGACCACTCTTTTTCTTCCTAAGGCTCATATACTAACTAAAAACTGGCACATGCAGAATAGGAGCGGATTTAAAAGCCTGGCACTTGGTATAAAATTGAAAAACATTAGACACTTTGGACTAATTCTTCTTAAAAGTTCTTTTGCTCAACACAGATTATGCCACTTTTGAAATGGTACAAAGCCTGTTGGGCACACAAGCTGTCCTCAAGTATTATTGCAGCATAGTTGGTACTCTTACAGATCACAACTAATCTCTCTTAGTGTGCACAGAGGCCTTGTTGCTGAGGAAGCTCCACTCAAGGGAACTGAGATGTCTTTGCAATATGAACCTAATTATCCTAATTGAAAAGTGCACCTAGAAACTTCCAGCAGCCGCCCATCCAGAAAAAATACATACCATGAGTTATTGCATGATAGTAACTTTTGTCTAAGCTTTGTTCTCCAAAGTGTCTTCTTTTAATTATACCGATCATTAGAGAGACCTAGAGAACATAGCAAACTAATCCTGGGGACCACCATGGCTTCTCCTTGTACCACAGACAGGGAGGTTTGTGTGCCTAAACATATAGTGCCATTTTACATACTGGGACACTCACACAGGGCTGACAGATACGAGATGGGGACAGAAGGAACTGTACCAATCTGGAGCATCAGCCAGAGGTCGAGAGGGATTCCCTAAGACATGTAAAGTGGATCTACATACTTGCATTTAGGCAGCCAGCCAGTCTTACAGACAAGTCAGATATAAGTAATGAGCTACTGCAAGGTGAACTAGGGTGTAAAATACACTATGCCAGCTCCTGCACAGTCACTGCCCATGCATGTTCTCACTCAGTGAAGCACGTAAGATAGTTCATCCCTCTTTCATTTAGGGACAACAAGCTGAAAGTTCAGAACCATGAACAAACCTCACAGTATTTGTGTGCTGGTGTGCCATGTAAAGACAGAAATAAAAGTGTTAGTACAGCAAAAAATCCCACAGTATTAATAATAATGTCTAATGCGACTAAATCATTGGGCTGTCTTTGCAGGAGAGATATGAAAGCTTTTGGAGTTAAGGTGTCTTGCATTCAACCTGGACTGTTCAAAACAGCATTATCCAATCCAGCAAAGATTATGAAAGAGAAGGAGGTTATTTGGAATAAGCTTCCCCCTGATATTAAAAAGCAATATGGAGAAGAGTATTTTCAGAAAGGTGAGGCAATTTCCAGACATTTGTGTCAAAAGAAGCAATGCATTTCTTGCTGAGAAAGCCTTGCAAAGTAGCATTATATCTTGTAATCATTCTGACTTTTTGGAAAGACTGTGATGTGAAAAGTTACTCTTCAAGTGCATCTGCATCACAATATGACTATCTGCACAAAAGACTTGTTCTGGGAAGCTTTATTCACATCTCAGTTAAAGATTAATTATTTGATGATGTGTTTTTCTATCATATTGTTTATTTATTTAGTAATCAAATAAAGATCAATTCCCTTTGCTTCTGCTAGCCCCAGTGGTGATGAAGCCATTCAGGACCTGTCTGACAGACACTTGCTAAGCCTGCTTGAACAGGGGCTGCTTGTCTTCTGATCCTAGGATTTTCTTGTCCCTCAAATTTCTTCTTTACAATTGCATTTCACAACTTTCCACAAAGCAATTTCCTTACTACAAGAGATTCATTTACAGCTACAGCATTTCTGTTTCCCTTTGCCTCTTATATAGTTATGTTTATTCTGAGCTACTGTCAATGCTGGTTGCCTGTCCTCAGACCATACAGGCCCGGTTTTGCCATAGCTGTTCCACAATTAAGGGTAACTGGACTGTTCTTGGGGTCAACTATATCACAAGGTCATTACGGATGGGGACTTGGTCCTCAGAAACTGCTACAAATTCTTGTGTAGGGAGAAACAAGAAATACCAATTCCTTAGTGAAATTGCACAGATCAGTGTGGGGGGAAGAGTTAAAAGTCACCTTGCCTGGCTGTCACTAAATGATCTTTTTTTTTTTGAACTTTACAGATGCAGCAAAGAAACAAAAGCTGTCCAAGATCTGTCTTAACAAGGACATTTCACCAGTTGTTCAGTGCATGGAGCATGCCTTAACAAGCCTCCATCCACGTGCCCATTACGTTGTTGGGCAGGATGCTAAGTTGTTTTGGAATCCCCTCTCAAGAATGCCCGCAATTATACAAGACTTCCTACTGCTGCGGAACAGAGTAGAGCTTGCAGTTTCCCATGCAAAGTAAATATTTGCCAATATATCCCCCATCATGAACAAGGCTGATTCTGTAAGCCCTGCCCTTTATATCAGCATGATACAAGCTACACATGAAATACACATGCATTCCCTATAAATGTAAGAAATATATCTATTTTTCCAATATCTGCTACTATTAAAAAAAATTACATTATTTCATTTTCCTTTAAGTTTGAGAACCCTTGAAAGCTCCAGTTTTCACAAAGATCTGTAAGCCAAAAATAGCCAGGAAAATAGGGAATGTGGCTTTAAGTCCCTACAACAGTAAGAGTTTGGTCATCTCAGGCAGAGGAGGGAATGGAAACAGGGCCTTCCTATGGGAGAAGTGAACTCTTCCAATATAAACTAGGAAGGAGGGCAGAAAATCCTCTTCCTGATACTGCTTTCTTTAGCAGTCACCCCAATTCAGTTTTGAGGCCAATGAAACTGTGGTTTCCTTTCCTTGGTACAGTCCTAACTGTAGAGAGAGCAAAATAAAGTGCCCAAGTCATTGAGCTGGTTGGGATTCACACCCCTTCCTACTCACAGGACTTAGGTGAGGCATTTTCCTGGTCAGCATGCTAAATCTTGAGGATCTCTAAAGTCCATCTCTACTCCCATGTTGTAAAGGATCCATAGCTACAAACATAGACTGTGAATCCTATTACAGGGACCCAATACCTGCAATTAAGGTAGTGAAGAGCTAGAAGTTGTTTGGGTTTTTTTAATTTAAAAAAAAAATCTGAGCTTGCAAGACTTCAAGTCTGGGAGCTATTTCTTGGCGTAAAAATAATAGCCCTGTGTTTTGTGAGATGCTGAGTAATTCCTGTGGAGAGGTGCTGCTTTTGTTCAATTCTTGACACTAGTGCCTGTTAAGACCCGGCTCCACTGGAATTAATCATGGCAAAGTGCTTGAGAACTGCAGAGACCCCACGTCCAGTCTGTAACTGCACGTTGCTCAGAAGCCATTTCCCACTGCCATGGAAACTACTCAGCAATGAAACAAATGCTTTCCTCATGCTGGTGAATTTGCTGTGATGTGATCAGGTTAAAGAGCAAGTTACCCGGTGGCTATCCAAATAGTGCTGGTTTTCAATTTAGTTTCTATGGAGCTTGCAAAACATCAATTCTACTTTTCTCAGTGCAGCTTATGCTTAGTCTTTAGTGGGGTAATTTGATTTACATCTCAGTTATCTGAATAAGTTATTCCTTCTAGAGCAGGTTTGAGGTGAATACCTCTCAACTGGCTACTCTTAGTGAGGTACTGATGGCATCACTGTAGATTTTAAAATCAACTTTCTGTCAACAAAAGTGACAGAAACCCAAGTTTTCTTTATTTAACATTTAATCCAAAGGCTGCTTTGTGGCTGTCTGGTGACTTAGTAGCTTCCCTGTCCCAATCTGCATGAGCTGTGAGCTTTCCAGGCAAGAGATCGGGCCATCCCAGTCAGTGAAATTCTTGGCTCCTGCAGAGCAGGCAGCATCGGGCCCTAGCAATGTGAATCTTGTCCTCTGAACTTAGCAGACAGCCCTGGTGTCATTTCACACAGAGCCTTTCTAGAAGCTAAAGCTTTCCCCCCCCGCAGCTCCCCCAAGATTACTCAGCCAAAAGTGATTAGGGAAACAAAGATACTATGAAATGACACCACCTACTCTGATCTTTACCTTTAGAAATTACAGTTTGGCTGGTCCCTGTCAGACCACAAGTATACTGTCAGCTGCTGCGAGACACTAGCACTGCGAAGGATAACATTTAAAGGAAAATACAAACAGAATTTGGGACAGGACACACTAGCTGTAAATATTTAAATTAGAAATGCAAGAGAAATATCAGCTGCTCAATATATTACTTCTCACTGTATTGAGGGCCAGATTCTGCTGGCATTTTCTCTCCTGCAACCAGATGCCTCGTTTACTCAAATGCCAGCAACAAAAGCCAGTGACTTCTGGAAATGAGCAAACCACAGTGTGCTCTGCTATGGCTATCAAAACCTGTGCTGCTCACAAGACTGTATGAGGCAGGTGAATACTTAGACATACGTTTTTAGGGACTAGAAGGGACTTGTTCAGGAGAAGACCCATGACTTCCACAAGGTCAGAACGTCCTGGGGGACTGCACCCACAGGACCTGGCTTCGGTTAGCTTGTTAGAGCCAGCACACAAAGGTGGGCTTCAAAACCTTCACTTGTCCAGCAGGAATAACGTTAGCTTCTTGCTTTTCACTTGAGAACCAGATTTTCTTCTCCAATGTTATGCTTCAAGCAGGGCAATTTTTCCACATCCTTTCTAGAAGTCAGGGATTGCATTATGAAATACACCTAAGGAGTCAATGGGAAATCAAACAGTGAAGTGCTGCTTTCTACAGATGAAAGACTGTCTCATGCCAAGCTCTCTAACGAAAAGCTACATATGGAGCTCACATTTTGCTTATGTGGTTTCTCTTCTGTTAAGCTCCCTTACATGCTGTGCTCTGAGCAAGTCAGAGGATCCTCTGTGAGAAAGGAAACTTACTGGAAAAATTCCCCATTTTGATGTTTTCCGAGATGCTAAGCAGGAGCTATTCAGCTTTCTGGAATTATTTTCTACAGTTCAAAAGCAGTTTGCTCAGAAAAAAAAATCAGCAGTAGAGAAAGAGAAACTCCTTTTACGTTTTTCTCTCCTACATTTGTGTGGCAAAGGATTGCTACCTACAATAGCAGGACTCCTGACACTGCTGGAGAAATGTTCCCCTGCGACAGGCTTTGCCTGCTGGTGGAGTGCTGTTTTGTGGTCATTTTAACCACGCTCTAGAGCCTGTTGTTTGAATCAGGCCAGGACTAGGCAGGCCCAGCAGGCACGTCTGCCAGGCTTGTGCTAGAGAGGAAATCTCTGCCAGCCACCTGTTGAATCCCCAAGTCTCCCAGCAAGCTGCACACATCTCCTGACTGCCCAGAGTGCTGAAAGTGCAGTAACAACCAACACCACAGCTTAGGCTGGTGTGGCAGAGTGGCAAAAGAAGCAAGAAATTCCAGGTCCAAGTCAAAATGAGCAGGGAGAGAAACTGGAGGGGGAAGAGCTGCCCACCAAGCAGAAGATGAACTAACAACTCTGCTGCTCCTGGCAGGGAGCAGCCGGACAGGGGTCACCAGCCAGTCTGGGACAGGCGGCCATGGCCATGGTCTGCTCAACTGAACAGGACCAGATGACTTCCAGCTCCATCCTATCACCTTGCTTGGTTTCCCCAGTTTTATTTTCATTCTCATTCAGTAGTTTCAAATTAATTTTCACAAAAAACTTATTCATTCATTCTGCTGTTGAGAAAGGTCTTTGCCCAAGCCTCCTCGCTTCCTGCAGCATCCCGCGCTGCACAGCACTGTGAATGGGGAGGCATGAAGAGTGGGGAAAAGGACTTCTGCTTACATGTTTATGCAATAGCACTCAGAGCTGGATCAGAAGTGCCCAGCAGACTCTGGGACAGGTAGCAAACAAACAAACAAACAGTATAGCAGTCATATGCTAGAGTCTTCCTATGCAAACTATACAGCTTCTGTTTGCACAGTTTGTGGAATTTGAGCTTTTATTTGAAAAACATTGCTTAGTTACTCAGGCAATTGATTTGTTTCTAGTAGCAAAAAGCTGCCCCTAGACTAGAAAAAATAATTTCATCCCTGAAAGTTTTCACACACAAGGATGGATGTATCTTTAAAGATTAAGTCATATCAATATCAACTTGCTCACATGCAGGAGAAAAGGTGGAGGTCTGAAGCAAGCCCTGTTAAATCAATGGAAAGACTCCTGCTGGTTTTGAGATGAAGCACAAATCAGTCCTTCCCAGCTGAGTAGATTAGTTCTCCCTAATGAGTCTTGACAGTCCCCCAGGCTCTGTAGATTACTATATATAGGCAGCAATGCTTATACAACATAGGTAGGATAGGCAGGCATGGAGCACATCYGGAAGATTAATACCAAGTAAGTCCCTAAGGTAGAAGCATCACAGCACAAGTAATTGTCAACAGCAGGGAGAGGGGCTGTGCTTGTCAGCCAATATACAGCAATCAGAAAGCATCACCAGACACAGAATTTACAGTGAGATCTTTCTGGAAACTATCACCATGCGGGTCTTGGTGCACAAGCTTATGAGTTTGACTTGGGCAATTCCTATGTTCTGACRCTGGAAATAACGGGCGAAGACAACTCGTGAACACCTGGAGGTATAGACTGAGCTTGCAGATGTCTCCCCAGAATGTGAGTACCGGCACAAAAACAGAACTCGTGTCTATCTTTATAGTGAGCAGTACCCATTAAATGCATTTGCAGAATAGCTAAGAGAACAAATTAAGCACTTGTTTTTGAGTGCACAGACAAGAGAACGTGCAGTCCCTTCCTTTCTAGAGTGATTTTAACAATTGTTGCTTATCTAAGCACCTACAGAATAGGTGAATAAAATACTAACTTAGAAAAGTTCTTCCCAACATCCGGAATCTTTCTCTACTCCTTTATTTTGAATTACTAGGTCAGTCACCTAGTTTACAGGGTTTTATTTTCCTGGGTCTTTTGCTGATGCTGTGGTAAAAATCTGAAGTGCAAGCCGTACAAGGAAAGATACAATCATGCTGAGAAATCAGCCCCCATTGTACCAGACTACATTCCTCTCCCTGCAAAATGCTGAGTAGGATAGTTTGAAGATGTATTTCTTTTAAGGTGACATATTAATGAAGATCTTAAGTTATCTGTTGACCACCAAACAATTATCACACTAACATTTTTACACAGCATACAAAAAAGCACTCCTTTTCCATGAAACAAAAGTGCAAAGCCCTGCATGTGCAGGAATAGCTCATCTAAGAGTGGGAGATGTGATGTGTTTGTGCCCGCATATTTTTTCGATTTGTTAACTGAAGACCAGGGGTTTTGTAGCTCTGGCAGGATGACCAATTTTTGAAGTTTGTACTTCCTAGATTCTGCAGAGCTGTTGGGTGATCTGTCAGAGCATTGTCTGATATATCTAAACCTTCCACTGAGTGCTACATGAATGCTGTTTCTGAAGAACCCCAGTCCCTAAATTTCCCCTTGGCAGTTCTTCCTCAGCATGCCTGGCAGGTCACTCTAACCCATTGCAGAGCACTCACTTCTGGAGGTTTGCACTGCCAGCACAGTGGCGGACAAAGGAATCCAAAGCACACCCAGACCCCAAACCTCATCCCAACCTGAGGTTCCTTGGCATGACTACCAAAGCAAACTTGCTGTGGGAGTAAAACAGTAACACCCCCCTTCAATACGGTCTATGTGCTTCAGTTTCCTTTAGTGCAGAGAAGCAGAGGGATGCTGTATTTTGCAGTTGTCTAAGGATCTTAAAGGGTTGCCGGTGTAGTCATGCTGCTTTTCTCTAAAATCAATTGCTTTTATAATGGCACTTGTTTAGGCGTAAGAAGCCAAGCTCTATCCCAAGAGTTCTCAATTTGCTGGGCAAATATCAAAGTTTTAATGGAAAGTAGAATTTGCCTTTAGCTATTTACTGGCTACATTAGTAATCGGAATTCAATATTTATGAAGATATATCAATACTCTTGAAATATCATGCTGACATTTTCTCTGGAAACACACTCTTTGCCACTCCAGTCAGCTATTTCAAAGTCAATATGCCCTGGAAGACAAGTGGCTTTTTTAGTGCTCTGCAATTATCAAACAAGAAATATTTTGCATAACATATAGTACATTCACAGAACTGGACAATTTTCTTGGAAGAAAACTTTAAGTGAGACTATTTCCTTTGATTCTGACCCCAGACTCGTTCCAGCAGCAATGACATCATCTGGCAGAATAATACAGAAAGCTCCAGCAGAGCAAAACCTGCCATGATGCTTGGCACCGAATGTCCATGTGTTATCAGAGAAGGAGCACGAGTACTCAGGGAGAACTAGGCAGTTAGGGATTACAGGCTTAGGAACACTGGCCCAGGGCTGACAGGGGAGAGAGGAACAGCAGAGGCTCCACACAGTGCTGCCCTCTCAGCTGTCGCGCCTAGAGCCCCTTGTCTTACAGCGCTTCTGTGCCAATTATTGCTACCTGAACACAGGTACTAACGCTAACGAGAGCAGTCCCAGGTGTTTCTCTTACAGGAGCCAAGTAGGCATCCTGGCCAGACACTCCAGGACTTCTCCACAGACACCAGTTTCAAATTTAACCTGTTCTGCAGTAGTGCAAGCTCATTGCCTGCTGCTTCCTCCCTACAGCACAGCCAAGGAAGGAAGGTGTGATTTACAGCTCCTGTTTCCAATTAGGTTAATCTTTTCCCCAAATCTCTAATTATTTCATTTAATTTTGTATTGGGAATTGAGTGAATTGAGTCCTAAAATAATATATCACAGCACTAGCTTGCTGAGTAGCTTGCTGAGATTTACTGGCGTGGGGTTACAAGAGCCTGCTGGTAGCAACTCCTCTCTGTGTTTAGCTCAGCTCCAAATTCTAAATCAGCAGTCAAAGGAAATCTCATTGCCTGGCATGTCATTGCAAATGGACTGGGGGTATCTATGATCGGCTGCTGCAACTTCCTGTTTTCAGACTTCATTCTACAGCACAGAAGCCTGAATTAGCCTGTGCTCTTTCACACAGTTTTAATGGCACTTTGTCAGAGCACACTCTGTGAGTCCTCTCAGAAAATAAATGTCACCAACTCACTGAAACATTACAAAGATGATTCCAAAGTGCACACATTCAGGAACACTGCAATCCTTGTCAGACTTAATAAGGACATTCACCATTCAYGGCAAAAAAGCCAAGTATCTAAGTGAAGTACCTGAACTAGAGGGCCGACTACATCAGCCTCAAAACAACAGTGAGATAGATGGGCTGCTAAAATAACCAGTGCAGCCCAGGGACCAATCCACCACCCCAAAAATTCAGCGGGAGCCTCCCTGTAGATTGCAGTAAAAGGAGAAACAAACTCTTATCTGTATATATTTGCTTAACACTTTAAAATCAGAGAGCGTTAACCAGTAGCTCAGAAGTTCATATTGATGGCTACTGAGGCACCCAACTATGTAAAATAAGATCATTAAGTGGCAATGAATGTTGTCACTTGTTATCATTTACCAGCTATATGACTGATTTAATTATTTAGTGAGAGTCCAACAGTCATTATCAGATTCTGAGATTCCTTCCATTCCTACTTGGTGAGGTGACAGCTGAATGTAGAATCAGAATAAACCCAGATCACTCCATGAACTCAGTAGGAACAAGAACACCAGACGGGTAGCAACGATGTTACACAAAAATCAGCCAAGTGAGTGCTTAACTTCAGACAGCTATGAGTTAGAGAAGACTGACCCCTTCCTCTTTGAGTACTTTCGAGATGTAAAAATAATCACAAGTTCCCTTTTTTTAAAGTACCACTTCATTCTTTGAATACAATCACATTTTAAAGGCCAGATGTCTGCATCTCTACACATATGTAGGTAACTAGAGCCTAGGTGACTGCTTAGCACCTGTAAAAAAGTTTCTCTTCAACAGGATGTCTGGAAAATGCTTACCAGCCTTTCCATAAATATTGCTTTTAATGAATTATTTTGGTTTAATTCTTGCACAAACCAAAAATACAAATAGAAAAACAGTAATCAATCATGAAGATTTTAGATGGCAAGAACTGTATTCTACATTTATAAAAAAATTTTGTAATAAGCAAACAGTATCCTCCCCATCAGAGTTAGGAAACCTTGTGTTCCCTTAGTGCTTTTTTTTTGAGGGCAACATCTCCATGCATTTCCCCATTTCTTTGTACAAACACATTTCCTATACATTCTACTTGTGCTGTGCTGCAAACAGGCAATGAGGAAGGAGACAGAAGACTCAGGAACTGCCCCACAGTCTACCTTGTCTAAGGGGCAGAAGGTAGACCACTCACCATCACACAAGACAAGTCACACAACAAATTAGTCATCAGACCCACCACTACATCTTGGGCTTTTCTGGTTGTTCCTGTGGTCAATCTGCTTCAGTGCTACAGATTAGAAAAGCAGCCTGGGTAGCATCATACAGGCAGTCAAAGAGAATCATCCTTCTTCCCAGAGGAATTCCTCTCTCCAGTATTAGCACAAATAATCACCAGTGTCCACAAAAACCTTCAGACACTACTGTGAGAACTGATGCAGCCATTCCTTTCAGTCTGAAACGTCCTGAAAGGACAGGGCTGACTAGAAAGATTGGTCAGCAAAGCTTGAAATCAGTGGAAATCTATTGAAAAAGAATATAGGGAAGGTTTTGCAAAGGCATGTATTATTCACGGATCCCGATCACATTGTGCCAAAGTCTCCAGCTCTGCTCTCCCCTAACTTACAGTGAGCTGGAAGGGCTGCAACCAGAAACAAAGCCCCTTACAGGAATTGTGTCTGAGGAAGTTGGGGGGTTGGCTGAGCACATTTGCTTCATTGCATTTCTAGATCATTAACTTATTTGCTTGTAGCTCTCACTTTCAGACTCACTGCACATCGCAGTTTTGGCTTCCATACTTTCTCTTATCATTTACTGGCTCATCAGAGACAGTCACAGAGTGAGAAACCTGAGTGGAAAGCATGTCTTCATAACAGGCTGTGACACTGGACTTGGACACTCACTGGCTAAATGGCTTGACAAAAGGGGATTTTGTGTCATTGCTGCATGTGCCACAGAAAAAGGAAGCCAAGAGCTACGGTCCTGTTCCTCACTCTCACTGAAGACAGTGAACCTGAACTTAGCTGACTCCAACAGCATTGCCAGGGCTGTGGTGTTTGTGACCGAAGAGACAGCTGGCAAGGGTAAGTGGCAAGGTAATTTCCCAGAAAAATGATTCAATATAACCAAATCTGGTCTAGCTAAAAGTTCTGGTGCCTCTTCACTCTCCACAGAGGCATTTTTCATCTTGCTGATGAAATGTATTCACTCTTCAGTTCTGTCATTTCTCAGTTCAAAGAGATTCTCTCCAGCAATAATTTTGGGCTTCCCCTTGCTTTCACCAACAGGGTGCCTAAAAATCTAGTTGCTCAATCTATTAAAACCAGATCATTCCTAGGTGTGTTTTTCAGACTCTTTTTGGTGCAGTTGAAGAATCTCAGTGGGGGGAAGGTGCTACCCGGTACCAGAAGGAACTTTCTTGACAATAAAACCAGCCCACCCAATTAAAAATGGCTGGTGCAGGGCTTCTTCAGCCCTCCTCTAGTAAGCAGAAGAGTGTTTTTGCATGGCTGAATAAGTCCGACTTTTGCAATGCACACAACAACAATTGCACTGACTGTAACAGTTAAACACTTGCTGTTTCAGCCAGTTTTCTTAGATTTGTTACATAGGTAGCTCCTACTACTGCTATCATACACCTCTGAGCATTTTTCTAAAAGAGGAAGAGTTTGTCCGTGCAGTTAGAAAACAAGACTTAAGTGTTGGTTTTGGCAAAGGGTGATGAAAAGATCTGCATGGTAAATATATTCAACCATGGCAATACATGTTTCTTTCTCAGCACCGATAGATCAGACTAGACATTGTTAAGGGCCACCAAAGGGGATCACAGCACTGCAACTACCAGCTGTAACGCACAGTTATACCAATATTCAATAGGCTTGTTAATTAATTAACTAGCTAAACCAGCAAAACACATATCTTATACCAGTAGGACTTTCTCCTCAAAGTTTGTAAAACACTGTTGGCCTCATCATGACAGTTCCAGACCATTCTTGCATGTAGTGATTGAGGGCAGGGCAACATAATTATTAGCGCTTACCTCCTCCGGCAGGCCCCTGCTTCCAGCTTGTGGAAAGCTGCACGTTCTCGGTCGGGGTAACCACTCCTAACGCTGTCACCTCAGTCTGAGAAACTATGGAGGCTGAGTGCTGGACTTTCGGCCTCTCCTTTCAGGCACAGGCTGTCCTCAGCAAACCGTTGGAAGCGTCACTATTTATCTAAAGTTCCTCAAGTAATTTATAAGGCAATAAAGCAGTGTTATCAATACACAGGGTTAAGCTAATATTTTTAGAAGCATCGACTAATTCCGCACATCTGGTTCAGACCTTTAGACCCCAACCCAGAAAAATCAGTCTCTCCACTTTTACATAGACTGTTTGATTTTCACAAGAATGTAAGTGCATATTAGGAGCCCACATACTTGAGCACAATATGGTGGCCCATATCTCCAACCAAAATAGTTTTCCTTTAATACTTTACCCATGCTCTTTTAGAGTCATTGCCTAAGGCCTTCAGCAAATTTTGTCAGGTGTACAGAGTAGATCTTACAAGCAAACCCTAGACAACTGTATTCATCTCACTAAAGTTTTTGYGAACTGTGTGCTTGGTTCCCAGTGCTACATATGAAGCTATCTAGGGTAAGGTATTACCACATACTGAAATAAATGGTTTTGTAATCCTCTTAGGACTTTTCAGCTTGGTGAGCAATGCTGAAGGAACAGCACCTGTAGCACCCACTGACTGGCTAAGGATTGAAGACTTCCATTCAGTCCTGGATGTTAGTCTGCTGGGATTGATTGAAATAACACTCAAGCTTCTGCCACTTCTGAAAAAAGCTGAGGGAAGAGTAGTCAACCTAATTAACACCAAAGGCCTCATGGCTTTTGTAGGGGGTGGCTACAGCCTGTCCAAATGGGGCATGGAAGCTTTCTCTGACACCTTACGGTGAGTAGCTAGAAATGCACACATGAATCCAAGAACAGATTCCAGATGTGCTGAGGAAGGGTGACTGTATGTTTGCCCCTCTTGTTTTCTCTCTGAGAATCTTGCCTAAAGGGGGAAAGGAAAATAAGAGGATGTTGGTCACTTGTTTGGGATTTCAATCTCCAGTGCTATGAACAGATCCACCAGGAAACTGCACTGGGAAAAATTTTCATAYCCTGGACAAATGGCTAGCTTTTGGGCATGTGAATCCACTGCGTACATGAAAGTAAATCAACAGTGTAGCCTGGTCAGACACCCAGAGTTTCCTGGGCAAGTTGTACTTAGTTGTACTTGCCCATTTACAACCCATTTTATTTTGCTCTAATGCTCCACAACAATCTGAGCTGGGCGATTCCAGACAGCAACCACATTACCAAAGGTACTCGTAACTTCAGAAAATTAAGCTAAGCACCCTTCACTGAAGCCAGATGTGTTGTACTGCCTTGAGAAGGCTAAGACCTAGCCCAGCGAGTCAAGTCTTCACAAGGACTAGGAAAGTTGGTTGCAAACCATTATGAATGCTTATATAAAAAGCATATGTCCCAAGGAAATATAATATAAACTAACAGCTAATGTACACGTGGTCCATTCCTTTGCACACTTTGGAGCGTAGCTGCCTGGGTCTCTTGAGCTGCCCAGCAAGACAAAGAGGCCATTTTCATCCCAAAGGAATTGCATTGCAACTCAAAATTACATAGAKGGAACCACGCTACCAGAAAACACACTAACCTTTATTGCACTAACATTTAATCACTTAACCATAGCCATTTAACCATACGATGGAGAACAAAGTTCTAAACCAATTGAAAATTTTTGCTCACTTTTACTTTTTCCCAGGCACTTTAATAATCTGTTCCTGCTGAAAGCTGAAATGATGCAACAGTATGTGAAATAGTCAAAAGTTTCAGTTCAATAATACATAGCTAAGATGCAGCTGGCTGCTGTATCCTTTGCACCAGTCCAACACAAACCACACAGAAAGCTGTAAATCTATCTGACACTGCTTTTTTTCCTCAGAGTTAATTGCCTGCTGTGCTTTTACAGGATAGGTACACCACTATGAAGCTCTCTTGAACATCTCAAAATTTTTCTGACATTTGAAGATAAGAATCAAATTCTCAAATATTCATTTATGTGACAGACTTTCACCTGACTTATGTTTAATGGTTATGCCATTATTGGGTGGTCAGGGATGGTTATGGGTTTTTTTTCTTCTAGGATAGAGATGCAGCATTTTGGAGTGAAAGTAAGCATTGTTGAGCATGGTTTCTTTAAGGCGGGAGTAGTTAATTCAGATGTCATCGAGAAATACCTCTTAAGACTTTGGAACAGACTGACTCCTGAGATCAGGGATTCCTACGGAGAAAAATACTTTGTTGAATGTAAGTAGAAAAAGGACTATATGAAAGCTCGGGGGGATATTATCAATGTATATAAATACCTGAAGGGATGCTGTAAAGACAATAGAGCCAAGCTCTTTTCAGTAGTGCCCAGGGACAGGACGCGAGGCAATGGGCATACACTGAAACACAAGATGTTCCTGCTGAACATCAGGAAACACATTTTACCATGMAGGTGACTGAGCCCTGGCACAGGTTGCCCAGGGAGGTTCTGCAGTCTCCATCCTTGGAGATTTTCAACAGCTGTCTGGACATGGTGCTGGGCAACCTGGTCTAGGTGACCCAGCTTGAGCAGGGGGGCTTGGACCAGAGGTCCCTTCCAACCTCAACCGATCTGTGACTCTGTAAACGTTTGCTGGACTTCATTAACGTCCATTAAGAACCCATTGCTGACTGTTCTGGACTATGCCCATGTTAGATGAGGCCTGTGCTTAGTTCCCATATGAGATTGGTGATATGTGATGTCACGCTACCATCCTTAGTCCCTCCATACTTAGAGGTAGAATGCCCAGGGGGAACGAATTGCTATGACCATATGCTAAGTTTATGGCTTACTGATATCTGAAAAATTGCGCTGTGTCACACTGCACTTACTGTAGGGAACATCTGTCTCACAATATGGGCCAGGGAGGTTTCTGTTTACCGGGCTCTTCGGTGTTTTGCAGCCCTTCTGGTCTCTGCTCTGCTGTAGCTATACTGCTTTCAGTACTTGAGCCAGTAGATCAAAGCAAGCCTGAAGCTGTAGCCAAACCTTTGAATATAAAGAATCCTCTCGCGGAGAATGTTGCATCTAAATGCTTTCAGGTTTATTTTCTTTTTTTCAGATATAAAAGCTCAAAGATCATCAGTGAAAAGACTGTGTGACTCTGATATTTCTAAGGTCATAAAATGCGTGGAAAATGCCCTGATAGCAAAGTACCCCAGGACACGATATGGAGCTGGATGGGATGCAAAGTTCTTTTCACTGTTTCTCTCCTATGCCCCAAGCTGTTTATCTGACATGCTGCTCTGTATGACGTTTCCAGCTCCAGCAGCTAGCGGGAGATCAGTTCCTGGAGTTCTAATTAACATTTAGTATTAAATCAGTATCAGCTCCATGGAAATAAATATTAATCCTGTCAAAACCAGATGTCCTCTTCTTCACCAGTTACTAGACTGCTTAAATTCCTTTCAGAAGACACTTTCTCCACCCTCCACCCCTCCTTACCTGGAATTTCTGAGTTTGCAGATAGGCTTGTAAATCCAGCATGTTTTTGAAGGTAATTTTTTATGCTCAGAAGTGATACCTCTATAGGATCTGCATTCATAAAATATTCAGCTACAAAGCTGGCTAATACTACTCACCTAATAAAAAATTTTTAAATAAGAAAAATAAAATCACTAAAAGAATCAGTTTTTCAAGTAGACTTCATCAACATATAGGGTGCTAGTGAACTTGAAATAAAACAATGGCCTTTCAGAACATATATCTTATACATGTACCTTACAGAATCTATTTAGTCACATTTAGTCATTTATTTCATGGCGGGTTTGCTCATGGTCATATTCAGGAGTTGCTAAACTTCAAAGCTTCTAAACACAAGACATGAAATCAAATAATAACAAAGCCCAGCTATTGCAACATATTCCAAAAATTACAGTTGCAGTATTTGACCACATCTAATCACCTGACTATTCAACTGTGTAGAGATAAAACTCAAGCTATTTTACGGATATGCAATTATAGGGAAAGTCAAAACTACATTGTACTCTGTTATTATGCAAACAGAGTATCCAAACTTATATTTTAACTTTCTTCCTAATATTAGTATAGTTTATGAAGAAAATACTAAAAATAACATGCATTCACATTTCTTTTGTCCTCAGTGTGCTTTGCAAGTTAAAAGGATGATTATTTCACTCATTAGATGAAACATTTCATTAGTGTATGCTATGGCAAATGATTTCGACTATACAAAGAGCGTGTTCAGAATGGCAAAATGTTAGTTGAGGTTACTGTGCCTCTTGTACACTATTTCTATCTGTTAAGCTGCTGGCCAGAGGCTCACAAACTGGTGTTCCTAGAGATTAAAATTGAAGGGGTAAAGGTTTTATTTGCTGAAGAGCTGCGCTGATGATTAATCATTAACATGCAATTCAATTAAGCTTACAAAAATGCCATGTGCAGGTCAGAACACTAAATGTAAGAAAAGGAGTTTCGTCACTCTGTGTGTGAGAGGGGGCATGTGTATGTGTGTGTGTTTGTACATGCGCAAGAAAGGGACAGAATGTAAAAAGTGTTTAGTAACCTTTAAGTATTTCATTGAGGTTCTATTCTCTGGCAAATGGCTTCAAGAATAGATTTATTTTACTTCATTTCATGATAAATACCTGCAGAGAGATAGTTCTCTCTATCTGGCCTGACAGCTGTAAAGAGAATGTGCGTGAAGACACTTAATGGTATGATTTATCAGCCCTATAGTGGCAGAATACAGAGAGGTGCTGAAATCTCTAAAAATCAGCCTTCTTTGAAACAGAATGAGTCCAGAATTCAAGAATCCAGGCAGGGACTGTCCTCATAAGGGAAAAAGAATACAAGTGAGGAATAGAATCTAAAGCTTCTGTTGAACAAAGTACCAAAAATTAAATTTTACATCATCAGAAGGGTACATTGTACTGAGAGGAAGAGGCCCAGCTGAAGCTTAGGAATCGTTCACCATCAGCTATGTTAAACAATCAAATCTACATACCACTTACCTATACAGTATCCCAGGGATGGTTTCCTTCCACATCTGAAAAGTTAAAATTCTTATAGGGGAAAAGAAGTGTCTCTGATGATACATGGCTGACATATTACCAGTTTTCTCCAAAACTGGTTCCAAATCTTTCTGTTGACAAAGACTACTCACAAAACTGATGCTACTTTTTCTTGTGATATGCAACTGGAGCCAAGTCTTGTGGACATGTTAGCCCTGCCTTCTCTCTTTAAAAAACATTGTGAACTCTTTCCTTAAGAACAGCAACCTGCCTTTCAAAGAAATCCGTTCTCATAGCCTTACAGATGTGCATGCTGTGCCCCAGATTCTAAGGAATTTTCTACATTAAAGCACTCAGATATGAAAGTTAATTGAACTAAGGTTTTAATTGCTTACGTCCATACTACCTTGATAGTCAATATCAATAATAAGAGTTTCCTGTTTCAAGGGCCAGTTTATTTAATGTGTGTAAGGGGGCAGTTTTCACACTTACAGTGATACGATGTCAGTGATGTTATATCAAGAACTTTAGACAGTTGTGTGAAGCAGTAAGCACTATTCTTATTTGACTTTATCTAAAGCACTGTTGTTTTCATCTCAGAGTGCACTGAAGTCTCCACAACTGAAAAAAGTACATAGAGCCTTGACAAAAATTACGGAGTAAGGATGTGATAAAATCATACATTTATTAGATTTATTCAGCAGCATCGTTTTCCAGTTGTCTTTTCTAATCAAAGTACATTACAAAGTAATTATAAGCATTCTAATTAGAAATAGTATATATTTTGAGAACTCAAATATAAAACAATTAAATAGTAGAAGTCTCAATGATTATAACTTTAGGAATCTTTAAATTATAAGAGTAGCTAGCCAGGAATACTGAATAACATGTTCCTGCAGTGGTACTCAGAGTTTCCTCAAATGGTTCATGTTGTGGAAACTACCTTGGCTAATTAATAGAAAAGCTAATAAGATGTACAGTATATTCTGATGGAAGGTTATAGAAATAACCAGATAACTACAAAGACTGTATTAGTAGAAATTGTTTCCCTTTCTATTAATGTCCACCTCAGGAAATAAATAGTCAATAAAATTAAATTTTCACATTAAAAAACCTGAATAATTTCTTAAATGAAACAATATCTTCCGTATTTCGCTGTTTGGAAATAAGCTGTTAGAGAAATCTAGCTACTTCATTTAATAGTACAAATTACTTCCAGAGACTCCAGCCAAGAACAGAGCTATTCCATTGATGAGCAGGAGAAAATCTCATTAAAGTAAGTACTCGTGGCACTAAATACTAAATATATCAGATCTTTTTAAGAACACTGTTAATGGAATGGTGTTAATTGGAACCTAGAGGAAAAATGTATGTGTCTTATGGATTGAGAGGAAATTATTTTATCTCAGGCAGTTAAAATATTGTAAGAACAACATTTTGCACAGGTAACTATTCAGCATAATGATGCTGCATTGACTCTTCCATCTTTTGTTTAACACAAGATAAACAGAGACACCCATTTTTACATACAGTAGTATATAAAATAGGTCATAAAGATGCCCAGAGCACCAGTAGAACTTTTAAAAGGTGCTGTTATAAATATATACTCTRAAGATCCTGTAAATCAGTAATGTTCCTATATTCGCCTTGTTTGGTTCTTTTTTAGTTTAAGCATTTATATAATGAATTTATCCCTAAAGATACAACCAATTCCATACAGATTTCTACTAGCAACATCACCGAACAAGATAATCTTTCAAAAATTTACAAATGTACAATATATTTATAACATTACTTTCAGACAGCTTCAGTGCAAAGATATACATATAGTACATCATGATAATTGTTCATAAAAATAGAAATTGGCATTTGTCAAAAAACAAGGCATAGTTTCAACATACATCTCCAGCTATTGGCAAGAGATATATATATTTTTATAAAGCATTTGAATGTGAACCTTACTTTTCTGTTTATAAAAAATATATGTGCAAATGGATGTGTCTAATTTTCCCTAAATCAGTTACCTAGTTATACCACAGAGTCCTCTTTAACAAGATTGGCGGTGTCTTTAAATGTATCCTCTGTTGCTGTATAAGCTAACGGTTGGTCTCTCTTCAGAGTAATCTTGGGAGGCAGTGAAGGAGAAGGAGTAGGGACATTTTCTGTCTCCTGTTGCTGTTCCTTTTCCATCTGAAACAATAATCACAAAATCCAATTACATCCAAAATTACATTCTAATGTACAAAACATCCAACCTTAACTTTCAGAAATGTTAAATAAATATCCGAGTATTTTGCTAAAGTCAAGTGACATGGTATAAATTATTTCTGCAAATCACTGCCTGTAACAAAATTAAATGCTAATTTCACCTCAGATGGTACAGCTGAGTAAATACACTACAATAAATGTACTCCACACACTGGGACTTCTATTTTAATGCTTAATGTCAGGAGTAGCTTGATATGTATATATGCACATACATGAATGTAGTAACATTGGCACTACTACTGTTTGTAAATAGTTACATTCATTAGTGTTGGGGAAATGAATCCCTGGCCTCCTGAACTCTCTCTCTCACCTTGTTCAAGCATTAGAAACCTAAATTCTTCACAAAAGGGAGCTATTTTTAGTCACATGAGTGTGGGACTGAGGTTCTTAAGTCACTTAGGCCATCTGGAAATTTTAAACTGTAAGATGAAAAGGGCTGGAATTATTGGCTCAAGTCAGTAGAACTCCAAACCTTCATACCCAAGCCAGGGGAGAACTCCTCCAGCACACATACCACCCGCTGGCACACCATCTTAAAAGAACTGTCTCATCCAACTGTATGGATGAAAATTAGGGCTTGGATAGAAACAGGGCTGCAGTACTCAGAGCTATTGAATTTTTGTGTAGTGCTGAAGCCAGGACTGAGAGGGCAGAAGTAGAYACTTCACTCCTAGTGCAGTACAATAGCCTCCCACTTGCGCTGGATCCCTGAGCTGTACCAGAATGCACCAGCAACCTGAAACCAGCACCTGAGATCCCAGAGCAGGAGCGGGCCGCAGTGCTTGGGCTGGGAAGGCAGAGATGTGGGCAATGCAGCTGTGCTGCCTGAGCTAGATGCCTGCTGAACACCTCATTCTGCAGGAGACTTCATAACTTTTCTCAAAACCACTTAAGTCCTACCTTGACCTGGGCTGGAATTTCTGTGCTGCTTCATTTAGCAACAGAATCTACTCATAATCTTTATCCTATGAAAGCAAGAACAAAGTCCAGCAGTACATTAGCTGAAAAATAGAATTACACAATATTAAGCAATACCTCCGCATATATTGGGTTTTCAAAATTAGTGTTTTGTTTCATTTTTCTCTTGAAGAAACTCCACTTTGATTCCTGAAACATAAAAATTATTAGAACTTTACACATTTTTCTCACAAATTCTCTGGAAACTGACATCACTGTTGTTGGATTTCACTTGCACTGACTGCTAACTCAGTGATTTCAGCTGGATGTTCTTACATTACCATGTTGTAATTCTAAGCATGGGACTCAACTTTCTTTTCTGCTAGATAATCAGTTATGGTTATTTTACCTAAAGCAGTATTCACGAGGCTAGGCCAGAAGGCAATAAAAGTGACTAAATTAATTCATGGAAACCTATCATTCCAGACAAATAGGTCAAAGAGGAAACAAATGGTCTTGAAAACAACACAAGAGAAATTACTGAGGGACATGAAACTACAACAACAGGTTGACAGAGCTGTCATTTCAAAGCTCATCAGAGGTGCTTTTTAGTGCACAATGTGTGAAAATAGTCCTGTAAACAAGCCACCATCAGCTCATTCAGATGATTTTTAAGACATGAAAATGTATCTTCCATGAATCATGAATAATCTAGATGAGGCAATACTTTGATCTTGATTGTTAAAATGTCCTGCAAGAACACATAGAACAAGTGTCTTAAATGTCCTTGCTAGCACTTTTAAATATGGATAAAATTACAAATAAATGTGAAAAAAAAGATGACAGTACACTGACTAAATGTCTCATTTCATTTTTCTGTACCAAAAAACCCCTGGGTTTTCAGTGTTTAAATCAAAATGTAGTTTTTCTTGGTCTTCTTTTTGTATTTTATAGGGGGGGGGGGAAAGAGAAAAAAACCCCACTCTCTGCTGCTTCTATCAAGGTATAATTCATTAGGGGTTTACAAATAATTGTTAAAAGTCTGAAGTAAAGTCTTAGTTACAATCATTTCTGTTGGGGAGCAATGACAATTTACAGCAGTTACATTACAATTTTCAGACTAGTATCTGCCCTCAAAATGAAGCACAACAAACAGTGAAACGAAACTCTCTGTTCCAATCTGTTCACTTCAAAATAACTGTGTGGGCCAGGAAGAAGAGGGGGTTTCATCCAAATAGATCCTTACTGTGGGCCCTGGGCAATTCTGTGCTTACGCTGCCTTTCTCTTATCAAACCGTTCCTGACCAGCTCTTGTAAATATGGTCCAGTTAGTTGGACTTGATGCAGATTATGTGCCAACTCCATGGCATTATTTAAAGATAATTGAAAGTATATTGCAGCTTCCCTAACAATTCAATTTCCCTGATTTGGAGCACAAAACAAACAAAACAGCCTTAGAGCATTTCTATGACCTACCTGAGGTGCATCTGTACTCTGAGGGGGTTCATTCAGACTAGCAGATATCACAGAGGCATACACAGGATTTTCAAAATTTTCATTTTTTTCCTCACTACCAGATGCTGCTACCTGTAGGAGAAGGAAAATCAACGTTCTTCCAAAAAGAAAAGAAGGTCATAAAGGAAAATGAAAGATGAAAGTCAAGTCCAAGTTTCTCTTACATGTTTTGGCCGAATGACTGTAACTGCACTGGCTGTGCTGGCTCCACCATCTCTGGTTGCATACATTGGATTTTCAAATGTGATCGGCTGTTTCCCTGACTCGACTGCAAAGTTTTCATTCTATGAAGGAAAAAAACCCAAAACAACAACTGCAGTGCAATAAACATCCATATTCGTAGGAATTAATTTATAGTCCAATTCTTCATCTCAGGGAACAATGCATGTTTACTTTCACATAGGCTTAGACAAAATCTAGCATCTGTTAAAATCATAACGTTAGTTTACCATCCATTATTTTACTCCCTGACTTAGCAGCCTGGACCATTGATTGTTCCAATATTACCCCATTTCATAGCTGGACAAAAAAAMCCCCACATTTCAATAATTGACTCAAAGTGTTTTATGATGAGGAAGAATGACTCTCACAAATCACACTTTCAACAGGGAAGAGATATCAAAGGAAGCATAATCCCAAAATAAATATTTCATTTTAGAGACTTCAAAATGACATACAAATTAATAAGTACTATCTGAAATATAAAAGAATGGGATTCATTCATTTTGTCCCAGCAAGGAGATTGCTATATTTTCTGAGACAAAGCAGTAAGTGCATCCCCTGAGTTATAACATATGAGTTATGTCAGAAATAAAATGTTTCACGGTTTTTAGCATCTCTCTTATTAAAAATCAGTACTTTGCCCATGCATGAAGACCACTGTGGGAATAGCAGCTACTTCACACATATTGTGCCAAACCCTGAGCTGCAGCTACGGTGCTCGCAGCAGGTGGGCAAAGGTGCTGAGTTAAGTATTTCTTAAGAAAATATTTAGTGCCACATAAGAAGAGCCACCCAGGGCTAGCCAGCTAAGCACCAACAGGTAGAAGGGTAATGAAAGCAAAACCCAATCCAGACTCACTTGTCCTGCTCCTTGTCACAGCCCCATCACAGGAGTAGTGAGGAATAACATGGGAATAGTACATCAGCTAGTTAATCATGGAATCATAGAATAGTTTGGGTTGGAAGGGACCTTGAAAGGTCATATAGTCCAACCCCCCTGCAATGAGCAGGGACATCTTCAACTAGATCAGGTTGCTCAGAGCCCCGTCCAGCCTGACCTTGAATGTTTTCCACGGATGGAGCATCTACCACCTCTCTGGGCAACCTGTGCCAGTGTTTCACCACCCTCATTTTAAAAAATTTCTTCCTTATATCTAGTCTAAATCTACCCTCTTTTAGTTTAAAACCATTCCCCCTTGTCCTGTCACAACAGGCCCTGCTAAAAAGTCTGCTGCCACCTTTCTTATAAGCCCCCTTTAAGTACTGATAGTTCTTTAAACCTGCCTCATTTCTACAAACCACTGCTTCATGCCATAAGGATTCACGCTTTGTGCTATCAGAGTATAGCTCTTTATCACACAGTGAACTCTTGTTGGCTCCCTCAAATTAGCCTAGCTTGGCTAAGAACAGCCACATTGAAAACTATCCCTCTAAGATCTCCTCATGCATATGTGATGTTAAAATTTTAGGAGGCACATCCCACAGTTCTTCGCTGCCGTAAACCAAGCCCTTTTTATTCTTTCCCAGTGAACTGTACAATTTTTTGTTTATACTCTGAATACATAGGGAGAATTAATGCCAACTAAGTAGAAATAGTCTGTATCTAGACCTGTTATTAGCAATGTAAAAACTGCATCAGTTAGACTTCAGTATGTCAATAGTAGGCTGGAAAATGGAAAGTACCATAAAGTTTTTCACGCATGAAAAAGATTTGAGGTAATATTCAAGCCTAAAGCTATTTTCACAGTATTTACTGAAATGTTCATATGGTTGTTTCATTACACAAGCTGCCTAGTTTTAACAAAGAGTGTGATTCTTCATCTAGAAAAAGGTCATATACATATAGTACAAGCTTAACTTCACTAGCTGTTTCATTTCATATTAATTTACTGTCAGTTAAGTCTGTCATTTATCTTTAATTTTAAAAGTTTAGAGAGTTTCCAACATAGACTTCGCAGCAAGTGCTTATTATTCAAACATACCTGTGACCTGTTTCCTATAAGTAAGAATCTTTTGTACATTGTACTTCTTGTGGTAAACAGGAATATTTTTTCCATGAAAAAACTATACAGTGTAGGAAACACAAGGATGTGCTATTTCTCAGATGTGCATAACAACACATGGATGAAGTAGAGTTACACTTGATGATGTCCCCAGAACTATTAAGCATTATTTGTTTAAAGTTGCTAAAATAAGAAACTGTCCAATTTATAATTTGTTGTGCAAAGTAGTGTATCCTGTGGCTAGGCCTGAGTTTTACCTCTGAAGTTTCTAACATACAATCTGGATTTGAAAAACACACATTTTAACCTGTTCTAAGGAACACAAAGGCCCTCAAAAAATTTCTTATTACAATATTTTCATTTGCCTATTCATTCCCCGTATATTCCATTAATATGCTGAAATAGGAAAGGGGGTAATCAAATTAATTTCTACCATATAAATCTTGAGAAAAGTCACATTATTTTGAAGAACAGCCTGCATTTGTCCTTGCCTTCAATTTACAAAAATCTATTTCAGGAAATTATCAATCAATGTTGACTTCATTTTCTAGAACACTTTTATCATCTCACTATGTTTTTTACATAAAAGACTTCCCTCTATCAGCTAAAAGTGACATTAAAAGAACACATTTTTAAAAAATTATTTCAGTACTAAACCTTACCATTTGCATTGCTCTGTCTATAGCAGAGTCTCCTCCAAAGCCAGAGACTCCTATGTCCATACTCACATCTGCCCCAGATCGGAAAGTTACCCCATTGCCATTTTCAGTAGATTTTACAAGACTGCTTAAACTATTAAAAAAAAAAACAAAAAACAAAAAACAAAACAAAACAGCAGAAAAAGAGCTTATAAAACAGATTCTTCTAGTTGTTCTTCCAAACATAATTATCACTTGGAATTTTTGATGGCTATAAGCAAGCTAGCGAGGGCACCAGAAGTAGTATTCCTGCACTAGTTCAACAGGTTTTTTAACCTAAGTTAGCCCATTCAGAATTATCTTAACTATCTTTATGTGTGCTCATGTAGACACATCAAAGGAACTCAGTGAATTACAATTCCCCCAAATTTACCTACATTTTGACTACTCTTACTTCAGTGTTGATTTACAGACAAATGCATGAATCCACTCAATTATTCAAATTCATTTAAACTGATTTTAAAAAAATGCAGCTGAAATGGCATACAAATTTGTGGATATAATTCCAACAACACCTATACTAAAGATGTTTATGCACGCAAATCATGAAGATACCTACAGGATACTGTTTTCATATAAGCAAATGTTCAATCTGCGTATAGATTTATGGTAGCCACAAGTGCACATTAGATTTGCATGAGAAATATTGGAAATCAGCTGAAAGAACACTGGGTCAAAATATTAGGAGCAGCGAATGATAGTAGTGAGTAGCCAAATACATGACCTTCCACACAGAACTCTGAGCATGCAACTCCCCCAAAACATGCAACTACAAATCCACTGCAGAGTTAACCTTTGAGTTCATTTTGTCAAATTTGCCTAACTTGAAGGAAGACAGAAGCATTGAAATAATCTTTCCATTTGTGCGTCCTCATTGGAGCTCGCTTGTGCTAAAACTTTTGCCTACAGCTGGTGCGTTGTGCACACACTTTACCAGCTGGTCCCGTAGGCATCAGCTGATTCAATTTAAAAAAGCATAAATCTTAGCTATAATTCCTGTACATGGACAACTCCCATGTTACGGGTAACAGCTAAGCTATAGCTCGAGTTAACTCTGCAGTAAAGGTATGAGTTAACAGTTTAAATAGGGATTGAGCAATGGCAGCACTAAGGCATATTCATGGCAGAAGTGAAAACTGTGAATCAAGCCTCATAGACAAAAAACTGACGTCTCCATTTCACATGGCCTCATAACTTATATGAGAAGTATTGTTGAACAGTAAAGTTCAAGTCAGTGCATTAAAATTTCTACTTGTTCACTATCTGATGATGCAGAAAATTTCCATTCAAAAAAGCAAGAAACAGGGAATTTCAGTGAGCAGCTTGGAGATCTCTTACAAACTTTTTGTCCTGCAGGATTAATCTGCACAAAAATTTTGCCCCAATTTAACTACGTCAAGTCATAAATAAATTTAATTAGTTCAGTGTAGTCCTCCAGTGAGGAAACAGTTATAGCTACATCCACATTACTGATTACAATGATTTAATTACACTGATTTAAGAGCTACTACTGTGAAACTGGTGCAAAGACTATGAAGATGCAGCTTTATGGCTTTAAAAATACACAATTTGCTTAAAGCTAAAGAAATTTCGAAGCATCATATTCTGACATCTTTTTTAAACAAATTAATTTAAAATATTTTTTTTTCTTCATCTTCCTTTGATTTAAAACATCAAATATTTTTGAATGATATTTCACAAAGCTGGTTTTCACTGGACAGTATTACCATCAGGAACCTACAAAAAGCCCAGATTTCTCAGGCACTGGAAACAGAAGCTCACTACACATGCCCCATATTATTTTTAAACAGATGAATACARTGTTGCAGACGAGCTCAGCTTTTCAATGTTAAAAAGATCTCTTTGCCAGAATGATCTTCTGACAAAGTTCTATGAAAAACTAAAACATATGTAACTATGGTCTTTTGTATCTTTTTGAACTAAATGTCCAGTTCCAGATCTGGTAAACAGTCTTCTGTATTGCTCATTATTTAAAAACTAATTTAGAATGTAGAAGAGTTTTACAATAGTCCTTTGTTACAAAATAATGATCAGCTATGATATTGCTTGGAATCAAAAATCCACTGGAACTGCTGCAACACTGCACTTCCCATATTCCAACAGAATGGGCACATGGCAAACAAACTGGATTTTTCATAAATATTTATGAACAAATATTCATTTTCAGTGCACAGACATTCCAGCTATGAAAGCCTTCAAAACATACCTTGGTAGTTTGGGAAGCGCTGGTAAAAGGGAGCCTGTTCGTCTGTAGTTAAAAAAGCCTCCAACTGCTAACACTCCAATTATTATGATTAGTATGACTGTCAGCAACACTGCTACTGCTGCTATCAAAGACAGAAGAATAAGCAAACGTTCAAGCAAGCATAGTTCAGTGTAAAAAAGAGCCCAGAGAATTATAAGCTTGAGCCTGAACAGGCATCATAGTATGATACATTCTTTAGCTCAAAATACCAAGTGTAATATATACTTGAAGCTTACTTGTTGCAGGAGGCACTCCCTTTGACAATCCTATTTCACAGTAATTCCCAGTGTAGCCATAAGAACACCTGCAAATGTAAGAAGGACAGCTGACTGAATGGCTTTTATTAAGCCTAGGATCTCAGCTTTATTATTATATTCTGTAATGTTTATCTACATGCCATAAATTTTAACTCCATGCTCAGTAATTATATATTTCACTGACTGTAAATATAGTATGTCTGCTATCTTCACCGAATTAAAAGTGGAAATAAAAAGTGCTGAGTCAGAAAACTAGTCACTGAAGTCAAAAGATTTGATTTCAGCGGAGTGCTGGTGGCACCTACTGGCTCTTCCAAGCTAGATTTACTGAGCATTACTTCTCCATCGTTACAATTTTTTTGTACAGCCTTTTACCAGAATCTTCAGAGGTTTGCCTTTCTGTTTTGTTTTTTTTTGTTTGTTTGTTTTTTCTTTTCCCAAACTGATGCATTACATTGCTTATTTGCTGATATTTTTATGTATATATGTGTTTTCCTGTGATTGTTACAAACATGCTACTGTAGATGTATGACATCTCCTGAAGCATTTCCAGCACATTTCAAAGATTTTAATTGTTTTGTGAGACTAAATCAGCACAATCTGACCCAGGACTACTCTGACACATACTGACTTACTTGCATTTCGGAAGACCAGTTTCATCTATATAACATGTTCCTCCATACATGCACCTGCATGCTGGTGGCATTGTGGGAGGGGATTCAATAGCTGCAAAATTCAAAAGCCATGTATGTGTTATCAAGACATCTTCAACAAAAGAAATACTACCATAGAGCATTTTATTTGTCTCTACAGAACTTGCGTACGCAAACTCACAGGCTACTTTTCAGAAGCTTTGCTTTTAACAGCACTTGTTTGTTGCTCTTATATTTATTTTTCTGCCAAATTAGCTTATTTTAATTGAAGTAAAACCTGTTCTCAGAAAATAATGACTTATTCAGTAAAAGAAGGCACAGACAACTCAAAAGCTGTATGTCCCATCACTTTCTTTTGCCCTTGCAATGCAGCCCACCACCATCCTTCAAAGCTCTCCATTCAGAAACCAGCAATACTTTATCTCCTTTGTTCAGACTCTTCCATCCAACCAGCTTGAAGTTGCACAGAGAGGGCCAAACTGTGATGCATTTACTTATGAAGAAAAGCAGTGGATGGAAATGCACATACAGGAGGGCCCTCTAAACTCTCACACATCCTGACAGTGAGAACGAGAGAGAAACCCGAAGTCCTCAGAGTTTTCTGTCAGTACAGAGCACAGGCTGACGGCTTGGCCCCATGTAGCACAGAAGCCTGTTGTTCTTCACCCTGCCGGTGTCTCAGCTACACTCCCGGAGCCCTGAGGTGCCCAGGTGGCAGTGCTGCCTGAGCTGGCCCAAACACAGAGGTACAAAGGATCTGATGTTATTCTAATGCTGAGTCAAGTGAAAAAAAAGTGGTATTTCTTGAAGTTGTACTAGCCTTCAGTAAGAGCTCAGGATATGCTGTCAGAAAAGTGTAGTTCACACAGGAAAAGCTCTGGATCTTAGACATCATTATAGGCTATAAATTAAGGATGGATTTTGACAGTCTGTCTTACATTGATAAGTTAGATCATAATACTTTTGTCATAAAATTTTTATCAGCCAGAGGTAGAGGAAGTCTGTTGCTACAATGTTCCTTACAGGTAAAACTCCCTTCAAATAGATGGGATACAAAAAGGGGAAATGCAGAGGTCTTACAGGCTGTGTTTCTCAGTGGCTCCGATATGGGAAAAAGACCAAATAAACCAAATGTATATACAAAATCTATGTTCGGTCAGTACATCAATTATGGCAGTCACAGTTCACTGGCTAAAAAATTTGCTTAAAGTCAAGATAAAAAATGAAGTTCAAAAATGAAGACAGTACTGTATATCCTATTTGCTGCCTCCTCCTTTTCCTCAAAATAAGGTCAAGTACAGTTTCTTACTTCCTGGACATTTTATGTAAATCAGTTTCAGCAAAGAATAACAAGTGCAGTGTCTTCAGAGCAATAAACAGCAAATAGCAAATGCAATCAATAGCGTTACTGATCCCTAATTTAAACATGTATTGCACACTTCCATTCACTACTACATTATATTACTAGCTCCTCTTTCTGCAGCTCACACCATGTGGCAATAGGAAAGAGCATTAACAATTATTAAGAAAATGTAATTTAAGAGGTAAGGCAGTGTAAAAAAACTATGACATTTTCCCTTTTAACGCAAAAAGAAAAAAATTCAGAGAAGATATTAACCATAGGAAAGATGCCAGACATAATGTTATAAAGCATAATTTATTAGAGATATGTTGCAAGGACAAGTACAAGGACATCTGGCTACCACCCACATCACTGTAAGCTAAGAATGCAGACTCTCAGCTAGAGAAATAGAAATCCTGCAGTGGTATGCTCTTTCTTCTCAGGAAAGGCTGAGCACTTCTATTTTATTGGTGCTCCTGGAAGCACTGTGGGGGCTCTGCTGCAATGCTACAACCAAGCACTAAATTCTAGTGCTTAAAAGGCTTTCCAGCATATGATAATTATCTAGAAGTTATCTCTGTTCAGACTGTGTGTTCTGTAAGCTTTGTTTCAAGTTTCTATGGTATTATATTATACTGATCGAATAATACCTTGTACAGAATTGTAAACATAATTGTAAACCATAATTTGTCAGAAATTTTCTAGTTCTGAAATCAATGCATTTGGAAAAAAAGAAAATAAAATATTTTGGAATTTCAAAACAAAAATCAGAAACTGTGACCAATTTTGCAGCTGGGTCTGGACTGGTTGGAGTGATATATCCATATCCATTTTACAAATGACATGCAAAAAGATTAAATGAAATGCACAAGGTGACCACAAATCAGTGATGGCTGAGAATAAAAGCCATATGTCCTGACTTACCAATATCTATTATATCAGCTAACTCATCCCTCCATATTTCTAATTCAGTAATGCATTTGCATTCCTAAAGAAAAGCTTCCTTTGCTTTCATTTCCAGTTTGACAAATTATTCTACCTGCATCACACTCTGTGCTGCTGCCTTCTATGAATCGAGTCCCTTGAGGACAAGTGCAGGTGTACCCTCCTGGTCTCAGCAAGCAGAGGTGGCTGCAAACATCTTTACAAGGATTAGGCACTGCAAAAAAAAGTGATAAAGACAGCTGAAGAAGCAATGCAGCATATTCCTGAGGAAGACAGGGCAGTTCCCTAGTCAGTAGTGTATATCTCATCAATATCACACACCAAAAATCTAAACAAATCTAGATCCATTTTTTAAAACAACTGATGACTAAATCACACATTCATAACAAAACCTTCTCTCTGTCTTTTCTTACATACTTAAGGGAGAGACTATGGCTGTTGGGAGCCAGTGTAGCACCAAAGAGAAACTGAACATCTCCAAGCAACATGGAGCTTTCTGATTCGGAAAGCTAAAACACCTTTAAAGAGGGGTATGCTGGATGTTCCTCTAGACATCTTCCCCTGTGATTACTGTGGACATGTCATAGTTGAAGTATCCCCCTTGGAGCCAGTATTAAATGACCAGCACTTTGTATGTTACCAGGATAAATTCATATTGTGACTGCCACCTCTACGACAACTCCATGATGGAGGGGAGGAAGAGAAAGGACAGGGTCATAACTTAGAACTAAGAGAGTCTAAAGAGCAGTGCGTGGTATTCCATTGTTGATTTTACTTTGGGTATGCAGCAAATACTTGCCACCCTCTGTTCCATTTTTAGGTTTTCAGAAGTGAATGTTATCACGTACCGACAGAGACATTATCAGAAGGTTACTAAGCTCTTTGAAGACATCAATACCAACTTTGATCTCATAGCAAGGAATGGCTCACCAGGATGCTGATTACCTACCTGAATGATTGTATCTGTGCTGGTGATAGACACGCACTTGAGTAAGCCACGGATTTACGGTCAGCACTTTCACTTTTTCTCCACTTCCAAATTTATCTTTCTTCCAGACTTCTCCTCGTTCTTTAGCTATCCAATATAAATGGCCTTCAAAGACATCAAGGCTGTATGGACTGCCTACTTCTCAAAGAAACCAAACAATAGACTGTCAGCAAGCAAATCTCTAGCAGAAGCGATAAAACTGCTGTTCTTCTTCAGCTTAAATACATCATCTAACCCTTTCATTTTAAGACATTTGCAGCTATATATACATCCTCATGTGCTGACCACTTCATGCCGTCGTACCTGCACGCTGCTTAATAATATCCATAAAAAAGCAAGAATCCAATTTTCCACATTGTCCCCTATTTGGATCATGAACATTACCCTCAGGGAATCTAGTTACCAGGCATCATGAGCTCTGAACCTGGTGTGCCATTTATCCCTGTATAAAGGAGGAGAAAACACTACCAAGACTTACTCTTTGAAAAGCTCTCGAATCTAGCCCCACTTGTGAAGCCCAAGTGCTTGTTAGCATACATCTTGGTTACTATTATATTAATTGCATAATAAGTTCTTACCTCCATGTAATACTATGGTTCTGTCTGTACCATCAGGTCTCATGGATTCAATAATATTTTCTTTAGAATCACTCCAATAGATCCTATCATTGTTCAAATAATCAATAGAAAGACCTGTTGGCCAGCCAAGGTCTTCAGAGACCAGAGTTTGTCTTTGTTGTCCATCCATCCAAGCACATTCAATCTTTGGCTGCCTTCCCCAGTCAGTCCAATACATGAGCCTGAAAGGACAGAACCAGAATTTAATATAGTTCAGAATTTGGTCACCATGATTATCCTTTGGAGTTTCATGGCAAAGGTCAGTTGTGGAACACAGCTGTTCAGCAACCTGTGTTTTGCAGATGTGATCAGGAAAGTCAGAGAGTTCACTGAACAAGCTTGTTTCAAGTACAGAAGATAAATACCAAAAGAAGAATATTTGCATCTTGTGTCCTGATTTGGAGAGAGTAGTGGTTTTAATGACAGTTTCTCATTCTCAGTGGAAGAAAAATGACTGTGAACACTGAACATCTATCAGCCATGATAAAGCTGCAGAGCCCAGGTGACTTCAGGGAGCCGTGCTGCTTTACTCCAGCTGAGAGAAGCACATATCGCGATATCTGGTGATCCATCATATAATGCAAGATGTAGCAAGAACAGCTGTTGAATGTACCAGTGCATTTACATTACTTTCCACTGTGAAGGAGGCTATGTCTGTATTGCTTGGAGCTGGTAAAGAGACATTCCCATCAATTTCCCTGTTTCAGTAGTAACAGAGAAATTCGGTGGGCACACAATACTGTAGAAAGGAGATTTTTATTTGACCTACCTGGTGTTGTCACCAACACAAGCACCCATATGAAATCTAATCCTAAATACTTTCCCATGTACACAAATTTCCTAGCATTAGTAAAGGGAAACCAGAAAGCATTCCCTTAGCCTTTCCTAAAAGTTTACCATTGTGGGTTTTTTTGGTATTGAATAGCATTGAAAATAATTCTGGGAAGTCCTGTAGTACTTACCCACGTTTTGGATTGACAGCAATAGCTGCTGGTTGATCCAGTAGAGAAAAGATAAGCCATTTTCTGTACCGTCCATCTAATTTTGCCACCTCTATGCGATTAGTCCCTGCATCAGTCCAGTAAAGATGTCTGAATTACATAAAACACAAAACATTCAAAAAATAAATAGTTTATACTTGGGMGAGGAATGAAAAAAAAAAATCTTTTTAAGAAGAAAAGCTATGCCAAACCCGAACAAAATTAATATAATGAAGCCGCATTGATTACATCTGAACTTTTTCTGGATGAACTGTCTGGAACACACAGACCCTAAATATAGGTGAGTTTAGCAAATGTGATCTATCAGATCACTAGTTTTCTCCTCTGACAAAGTTTCTGTAGCTGCCTCTGTTCCCTGTCAAATAATCTTCATTAAAGGGCTACTGAGAACATTCATTGTTACTTTTAAGCACCAAAGGTGGCTAATAAGCATCTTTAAAGATTCAGTTTTCCAGGAGACAATGAGGTTCATTACAAATAAAAATTTATCTACCATGTAATTTATACGGCAACTCTGAAGGTATCCAGCTCATTAGTCCACAGCTCCTCTCTAGACTTTTGTCTTTTGACGGAGATGTTTATGAATAAATTGTTACCACATCAGACGCAAATGCTTTTAGTCCTTACAAACAGAGCACTCAGTCTGTTCTTCCTTGAATTTTGCTAATCTTTATCATCATGGCTTTATTACTTTTTTCACCTTAGATAATAAACATACTCATTATTATGCACTCACTAATCACACAGTGCCTTCTGAAGGAATAAACTATCTCATAATTGGCTTGGGAAAGTGAGAAAATACTGTAATTCCTATTTTGCAGATGGGAAGAAGGACTAAGTGTCTCAAATCGTGTGTATCAGTTTTTATACAATGTGCAGACACTTAAATATGTTTTTTTAAACTACGTTTCAACATTGTTCTGGAATCAGTGTAACACTATGTTTGAAGTGCTGAAGATGCTAGCCTCACCAGGATGCTGGTGATATATATCCTTTATCCTTGCTCTCATGACCATACAGATTTGTGAATAGAAATTCAGACACTCCCTTCTGCCCTCAGAGACATCTGGTTTTCCGAAGGCCTGCAGTTCACAAAGCAAACAGCAAAATAACCTTAAGGCTGAAGGTTAGCCCAGACCTTACTACATCTGTCTCATATTTAAATACTGCTGGAAGGAAAGATACAGTTTTCCACTTCTTTTCTTTCCAGCATGACTTGCACAATTTTTCAGGCTAGTGAATCACTTCAGCCAGCCAAACTGAATTAATCCTGCTCTGGAAATCAGAGTGACATACTGCATGAGCAACTCCATAACTATTTCATAGCACACAACATCTAACACAGCATACATCACCTAATACAAAGAGTCTAGATAATGAAAGCTATATATCAGGCCCCAAACTGGCATAAGTCCTTTCCCAATCTTTGCCTACTGATACAATAGCTTTTTGAATAATTCGGAAAAAACCCTCTGTTGCCACAAACAGAATTCAGAGTTAAGTGCTACCTAGCTGCCATCCAGATCTTAAGCACCTTCCAATCATATTTTGATTGAGGACATAAAAGGTAAAGTATTCATCCACCTAATTGATAACCACGTGACAGAGGGGAAGCAGATAGCTAGGTTCCTTCTTTTATTTTTCAGCTTTCCAAAAACATCATGCTTTACTATGATTTTAACATCCTTCTTCTTCACCCTATTGACTGCATTACCAGGAACATCCAAAATTTGTCAACAGCATTCAGAAGATTGACTCATCTCTATAACCTCTGTCCATTCAGCCTCAAACAGAATCCTGACTACATTTCATAGTGTCTATCTACAAATATCAGGATCCTCTCAACATTATACCAAATGAACTACAGCTATGCCTGTCCACCACATCCTTTAACAGTTACATTGCAAATAAAAAATGACACCATCGACATCAAAGAGAAACTCCCAAAAGTCATGCCCAACTTTCTCCCAGCTCTTCTCCAAGGAAGGGAAAATAAGCAGTGATCTCATGCTTTCTAGGATTAAGTTAAAAAAATTGCCACATTTTAGCCTAAAAAAATCCACAGCCAACAAGAGGGAGAAAAAACTGTGAGACACAATTACAAAAATATAACCATTTTCTGAGAAAACACATCTATTCATCAGACTTCAGAGCTGCTTCTGCTTTGGGATTAGCTCATATAGCACAAGGCTGGTAAGAAAGGAGCAACGATAAAAGACAAATTCTGTTATGGGCTGGGGAGGTCTCCTTCCAACAGCAGAGAAAGCTTGTTTCCTGGAGCTTACCTGAGTCCTTGAAGAAGAATCCATCTGACATGGAGGACAGTGTATTATCACTGTACCGATGCACAACTGACCTGCCAGTTGTGGAGTAATGCAAGTTTCCTCAGAGAATGCGTGGTGCAGCCAGCAACATGCATTTGACCTATTAACCTGCTGCCTGGGTAAACAGAGCTTACTATATTCTTCTGAACTACCTTGAGACTAGATATCTTCAGAGACAGTTCATAAGGAAGAAAAGATTTTTCACTGCCTGATCAGACCCTTGACACATTCAATGTACAGCATTTTTCTAGCTTTTCAATGCACTTACCTTCCAACCCAGTCAACAGCTAACCCATCAGGATTAACTATGTATTTGAGATTCAAGTCAACTTCCTTTGTAGGATTGTTCCTACTGCTGTCAAATGTGGGCAGATAAGCACGTTTGATGGCTCCAAACTCAGAACCCCGTCCCAGAATGCTGAAGTACACAATACCTTCAAAAAAGTTGACAAATATCATTTTTAATGTCTAGTTATTCCATATTTTTGGAAAATTCTAATCTTCCTGAGGCTTTTGTGTGAAGATACCAGACCCATTTATTTATGAGTAACAACATGGAGTTGTCTGTTCAATTAAATTACATTGTGTTAGTGTGTAAATTTTTAAGCCATTCATAATAGGCAAGATGCACATCTAAAATCATCTTGATCTAGATTATCAAGAAATACGTATCACATTTTTCAAGAGTAGAGGGTCTTAGTTTTGAAGCCCTTGCACATGATTTTGAGAGTAATTTAGACTCTCATGTTCCTAAGGAGCAAGTATGGCCCAGGACAGCGGCCCTGTGAAAAAGGCCAAAGCAGGGAAGCCGATAAAGAGGCAAAGATATAAGCTAATATAGGGATCTATTGGCCATTTCTGCTTAGTATAAGGATTAGTTCTTGCAAGACTTGAGCCAGGTTTGGGGACTGGCAGAGGCAGAAGAAAAGGAAGGGGTTCACTAACAGCAATCCTCTACTACTGCGTAATCGTAAAGAGCCACAAATCCACAGCTGAACTCACACCAAAACAAAAGGAAAACCAGAACAAAATCTAGCTAAACTAAATTAAAGCATTAAAAGGAACCACACTGATGCTGAAGAATAAGTAGAGGGGAGGGACACGTTCAGCCAAGACCTGGCCAGTTAATCTAATTTGATTTTGATTTCCAGCGTAAATTAAATACCTATGCTGCAGAAATGCATCATTTTAAACTGACCATTGCATGGTTGAGTATTAATGTTCTACACATACTCACTCAGGCCTATCCCTTCAGGGTCCCAGTCATAATCCAGAGCTTGGATGCGCTCCTGGTTATCAATATAGTCAGAGTACTGTTCTGATGACATATTGTATCTTCGAATCCGCACATTATCTGGCAGCAGTAACAATGGAGGATTACCTGGGAAACAATCATGAATTTTACTTTCATGTATTTCTCATTTTAGAAGAAAGAGATGGTAGTCACTTCTACTCAAAATTAAACTGGGGTTTTCACAAGTTCTGTCTGCATGAGAAGCAGAAGGAACACAGGGCAACTTCTAAAGCTTCAGAGCTATTCAAACCTCTTGGCTTTGCAAAATTCATTAAAAACTCTGGAAATGCTTACTGCTGAGGATAGTATTATCCTTTTCACCATAGATTTTGTGCAGTAGTAATCATTAAGGGATAATTCCTTAAAAATTCTTAAACATTACAGTGTTGGCATATCACCACCTCACATCGCAAAAATAGAATGCCACTATACACACTATGCAGTTCAGTTTTCTGAATCAACTCTGTACCTATTCAATGTCCGTCACACACTGTAGTCACTGCACTGAGGTATGATAAAAAGATAATGATTGATGTTAAACACTGGCCAAAGTCCTTCTGTTTGTGTGCATTAGTCCATGAACAATGAATGGCAATCTGTCATCAAACTGCCTTTGATTTGTACCAGTTTAATGCAACTTTCTTATGATGCATTATTTTGTTGAAAAACTTCAGGAATAGGCAACATGGATTTCCTTCTGATGACTACCACAGGATAAGCAGGTTTTTGTCTGCAGAAAATTTCAGGAGAAAGGAAGGCAGGCATCCAAATCAGGATATTGTTTTCACTGCTTACAATTGGAAGCAGAGATGAGCACACTTCTATTCCTGATTATGGAATGGGTGGAATACACAGATAATATTACGTTACAGAATAAAGTTTGGTTTTCATTATCCCCTTCCTAAAAAAGAGAGGATTATAGTCATTAAGTTGCTATACTCCACTTGCTCTTTAGAGGTAGCAATCAATCTTGCTATCAGTTAACATACCATTAGCTGCACACTGTTTCCCTTGTTGATCGCCCACAGACCTGAAGCCATCTGCACAGAAACATTCATAGCTTCCTTTGGAGTTCTTGCAGTCCTGGGTGCATGTTCCAAAGATCTCACACTCATTGATATCTAGACATAAGTAGAGAAAAGGTACCTAGAGCTTAATCTCTTTCTTCCAGATGCTGGTCACCTTTACTCCATGAAGTGGTAGGTTTGTCCCTTCCCCACATACTTTAAAAGATCAGTGACCTAATAAGTGATCTTTAACATCAGCATCTGTTATCTAACAGAACTCCTCACCACCACCTACTGTTTAACATGTCTTAACTACAGATTGCTAATATCTGCATTGCTCCTGCTTATCAGATTGCTTTTCAGAGAGACATTTTCGATCATGTATTTTTGTGTTAAATCACCAAGGAAAGACAGAAGATGAGGCATGACTACAATGAGATGCAAGAGCAAAGCCTTCCTGAAATGCTGAAGCAAAGATACCTAGTCCTCAGAAACAGTATCAGCAGGAAGGAAAGGGAGGGGTGGATCACATTTAATAAAACTACACAAATTGTCCACAAGAGCTGGGAGCAAYAAACAGAAGTGTCCTCGTCAAATCATACTGAAATGGTAACTGTGAAGGTACTATATTGCATGACCACGAACAATGGCCTTTGGGTAGACTCCTCACCGTATTTTATCTGCATACAACCAGGGCAAAAATACGGCACAATAGACCTTTACTGGAGGTCTGTTCTGGAGCAGAACAGAAGGAGAGTATAACCTTCAGTAAGTTTTCTTTCACTAAGGAAAAAAAACCCAGCAAATTTCTGTCCCTGAGATTGCAAAGATATGACAAAACCTATATACAGTAAAACAAAAGCATACACCTACAGCCACCAAAAGCGTAAAACAAGTCTGAACTGTGGAGCCAGTTCTTTGTTGAATGAGGCCTGCATGTTAGAAAACACGATTCAGCAGCAAAACTTTTTAGGAAGCATCTGCTAAATGTATAAAAATCCTGTTAGAATGAAAAAATGTGTAGTCACATTAGAATGATGAAGTGACAGGTCACTGAACACTTATCAGTGAGAAGATGTTTAGAAGATTGAAAATACCATCACAGGAGTTTCGGTTAGTTTCACTGGCCTTGTACCCTGGCCTACAGGAACAGATAAAGCCTCCTTCATTCAGGTCGGTACAGTTATGTTCACAGATATTTTCTGCACAAGTTCGCTCTGTTCCAGGATCTGGAAAAAAAAAATTATACAATTATAAACAAAAAAATAAAGTGATAAGGGGGAGAGGGTTGTCATAATTTTGATCATTATTATCCTTGAAAATGTTTTTTAAGTAGACAATGTTAGTTTTATTTCCTTTTTTTCTAACTGAAACTCAATTAACGTGAACATCTATTCTCTAAGGCATAACTAACTAGAAGAGGGTGGTAAACGCTGGTCAAGACAGCTGACAACTAAGAAGTTTAACCTCTAGAAGTAAGTGAACAGGATCAGGTTAAGAGCCATAACCATGCACGCTCACCTTCCTTAAGAGAAATGGCATTCTACATTACCACCAATCTGCAGCAACTGCAGAAACTATAGAGACTTGACTCTAACTTCTACCTTTGCCAACCTACCTCTTTCTTACCCATTCCTTTCTTACCAGATAAACAAAAAATGTGCTCAATTGCTATCATGCGTAACACAGGCCCGACATTATTTAAATCTGGAAATTAGAGATAAGATGACAGCTTGTTCACGCAGTTCCTAATCTAAAGCCTACTGAAGTCAATACAGGTCATTGCACAGAATGCACTGCCCTTCAAAACGTGCCTATGATGGAAAAGGCAAGTCAGGAATAATAGATACTCTGTAACAGATAATGAAAATTATATTCTGCTCAAAGTAATATAGAATTCTATTGATTCTGACATACTCTACATACACACAAAGTACTTTCAAACTCAAATCTGTTATATAAGTAGAAAAGGTAAACAATATATGTTTATTGACAGAGCATGAGAAAAAGATACAGATGTATGGCAAAGACATTACATTAAGCTGATTATCTCCTTATACATACACATCCCAGTGCTGATTAAATTAAGTTTAAACAGCTCAATTTCATATACATGTAGAAGCATAAATTCATTGTACACTCACACACAAATATTCTATTTTCTCTACAACACAGGTATTTGATGTTGGGAAGTCTACCAATGTTACCATCTGATCTGCATTCACATCTATCCCCAAGCAGTAGAATGCTGACTGCCACAAGGTGTCTGTTGTGCACTGTTTCATATCCTTTTTATACTTCTATATTTTCATCAAGTCATTGCATTAGGTTATATTGCCTAAAGACCATTGGGACAGTATGTGAAACAGAGAAACCAGATGCTTCAAAATGGACTGCMCTATAGGCTTCCGAGTTACTTGCATTTTGCAAGTGTGCTGGATTGTAAATCACCAGTGCATCATTTGGCATACTTTCACTTGAAGCCATCAAAGCCTGACAAATTGAAATTGCAAGTACATGCTCATATTATCACTCTGCAGCTGTCTATATATTGATATAAAAAGTTAGGAATTATATTTTTTTTCCAGATTCCATGAGAATACCCTCTCTTGCCTCAAAGTTCAAGTCAAAACTTTTGCATCTAAATGGATGCTAGTAAATTTACAATGCATAGTTAATAAAAGCTGTGCAGAGGATCTGAGAGGGCACTCAGCCCGAGGACTGGGTGTCCCTATAGAATTCTGTGGTCATGTCTGTAAATAGGAAAATAGAAGCATCTCAATATACTTTTGTTTTTAACAGGGCTAGAGCAATCTATACCAGTTCAGAGTCTGCCCATGAAAAACTCCATAGGTTGGCCTATTGCAGTTATGATTGAAATATCCAGATGTTCTTGCCTCCATAAAGCAACCCATTTCAAAACAAGATCAAAACCAAGATCAAACCCTTTTTTGTGATGCATAAATACTCTAAGCCTAAAAAGAACTTTTCAGTGCACTGAATTTCATAGCGTTTTCCCCAAAAGAAGGAAAACAGAAGATACTGTCATGGCTAATTGGATAATCCTAGCACAGGCTAATTAAAAATCAATACTTTTTAGTATTGATCAATACTTTTTAGTATTGATTTTTAATATGCTATTCAAAAAGAAACGTGTGTTGTTATCAGTTTCAGAAATTTTTATTTCAATAGCATTGTAATTTTGTATTCTATTGATATTATTACTTACTGCAGCCCATTTCATCAAAATGGTCTCCACAATCATCATAATTGTCACAGACATAATGTAGAGGAATGCAATTTCCATTACTGCACTTGAATTCTTCAGTTGTACAAGGTCTTGGGGTTGGTTCTCTACCTACAGTCAAGAAGAGAAACACTCCTCTGTCACAGTTTCAGTTACGCAGTACCAACAGACAGCACTATTCCACATTGCTAATGAGGAAGCTGATGCAATCAGGTAAAATAATGGCTAGAGTGACTTTGGAAGTCTGTAGTAAAGCTAAAATTATAACCAGGGCCTCCTGACTTCCAGTCACATCCCCATGAACTGAAAGAAGCCCCTCCATTTTATAAAGACAGAAGGAAAATTCTTCTTGTTAATAGTTGATTGAACTTTCTTTTCAATAGCGCAAATCTATTAATATCCTTTAAGATATACTTCATACATCTACTGCAGACTTCAAGAGATTATTGAGATATTAGTAAACTACTAACTTTAAGAATATTGTACAATAAAGCCAGCAAATAATATCATTAAGCAACCAAAAATATGATTAAACTTGATAATATAAAAATCAAGATAGTCAATGAGAACTACATAAGATAATCTGAGGCCAAAAACCTACTGAATGTTAACAGAGCTTCTGCAGGATCTGGGCCTAAATATCAACACTGTTACTATGTGCATAACAGTGCCACAAATTCAGAAGTACCCGTTTCTCTATTTTAAAAGTCCCAGCTATCCATCCCATCCCTATTTTATGATAAAGCCAAACTTTCTTTTTCCTTATTTTAAGTGGAGTTCATAATAAGTTGACACAATTTAGCTGCTTCTCATACTAAAACACAATACGATTTTGAAAATCATGCTCTGTACTTTTCAGACAAATATTTGCTGATTTTTGCTACTTCTATGGAGAGCTGCAAATACGTAGTACGAATAATCACAGTTCAAATTATTTCATACTGAGCTCTAGTTTTCATAATGTATGTTTAATTTTGACATTTCTATAGTCCTTTGGTGTTATTAAACATTAAGCACATCACAATTACTGAATTTGGTGCTTAATTTTGTGTAAACATACAGTGTTCCTCTTTCTCATCACTTCCATCTCCACAGTCATCCTCCTGGTTGCACAGCTCATGACTGTATATACAGCGATTGTTTTCACATCGGAAACGGAACGGAGAGTCACAAGCAATATCCACTGAAACCACAGAGATCAAGTCAGTCACACTTTGATACTTCATGCCATTGAGTCACAAATTATCCCAATCACTTTTATCTGGTAACATTTATGTGTTTCATATATTTTAAAAGGTGTGGAGGCATTCAGACCCAAAATAATATTTTCTCCACATTTTGGTGATGGTATGTTAGGCCATTACGCATTTTTTGTCAGAAGACAGTACATCACCTTTGGCCAAAGGCATATCCTATGACTACATATAACACTGAAGTTTCTAGATTTGTTTATGAAGTAAACTGATTGAAAATCCAACATGCTATTTAAGTGGCTATATAGTGCATAACTGACAAAAATTCTTTAAGTAGCACCTCCAACACCTTATTTTTAGAGCTAAAGTCAGGACTCCTCAATGGTATTTACAAAGATGTCCCGACTATACTGATAGCTTTAAAAGCTCAGCACCTTTGAGAATACATGTTATCTGAATTAATCTTTAATTGCAAACTGATGGTCTTATTTTAGATAACCAACTTGAAAATGTGAAATAGTGTCCTTATCTCTTTGATATGTTTCTCCCTACTTTTATAACCACATATACAAACATCTGCAAAGCAGTGAGAAACATACTGTAGGAAGATGAAGTGAACTTGCATATGAAGCAAAATTCTCAGCACTCATCCCGAATTAAGTCTGTGAGAATCTCCAGTGAAAAAAGAAAATATTTAAAATTTATTTTCTAACTGTTCTCTCTATTGTAATTAGGGATTTTATTATGCATATTATTCATTTTAATATAATTTTTTCTCTCTTACAGCAAAGGTGAAGTTCTTCATCAGAGTCATCTCCACAGTCRTTATCACCATCACATTTCCAGTATGGCTGGATACATACATGGTTTTTACATTCAAACAGCATGGGTGGACAGTATGTACCATTAGGATACCGTGTTGCTGAAGAAAAGAAAATTATTATGACATTTTCACTTACAATGAAAATTTTAGGTTTTCCTGAAAAATATTCAGCCCAATCCTATGTTATTTTTTCAGTACCCTTCTCTCCATAGTAGGAGATATAATATGAGGCACTGCAAAGATCTACAGCAACAACAGACTTCAAGGACTGAGGACTTCTCAGTAGCTATAACATAAGTAATTCAGGTTTGAATGAATAGTGAAACAACATAAGTTACTCCCAGAAGCTTTTGAAAATAAACTGTCATTAATTTAACAAATGCTACTTGAATTTGTTACTGACAAATCTAGTTCAGTAATAAAGGTAAATAATGTTACTGGCACCAAACGTGAATGACTGAAGTACCTAAGATATCTAATTCCAAAAGGACTCATGTTGGTATAGTAAAAAAAAAAAAAAAAACAAACAGATTCTGTAAAAGCTGTGAAAAAAAACTGAACTAGAGGAAGAAGAAACCAAAAATATGACTTTTCCAACCTACATAAATAAACCATACCCTTGTCCTGTCAATGGCTTCTTGCCATTGCTTTTTCCGTGCTTTTTCCTTCCTTTAAGAACAGCCAAATGTTGTGTAACTCAGGTTCTGAAATATTCACTGTTCCAATGTACATTCCAGGATGTGGTTACCATCAGAAAAATAAAGGTCCTACTGTGCAGATGCCCCCTCTTACTTAAAGCATAGGTGTTAAAATTAAGTACCCAGGAAGATGTACAGAACTGCCCTGATACCAACATGAAGAGAAAGGAACTCTCCTGAGTACTGAAGCCTAAAACCATTTGAACATATAAGTCAGACACAACACTTCAATATCACCTAAAAAGCCAATGTCAGTCAGACATTGATAGAGCACAGAAGTGATATTTTCATTCCTACTGGGAACAATATTTGCTGGGTAAACAGCTGGAGCTGTAGCTCCATACAAGCTAAGTGTACAGACTTTTTTTCAGAGTAGATCAATATACAGAAGGAAGACAGAAACAGAAAAGTATTTTCCTTCCTTGGCTTCACTAGTACTTCAGGAAACTATACACACCTTCGAGCATTATAAGAAACAATCCCATTACAGAACCTTGTTAGAATATGGTACAACTGAAACAGTGGATCTTGCAGTGTCCGTGGGATAGTCAAAAATTTTAATTTGATCACATGTGTATCTTCTGCTGGACCTTGTAAACACATTAGTTTCCTAGCATTACGAATGTGTTTACAATCAGTGTAAGAGATGGCAATGCATTATTATTTTAAAAAGCTGATTCAAAATATTATAYTTATCCTGAATTTTTACTGACATCACTGAGTGTTGTAGAATCCTGTACCTCTAAGGAGTCATCTCACTTAAAGAGAGAGAAAAGTGCAAATCTTTCTGGAAGTGAGCTCAATGAGCACCAATTGCAAAGCTTGAAACTCACAACAAGTTGCTTCATCAGAGAAATCACGGCAGTCTGCATTTCCATCACATCTGAAGCGCTCTGCAACACAGTGTCCACTATCACACTGGAAATAACCTGGGTGGCAGGTCCTCAGCTCTGAAAAGATTCAGAAGTAATTCTTGAAATGTCTTCTTGTTCAAATTCAGATAAAGTGTTTACCTTTTGAGAGCAACATCCTAAAGAAGACTGCAAAATCCGAAACCATTAAAACTGTGGTATCCTCTACTTTTGGTGGAATGACTAAAGATGCTTCCCATAAAAGATCATTTTGCAGAATAATTTATCACATTAGAAACAAAAGTGTGAACATGTCAGAGGTAGAATACAGACAATACACACCACAATCACGTTCATCCGAATTGTCTTCACAGTCATCATCGTGATCACAGATCCACCGGGAAGGAATGCAGCGCAAATTGTCACAACGGTATTCACTTTCTGTGCACTCACGAGGACCTTCATTTAAAATGAATGTACAAATATGAAAAGTTCCCCAGATGTAGATTGAAACATCCACACCTGTCTCATTAAATCAGACAAAAGTAATATGGGCAGATAATGTGATATAATCCTTAAAAATAAATGATGTTAAAACAGCAAAATGTTTCATTATATTAAACATTCTATGTCCCTTTTGACATAAAAAAAGAAAATTCATTGTGGATTTTGTTTCATCACAGAATTATACAGGAATTTTTATTCCAAATCAGAAAAAAAAAAAGATCCACTCTCATTGTTTAAGGAAGTATATAATACTACATTTGCACACAGGGCAGAATTCAAATGCCACTTTTTAGAGGAAAACAGGAATTTGTGTTATTGTGATGACTGGATTTATCAGTGGTTTTATGTATCCAAAATGCTTCCTTGTGACATCCCTGTGGTATTTCAGCAAAGAAAAGACCTGTAGAGTAAGACAACAGAGTGGTTGCAGTTGAGAGCTGTCTGCCCCATTCTCATAAGAAATAGAAGGATAATTAAGTCAAAAGCTGGACTATATCACGACAGCCAAAAAAGAACTCACTGCAGTTGTGCTCATCAGAGTTATCTCCACAGTCATTATCTCCATCACACTTCCAGCGCAGTGGGATACATCGATGATTGTCACAACGGAAATCTCCAAAAGGACTGCAAGTCATCTCCTCTACAGTGCACACAGTTTGCCAACGAAATAGCACACATTAGCATAGTCTTTGGAGAAGATGGAATGCACAGAAGATAATGGAAGTAGATAGAGATGTTCGTGCCACAGACTGGGCCAAGTAATAGAGAAGTGATTAAGAAACAGCTGAAATAACTATATAGAACTGAGATAGAAACACAAAGAGATAAACCTAGTACTGTCAAAGGAGGGCATCTTGGCCTCATGGTGTGTTACACTTTCAAGTCTTTTCTGGATCTGATATAGAGATCCGATGTCCTCTAAGCTTTGTGTGTAAGTGTATGAGCGGTTTCAACAAAAATTATGCGGGTCTGGGAAAGCATCATCATACTTCCCATACTGATGGTTTCACCAGCACAGGAGCTAAGTTAAGTAAATGTAGAAAACACTAACAGTTTCAATTGTCTAAAATAGTTCAGCTCAAGTAAAAGTATTTCCTGTTTCATTTGATGACATATTGGGCAAAATAATAAAATCCTGATCTTCAGAGCTCATAAATATGTAAGCTGCACAATGAGTTGCTGCACATAGAATTTTTCCTGAAGACAAATAACTACCAGGGTAATCAATTGATATCAAACAAAATATGCCCAGGTACATTATTACTGAAGACTTTCAGAAAATCAAGGTGTTTGTAAATTGGAGAAATATTTTAGGTACAAAGTTATGTTGAAATGACCTTCTTCTCCAAACATACCACAGCCTTGTTCATCACTGTTGTCTCTGCAGTCATCATTCCCATTGCACACTGCCCACAACGGTATGCAACGGTAGTTGGTTCTACAGCTGAATTGCGTGTGATTGTCACATCGATAGGCAGGGCCCACTGAAAGAGGCAATTGTCAAAGTTAGTTGTGTTACTTAGCCATTAAACTGTCCTCCTTGCTATTCTACCTTTCAAAATCTGTTAAGATTTATAGTCAATTATTTCTACTAAAAAGAGCTATCTGCTAATTTCAGTGTTATAAAAGAGAAAAGCATTAAATGTATCTGATTTTACTATCTTTTCCAATCTATGTTGCTTGTATTCTGCATATGCTACAAACCCACGACAGGTTCAAATGACATTCAATGTGTTTTCCCCTGGAGTATTTAGAGCTGGTAACGGTGGTAATAGAAGCCTCAAATCTGGAAGCCAGAGGAGGCAGCTTGTCCTCAGATGGCAAAACTTGGTCGCAAGTTCTTCCAGATGGCCAGTGACTCAAAGAGACATGCTGGAGCACATAGGAAAATCCTCCTGTTAAACTTAGGTTAGACTGTGCTCTGCGTTTGTTCTCCTTGTAAACTTTTGTTTCCAAATTATGTGCCTATCATCATGAGAAACTTTAGCTTCAAGAAATGAAACTTTACTTTGTTTTTGTAAAAAGTATGACATATGTCATGCTCCAGAGCGGAATAAGCTAAAAATTGGTGAACTGGCATTCACTGCTTCCACACAGGCAATGGATCAGCATATATCCTTTTAACAAAGAGTTGCTAGGGTCCAAGCAAAGGATGCTGCTAGCATCAAGCAAGTCAGAGTGAGATGCTGCCAGTTCTTGATAATCTGGCCAGCATACGTAAGATTTCTCCCCTTCAAGAATAAGAAAGTAGTAAATTATCACATAGCCTCTATGTTTTCTAACACTCTTTACTACATGACTGCAATTAGCTTGCTGAAAATATTCCTTTCCAACAAACTTTCAACCTCAGGAAAATTAAGTAATGCAGTTTGCTCTGCTTTTGGTGCACTATAATATAGGCAGCTTACTACAGCTGTGTGCTTACTGCATTCGTGGAATGGCTCATCAGAGTTATCACCACAATCATCATCCACATCACACTTCCAGGACTGTGGGATGCAGCGGCCATTGTCACATTTAAATTGGCCTGGGGGACAGGTTCTACTGGCACAGTAAGTACTATCTTCATCCGAGTTGTCACCACAGTCATCCTCTCTATCACACTGCCAGGCTTCTGGGATACATCGTTTATTGGCACACTGCCACTGATGAGTTTCACACTGGTGATTAGCTGAAAGAATACAAATTGGCTGTTAGGGTACTGAAACTTACAGGAATGATCTGCTGCTGTTATGTCAATTGAGCAGTTATCATGTCTACATCAAAAGTTAAAAAGAAAGCCACTAAAAATTTAAAACACCACATTTACTCGCCCAGTTAAGGTACAGATTTCTAATGGCACATGGCACATTTCCCACAGGCATCTTCAGACAAGCTCACTAAGGCTCTACATTTTTCTAGGAGCGAGACAGATACTATCTTCTCCTAAAGCAGAGGGGAGTAAACCCAGCATTCAAACATGATCGAAGCAGGGGCTCCTAGTCACTTCACAACGGAGCTAGGTCACATTGTGGCTCTGGCCGTGCTACCAACTTAGATGTACATTGCCTGATGAGCCTGTTCCTCTACTATGAATGAACATGTCAGAAAATTTCGCAGAAGACCATGCTAATAACAGCTCCACAACCTATAAATGTACAGCCCCTATTTCCAAAGGGCAAAGCACTGGAAGCTGTGCTGGCAAACTGGGGGAGCTCTAAAGATCTATGAAAATAGGAGTCAACACTGATCTCTGCTTCCAGACTTTGTATGTCTCACTGGACACCACCCTACTACTTTTTCACATATACTGCCAAACTGTTCAAGAGGAAACAGTATATTATGATTTCCATACATTTTCTAGACTAAAGGATTCTATTCCCATGCATGAGATGATGAGCAGAAGGAATTATAAAGACCTAAACTGACTTTTATGGTACCCGGTATGTTAAAACCAGTGACACATTATGCAGCTACCACGTTTCTACTTATTTAATATTCCCCTGTGCCACACTTAAGAGGTTAGCTATTTGAAACTCAGGTAAAATTGACATTTCACTTAATTCTGYCATTGTTAGAAACACTTTGTTAATGGGAGGCAATGAAACTATCAATTATACAACCACGCTGCTTTCCCCCCCACACCTCCCCCTTATGTTACTAAGCTAGCAACTGCCAGAACTACATTATTTACAAAAAGACAACTAACGATGTGCTTTTTAAAATCAGACAGAAGTATGTGGAACAAGACAGGTTTTTAAGGAAATAACATTATTCCACAAGCATAATTAGGCTATATTTCTAAAATACTGTCATCACAAACAGCTCTCCAAAACAAATCTTCCCACATGCACTGGATTTTGTGCAATGCAGAGGGTGAAATAATTTTGTGAAATCACGCAAAGCTCTAGAATGCAGGGATAATTAGCACACCTGGTAGACTGACCTCGGCATGAGGAAGCCTTAGGTTCGCCATACTCACCATGGCTTTACACGGAACAAAACAAAGTGGGTCCTGCTTCTGGTATTTTACACCTCAGACTGTAATTTATACCAGTGCAAATCTGCCTCAAAGGTATAGAAAACATTGATGTTTTGATATAGTACATTTTTGCTCTCCTTTACCCTGCTTTTGCACTGAGGTGAATTGCTCTAGCAGGTGCAAGACTAGAAAAGACTGCATCTGTCTAACTCACCCTTTCATCTGTAAAAAAGGGATAATGATTCTGAAATGTATATATAGTTTACACGTTTTGTACTGGCAAAACACTTAAATTTATTGGTTGTAACATACCACAAAGTACAGGATCTTCATCTGATCTGTCATGGCAATCTGCCTGGGTATTGCACAAGAAATGTGGACTTGTGCAGTTCCCATCATTACACTGGAACTGACCAACAGGACAGTATCGGTGTGGACAGGTAGGGGGCTCATCAGAGCCATCGCGACAGTCCCTCTGTCCATCACATTTCCACCAGATAGGTATACACCTATGAAGAGAACACAGTGTTTTCTTTGTTGAGGATATGTCTCTACAGATATACAACCATCCTTTTACAGCACAAAAGACAGTTTTGTCTCAGTGTTATTTCTTGAAACTTCCAAGATATCTTTAATTTCCTGTCTTCTGTTTCATATATCAAATGCTAACAAAATATGCCAGAATACTGTCACCAGAAATAGAGGATATTGGTGGGCCTCTAGAAGGAAGTTCACATCAAATTAATAAGGATTTAATTTTTATGTATATTTGTGGTAACCCTCTCTCATGCTTTTTATACCAATCTTCAATTGGATTTTTAATGAGGCAACATTTTAATAATTCACCTGAACTTTAGCATAGGAATTTCACTAGGGATTATCCTTGTAACACTGCTTCAAAAGGCCACCCAATAAGCACACCTGCCTCACAGGCTCCAGAGTGATACAGTATCAGCACAGTAGCTCTTGTATCACCATTCCTCTCCCTCCACTGCTGTTGTCTCAGAAAACRGGTCGGAAATGTGCCCTCACATCAGCTAAATGGCTTTCCTGGGCCACTGTCAGACAGCATGTATTTGGCAGAAACAGATAAATTGCAAAAGGTGTACAAAAAATAAAAGAAGGTTCCAAGTGTGTGAATTCAACGGAAAGTGGTTTCTGGAGGTACATGTTTCTAACAACCCAAACTTTGCTACATTAGCAATGTCATATAACAGGAAGAAAAGGAAAAAAACACTATTTAAACAATGAGTCTAGAAGTATTTTTCCAAAATGGAAGCCTATCTGGTCCTAGCTTTGCCTTTGCAAGCACACCACAGACTCACAGTGAGAGCAGAAAGAATCCCTAATTTCATGCCCTTTTGAAGAGACGAAACTGCAAAATATATCCTTAAAAAGATTTTGAAAAGAAGACAGTGAGCAGTGGACTTACCTCTCAGTGTCTGCACAGAGAAACTGGGTGCTAGAGCACATTGGAAGGCAGTGGGCTGTATTGCCGAACTGTACTATCATGAAGTTATCGGGACATTCACAGGAATAACCCTGACCACCAGCTTTTATTAGACAAAGATGGGAGCAACCACCATTGTTAATGCCACAAGGATTATTAACTGGTAAAATAGAAAAATAAATATTACCATACTTAGCAAATCCCAGGACACAAAAGTCTCAATCTACAACAAACTCCTCTAATAATGTATTGAAAGCTTAAATGTAATAAGTTGAAAAACAAAATCTACATAAGTAGGCACTTAGTGACAGAAATATGTATGATTTCATATACAGTAAATGTACGCTATTAAGCCATGACATTTTAGAAACTAATTTAAAATTATGCATTTCCAGTCATTGCTATTGAAAGAAAAGGCAATTTATAAATGTAAAGAAGAGGTCTACATTTACTCTGTGTATTTTATTCCCCTCAGCAAAGGCAAAAGCTGGGTGCACTCAGGGCCCTTTACAATTAGTCTCCGGATAACAGCTGACCCTCTAAATGCAAACCTAATTCTGTTTTCTCACCAAATGGCTGTCTGTATGGATGGTAAACATGGATGTCAAATGGCCTGTGTGTGGTGTTCACAAGAACGGTCCTGTCTGATCCGTCATATTTATTTCCCTTTTCAACAGTTCTTGTGTTCCAGTCAGTCCAATATATTGTGTCTTCAAAAATTGTTATTGCAAACGGATGAGGTAAAGTCCCATCATATACTGTGTGACGATGATGTCCAGCCAGGTCAGAGTATCTACATAAAGAAAAATATGTGCAAAATGTTCAGATAAATGCTAAAACATCTTCGCATCTTTATTATGTATGGTTATGGTACTTCATTATTGGTGACCAGGATCATGTAATGTGGAATTGCAGCTTCTTTAGTCCCTAATGATAGAGCACTGTCCTCAGTGAATTGATTTTAAGATATGCAGGAAAGTAAAATAGGTTATTTTAGCCAAATAAACGGAAATTCCACTGAAATGTAAAGTCTTCCCACAGAAGCATATCAGCTAGTCCAATGAAATTTTGCACATTTACTGCCTTACAGCAAGTTATTTTTGTCACATGGGAGACTAGCTTGCCTGGATCATTCAGACTGATAATAATGGAACACTTAAGACAATAACAGGCCTCCTATACTCCTAAATTTTACATTTCTTTCTGATTTAGAGCCTCCTCTGATGAGATATCTTTTAAAAGATTCTATATTTTTACTATCACCTTGCTATAGCGGGAAATTACAAAATATAAGAGAGAAAAAGAGAGAGACAGAGAAACATACATATAATTAATATACATTTAAAAGAAGACATTTTTAAGACTTCAGCATAGAAAAGGCTGCCAGAAGAATGAATGTAAAGAAGAACAGAAATAAATATAATTCTAAATGTACATGTAAATATGAATACAAATATAAATACTAATATAAATACAAAGGATTGTTTTTTAAGTATTTCAATACCTTGACAAGAACCAGAATGCTAGTTATTAATTTTTACTGATATTTAAGTGGAAATTTTCTAATGCTAGAAGCAATTAATAGATTTTTCTTGATTAACAAAAAACCCCTATATGCTAACAGGAAATTCCATGTCGTACCTAAGGACAAACGTTCAGACATCTTCTAACGATTTGTATACTATTTTATTAGCACATAACTAGTTTAGTCACAGGTCAACTTTTATCTATAGGCAGAAACAAGAGAAACAGAAAAAACAGTGATTTTATACTCAGTTTTGCTTTGGGTCAGGTTGTACACCTAAAGAAGTTGCATATTCAAATACAGACTGTGAATCTTTTCAGTGTAATTTTTGGATCACTTCCAGTGGGACCTAGGATGCAAATATAGGAACTAGGCTACTGTGTCATCTAGTGATTTGTATCGCCTACTACTCCAGACTTTCTGACTCTGTTTTCCTATAGAGTCAGTAGGTAGAAATACATATGATGCTTACAGCATCTATAAAYGCTACCACTACAATCTGACATGAGCAATTATTCAGTTGTTTTATTCTTTTCTGCGTACGTACTCAATGTAATTTAGATGGGCATCTGCCCAGTAGAGCTTGTCGTTGGTGTAATCTATGGTGAGTCCATTGGGCCACTCTAACTTTGTAGAGATAATCACCATCTTCTCCTTGCCATCCATGCCTGCTCGTCCAATATAGGCTCGATCTGCCCAGTCTGTCCAGTAAATCTGTCTGTTCAAATAAATACTTATAGTTAGGATTGTAGTAAAAATATGCTGAAGTAATTATTAGAAGCCACACCTCAAATAATATAGTATTTCCTGCAACAGAACTAAAGCAGAGATTGAGGAAGATGATAAGAAAGAGTTTAATATATTTGTTACTTTAACTGCTACAGCAGACAATTGTGTGATCACAATCGTCTTTAAAGAATGCAACTGGCAGCCCCACTGTCTATCAAACCACACACACTTCTATCAACCTTCTTAATCTTGCAGTCAAAACTTTCTTGTCCACACAGAACCAAATTCCACTTTCAATGATATCTGACAGCCCTGCATATATACCTACAAAAGGCAAGCTACTATTTTTCCTAAGCTGCAACTAAGATCTAATGCCACGCCAATCTAAGTGCAGGCAGCCAAAATTTATTTCAGATTTTCAGAGACAGTGCAAGACTATTTGCAAAAGAAAGGAAAAGCACTCTTGAAATGTCATACCCATATTTTGGATGAACAACAATTGCTCTGGGGTACTGAAAGCAGAAAGTGTTGTTGGCATCCACACACTGATCCACCAGTTTTTTCCGGAATCTTCCATCAAGTTCAGAGACATAGAGACAATCTTTGTAGGCATCCACCCAGTACAATTTTCTGAAATGTTTTAGAGTTAATTTATTTACTCTTATTTACTTTTTTTTTGGTTTATTTTGCTTCACAGCATCTTAAATTTCACAGGTTTTTTTCTCCTAGAAGCAATATATCCACTGCAAAGGAAGAATACACGTACTGTACTGACATCTCTTCTACACCATGCTCCAGACTGCCCTTTTCACTCCTACTGTTCCTGCATCCAGAGTCATTGGTGCCAAACTCAAACTTGCAGTTGCCCAGTTGAGTAATAATATGCCATTTGCCTATAAATTCCTAGACCTCCCCCCTTCTTCTCCTTTCCCCCCCTTTCTCTTCCTTCTCTCTGGAGAAATTCACCATCTGTTCCATGCTGCCACCTCTGCTCTCATCAAACAGGTAGAACAGTTGCCAGGTTATCCTTTGAAAATTCCTAAGCAGTTCGATGGCCTAATTTAAATTTCACCTAGAATTTTCTAACACTTCTATTACTTTGCCTAGTAATTATACACAGCTGTAATCAAAGAAATCATGCAAGCTGAAGCAATGATTTTAAAAAAGCCTGCAACAAAACAAAGCGTTTAATTTAATTAGAAGTACACATTGTCTGCACAGCTGGTCAGCTCCAGCATCCACAGGGACATTCCAGAAATAGCCTGACATACAGTCTCTGTCTACACTACCCTGAGCAGTACCATTGCCACCAGGGAAGAGGAGAAGGTAGTCTTCCCCAACCTGCACCTCATGGGATCCTCCAGTCCTCTTCCTGTACTGAAAGTGAGCAGAAAACCTCATCTACCTTTGTATCATCCTTCAGCGTTTCTGAAACAACTAAACAAAAACTGACTGAAGACATAACTGATGGTAGCTAAAATAATTCAGCAACTGTATTAGCAATGGAGCAGTAGGACCACTTCTGCTAAAATTAGACTTTTCCTTCCTCAMCTCTCCATGAATCATAAAGCATTTGGGACTGCTGGCAACATTAATTATCATTAGGTTCAGAGACAAAGTGGTTTAAAAATAAAAACTATTATACTGACATATTCATATAAACACTCTCATACAAGTTCCAGATGTGACTTTTTCAACCATTCTCATTATCTGGCAGAGACTGATTCATGATATTTAAACTTTTCATACTGATAGTACTGCACACAGAAAGCAAAACCTGATGAAAGACAGCCAAGAACACTGTCGGAGAGGGCACCACACAAGGACAGTGCTCCTGTGGGAGTAAATCAAACTACTTTTTGACACACAGCAGACAATTAAAAAATTACCATAATGCAAAGTGCTTTCCAATCACCTCACCCTTATACTGCCCTCCTTATAGCAAATGATGTGGATCATGTTGTTTGAGTGTCAGTTAAAGATGCATTTTTCAAGAGCAAAAGAAACATGCTCTTCGCATTGGTACAGGAGCTAAATTTCATTCATGTTTGTTATTACTTACTTCATGGGAATCTAATTACCCATTGTAACATATTGTTTATGCATAGAGTGAAGCCTGCATCCCAACCCCAACAACTGCTAGCAAAGGAATAAAGAGCCTAAGCTCAGAATCCCTACCTCATAGCCACATGTAACATCCCACCTGCCTGCTTGCCTAGTCTGCTCATTAATGGTAACCCAGAAAGACAGAAAATGTATTTTCTTACCTGCCAACCCAGTCAACAGCGATACCTTCCCCGTTGGGCACATCATCACTTATCACTGCCTCCTTATTTGTTCCATTTAGGAACATTCTTTCAATGACCTTCCTCCCCACATCAATCCAGTACAACCTCTTTTCCACCCTGTCAAAGTCCAGTGCCACCACATTTCTCAGTCCTTGCAAAATGAGAGAGTAAGACTGGCCATCTGCTGTGAGATTTCTCAGATAGTAACGGTTGCTAAAAATAAGGTATGGGGAGATATTACTATTTTGCCGGCAACTTTTTCCATCAGGCTCCCGGATATAGCCTGGGGCACACTTACAGATGTAGGAGCCAGCTGTGTTCTCACAAATCTGGCTACATACTGATGGAGTTTCATTGCACTCATCAATATCATCACAAGTTCGTTTATCAGACATAAGTTTGTATCCGGGATGACAAGAACAGTAGAAACTTGTCTGTGTGTCTGTACAGTCATGATCACATCCACTGATTGAAGGGTCACTGCATTCATTTATACCTGCGGAAGGAAAGGAGTTCTATTCAGGGAACCGGCCAGCGGAGAAAATAGTGCAGTCACTTTCCAATGTACTCCCTCTGTCTCTCTCTCCCTGCTACCCCCTGAAAACGCTGAATACGAATCTGGGCTGCTGTAATAAAGGAGCAAGGAAAAGAATCTAATCTAATATAAAATTTTTTTAGCACCTTTGAGGTCTGTCACACTGAGTGCAAAATATGCACTTATGAATGCTGTATTTTGGAAATGTAAGGGCAATACATAGCAGTGTGTAAACTATATTTAGTTTATATAATTAGCTAATCTTCACAGTTTGTTAAAACAGTATATAATGAGTATGATTTAATTAAAACAAAAAATTAGATATATACATTTCTTATAATCCTTCTGAGAGACAATGACGGAATAGATATGATTGTAATTAAGCAACTGTCTTAAGAGTTAATTTTTTTTTTAAAGCTGCCTAAGCATTTTAAATTAAATAAGACAGTACAAATAAATCTACACATACCACATCCTTTTTCATCACTATTATCTAAGCAATCATCCAACCGATTGCAGACTTTAACCATTTCAATGCAGTTTCCATTGTCACATTTAAAATGATGGGGAGAGCAGGTTGCTTCTGGTGTACTACAGAGTTGTTCCAGCTCATCAGATTCATCACCACAGTCATTATCCCCATCACAGATGTAGGCCTTGGAAATGCAGCGCCCATTCTGACAAGTAAACTGGTGCTGTTGACATGGTTCATAGACGCATCCCCTTTCATCACTGCTGTCACCACAGTCATTCCGCCTGTCACATCTGAAGAATGAACACTTTTTTCAAATATAAGAAGGCAATCACTATCTCTAGGGCAGACGGATAGATACACTCTCCTGACTTCCAAAGAAGGTCAGATATTATTGGCTCCAAGGGAAGAGACTTTTAGAAATCAGGGTCATATTATATTAGAGTCTGATCCTGTGAGTCCTGCTTGTATTCCCCATATGCATTACAAGCTGAAAAGAATCACTCCAGGAAAGGTTACTAGGCACAATAAAAAGGATTAAATGCTAATGGTAAGCACTGGGGATATTAACATAAAAAATTCCAGAGCATTTCAAGTTAAAACTAATGCATGAATGCAGAGCAGATAAATAGTTTCATTACAATATGCAGATCTACTTAACAACTAAATAGTGTGAAAAAAAGGTTGAATTAGGTCCTTCACTTCAAGCAAATTTTGAGAATTTCTGCAGCGGCTCAGGTAGTTACAAACCTGTACGTGTTTCGGATGCACAAGCCATTACTACAGGTAAACTCATTCTCTGTGCAAGGTCTTCGTGTGCAGTTCTGGTGTTCATCAAATGCATCACTGCAGTCAGCRTCACCGTCACAGATCCATGCCCGAGGAATGCACCTCCTGAGTGGGGGTCGATTGTTGGCGCATGTGAACTCTGCTGCTGTGCAGTTGCGGTTTGCTGAAAGAAAAGCATGTTCACTGGCCCACCAAGTGATACACTGTGTATGTAACACCTTCCCCCGCTGCACACAGCCTGGATATCCACCCGTAATCCACAACAGAGCCATGCACTACTGCACCCTCTCAAATACAAGACTCATATGCATTGCCACTAACTTTCACTGAGCATTCCTCTTCATGGAGGCTGACTGGGAGCCAAAGGACTTTAGGATTCCTTAGGCAATGCTGGTTTGTGCAGAACTCTGGATCTTGTTGGATTCTCAGTATTTCAGCTTTTCATGTGTCTGGCCAAATTTTCTGGGAGCTGAACATGTATTAGGCCTAGGCTTTCTATCACCTGCTTTCTTCAAGGTATTCTGTGCTCCAGGGAGCAAACAGAGGGAGCACCACTGCAGTTAAAAAGGGCAAGGACTGCAAGTGTATCCAGCTGCTGTTAAAAGAATCAAGGAGCAGGACCAGGCTTGGTGAACCTTCTTCCCTGTGTTCACCCTCTAAAGAGCCACCCTTATTTTGCTCACTAATTTTTAAAGAAACTATGCCAAAACCATGTGGTTATTAATATGCACAAGATGTAGTGTGTGACGATCAGGGAGTATCTCCACTGAAGCTGCTATTGCTGTCCAGATCATACAAACAACCCAGGCTAATTATATCTCCATTTGAACTCAACAATTCAAAGAAGAGTAACCGCAAAATTAGAATATTTTTTTTTACCAGTAAACTATTCAATTTTAATTCAATATAATGAATATGAAGGCACACAAGAGTGTACCTCATACTTAATGTGCACCTTTATGGATAGAAAAATTGGCAGAGGGGGGGAGTTCGGGGGTTGGTTGGTTGTTTTCTAAAAAATGCCTGCAGGACAAACAAAGAAAGTGCAGTATCTATTTGCATTAAACACCTACCACAATTGTGTCTTTGATCCTCATCACTCATATCCCCACAGTCATTATCACCATCACAGATCCATGTTGCTGGGATACATCTGCCATCATCACATCTGAACTGGTCACTTGAACAAGTCCGCACTTGGGGCACTTAAAAATGAACACAATCATTCTGCTTGTTAAACTAACTTGCACTGCTATGAAAATCTACTGAGGAGGGTATTTTAGGGAGAATCTTATAAGAGTGAAATGTAAAATAGAAGCTTAAGTGTAAGACAGTTAAGGTATAAGCTGCAAGACATTTTCTTAAGCTAAAGGTGCAACTCCAGCAATGTGCGAAGTGAGCTATCAGCCCTGCTTAAATCATAGAAGAATCTGTTCTGCCTTGTGTTATGACAACTTTTAAAATGAGAATAATGACTGTGTTGTAATATCAATTCTCAGTGACTTCAGTTAGCCCCTCCTCTTCCTCCCTGGAGATTACTTCTTTTCACCTTCTTCCCCGCTCTGCTGCATATTACCATTCATTTCTATTGTACATACAGGATTTGCTTATTGTAATACTATGATACTCTACCTCATACTGTGTCAACTATGTTCCTCTGCATCCCATATTCCTTTTTTCCCCAAATGCAATACTGCACGCACACTTCCTGTACAGCATGACATCTGCTTTTACATTCAAAACAATATCAAAATACATGCTACTTTTCGTCACTTGATTCACCACCACCACAGTCTTATAAAGAGACAGGAGGTTATACATTAAGAGTAATCACATTAAGAGCAATCAATTGTGGCAATTAAAAGCCCTCATATTCCATACACAGCTTTAAGTATTTAAGACTTGAATTACTCAGTGACTCAGACTATTTAGAGTCAGTGAATAAACCTCAGAAGATACTTATTTTCCACCTAGTCTGGATTCAAGCTGCTCCCTATAAGAGAAACTACCATTTCCCATAAACCATCGTGTTGTACCTTCTGAATATAAACTTACCACAAGAGGCAGGTTCATCAGAGCCATCAGCACAGTCTATTCCTTGATCACAGTACCAATGAGCAGGAATACAACGTCCCGATGTACAACGAAACTCACTATTTGTGCAAGTCAGTGAGACTGGAAGAAAAAACCTATGTATGACTTCTTTCTTTCTGTTACCTTTCCAACTTGTTTTAAGTTGCTTTTGAGTCCATGTTATGCAAAAATATTACAGACCCCAAAAAAGAAAGAGAAAAAATTATGCTAGGAAGGATGTCTTTTCACAGCCTATCTGCAAAGAGTTCATTGTACAAACTTGCTTGATCTTTGTATGCAAAAAATGGGCTTAATTCTCTCCTTGGGTATACGTATCAGCTAATAAGTAGACAGAATTTGGCCTGGAAATAGGATTGCATGCAGCAACTGTAAATATGTTCTACATTTATATTTGAGATTTGTGCACAAGAAAATGACCACAGTCCAATATACTCATTTCTCCAGTGCCCAAACCAGGTGGTAGCAGACTCCATGCTTTACAAGGGATCAAAATGTGCAGTAAGGAAGGAATATCTCATGGTAGATAATGCTTTCCTTGTTCTCCCACCGATTTTTCTTCACTTGCAGGTAGGAATCTTTTCTTAATGGCAGTGAAGAACAAACTGTAACACTGAATAGTTCCAGCTAAGCACGCTGCAAATATTCCTTCTGCACTTTGGCTAAGCCCCTTGATCCTGGCATGTCTAATGGATTTGATAATTTCTTCAGTAGTTACTGATACTTTCCTGTACCCTCTGATGGTTTCAAGATACCAAAACGGACCCAGTCTGGCCTTTTAACTTGCTCTTCTATGTGCCTTTAATGATGGAAATCAAAGGCAATTAACATATTGCTCATCAATGTCTTGGGGCTTCTTTCATCTTCCATTCTCCCTTTCTCTCCCTCTTTCTTGCCCTTCACCACTTCTCAATTTAAGTAATTCAGCAGTGCTGCTGGGACATAAACAGTAGAAGGGACAAAGCACACTTTTCATGAGCAGCACAAGACTCACTATGTCTGTATATATAGCCACATATTTTGAACACATAGGGGTGTATAGATAAAAGTGGCCACGTCCTGGCTAGAAAAATTGAACTCATATTTTAGAAAATTTGTGGCATAGTTAATTCAAGGCAGGTACCTTTAGGAAAACTAGTGAAAGCAAAAATAATCCACTCAGGCAATATTAAAAACTAAATCATTACCTGAAAATATCCATTATGTTTTATAAACTGATCCAAAACATTTTATATGGGAAAAGTACTACCTAACTACTACCTAATACAAATGTCTGTATCAGCAAAGATAAGCTGGTTCGTAATTAAGGCTGACTGAAAACTAGACACTTTTATACACTAACTGGAAGCTACAATGAAAATGAATCATATGCTAAGGCATACATAACTACATGAAAGAGCTTAAAGAAATTACATTTGAAACTGTATACAATTTCATTTGATTAGAAGGAAAAATATTCCAACGTTAAAGTTCCAGAAAAAGCCAATTCGCTGTAATACTTAAGTGCCAATTACCTTGTAAAACCATAAAGGATACAGAGCAGAGTAAGCCAAAGGAATGACCCCTCACATGCTGTATAAAAATGCTGCAAAAAATTATGATCTTTTTTCTTAGATAAAAGCATGATTTAGATAATTGAGAGCTAATAATACAATGCATATACCTTATAACTCTTCAGTATTACAAGAGTAGATGTTTTGAGAACAGTTGGAGTTATGTCAAATGTAAAGAGCAGTGGAATAAATTACTGAAGTACAAGAGAAGTAACCGAGGCCCTATTAACTTACCACAGTGAGTAGGGCTCTCATCACTCTCATCTCCACAGTCATTATCACCATCACACAAATACGTTCGAGGAATGCAAATATTTGTGCTTTGACATTTTGTAAAGCCAGACTGGCAAGTGCGCTCCGCTTTAAGGAGGGAAAAAAAAAAAGCAAAAGTTCTTTAGAGCTTTTTTTTAATACTGTTACGCTGTATCTCATTGAAAGATGCATAATATTGTTAAAGAGTCCCATGTCACTCACTTGCTAAAGTGCACTCATACTGCCCGTGCTACGGGGAAACAATTAGACAATTGCTTTTATTGACAAAAATCCTGACAAAAACATGATCAAAGAAACATGTGTCAATACTTGGGGTTGAGAGAATGTAAATTGACATGTATTCACACTGTAATGCCTTCATTTGCAACCAGCTGTATGAATCATCAGACAAACTACAAACAACTAATAGACCTGGAATTTAAAATACTCAGATTTCACTGATAATAAAAAAATTGTCACAAATATGTTCAAAAAAAAAAAAAAATCAGTGTGCACACAAAAATGTAAAAAAAAAAAAAATTCTAAATACATTTTCATCAATTTCTCTAACTCCAGATATAAATTTTCCACTGAAGAATGTAATCTTAGTGCAAAGACATGACTAGTTTGATTAACTGCAATAGTAGTCAATATTGAACTTATCACAGTTTACATTTTAAACAAACATAACTGATAACTTTTTGAGAGCTATAAGGCATGTAATTTTAAGCAGAATAAACATAAACTGTGTCTGTATAAAAGCCACAATATACACTCCTGATGATTAAATCTAGTATAATTAATATAGCATGACACAAAGTAAAAATCGACTGCCAAACTCCAGGCTAATCCTGCAAAAATATAAGCCCTGCATCCAATTAATCTGAAATAATCTTTTTGAAGTCCATGGGATTACTCACAAGACCTAACATTAAGCACTGCATGAGCATTTGTTGCATCAAGGCAGACTATTTAAAGCAATAGTTATTATGTAATATCCTAGGGTACTCCGGAATATCTTCTAACAATTCTATTTGCTTCAAATAACACAAAGCAGAATCTGTAATACAAATAAAGAAATCTTTTATCTTCTTTGCTGATTTTGTCATAATTCTTCACACACAAACACATTTGCCTCTTCTTTGGTCTGAAGAGACAGACTCAAATAGGCGCTAGGTAATGAGGATAAACTTACGGCAATTTCTCTCATCTGATGTGCCATTATCATAACAGTTGTTTACTCCATTGCAGACATACTGAAGAGATATACACCTTCCATTATTGCAAGTAAATTCTGTGTGGGAGTCACAAGTTCGGAACAAGCAGCCAACCTCATCACTGTTATCTCCACAGTCATTGTAGTGATCACAGCGGTAATGATAGGGTACACATCGCCCATTACCACAGGTAAAGGCTGTTGGCTGGCAAGTATGGAAAGCTGCAGGAAATAAAAAACAAAATTAAAGAAAAAAAAAGAATATACATGGATAAAATGTAATCTAAGTTCTCTGACAAAGTAACAAGTAAAATCACAATACTTTTACCTGCCAGGGCAAACACAGCTGCAAAACGGACTGCATGAAAAGTAAAATATATATTTGAATTAAACAAAGTAGAAATTTGCTATACATGATAAAAATTCAATACTGTAGTGCTTTTGAATTCTAGAGCAAATCAGCAGCCATTCAGACCTCAAGTCTGTGAGAAAGCAAGGGATCGTTTCCAAACTACAGCTGTAAGATCCATGATCATAAAGCCATAAAAGTGATAGAGAATACAGTACAGGCAAGACAGAGTATGCATCACTTTCTCATGCAGTTATTTTAAATGCTTACCACACACACTTTCCAGCTCATCACTGCCATCACCACAGTCATTGTCATTGTCACATTTCCATCGCTCGGAGATACAATGCCCATTAAGGCATGTGAAGAAACCAGTATCACACCTGGTACCGTTATCCACAATACAGTGCTTGTTATTATTGGCTAAATACCAGTGACCTTCAGAGGGGCACTGACATTCTGCACCAGCTGGACCTAAATTTATGTTTGACAGTTAAAAAAAAAAAAAAGGAGACAAAAAATGAAGCAAATTTAACATTGATGCTTTAGATAGGGTTCTATGAAACCGTTCACAGCTGTAACACTGGAAAAGGCAATGAAATTCTCACAACTACTATAAGATCTATCTGCTTAGATAGAAGTGTGGTGACTTAGGCAGATTTTTATCTCACTTAAGCATATCCAAACCCATTAAAACCCACAAGAGTTATTTCAGAATTCCTTAGAGGAACTGAGATCAGAACTTGGAGTACCTTAATATTTGCTTGTTGTCCAAATAGTTTTCGGGTGGCAGCAAGATGGCATCTGATGCTTTCAAATATCAGAGCTACACCAGCTGAGGCTCTATCTCTCAAAATCAAAACAGGGTTTTCAAAACTCTTTGCACTAAAAAAGTGCAAAGAAAATGCACTTTGCACTTTCAAAACTGCTCTTCTCAAAATCAATGAGAAGTTTGAGTTGTTTTCAGGCAAGACAGATTTTTAAAGGCATTTAAGATGCTACAAATGAAAAATGAAAGCAGGCACTGAATGAGTTTTTCAAAGTCAAGGATCGTAACTTCCAAAACGTACAACACACAAAACAGCTCTGTAACAGGTATGCTCTTTGGGGTATACTGCTATTCTGGTTTCCTGGCCATCTGGACTGGTGACCTGTTGAAGCACTTTGACTCTCTCCTTATAAATGCACAAGGAGAGTTACAAGATGGGATACATACGTCACTCAGGTCTCACCCCAATATGCAGCTGATGATAACACAGTATGTTTCTGGAGTCCATGACTCAAAAGGACACCTGCCCCGCAGTGCAGATAGAAATCAATTTGTGCTATCTTCTTAGTAATTGTCCAACATTTAAAATGAGGCAGTAGAAACGTTTATTTTGGAAATTAATTATCAGGGAAAGACTTCATAATATCATGTGATAAAGAAATAGTGACCATAAAGATTTTTTAAATATGTGGTAGGAAACATCTGTTCAGTATACAGCATATCAGTATTCTTAAGGTAACCATATGCTGCAGAGCTCACTTCATAGAATCATTAAGGTTGGAAAAGACCTTTAAGATCATCAAGTCCAACCGTCAACCCAACACCACCATGTCCACTAAACCATGTCCCAAAGTGCCACATCCACACATTTTTTGAACACCTCCAGCGATGGTGATTCCACCACTTCCCTGGGCAGCCTGTTCCAATGCTTGACATTCCTTTCAGTGAGGAAATTTTTCCTAATGTCCAACCTAAGCCTCCCCTGGTGCAACCTGAGGCCATTTCCTCTCGTCCTATCGCTTGTTACTTGGGAGAAGAGACCAACACCCACCTCTCTACAGCCTCCTTTCAGGTAGTTGTAGAGAGCGATAAGGTCTCCCCTCAGCCTCCTCTTCTCTAGGCTAAACAACCCCAGCTCCCTCAGCCGCTCCTCAGAAGACCTGTTGTCCAGATCCTTCACCAGCTTCGTTGCCCTTCTCTGGACATGCTCCAGCACCTCAGTGTACTTCTTGTAGTGAGGGGCCCAAAACTGAACACAGTATTCGAGGTGCGGCCTCACCAGTGCCGAGTACAGGGGCACAATCACCCCCCTAGTCCTGCTGGCCACACCATTTCTGACACAGGCCAGGATGCTGTTGGCCTTCTTGGCCTTCATGTCTCATCCCAGAGGAAAAAAAAGTTAAAACCCCAGAAACCAATGTTTTGGTTTAAATTAGAGAAACCCATAATTTTTATTTGTGAGGATTCTCAGACACAACCCTCATGTGTGTTGGCAAAATACTGTGACCTTTAATGGCAATCATTTTGATTGCATTTATAAATAAAAAAAATATTAAACATTTAGGAACACTAAGAAATATTTCATCTGTCTCCATGTGACTAAAATTGTTATACTATGAACTTTAATTCAGGCAACACTAATAGCTTACAGTCATCAAGCATAACAGCTTACCTGGTGCACAGATGTGACTGCAGCCACCATTGAACTGGTTGCAAGGGTTGGTACACTGCTGCTGCTTACTTTTTGCCCAGACATGAATATCCATTGGTCTTTGTGGAAGATTCATGATCATTACAATCTGATCTGAACCATCATACTTATTAGCTCGGTAAATGCTTCGTGTGTTCCAGTCTGTCCAATATATGTGCTGATCAAACAATGTCATTGCAAATGGATGCAGAGCAGTGCTAACAATTACCTCACGATTTGTACCAGTGAGAGTGCATCGCTCAATCTTCTGCCTAAAATAACAAAGAAATTATTACATCTTAAAGGAAATAAGTCTTTTAACTTATGTATAAAGCCATGCCCTAATTAGTCTGGCAACTAGTATCCACCATTTCAGTAATGTGCACCAATACATAGGGTGCTATTATGAGTTAAAAATCTCAAATTTTCCAATCTATGGCTTCAATAGGGATGCAGAGCAGCAGCTCTGTAATACTGACACGATAATGTACTGAAGTGATCAGGCTGAAGATTGAAATGTTTAAACAACTACGCTACTGAGAGCTAAAATGAATGCAAAATTTCATGAGAGAATACACTTTTGAAATGGGTTTGATCTTAATGACTTCTTGTACCAGGAGAAAACCAACAGTCCCATGAAAGGGGACATGTTTTCATTTCAGTTTTATCTTCTGTAGATCCATATTCAGGAGATACAAGCAATCAGGAAATACAAGGAAATTCACAAGACCATAAACATGCATTTTCTGCTATTTCTCACATAAGAATACAGGAGGGAAAAACAGTTCTAATATATAATGATGACCACATATATAACATCTAACAGCCACAAATATATGGTATATGATAAACATTTCTTCCTAGTTGATCTTCCAGTTTTGATTCTACCTTAGGAACAGTTTTTGCAATGATAAACAAAATTCCAACAAACAAGACTCCAAGGAGCCCCAGAAAATCAGGGTTCAACTCCAAGTTCTGTGATAGACATGTTCTTCTGTATGTGAACCATTCTTTACTCACACAGAGAGCACTACTGACTCACAACCACCTTGTCACTGCTTCTCCCCTTCAGCCATTCCCACCCCTAATGACCACTTCAGCAAAGGTCAGTGGGGAAGCAGGAGAAGACATGCTGATGCCAGGAGACTCAATATGCACTATTCATGCAAGGACATTATTTCTAAGCATTGTTTATAAAACGATGATAAATGTTAGAGGTTCCTTTTCCTGTCTGAGATAGGCAGACCATACAAGAATAAAGCATGAGAGAAGAGAAAATGGAGGATGTTCAAAAGTTATTTGCAATGAGGATAACAAGAGAAGAATTAACAAGTTATAGATGGGGTTATTCAAAGGATGAGAAAGAGCTTGACAGAAAACATCAAGATATAAGTAAATGCTGAAAATGAGATGAGGTACTGTCAGCAAGTTGAAGATAGTAGAACAAGAATGAGCATGGATAAAGGCTGTTCCTTGCCTCCAGCTCCCAGCATCGTGCTGTTCAGTCACACTGTAATATTCACATGGCAAGGCTGCCAGCCGCTTACTGACAGAAAGAACACACTTCAGGTTGTCTCTGCTCCATCAGGTATGGCATCATTTAACTGCACTGCTCTTAATACTCATCTCTAAAGAGCAGACAGAGGTAGGACAGTGTGTATGCTTATGCATAAAGGCATAATGCCTAAGAAGTGAAGCGGTGTTTATGCAATGTCAACAGAACAGAACAATTCTCTAAGAGGCTGTGGCATCTTTCACGCACAACATTCTGAAAAGGARCTAATAAGAATCCCAGAATGGCTCTATGGAAGGTAAGGATAAGGAAGCTGTGGGACTCAAGACATCATACCCGGTGATTTTCTTCCTGCTAGCAGCTTCTCTCCCTGTTCATCACTGCGTGGCCAATACCTCTTGCCTGTGAAGTCAGAAGGGCCAAATGTTGTTGGAGACTCCAAGCGGAAGCTCCACCCTTCGGTTCAAGCCACCAAAAGGTTCTCACAGAAACAGAGAACTGCTCCAACAACTTAGCATTAGCAGTAAGAAAATAATTTGAACTTATTTTATCTAACCCCAAAGCAACTGTACGTTTAAGTCTCCACTAGAGACAAAATTTAACTATTACCAATTGTATTTAAGGGATTTACTAGACTACCAGTGTGGGTTGAATAAGAATGGAAATGGCCAATGAGAGAAAATGAGCAGGTAAGAAATTTCTCAACAAACTAAACAGTTCTTCTCCTTTGTCATCACTAGTAGCAAAGAAAAAGCTGCATTTCATATAAGCAGGAGAAGAAAAAACAGAATTTTAGTAATTATTACAGGAAGATAATAATAGGTGGACACTTTATAAGGCAAAAGCTTTAATGTGAAAGAACAATGTGGGAAAAGTGCAGGCAGGCACTCTTCTATGGAATTGCACTTCTACAAAAGAAAAGAAGCTCAAATGCAACTCTCCTGCAATACAGGCTCAGGTAATTTCCCCCTTTCATGCCACAGGAAACCTTTTAGGGGGAGCCCTGTACATAGTTCCCAAGTGTCAGCATGCTATCTGGTGAGGGATTCTTACTATGTTGCATGCAGCAATTGTGAAGATATGGGAAAGGAACAGTGTACAACTAGCACATACGTTCTATCTACTTGAGATGTATCTCAAGACTTGCATGTGTGCCCAATGGTATCACAATACTTACAAGGAAACAAGAGGGTTTAGAACAAAAAAATAGAAACACTATTTTAGAGAAAGGGGGATAGCACCTTTGGGAGACTAGCATAAACAAGAGGAGAATAAGCAAGAGTAAAAATGGAGGAGAATATACGGCTCACCTTTGTGTTCTCTTGGTATATTCAGAGCTAAGGAGCACTGTCATTTTTGAGTGTCTGGTCTTCATACCTTACCCCATGCTGGTATCTGTCCCTCTGAAGGGGTAAAGGCCCTCCCCATGAAAGTCAGAATAAAGAAGACTTCATACTGTTTAAGCATATGCTCCCCTACCTCCATTAACTAGAGTCTGAAAGAGAAAAGAGGATGCCTCATTTGACATCCTGCATTCCCCTTAAAATAGAGGGTCCCATTACAGGTGCCCTGCCCTCCTGCACACAGATGAATCCAAATAAGAATGCCCTCCTCCCAGAAGATCCAATAGAGGCACAGACCATAAGAGTTATTACCTTAAAGACATCACTTTTCTGTCACAGCAAAGGAGAAGCCTGCAAAAGAACTGCTATGCTGAAGGAACCAGAGGGGAAAGGTCTGATTGCTGCAATGATTTCTCTGAGACCATGGGTAAATTTGAATGGATACAAACTAAATTATTTTAAAAAACTTTCCTGCTGACAGCAGAAATTCTGGTGGCATAAGTTGAAGGGTAGAGTTCTGTCTGGTAGGCAACAGCAAGGACATCATGCCAAATTCCACAGGTGACAGGCATGAACCATGAGAATGAATGATGTAAAATGTGCACTGGGGTTGTATTTGTTAGAAAAGACACTTATAAGGGTCCTCAGTTGCACGTAAGATGAACAAACTGCCAGTGGGTACAAACGCCATAAAGCAGTGGACTAAATCTACACTGTGGCATAACAAAACTTCTTATTGCACAGTAGTTCCACATCAATATCAAGACTTGACACTGCACTGCTATTAAGTAACTCTTAACATTCTATAATACAAAGTACCAAATTCAATTGAAATGCTGAAAAACAGTTTAAAAAATGAGGAAAAATAAATAATAGATCTATTAGAAAATTAACCAAATGTAAACCAACAAGTGTGTTATCAATACATACAGATTTGCATCAGCCCAGTATAGCTGCTGTTCTTCATAGTCCAGGGTAAGCCCATTTGGCCATACCAAATTGGTGCTCACAATAGGTGTTCTGAAGTTTCCTCCAAGAGTAGCTCGTTCTATCTTTGCATTTGAACTCCAGTCAGTCCAGTACATATACCTGTCAATAACATGATTACAAGGTTACATTTTCGGCAAAAAAAGTTCACAAAGCTCCTATCTGCTCCCAGGTACTTCCACCCTGGTGTCCCTTACTGAAGTGTGCAGTGCAAAACTAGTGGAAAAGAACTTCCTCTATTTTGGCCCACATTGACAAGAGAATCTTCTAGCAGGGATCACTGGGGTCCACTGGAGTAAACTTCAGAAAAGTTTTTCCAGCTCCTGTGAGAATCCAGTAAAGTCAATTAAGGCCTTTCTTATCTTTCTTCACCTTTCAAATACCGTATAATAAGTAATGAGATTAGAAATACAGTATAATACAGTAATGCCCCCAGCCTCTCAGGGGGGCTTTTGATACTGAAACAAGAATTCTTCTGACACACTCAGGAAATACAACAGAAAAAGGGAAAGCTCATATAAGACTCTAAATGGAGAGATCTCTTGGCAGTGCCACCTGATTATCACATCATATTCTTGAAGAAATCTTGGTTTCAATAAATACCCTTTGCTCTTCTGCCTTACACAGCAAATGGAGGATGGTTAGTTGCTTGACAAACACCTGCTTTGAACATTGTTCTCATTTACCCCCAGTACCTGGCTCCCACCCTCACTAAGTGGAGCCTCATGCACTACACATTCATAAATGTTCTAAAAATCTCAGAAGAAAATTCAAATCTCTGAGGCCGAGATCAGCTTAGAAAACTCAAACCTAAAGAGTTAGATCTAGGATGGTTATGCACAGCTGGAAATTAGGGCTCAGAACAGGAAGTATCTGGCAGTCTTCGTCAAAGTCTAAATTGTAGTTTCACCTGCAGTCAAAATAAAGTATACAAAGTGCAACACATACCCTCTGCAGGGATCTAATACAACGGCTCTTGGTCGTGGAACCCGGGCAATCACTGTGCGGTTAGATCCATCCACAGCCATTGAGCTGATAGTCTGATTGAGGTAGTCACTGTAGTAAACTCTGTTGTTGATCCAGTCAAAGGCTATGCCATCCGGAGTCCCCAGGTCTTAGACACATGCAAGCAAACACACAGTTCAGTATGGTTTCCTGTGATATTGCAATACTCTTTGCCTATTACAATGTGGCAACACCAAAGATCTCTTTGAAATGCCATTGGTACCAATGCAAATTTGTCCATTTAAAAATCTGAAGAACTAATACTTAGGACTCAGGCAGTCCTGTGTATGCAGTAGGGTTACAAAGACCTTTTCCTCACATAGACCTAAGTTCTGGTTGCTATTCTCCAAGCAGCAGGAATCATCCCTCACTCCATAATATTAATTTACTATATACAATTTTAATTTATTACATATAATTTTATATATATAATAATATTTAACCAGTTTTATAGTTCCATTTCATTGTGATCAAGATGAAATAAGAATCTCAGAAGAGAAAAAAACTGAGGAGAAGAGTCAAAAGGAGTATTACATCAGATATCTTAACTAAATAGTCTACCTTGACCACTAGCATAAAAATACCTGCTGAGCTAGTGCTAGGTGCTGCAGTCTATTTTTTTCAACATCCAGTTACTTTGTATCACATTTCAATGCACTTACCAGATGCAACCACTGTTGGAGAGCTAATTCCTGAGTGAATACTAACATAACTGATTCTTCCTGTCCCTGAAGGATAACTTTGTGTAAAATATATTCGGTTGTTTATGCTGTCAAAATCCAGGGCCACTGCAGTTCTTAACACATTGACTGTGCGGAAGGGAGGACTGTGATTTTCAGGATCTAGGTGGATACTTCTGAGGGCATTCTCAAGAGCAAAAATCAGGTAATCATCAGTTGAAATGGAACACCTCTTGCCATCACTGCCTAGTGTTCCAAAGGCACAACCGCATTTGGGTGTCTGCATGTCAGGCAGGGCAAAACACAGATGAGAACAGCCTCCGTTGTTGTCCAAACAAGGATTGTTGTTGACATCAAGGGGTGAACGTGACTGGAAATGACTGTTGTAAATAGTAACATCCCTTAGCCAATTAATGTTGTCTCGTATCACTGTTGGCTGATCAGTATTGCCTGGCTCCTTGCTGGCTTGGAAGACTTTTTTCAGGTTCCGATCCACCCAGATCATAGAATTTCCAAAGACAGTGATACCATATGGAGTTGGATAGCGACTGCCGTAACGCACAATTTCAACATCACCACCATCAGGCTGAATTCTTGCAATCATATCTAAGGAATCATCCACCCAGTAAATGTAGCCATTGCTGTGATCTATGGCCAACCCACGAGGTGTGACAATGCCCTCCGACACAAGAACTGTTCTGTTGGTGCAGTCAAGAAATGCACGTTCAATCTTCGGATTTTGCCCATAATCTGCCCAGAACAGATATCTGTTTTTTGGGTCAACTACTATGTGCCTCGGCATATCTATGGTAGTTTTAAGCAGAACACGGCGATAAGTTGTGTTTAAACGCAAAACTTCTATAAAAGTCTCTGTCAGGAATGCATTTGTAAAATAAAGATTTCCTGTATTTAAAAAAGAAAAAAAAAAAAAACAAAGCAGAAAAACAAAACAGAAAGTTAATATATATCATCAACACCTGAGAAACATGAGCTGATAAAATACTAAACCATAAAACGAATATCCATAAACATCTTAGTAGTTGGAAGCATAAGGTACTTGCCTACACTTTGAGGAATTAGAAGACTCCCAAACTGATGATAGTCAATCAATTTCTAAATCCTCATTGATTGCCATGGGGAAAAATCAGTGGCATAAGATCAAAAGTGCATTAATTACAGTTTCTCTTCAGGTGTACTTTTTTTTTTTAATCTAAGCCTTTGGCTTGCCCTTCCATACTTTTATCCCTTTACCTTTTACAGCACATAACTATGAAATCCATGTTATGGCACAGCACTGTATACAGTAACTAAATTAAGTGTATGCAGCAGATGATTATTCTAAAAGTCATCCCAACAAGCCTATCAATCAACAGAAGAACTTTTGCAAAACATATATATAGTACATATACCTATGAAATAAAGGTATTAATGGCAACATTTGCTGAAGAGTTAATATTTGAATTAATATCTAATATTTTTAAATAGGAACAGGAAGTGCAAGTGGGGAAATTAAAGTTCAAAGACAAAGTATTTCTTCTGCTTTCTTTACTTTTCATTATAATTTACAGGATTTGTACATAGCAATCTGAGGGTAGATGAAGGGTCCTTCTTATTAACAATGCCATCAGACAACTTTTGTGCACTCTTCTCTGGTACATGTTTTTCACTATGGTAGTAAAGTATAGCAGTACTCTGGATAACAGCTACTTATGAATGCACAGACAAGATGAGAGACTTAAGATAAATATGAAAGCATCATGAGAGAAAAGGTTCTACACATCTGCTCTGATAAACTTTCATTTTTACACATATATATAAACGTAAGAGCCACTCATTACTTCCTCTTGTTTTAAAATCAGTCCATAGACACACGAGTTAGAATCATAGGACTTGCATTCAAAATAGTTCCATTAGGATCCGTTTATGTTAGCCTAAAAATTTTGCAATCTGTAAAGAATAACATTCTCCTAAATTCAGCTATGCTTACCTGCTACCCAGTCAATTGCAATGCCACGGATCCCATTTCGTCCAATTCCATTTGTAACAACATTTCTAAAATAAGAACCATCAGGTTTAATTTTACGTATTGCATTCTGAGAAGAAATTGTGCTACTGAAGTCACACCAGTAAATGAAACCAGAAGGCATGTGAACATCCACATGAAGTGCATTTCGTCCTGAAATATTTTGAAAAGTAATAATTAATTATCTTTGATATAAACTAACTTATTTAAAACATGTGCTATGCCAGCAAGAAATGACAAAATATTAGGCATTGTAAGGTTTTTTTCTATTTTAATATTCACATACCTCTTCCTGCCAGTGGTACCATGGCTTCAGAGTGATCAGATGTCTCTAAACTAAATCCTTTAATTGCAGAAAGCATAGAAACAATTACAAATGAACTGTATGGAGAACAGGTTCTGTTATCAGGATTTAGCTGAAAGCCAGTAGCACAAGCACAGGAGAACAATCCACCAGGTACAGGCAGGCAAAGCTGCTGGCAAACTCCAATATTGTTACTGCAGCCATTTGAGGAACCAGCAGAACCTGTGAAAGACACACATGGCAAGACATAATAATCCGAACTGTATCATGGCTATATATCTGCAGGAGTTTGTCAAATTCATATATTTGCATAGTATTAACAACCAGCTGACAAAAGTAAAGATCTTAATCACTGTACATTTTAGCACATAAGCATTAGCAATGGATTTGCTGGTTTCTTGTCATCTAACATCGACGGGGCCAAGAATCAGAAAAAACGGATATATAAATTTGAAGCCAAAGTAACAAAATTTGTTATTTAGTCAATATTACATTGATAATACGTTAGTAAAACTACATGTGCCAATGGATGCCTTACTGGGATGGTGGAAAATCTCTTTACCACAACCAGGTAAAATGCTTCTGACACTTTTCCTGAAAGCCTAATCAAACCGTTTCCTTTGAAAGAGCATGCATTCTGTCGCTGAGGGAAGTTGAATTTTCACAAGCTGGATATCCTGAAATACCTCTTTAGCAAATACTCACTGTCTCTGTAATACACACGTAGGCACTTCAGTCTTGGGACATTATCTCTCAGTACTACTTTGTTTGCTCCAGTGGACTTGTCAACTCGTTCAATAACTTCATAATCTCGATCCGTATAGTACAGAAAGGTATCATACACAGCAATTCCCCATGGATGAGAAAGATGAACCACCAGAGTCACACGACTTGTACCATCGACATTGCCTTTCTCAATCTAAGAAATCATTTTAAAGCTTAATATTACATTTCTTATAATAAAAGTTCAACGTTACAATACAAAATTAAAATGCAACATATGCTACTAAAATATCTTCATGCATGAGATCTTTATGTACAAGGTAGGAAGGAAAGGGTCAGCAGGATGCCAATAATTATTTCTGGTTTTTCATTCAAATTCATCATATATTTTTAATGGTAATTAGTAACAACAGTTWTTCAGGTTTTGCTCGGTCCTGCAACTCCCAGTTACATAAGTAAACTAAAGTAACTGAATTACTCATGTGAACCACAGACTCAGAGATAGATGAATAGGTAAAAAAGAAATTATTAAAAAAATATCTCCTACCATTCCTGTGCTTGTGACAGCCCAGTACAACTTTTGTTCCTTAATGTCAATGGCGATGAACTCTACATGGTCAAGGTTGCCAGTGAAGAGGGTTTGTATGCCTGATCCATCCATGTTGGCACCAGCAATCTTCGCTGGGACTCCACTGTCAGTTCCCTGGTCTGTCCAGTACAGCTTCCTGTAACACACATTATCACATCTGTTAGCAAAGCTGATGATAACAAAGATCAATGGACCAGAGTCACATGAGCATATGCTTAAATCCATCTCCTTCATCAGCCAAATACTTCAGCACATGCTGAACAGAGATCACTTTGAACCAGGCCACAATGAAAAAGAGATCCTGTTTGAAAAAAGGGAAAAATGCTTGTTCTCTTGGAAAAGAGAAATGCCTTGAAAAAGAGAAATACTGTTTCTCTTGAAAAAGAGAATAATGCCTGCTAAATCATATTTAGAAATCCATAACCTCCCCTGTATCATCCCACAATACCATCAGCAGGTAAACTCAGTAGAGTATTAGGATTATAACAAGAAAGCGAGACAATAATAATTCTGTTTCACAGATGGCTGCAAGGTTTCAGCAGTGAGTTTGGTTCCAATTTGGAATTAAAACTACAAGTTCAAAAAATCTATATGAAACAGAATTCCATTATCTGGCTCTGGGGAATATGTGCACTGCTCTGGCCTCAATTGCTGAAGAACACCTAGGGCACACAGCAGCCAGACTCCCAACTAGGGACAAAAAGTCAGACATCTATTCATCTGAAAGCCTGCCAAATCACCAGCAGAACTGTCTCATTACTAATATGGTCCTATGGAACACTGTGATTTTGGAAAAAGAAAAAAAAAGCGCCATACTGCAGTTTTGAGAACTCTGTTGGGAAAAAAGCAAATTACAGCTTTTTTTGGGGAGAAAGCAGTAAAATTGTATTTAGTGCTATGCCATTTAACATGTGACATATTTCCCATGTAGTGTGGCTTTCTACTATAGATAGGCCTCAAGACAGACATTACAAGATATTATAAAGACAGACTTTAGAGTTCTCTTTACTCTGGGTTCCCATTTTTCAAATATTTTTTTCACAATCATAATATTTTGAGATCTTTTTTAATTAAAAAAATTTACCATATAAGTATATGGTAAATTAAGGAGAATTAACATCTATGCAACAATTTATGAAGCCATGCAATTATTTTCTAGGGCTTAAAAACAGTAAATAAATTCTGCGCAAATATGAAAAAAACAAAACCATGTCACATCCAGGATGGAAACTGAAGACCCTAAAATTAAGAAGAATGTGGAGAATATACTCATGTGCAAAGACAACAGCAATTCTGGAAATTTACCCTCTTGCTGGATCAACTGTCAAACCAATCGGCGTGCCAGCTCCCAGAGAGGTGCCATCATTGGTAATCAGTGTTTTCCTGTACATTACGTCACCATGCAACTTCAGGACCTATGCAAACAGAACTCATCAGAGCATGTAATATAGAGCTTATGATAGATTTTCAAATTAAAGGAAGGAAGCCTAAATCCACAGGGAGCTGAAATTGCAGAAGACTCTCTCAAATACTATGAAGAAAAAGCACATTGTTCTATACTCTAACCATCTCCCTTCTCTAACATGCACCCCTTGAATGAGCTGCTTGCAGCTTAGAACCTGCCTATGTTAACAAGTAAGCATCCTAGGTATAAAAATAGTTAATCTTTCAGCTTCCATAATATCTTGAAAGTATTACAGGCTGAACGGGTTGATGAAATGCTGATTTAGAAAGTATTCAATTATCCCCCTTAAATAATTACCTCAACTGACTGTGTCCCTGGGTTACTGTAATACAGGTTAGCAGATATCCAGTCCAGTGCCAGACCAATAGGAGCACCAATAACAGCCGCTGGAGCAAAAACTGTCCTGTTGGCTCCATCTGACCTCACTCTGTGAATTTCACCCTTGGAAAAAAATATAACAAAAGTGACAAAATGTCAAGAGCAGAAAACACTGTTCTATTCCAACTACATGAGCACTTACTTTATATTGCAATATTTTCTTACCAAAATGAAAATCCAGTCAAGAGAAATGTATTTGTATATGCATAATGCATAAACATGATAAAAATATTATTGTAAATCATAATTATCCAGTGTGAAGAGGCATTACCATTCACCAACCAAAACCTGATTGACAGAAATAAAATTACTATATTTTATAAGGTTAAACTGTATATATTTAGGCTATATGCAGTGACACTTCTGTGATTTGTATTTCATTATCAAAAGATTTTTACCAGGATACATCTTGGATATACCGGAAATCTAGTAAAGGAAAATAGTGTTCTCTCCATATATTTAAGAAACAATTTTAATAAGCTGTAGTAGCAAGAATCAAGACTAAGATTATCCTTGCAGGTTTCTTCATGAGGGTAACCCTTGAAATGGTAATTTATGACTTGAGATTCTGTGGTATTAGCTACAGTGTGTGATGCTAAAGCATGATATAAACAAGCACTAAACAGAGGGACAAGCCAGGCAAAGGTCTGAAGTGGTTACTATAGCTGCCTTACTGAGCTTTCTTCAGGTTATGTCAGTTTTACAGAAGTCCTGCAGAAGTCCTGCATATTATCACGTGAATCTTTCTCAACTAGTATTAATGCAGAATTGAAATACCATCAGCTATTGCACATTATTAAGCCTTTTGGAGAAGAGGTCAGTAGGGTTAGGGGATGTGAGAGCAAGTGTTGAAATCCATTTCTCTCTCCTCAGTAATGACTTCCTCCTCCACTGATGCAAACTTGCTGTGCCTGTCCTGGGAAGATCTCACTCTGTGGTGCAGGCTCCCAGACAAGGTAGCGCTGGGACCCACCACCCCAGTTCTTCACTGAGGCAACATGTGCAGTAGGTCTGTTCTGCTCTGGCACTTTGCCGGAAAGACAGAGGGGCACTGCCAACTCGAAGGGACATACAGTGCACCATTAGACCCTGAACTTTGCATCACTTGAAGACAGAAGCTGTGCAGCTAACACCAGCCCAGTTCAGGAAGGGAGGAGGTAAAGGCAGAGATAGAGCAGGCCCAGGCAGCAAAAAAATGGCAAACAGGTTGCAGTTGCCATCTCAGAACAGAAACAAGGTAGAATCAGCTTTAGGAAAAGCACCCAGTGACCATTTGGTCCATGCACATTCTTAATTGCTTTCTTACCATGATACCAGTATACTGTCTAAATAGTGCAAAATTGAAGATGGTGCTTCAGAAAGGAATCAACACATCAGATGGCAAAAATCTGAACAAGAACTCCAGGCCAAATTCACTACTAGCTTAAATAGGTAGAATTTCTCTAGACACCGGTACAGTGCTGCTTGCTGAATCCTAACAATGTAGTGCTATTTGCAAATTAACCTGTCCTTGAATACCTAGGCCTACAGAAAAAAGTAGGGCAGTAGGGTAACTTTTGGTATTGTATAAACCCTACATGGAGAGCCTGATGGACCCACTGAATATTTACAACAGTGTCTAGTATGATAGGCACTTTAAAGACAGTTAGGAATTCTCCTGCCTATTATTGATATTTACAATTAACAACCTATGGAACATGACAGCTGAAGATAAAAATACTTCAGAAGTGGTTTTCAAGTAGAATAGGGAGGACTCTGATATTTATCTCTGTTTCCTGAGTTTGCTTCAGACAGGGTGAACAAGTTGATGGATGTTCACTTGAGGTCTAACTACAGCTTCAACTGTTGCCAACACTAGCAGTGAAATTACAGCTACAAACTATGCCAGGTGTTAAGGAAGAGGCCTTGTGGTAATGGACAAGCACTACAATTAAGAAAGTAGGCAAATATGCTTCTGTCATTAGAAACTAGAGAAATATCTTTTTTCAGAGAGCGAGCCATGACTGACACAGGTATCAGCTCTGTTTGGGAGCAACAGCAGCCTTAGGCCTGCAGGTCAGGGGTACAGACAGGGGGCACAGCCCATAGTCATGCATTTATCAGGCTGGAGCTCAAGACCTAACTAAAATACAGCACTTACCCGCACTCAGCCTGCAGAGGCACCTGGCATTTCACTTGCCAGCTCTGTTAATGGATATATCAGCCATTGACCTCCTACAGAACTGTTCAACCTCTTGTAAATATCAGCTGTATCCGCTGGCTGAGATCTGTCAAGAACATTTTATCAGACTGCACAGAGGATCAGATAGATTCCTGAGTATTTATCTAGTTCCTTGGGCAAAGGTTTGCTTAAATAGGTCTATTTAAATACTTCATGGGAACTAAACATTCTCATTTTAAAAGAATAAATAATTAAATAAATTATAATTCCTTTATGAGTGACACAGAAAAGGCTTTAAAATGAGGGATTTTTAAACTTATTTTTACTTCAAACCTGCAAAATGTAAGGGAAACAGGTTTGGAAAAAAAAGGTGAATCTTGTGTGGATGAAAGGTAACAAGTTAGTGTGAATTGTTTCTGTAAAACATAACTACAGAAATCTCCTTATCTACCATTATACTTCTCCAGGACCTAAGCACTGCTTTTCTTGAAAAAAGAACTGCTTTTAAGTTTCCAAGAGTGAACACATATTGCTGAATCAGCAGTTTCCTACCACATCCATCTCCCAGACTGCCACAGATTTATTTTTGAAGTGTCCAACCTGCAAAAATTGGGAATTTTTTGTGGCAAGTTAGCCTTAGGGAACATATATATTCTCTTAGTTCAGGACAAGCATTAAAAATGCTTAGTCAAACAATTATAATCAACTATTAAAAATTAGTTCAAACTATTTTTTAGATCTATAAGCCTTATATGTGCTACCTGAAAATTGTTGTGACTTTGCAACCATTTTCTTCTATTTAAAGAAGAAGATGCCTCTACTATGTTACTTCATTAAGTGCTCAGACTAGATGCATGTATTTTCATTCTAATGTTTAGTGCCACTGTGTCCAATGCCTGCTCCATGGCGAAGTGTTCTGGCTGTGTTTGCAGAATTAAGTCCTAAGTAAAGAGAGAAGAAGAGAAAGAGTGGACTATAGCAAAGGAGGGGGCTGAGAGTATGGTTCTGTCAACGTTTTCTGATACTTCCTGTTCATGTCTCTGGCTGAGCCAGAAATAGCATTAATCAAATATTTCAGCTGACAAAGATGAAAATTAATTTACAAAAGAGATGAAGCTTCTTTATCTTATGGGGGGGGGGGGGGGCAAACAACAAAAAAAACCCAAATAACCCAAAAAAACCCCTTTCATTCTTTTCAATTATATTTATCAAAATTCTTACCTGCAATGTTAATATATTTCAGTCAGAAACATTATTTAAAAAAAAAAAGTCTTACTTTAATGCAGTTTATTTAAAATGCAATTTTAATTTAATTTTTTGAACACAAGTGCTAACTTACTGGATTTTCAACCCAATAAATCATCTGTTCGGAGTCATCAAAGTCAACATCAACACCATTTTGAACTCCTGCTATTGGAACCATAGCATCATTCGTCTTCTCCTCAGGGTTCAGAGAAATTCCATAAATTATATTATCTCTTACAGCAATAAGGAAAGGGTGTTCAACTGTGAAAACATATAATGTAATTCAGAGTTGTTTCTGCTCAAGAAAATGGTACGCTTCCCCTCCCCCACCCAAAAGTTCCGTGATGCTGAGAATGGTTGAATGTTACCAGTGATGTTTTACAACCACTTATCTATAAATTTGTTCCCTCACTAGGAGTGAGGTTATCAGTTATTGTAATTGTTGTAACATTTAAAGTTCCAGCACTGTGCAATCACAATGCATGTGCAAGCAAATTCTGAGAAGGAGAAAGTAAATAAGGCAGGATTACTCATTGCTGGCCAAGGGAAGAAGTACATTCACGCAGCTGCTCTGAGCAGCTTTTTCAAATCTCTGAGAATGGGAACCAGCAGGACAAAGCTCTGAGGGCTCTCCAGGACATGCCTGAGATGGGTTCTAATGCCTATTGGGCAGGACTCACATGCAAGGTACAATGTCACAGCAGCAATTACTGATCTTTATTATTAAATACAACTGCAGTACTGCGTTTTCCTGTTTTATCTCCAAGGGAATAGACATACTCCCTTCCAGTATATTTACTTTTAGGTCAGCTTGTACCCTTATGCTTAAATCTTATTAACAAAGGGCATCTGGTCAGGTGATCTGAGAAAATGCATTGGAGAGCTGTAGAATGTGAGTCAGCAACTTCATTTCTCATCTGCTAGGGAGTAGGGGAACAGAATCTCCTGAACATCAATTCCCCTCTTCCTTGTGCTTTTGCCTTTCGACAACCAATTCTAGCCTCTTCTCTCCATGGGCACAAGCTACCACTTGACAGGGAACTGGGTTGCTGCTGCATAAAAGGTAGCAGTAACCCATTTCCTCTTTTATAATAGATCAAAGACATTTTTGTTTTTGTTTTTTGTTTTTTGTTTTTATTTTCTTCACTGGCAGCTTAATACATTTATATAAATTTTGCAGTGAAAATTTTGACATGAAAAACCACAAACCACAGCATCATTGCACATCTCAAAAATTATTCTCCATACTTCTCTCTGGCAGCTGGAACTATTTGTCAAATTTGACATAAGCTTAGATATCGTTTGTCTCAGCACAAAAATCACATTTTGGCAAGTAATTGCCTGAAGACACATAGCTAGCTCTGCCTGTGAAATTCTTGGACTTTTCCACTTTTATTTTCCCTAAGAATGTGGCACGCCAGTGCTCTTCTATAAAACATTTGCAAAGAACAGCTAAATTCATGTGAAATTGTTCCAAAGCATACAAGACCCTGGAGTCATTATTCCCTTTCTAATTGTACATGGTACAACACTACTGAATCCTGCTGAAATACAGATATGTGAATTCTCTAGGCTAGACTGTTTGTACTTTTAGAAGTTTGATAGTCTCATTTAAACCAATTATATTCTACAGAAAATTTTTTGCTGATTGCTTTTTTTAAGTTTAACACCTATGCAAATCTATACACTCTGATTATTCCTCATTTGTATAATGGACAATAGAGCAAATTTGCTGAGCTATACAGATCTAAAATCTGTGTAGCTTCATCAGATAGCCATTAATATAACTTCTGCAATTCTTAAACTTAATACAGGTTTACATGACAAATGATAATCCATACAAAAATCATGTATTCTTATATTAAATATGCAAATTTACTGTATTAATACAATATTTTAATACACACAAATTCCTTGCTTTGTTTCCAAGCGAGTTTGCTACATTACCATCTTTAATATCAACCTGAAATGCAGTTTAAAGTAAATTAAGTGCAAAGGCAATCTTATAATATTAGCATTCTTCATGTTATGTAAAGCAAGATACGGTGCAATCCTAGAATCAATGCCTTTCCATCAACATGAAGTTAGCAGTATTTAATATGCGAACTAAGTAGGCAGAGACCAGCAATATCATTGTTTCGTAGAGACACTGGGCAACTAAATGCATGCAGCTCAGTTTAATCTTTCTTCTGAAAGTTTGTGCTGGCCTATTAAAGTAAACAGTGACAGCAAGGATAATGATAATACTAAATACTAGAAAAGAAATGGCAAATGCCTATTCCTTTGTAATCATTAGCAAGAATTAAAATCTTTTACCATGAAAAAAATTAGCATATTTTTATAACTTTTTCTGATGTGGTGACCTTCAGCAAATACATTATTTTTAAAAATTCCCAAAATCTGTAGATTTTTTTACATCCTGTTTTAAATGTATAAATTCCATCTAAAAAGAAAAAATAAGCCCATATAGTTTAAAAGAACTGTGCTTCACAGAAGCACAATTCATATTGAGCAATTATGTAGTTTATAGAAGGGCCACAACTGTACCTAAGTAGACACAGGGAACTTTGCAATTTGTGGGAAATAAAGTCAAGAAATGTCAATAGCTCGATTCAGTGGCAGATCTGGGTCAACCTCTACACATGCATGTGCTTCATCGCTGCCATGTCCCATTTCTTTCATCATGATCCCTCTATAAGCCTGCACATACTAAAACCGGTACAGATTTCTAAAAGAAATCCTCTTTTTTTTTTTGAATAGATTAAACAAACTTGCACTTCATTTCAGATTATATAAATTGGTAATTCTCTCACTGCTGCTAAGAAAAACGTGAATGCAATACAGCTCTTTAAAGAACACACTGCTCAGTATCAAGCAGGAAAACAGCATGATATGGCTTTTAAAATTTAGGTAGTTTTAAAAGAAAAGGATCTTTTGACTGACAGAGTTTTCTAATATTAGCTCATCCCAAAGAGAATTTCTACTTAAATTTCAGTGATTTGAGGCTTGCTTATCAGGGAGGCACCAAAGCACACTTTATATCTGTACAACCACTGGAAAAATTAATAATGAATGCTTCATCTGACAAAATTAATCTCATCAAATTTCTGGTCACAAACTGCCTAGCAGTAATTTGAATTTTTGTGACTTTTTAAAATGAATTGGCTAAATGATTTTTACAAATCATTGAAGTCTGTGGACTGTTCAAAGAAAGTTCAGTGGTACTTTTTGAGATGAAGTTTTGTTTGCAAAGGTTAGCTCTGTTACAGCTGCATCACCTGTAGCATCTGTAAATTTAGGGTGTGTTTCTAAACCTCCTGCATTTGGCATAATAATTTTTTACACTGGGGAGGGAAAAAGATCAAGTTGTGAAATTTTGCTCTGAATTCCAAAATGCATTAGTTCAGACAGGCTGAAGATAGTGATGAGGAACAGGGAGAGCATCTCTCTTGATTAGCGGAAGCCAAAAGATTATGACTTACTTCTTAGCAAAATACAGGCTGAGAAAAAATGTGATAGTCACTTCAAATATATACAACAGAACATATGCCAGGGATGAAGGAGAACTACTGATGCTATTTATCCTGAAGGACAGAAATGGCATAAGAAATGGGCATAAACTGGGGAAAGACTATATTTGAACAGAAAACCAGAAGGTTTCCAAATATCAAAAATGTTCAGTGAGTTTTAGGGGCAAGAAACCAAATTAATCTTAAACTGGAGCTTGACTGGTGAAAGGGCACATATGATATGGTAGTCAAGGACAAGAAGGAAACAGACCTGAGTGACCGAGAAAGTCCCTTCTAGTCCTGCATCCTGACATTCTTACAATTGCAACTCTTAAAAACAGGTTTCCAGGCTGAATATTTATAATGAGAAGGACAACATTCTGCCAGAGTATGTTTTCATTTTTAACTGATACTAAGCTCCTTCCAGATGTATTCCAACAGCAAAACATTCAATGTGTTGAGAAATTTTAAAATGTGGCTTCTTTAAAGTACTTAAAAGAAAATTGAGTTCATCCATTTTCCCCAAATGAAGCATCTGAATCTCTGACTGAGTTCTTTCCAGAACCCGGCTCCAAACCTTCAGGCCAAGTACATTCCATGTGTCCTAAATGAAGTCTGCCTGGAATGGCCCCAAACTCTGATCACATGAGCAGCAGCCCACAGACCTGAAGAATGCTTTCTGCCTGACAGAGGGATGGATTTGACAGAGTCAGGTCTTTTTTTTCAGCTCTCATTATTACTGTCCTACCTCTCATGCAGTTCCTGTTATCAGGAGAAAGCATCCATCCTGAAGGACAAGCACAGGAAAAAAAAAGTGGTCCAGATGAAGAAAGCAAGCAGAGGTGGCTACAGGGGGACGATGCACAAGAATTGATACCTGAAAAGGAAAAAGGAAGTATTAGCAACTGTAACAATATGAGCGACTGGAGAGAATATTCAATCTCATTGCTACTGATAATATCAACCCAGCACTAAATCAGTTTTGCTATTTCCTTAAAATTAAAAAATTAAGTTATTTCGAAGAACCACAAGCAATACAATACACTCATAACAGGATATAATTTTTCATGTAAAACCAGTACCATTATCACAGTGGTCTTTTCCATTTTTTTCACATCATCATAGTAAATCTTTCAAACTCCTTTTCAAACTTTTCTTAACTGCACCAGAAAGCCTCCTGGATTTTCAGTCTTTGATCATTATAACCCTTCCAGATGGGGGATTTAAATTATTTACTGAAGCTTCTTGGATAAAACTAAAGAGAGAAAATAGTTGCCTACACCTTGTTCAAAGGTAGTGGGGGTTCAATGCACAATTTCTTGGATCACTTTGAAACTGTCAGTCTAAGCTTATAAAATGTAAAAAAGACAGTGAAGAAGGTCTCTACTCACTGCTATTATTACTATACACTAAAATTCAACCATTTAGATCACTTCCACAAATTTGCTGCCAAAGAGGATTTTTCGGGATGAGCCATCTTTGTAAGAAAATAAAAATTAAATTTTGAGTATATTCTTAGCAATTGCAGCAGGCCTTATTCTAAGAAGCTTGGAAGTTCCAGGAAATGACACAATTGTTCCTAATATAAAAATTAACAAGAACTGAAATCAAATTAACAAGATGACAATAAAACAATGGCATAAACTCAGATCTCAAACTGTAAGAAAATCATGCATCTCATCAGTATAACAAATCTAAACTCTAGTTGGTGTAAGATTAAGAGAATTTTAATTTTTCATTTTTTGCAATGATTTACAGAAAAGGAGAGTGGATGACAGTTTTAGTACTGCATCTGGAATTTCAATCAGCAAATAATAATTTCTTCATTTGTAAACATTAGCATGTTTTGCTATTTTGCAAGTGCTTTATTCCCTTCTTCTCTGTCTGGCCACATAAAGTAAAACAGAACAATTCTAAATCATAAAATCATAAAATGTACTAATTTAATGAATTAATTAGTGAAGAAAATGAAGAAAAATAAACAATTTTCTCCACCAGTGGTAGAAAGTTTTTTAAACATTGGGTTGTAAAATAAAACCTCTTAAACCAGAACTATGATGTATAAATTAATGGTATCCTCTGGTGACTGAACAATTTGCAGTGAGAATGGTAAGTGGCTTTAGCTCTGAACATGACTGAGGAAGGTTCTTTTCCAAAAAAAATATAGAGCTGAAATTACTAGCACCTTACTCAGATGCAAGTCTCCACACTCCCTGGTATGAAAGTTTTCACGAAAAAAAAAAAAAGTAAGTCATTTTAATATTTATTAATCAGAAACACTCCATACACAAGAAGTATAGCAGAAAATGAAAGACAATATTTGTGTCAGTATGTTTCCTATTCTTCAAGTCATGACATGAAATGTTGAAAAGTCTGATTTGGAAGATAACTCTACCTAACAGAAAGAAAATTCTTTTTTTTTTTTTTTTTTGATCACCTGCATATGATCTCAGAGGGAATCCTGAATGCAGTGAAGGGGTTTATTTATTATTATTTCATTAAGTAAAATAATAAAGTGCTTTCAGAGAAAGTTGATGACAGTAATCTTTTCTAAAAGAATGATATTAACATACAAGGAACTGGGTCTGGTATGCCACAGAGACAAATTTTAAATTAAAATGTTTTCCAAAAATGCTCCAATTTTCTTATAAAAATGTTCAAAACAAAGTACAAGAAAATGGCACATACTACTTCCCTATTATTCTTTTTGGCTAGTCATTATGCTTACATGCTGCCTAGATTACTTTCCCTAAACATCAGGTTGGACAGGCTGAAATGACCTTCAGTTGCAAGTCAATACTATGAATTATTTGCTTGTTTTAACCCAGCCCATTTGCTGACAAGACTGATTCCAGGAGTGCCTATGTATGACATGGCTTATTTTTGTAATTACCAAAGTTGTTTTACTGAACTTACCATTAGGTTGCTTTACAGGATGGACTGCCACAAGCCCCAAAGGCTGGTGAATGTTATAAATCATAACTGTCTGGTTTCCTCCATGCCATTTATTGGCCCGAATTACTCGATTAGTATAGCGGTCACTCCAGTACACAAAATCTTCAAAGACAGTTAGAGCATGTGGATGCTGCAATATCTAAAAGGTGAGCATGTTTACCAATTTAGTTCTGGAGATTTGTATATGCAAAGCTTGCAACGAAGTAACAACAGAGATGAGCACAATTTAAAAAAATAAGAAAAAAAAGCAGCTGTGTCTCAAAAGATATTTTTCAGCAAAAGAATATGAAATATCATCTATTGCCTTAAAACAAGATATTAATTATGGGGGAAATACACATTTTTTAAAATGACAATGCTAATAAACCCTGTGAGATGTACGGCATGAGGGATTAACAAAGCAGTCTAACTGTAGGGCAGAACACAGAGAACCAACAGATAAAGACCCAATTGTAGATTTTCAAGGGCACAAGAGGAAATATCCAGTGAGAGTTCTGGACCTGCCAAGACCTTGCATCTCTGATAAGCTCCCCTATAATTTACCAGAGGGTTGAAGAAGGTGGCTTACCTAAATTTCAGAAAACTAGGAGCGGGGCAAGAAAGATTGCGCTGGCTCCTATTTCACAAGAATTGTCTCTAGCCAAAAATAAAAGTCCCAAGGTTCAATTCTTGAAAATATACATGTGGTTATTTATACCAGCTTATGTGTACCAGCTGAACATCTAAACTGTTGTGGTGGTACAGGGACAGTGCTACAAGCTGCCAGCAGGTCTTCATTGGGAGATAGCCTGTAAGAGATCCGGATGGTCTCCATGAAGTGCCCTGCACACAGCAAGTCCTGGCAGCACAAAATCCTTCACTGCCGTCCAGAATAGCAGCAATCATCACTCACAGAAGGTGATCGGGGAAAGTTCTTCCAGGTTTTTTGTACTATATTTGCCTACAACAAATGCACCAGCTAATAGCAGCAGTGTCAGATGTCACCTTTAGAATTCATGCATGCACACAGAACAAATGAGAATTATCTAAAGCACTAAGCCTAAACTCAGCTCCAGGTTCTGTTGAAGATCTTCTGAGAGACTGTGAATAGGATATGCAACTATTCTTTTTCCAGCTGCAGCAAGCAGCTAAAATACTTCATATCTGCTTCACCCAAGTATTTTGAAAAAAAATACATCCACGTCTATGACAGTGCAAATACATTTTTTAAGTACTACCAGCAAGGACATGGGAAAACAATGGTTTATTCACATCTTACCAGATCGCTTGCAACCACCTGTCGTCTGTTGTTTCCATTGTAATCACAAAAATCGATATAATCAAGATAAGCATCAGCAAAATAGAGAAGTTTGTTTGGGTAATCAATGGAGAGTCCATTGGGCCAGTAGATTTTATTGTTAATAATCACTGTTCGCATTTTGCCATCCATGCTGGCTTTTTCAATTCGAGGGTTTTGGCCCCAGTCAGTCCAGAACATTACAGAAGCACTGAAAAAAGTAACTTGTGGTTACCAATCTGAAAAAAAACTAGCTGCCTACTGAGAAACGTTACACGAAGACCCATTAGCCAAAAAATAGAAATGACCTTTTTAAGAGAAGTCCTACACAGTGATAGGGAAATAATTCATTTCAGCAATATGCTTACTCAAGATATTACCACAATTTCTGTTGTAAAAATTCTTTTAATAATTCTACTGCTGTTTTCATTTGTCACTAATAGCGGCATATAGAAGCTACTGTTATCACTGTTTTTCAACGTTGATTATAATCTGATTCTCCAGTTGCTAAATAATAATTTGATATCAGTCTGTACTTTAACAGGCACACATTGATAATGTTAACAGTGCTATGACGGAAGAGCCCCACATGGCTGGCAGTAAACAGAGTTCAAGGTATTGAAGAGCTCAAAAAACAGTAAAAGTTTGTACATGGACAGTTCAAATCACAACATTCCACTTACTCTATGCCACTTGCTGTCTGAAATGGGAAGGTGCTTTTGTGATAACATTAATACGGTATAGATAATTATTTTAGACTTGGGGCTATGAAGGAACCTGTTCCTTGCCAGGTCAGCATACCACATTATATTACATGTAAGTGTGTGGTGTGTGGTATGCCACCAACTGATAATGATACATCAGAATTTTGAACTAATAGTTCTTAACTAGGAAGCAAATGTAGAAAAATCTGTTTCACAGGAAAAAAATCTTGTTACAGTGAAACCGAGGAACAGATTACAAATAATTACCATATGACTTTAAATATTAAATCAACTCTGCAAACATACTATTTTAAAAAATTGTCTTAAGTTTTCTTTTCCACTTGTCATTTACAATTACAACACAATTTAGGCATATCTCAAATTTGAATATTGTTACATCATAAAACATGCATCTTTTCAAAACAAAACATAAAAAAAAAAAATCTTACTCAATTCTGGGATCTAACACTAGTCCCCTTGGGTTTGTTATATTTTCACTAATCAGCACAGTCCTGTGGCTCCCATCCATTTTAGAGACTTCAATTGTTTCCAGAACAAAGTCTGTCCAGTAAAGATTGCGACCTACCCAATCTACCGCTATACTTTCAGTCACGGTGACACCACTGTCAAACACCTGTTTAATAACAAAAATTAAAAGAGAAAGAGAGAGAGAGAGAGAACAAACTAGTTGTTGATATTAAATTTTTACCCTTTCTATTTCTATAGATATGGAAAATGTGGAACCAAATCTCCAACATTGTCTAGGTGTCTTAGGCAGAATGAGTCACAATGTACACATTCAAAGTCCTGACAAAGCATATACTCAAACACTCCTACTAGCTTCGGTGGGTCTACTGAAGAATTTAGCATCTACTTAATAGGAAAATCAACTCATAGCCTGATGTTAAAAAAGGACTTCTTGAAAGCATTCGGTTTTCTTTTTCAAAAAGCTATATGAAATGTTGGCTTAGTATCTACAAAATTGTTTCACTTTGTCTATGTTATCTCTCTTCTTACTATGTTGGGATTTCCCTCTTCCCCTTTGTTAACTTTAAAATGAAGAAGTGTCTTCATTTTCTCTCTGCAACGAAGAGACAAGAATAACTCAGTAAAACTTACTATTTTTCGGTCAGTCCCATTTTGATAAGCACTCCAAATTTTATCCTGTGTTGTATCAGACCAGAAGATACGATCTGTGATTGAATCAAAATCAATAGCCACAATATTCCTCCCATCCCGAATCAGGGAATAAATACTGTGTGACTGAGAAGTGATGTTGTCCACAACAATTTGGTTACGACTTGCCACCAGCAAAAGAAGATTCCCAAACTCTGTCAAAGGAAAAGAAATTAAATAAACCAATAAGCTGTTCGACAGTAATTCTGTAAAAAAAAGAAACACTGAGTAATTTGACATGGCTTTATAGCATCAAGTCTATGGTATCTAAATATACATATTGAAAGGACAAATTCAAATCAGTTCTCAAGCCAAGATATTGGATAACATATCCAGTCTGTCCATCCTGACTTTTGGATCTACGTTGGCTTTTCTCCACCCTTTCTCTATCATTTACTCTTTCTACTAGACTCCCCTTCCAGTCTCATATCTGGACCTCGGGTCCTCTTCCCCATTGTCCAACCAGTTTGCTGCTGACAACCAACCCTCATTCCTCCATAAGCCACTCTCAGCTCCCAGTCCTGATTCAAACCCCGAAGTTCTTTGTACCACCAGTTACTCTACTCAGCCTGGCTCTTCCTCCTCTTTAGCCAGCCTGCTCTTTTCTCCCCCTTTAGAGTGCACGGGGACCAGGGAGAAGAATAAACAGATTACAGGAAAGCCATAGGTTGCTGTRGTCAGATTGCTGTGCAGCAGCTTACATTGATAAGCTGCTGAAAAACAACTGACAAGTAGCAACCATAAAGACAGCAAACTATGAGAAACTCCCTATCAGTAAGGGCCAAACTTATTTGCAGGTAAATTGCAAGAGTCTTCTGCAACCTGAGTATATCCCTAAACCAGGGAACCTGTGGTGACAGATTCCACTGGGTATATGGCTCCTCCGTATTGTCAGTGTACCGTGTAAGAGATGATACAGAACAACGGACAGCTAGGCTGTGTCAGTGTTTGCTCTTTAGAAATGAGCAAAGTATGGCATAGGCACGAGGTAAGTCTTGTGAAAGGCTGGGATTTAAACACTCTGTGAGCATTGAACTTTCTAAAGAGCAAATTTTAAACTACAGCTTACGGGTGCCTGGCATTGCTTTTCTCCAGAATATTATTTTTGACCATTCCAGGGTTAAAAATTACAGTGTTAACTTAAATATATTATTTCAAGGAAATAATAGATTCCAATTAACCACTCAGCTGACAGTTTTAATACTCAAGGTCATCTGTCATGAACAATTTTAAGTGACTGTTTATGTCAGCTCTTTTAAAAGAGACCAATATGAAAACGACAAAGCTGGACATTTTCCAGACACTGTTGTCATTCTTTAGGTTGACATCAACGATCCTCACCTGCTGCTTTACAAGTCTTCCCATTGGTTTCTAGAATGTATCCTTCATCACAGTAACACCTAAAAGACCCTCTCTCATTGTAACAATGCTGACTACAAAAGCCTGGAGGGTCACATTCATTAATATCTTCACAGGTCTTGGAGTCATTTGCAAGCTGGTATCCCATAGGACAGGTACACTGAGCTCCAAAGGGTCCTTGAATACATTCATGAGTGCAGCCAGCATTATTGTCAGAGCAGCTCTCCTGATCTGAAATGGGGTTGAAGAAGGAAATAAGGAAATAGTAACAAAAGCTGCTTATGCTAAATTTAATACTTCGCAATTGCATTACTAGCCTAAGACTGCCGCTAAAACATGACTGCACAATCATCAGTTATGCAATGTGAGGCTGGACTGAGGCCCTTATACAAAATATAACACACACAATGCACATAAAGGCAGGTAACAACATAGTATGTACTACTGAATCCCATTAAATGAATGCTAAATGGAAGGCTGTCTAAGCATTTATAACAAATTTTTCAAAACTAGCTAGAAATATACAAAAATTTACTGTAGCACTCCAAACCTAAAATTGTGTTAAACAATAATTTAAAATCATTTATAATCATACCTGGCTGGGGTTCATCTGAGAATGTGCATTGATTAAAGAGGAGAAGAAGAAGGAAAGAAGGAAAGAAAGAAAAAGGTTATGCTTAAATCAATTCATAATCAACATAAATACAAATTCTGGCTACACGTGAGCTTTTAGATTTTTTTCATGATTTTTAAAGTTAGAAATTTAAAAGAAAATATTAAGGACTGAATCACATTTCACCTGAATTTAAAGCATAACATGCTTTAGTGAATGTGTTCAGGAACACAAAGCTCATTCCCACATTGCTACATAAAAACCTATATTGATGTCAGTGGAAGTCACCTTTGAATTCAGAGCACAAGATTGGACATAGCTAATGAATTCATCAGTCATCATCGTGGTCTCCTTTCACTGCAAGGAAGTTCCACTTAGTAATTTGAGCTCTAATTTCAGCATGCTTACAATTTCTGCTAGAAATGTCGCTGCACTAAATACAGCATGCTGAATATTCCATTTCTTTCTGAAGCCGTAGCACATAGTAGGCTATAGTAGATGCTTGAACAGTAACTTACTACACAATGGGGATTCATCAGCTCCATTAGGACAATCGGCAGAATTATCACATACTTTGCTCAGATTCACACAGATACTGTGACCTGGACATTGCCACTGCCAGCTGGGGCACCGGAAGGGTTGAGTAGGACAATCTCTCTCATCGCTCATATCCCTGCAGTCATTATCACCATCACAGATCCATGCTCGATAGACACAGTTGCCATTATCACAGCGGAAAAGAGATGGAGGACAGGTCCTGGCAGGACATCTATGATGTTCATCTGAACCATCTGCACAGTCAAGATGGCCATCACATTCCCAGTTAGCAGGAACACAATTGCCATCTGATTGACATTGGAATTCATTCTGGTGGCACATCCCTGGTGGTCTTGTAGCTAAAACAGTGATATTCAACAGTTCAGAAGCTGTTTCAATTTTAGACAGAGAAGCAAAATCACTATGTTCAGTTCATCTCTTGCATAAGTAGTTACAATACTATTAAGAACTGTGTTGCTTTTAGATCAGGCCATAGAATCACAATCAAGCTACATGACATTTCAGAATCTGACCAATTTAAGTCCTACTTTATAATATGGTGAACAAGTCAATTCAACTATTATTATATTTTGAGCAAGCACATATGCATATCTATATATATTGATATCTATGTACATGCCCAAAGCAATATGAAATTACTTGCTGAAACTAGTTTTCACCCCCCTGCATTGCAACATTTTAACTAACTTAAATGTAAAAAATTACTCAAGGAAAAGTTTCAATCTAACTCTGATGGATACAAGGTTTGCAGTTTTCTAGATGAATAGACTTCTTAATTTTACTTTTAAACCCTGAGATTGAGGTGCCAAGTAAAACAAAACATTAGAGCCAAAAAGAATGCAAACTCTACTCTTTGCCAGAAAAATCTACTCTTGAGCTGGAACCTACTGTGTTTGAAATTTCTGCTCAGAAAAATGATTTATAGGCAAGTTTCCCTAAAAAGAATTTTGAGGTTTTAAGGACAGCAGTGCCAATTATTTGATATAGCAGATAAAGGAAATTTTCAGAAGCATCACCTAATAACTGAAGCCTTTCTTTCATCATCAATATACTTACGGCAATCAGTCTCATCTGAGTGATCATTACAGTCAAAAACACCATCACACTGGTAGTAAGTGCTGATACACTGGTCTCCACTTAGACATTTAAACTCTGTGGCACTGCAGTTATATACTACAAAATAAAAAAATATTGATGTTATTTAGTTATTTATTTTACAGAGCTAGACTGCACCCAATTTTTCTACAGGTGCCCAAGTCAGATATGATATCAGGAGTCCTAGTTCCACTGAAGACCATGATTTCCCTGGGACACAGAAAATGCAGTGACCTTGGAATCTACAGAAAACAGAGGAAGCAGATTTCAGCCCTCTGCAACCAGCCAGAGATCAAAGGGCTTACTAAATGCTAAAACAAGCATCACAAACAGGGTTTATTTATGGATAGGTTTATTATGCATTCTGCTATCTTGGAGCTGGTAATATGAGGTCACCAAAGACCCCTCAGGGGGCAAGAGTGAGAAAACAATAAAGAGGCGTTCAACAAACGAAGTTACACTTACTGCAGTCATGCTCATCAGCACCATCTATACAGTCTTTGTCTCCGTCACAGACATAGAATGGGTCAATACAGCGATGATCTGGACACTGAAATTGCCTGGGTTCACAAGTACCTGTGAAAGCTATTAAGAATGACAAAAAACGCAGATGTGTGTCTTTTCTCTCTTCTGAAATCAGCACAATACTGAGACAGTAGAAACTGTCACTAACTTGCAGCATGTAATGCAGCAACTAGCGATCATATAAATTACTAGCACTAATAAATTAGTATTAGGTAATTGTTTATTCATATGTAGGCTTGGACTCATGCAAAACAAACAGAAGATTCCATTCAGCGGTAAATAACGATAAAGAAAGTATACGGAAAACCTGCTGTCTTACTTCTGGTAAAAACTGCCAGACTAGCTTAGCTGACTACACCATTAGTCATTACTGAGATCACCCATTAAATAAGTGCTTAGAAGATCTAAGCTTTAGCTGCTTTTTGCTGTAAATTGCAGTGGATGACATTATGCAGCACCATGATAATAACTATCACAGCTGCCCCTTTTTATTTTTTTTTATTATTTTTCTGCATTCTACTTGGCTCTGGTAGTTCAAATTAGATGAGTTTTCCACATCTTATAGACTGCAAAATATTAGTCTAACTTCAACATTAGTTCTTTCTTCCTAGTTTCATTTATCATCCTTACACCAACAGGCATATCTATGTTATTTAAAAAACAACAGACAGTTGTGATACTCACTGCAGTTTTTTTCATCTGACCCATCACCACAGTCATTATCAGTATCACATAGCCAGATCCTAGGAATACATCTTCTATTATCACAGGTGAACAGGGTTACAGGGCATGAAGTGGGTCCTTGTGTCGGACAATGCAATTCATCACTGCCATCAAAACAGTCATTATGTTTATCGCAACGCCAGCGACCTGGAATACACTGTCCACTGGCACAGGTAAAAGCTGATGAAGCACAAGTATTGTCTAAATAAAAAACAAAACAGGAGGACACTTTTACAAAGATCTCCAAAACTTGCCTTCCCTGCCAGAGTATTCAGTACATTTAGTATACTTACAGAATGTCTAAAATACGCATCAAATTCTGAAATGCACATTGCTTAAAATGAAAATGTCTGTCATGCCAACATGCTGCAGAACTGAACAGAAAACTTAGAAGCTTTTTTAAACTGCAAGAATCAATAAAAAACTAAATTCTTAAGCACTTCAAAACAATCTGAAGAGCAAGAAAATTAACTTCAAGTAGCCATTTGCTTTAAACTTTCCTTTTCCCCAAAAGACATTCTAGTTATTCGAAGATAGCCCACTAATAAGAAATAGAGTTTACACCTTGGTCATACTAGTTAGTCCTATGCATTAAGGAACACATCTTATTAATATGTCCTATCTTCTTGTTTGTGATTTAAAAGAAAGAATTAACTCTGAAGAAAGAAGCACCAAATATGTCATAAAAGCCAAGAACACTTCAATATCTTATCAACTATAATCATCCCACTGTCCTCTCAATGTACTTGATCAACAAAATATTTTGTGTGAGACACTTTACAGTAAAAACAGGAAATGAACCAATGTGCTTTTAATCCACTTCACTGTAAAAATCCAGATGTAACAAATAGTTCAGAAGTGCCCAAATATAATGAAAACCATAAAATTTCTATTCAGATCTTAAATGAAATAAAAGGTGCTGCTCTAATCTTAGAGGAAGGTTAGACAACGCATATGGTTCTGTTATTTTTCTTACGGTGCTATTTTTCAAATGTCTTCATCTTTATTAAGATGGTTTGTCCCTCCCCATGCATCAAAATAAGACAAGCAAGTGATATTCCAATAGCTTCCAAAATTTACAAAAAACTAAGGATAATTTTTTTCTTTAGAAGATAAATTTTTGTTACTCTATAAATTGAATTTTGAGAACTAATGAGATATGAATATTTTTGTGCATTCTTTAGGTGGCCAATGTTGAATCGCGTATTCCCATGAGTTATATGAATAATTTCCAAAGTAACTAATCTCCCAGATAGATTTCAGGATTTATCCACAGATGCAACCCTAAAAAAATGGGGTTTATTCCAACAAAAGCAGACTGACCCATCAAACTTTCTGAACTGCAAACAACAAATGCTAACTGTAAATTACAGGGATTACTTACTTAAAGAATCACAGTTTTGTTCATCACTGTTATCATGGCAATCATCAACACCATCACACTGATAGTATCGAGGCACACATCTTCCATTACCACAGGAAAATGAGTAGGAGCCACACTGCAAAGTGGGTGGCTCATTGGATGGATCTTCAACACATGTCAGCTGATTTGAAGCCAGCTTCATGCCATAAGGACAACCACAAACTCTCTGAAAATTTGGTACTGGGAAGCAGAAATGGCTGCAGTCTCCATTGGGATTTGTTCCTCTATTACAGTAGTTAGAGCCTTAAAAAGTGATAGAGAAGATCAATGTATACATTACTGGTAACAGCTTGGGAACTATTAAAAATTCATAGCAGTTGTAAAAGAATGTTTTACAAAAAAAGATGCTGTAGCAAATCCTGGTTTTGCATACACTGCAAAACAGAGTCAAGTTCACTGACAGTAATAGTAGTAGTAAGTCACAGTAAGTCCCACATCATATATACTCTTCATTGACACAAATGTTTGTTTATGGAAGCCAAGAACATACTATTAAATTTCATGCCATTTTCTGCCCACTTTCAGCAACTGTCTGGAAACAAGTATACTACCACAAATGAGGACCTTTGTCTGAGCAAGGCTGGGCGACCTGATCCGATCTTTGGACACCAAATAGGTGGTGACCCTTAGCACACAGTTTGATCATATGTTTGATAAGCGCATTGGGTGTTTTACTAAATTAACTACAATACCAAATCCTTGTTTTAGATGATAGAATCGCATAGAATTCAGCAGTGAAAAGGAGAAAAAATTAGAGACTTATGCACAGTGATTACTTTAAGAATAGTAGTTTAATTAATAAACATTTACCTGATTCCTCATAATAAATAGTTCAGTTTAACTAAAACTTCTACCGGAAAAAGAGAAATACAAGGTTGTAATTGGTGATACAATTACACAAAATACAATGGAATCATAATTTCATCTTACAAGGTTATTAAACAAAGTAAGAGAAGTGGTGGAGCAAAACTGCATACAGTCACAAAACAGTGAAATATACAACGTGTGATTGCGAGTGCCTGTGCTGTCTCCCCTGCATGTCAGTTACAATTCAGTAGAGCCATTTCTAAAATTGAGAGTGGAAACGTGCTGTCCTGATATTTTGCCTCTTATTTCCTATTTCATGTCTTTCATCTGTACAACAAAAGAGCTCACCTATTTGGGAATGAGCATCGTATGCTTTAACATGCATAATGTTACTAATGCCCCTCCTAATAATAGTCATTTCTCCTCCATCAGACTTCCTCACTCGAACTATTCCTCCAAGTCTCCAATCAGTGAAATAGGCATAACCTGTTTTGAAAGACATTTAACATATAACAATTACAGAGCAATATGACATAAAAGATCAAGCATCATGAGAAAAAACTGCAAGGCTTTTCATGTAAATTTAATAATTTTTCATAACTGTTTCATGAAAAAGACAATAGGACTTTTATCACTAATGCAGTCAAAGTGAGTCCTTCAGTCATAGGCAGACAGAACTTAGGAAAACAAGCCCTCTCAGATTTCACTTAAATTGAGATGTAACAGAGTCAACTGACATTTCAAATTCCAAGGCAATTTTAAAAGTCATTCATTAAGACAACTTTCCAGAAATTTTTAGAATATTTTTGAAGATATTTTTTACACAAAATCAAAAGGAGTCAGATGCTGACATCTTTCTTCACACACAACATAAATCCAGTGATAAACCCTACATACAATTAATAAAATCCTGAAATTGCTGATCATCTCTAGAGAGGTGTCCAGCATGAGTAGCCCACTTCAGAAGCTATAATTAGTACAGCATATCTGCCTTGTTGCATGAAAAGAGTTACCTGATCTGCCTCAAATTATTAAAACACAAATATACATAAAAACAGTCCTAAAAACGAGAAAGAAGTACTAAATATATATTTTTAATAGAAACTTTCAACAGTGCTTTTTATAGGAAAAGCAGTATTACAAAGGCCATGTTATTTTATCTCACATATTCACAGATCACATGAAAAGAAATCTGTGATAATAATAGGTAATATTTTTCAATGCCAGACTTACTTACCTCCAAAAATAGTAAGGCCAAATGGGTGAGTCATCTGAGTAATACGTTCAAGAGTCCGTCTGTCCAGCCCATCAAAGGTGCTGTGCTCAATTTTATCAAAAAAGGCATCCACCCAGTACAGCCTTAGAGAACTAGAAATAATGAAAATGTCATTATCTCTTCAAATGACATCATGTCCATTAGGAAGCACTAACATTTTCTCAAATAATAATCTTAAACCTGACAAAAGGCTATTGGGGTGTGTGGGGAGAGATTCTGACAAAATCTTACATTTTACAGGCTTTTCAACAAATTGAAAAATAAGGTCTTCAATACGAAAGTGCCAGTGAATGCAATCTGACACAATTCCTTTATTTTTAATCCCTAGCAGTTTAAAGGAAGAAACACATTTGCTCAGAAAGCTTCTCTGTCTTCTGTGTTGTCCTTACCTCCAGTCGATGGCCAGGCCATTAGGCCAGCCTAGCGTTGTATTCACAATTGGCAAGGCATGGGATCCATCACTCCAGGCCCTCATGATTTTCGCAGGACGGAACCAATCTGTCCAGAATATATACCTGAAAGGACACATGTCAGGAGACACGTAAACCCACTGATAAAACATAATTAAACAGAGCAAACATTTGAACAGCATTAACATTCTTCTTTGTACTGCATCTTCACATAACTTAAAAAATACAATCTTATGTTGACCCTCTCCCTCTCATCAATTGGTAGCAGTACCAACAATTAATATTTATCCTGTGTACAACAACTTCCAAAATCTTTGGAAGTTGTTTGTCCCTTTAGACATAAAATACCTGTAACTTAGTTAAAACTGTTAAGGATTTCATTTAAGTACTGACTGGAAGGAAGAATCAAGCAAAAATGCATCTTCCAGGTAATACTTACAAGTAAGCATGAATACTACAAAGAATTTTCTCCTGATCCTTTTGACTTATGCCTACAGTCAAAGAGTTGAAGCTAGTGTTAAGTAACTTTACAAAGCAGCGAACAAAAAAGGTTGGGATACCCAATGATCCAAGTTCAACACTGTTATTATGAGATTACATCCAAAATAGTATATTTGGTTACTAAACATGAAAATTCAATATCCAAGAATGAAGAAATTCAGTAGTATGGCAGTAGGAAGCTGAACTATGTGTTGAAAGAAACGCTGTTTTGGCGTGGCCAAATAACAGAGAGTATTGAATTTGAAGTTAAGCATTTCCATCAAAGAAAAGCGGGGCTTCGTTTTATGTACACTGTATCACATATTGTAAGGTCTGTATCAAATACAGCCAGTAGTATCTAATATGTTTCAAATAAAGAAATTCAGATAGAAAAAATAAAGGAACCAAGGTTAGCATTTGGGGAACTGAAAGTATATTAAAAATAATTTAGAAAACTTTATCTTTCAACTATGAGAAATAGCTTTCTAATCTGAGTGATACAAAGAAAAAAAGTTCTTTTGCCTGTTTATCAACACACAGGAGAAAAAAAATTGGTGCTTTTAAAAAGAATTCTTTTGTTTCTTTTATGTGGAATCTATATCACCTTGCCCTTTCCTGTGCATGTTGAATCCTAGGCCAGAATAAAACAAACAAAATAAAGACAAGAGAACTGAAAAGAGGTGGTATTTCAGAAAAGAACACAAATCCAAACAGAAATCCAGAATGAGACGTAAATCTAACCTCACCAATTCTGCTTAAACCATAAATTTGTTCATATAGTTTCAAGCGAAAAATCAAAGCTAAACTTACCCAATAACAGGATGAACCACTATTGATCGAGGATTATTTAAATTCTGAACAATAGCTCTCCTAGATTTATCTGCCAGCCTCATCACACTAATGCTCCTGTATCGAGGGTCTGTCCAGTACAGATTCTTTGAGATCCAGTCAAAGGCCAAATCTTCAACACTTTCCACTCTATTAGCAGTGAGGATTTCTCTTCCTAGAATTTACAACACACATAATGATTGTAAAAATTTAGGAACAGAAGAAATAACATGAATGCAGTTTTCTGTTCACAAAACTACTGGTTTCCCTCGGTAAAAATGCTACCTCTGTGCTACTTAATATAAAGACCAATAACCAAGGGGAGAGGGGGTGCCCTTTGCTCCAGGCGAAGGAGGTGTATGTTCAGGAGCACAAACCCAAAAGAGGAGAAATAAAGACTAGCCAAAGATGAGAGAAAAATCTGTCACTAAGTTTACACTGAGAGGAGTTTTATGAATGAAGGTCAGTAAGGTCAGTGCAGTAAGGACATCTTGCTCAACAGCCAGGCCTTACCTACTCTTTGCATAGTAATGGTCAGCTGCAGTCTACCTTTACTCTGACCCAAGGCAGCAAGCAAGCTCAGAAGACTATATGCTGACTTTTTTCCAGATTACTGGGGTGACACTAAGATTCAACTGTGTATCTCACAATGTGACTTTTTGTGCTTCTTTTTAGAAATATATATTCTGCTCTCCTTACCACAATTACTCTACAATTCCTAAGAATGATTCTCACCTGAACCATCGGTTTTCTGTTTATAGATCATGTCTTTACTTGTATCTGAAAAAAAGATGGTGTCATCCTGAGCACAGAAGTCAATTCCAACGAAGTATGAAGGGCTCCCTGTTACAGGTATGATCACATCTTCCTGGGTGGAGAGATTGAAAGGGATCCCTCGCACTGCCAGCTGGGATGAAAACAGCAGGAACTGCTGCACAGCTGCAAAAGAAAAGATCAGACACAGTCTTTGCTTATTCACGAGGTGAGACAATTGAGCATTAATTAACTGTAAAGCTTTATTCTCCTTTGGCAACACTAATAGCCTGGAAATAAAAAGAAGAAGAATGAGAAAATAGCAATTTAAATATACATAGACCCAAAAACTGAAGAAGAAAACCAAAACCCAACCTAGAATATTAGGTGATGTGGTCAGGTATTTCTCTTGCATTGTTACTGCGATCCTAATACACCTTCACAGAAAACATTATGCCTATGGAAGCAGAAATCATCACCTGTGCTTACCTCTTTACAATCATGTATAAAAAAATAACTCATGGGCTTTGTGGAGCCACCATATAACCAGACCATATCTGAGCTAACCAGATAAATGCATGGTCAAATAGTAAAACTATAGACAATGTATCTGGCTTAATTTGCCAATAGATATGCACGGTAAACCTCCCATCAGTGACAATTCTGCACTCAAACAGGAAGCAACAGATTGCTGATGGAAGTCCACAGTTCCAAAACTGCATCTCTTATTCTTGCCATATGTGTTCAAAGGGAGAAGACCAACCTAATCTGCACATTACTGCACAAGAAAGCAGGCTTACATGTTCAAAATAATGCAAAATCTGCATATGAGCAAGCATCCATGCTTGATTTCAGGATTAAGAGCTTAATCATACAGCTGTCTACACATATTCCATATCTAACTCTCTTAAAATGCTCATAAAAGGTGGTGAGTTTAAGTTGTTGTGGCTTGAAATGAACATCAGCAGAAATGATTACATTTAAAGCTGTCAGCAAGAGTTGTGATGGAAAAACATGAAGTCCTTGGCCTATTGAACCCACAAAGCTAKTGAAGAGAGGAAGGATGTTCTAGAAATAACTCTAGAGCTAATGGAATAGTGCTATTTCCAACATTTTCTTACCAACACAATGTCGTCCATCTACGTGTAGATCAAAGCCCAGTATACATCTACAGCGATAACCTAGTCCATCATTATCTGTTTTGTGGCTGAGAACACAGATCTGTTCACATCCCCCATTATTACTTCCACAAGGATTTCTTACTGGAAAACAATACAGATAGGATTATAACTTCATCTATTAACCTAATGGCATCATTATCTTGATTTTTCAGGATTTTTTTCAACATCCGCAATAAATCATGTGGACTCTGTGGGAATTACATCACATGGAAATCATACACCACCAGTTCTACCCTGGAATGCACCGAAATCACATCAGAGATAACTGGCATTCAAGGTATTCAGCTCTGCACAGAGATACGCAGCACACAGCATTGAGGTCATAATCTGGGCTATAGTTTTCTGCATATAGATCTACTTCAGAATTTTATCTCACAGAATTCATTCACACTGGTAGCCTTTTCCAATAGCACCCTCATTGCAGTGTTGAGGAAAAAAAGTCCCAAACACTGCTCATAAGCACAAGTTTGACTCTTCCAAATATCAATATGTTTAATAAGCCCCCCCCCGCTCTTAAATGTTGCATTTCACAGTTCATTAGCTACAGGAGCTGAATGAAACCACTGTGTGATAAAAACCAGTCCAGCTTTACAATATAAATTTATGTATCATAATTATCAGTTCTTTGCAGCAAAATAACAGTGTCTTACAATTTTTATCAACTTTTGGTAAGATAGCTCCTAAACCTGCCTTAATAATCTACTTACTGTCTTACCATATGGCTGCCTGGCAGAATGGTAAACTGTCACTCCGTAAGGTCTCAGTGAAGACTGGTAGATCACTTGAGGGTTAGATTCTGAAAACTTGTTAGCTTTCACCACTGCCATTTTGGTCCAATCAGTGAAATAAACATTGTGTTCAAATAAAGTTATTCCATATGGATGAGGAATCAGTGAGCCTCCATGAGCTATTGTTCTCCTGTTATAAAGATGGTTTTAAAATGATTTACAAAATATTATCTAGAAAATAACTTTATTAACAGAGGAAAGGATACAGGATTATTAATTCATTCACTGGCTTTTGGCTTCTACACAGAAGCTGCCAAAGTACAAATGAAAAACACCAAATGAACTGAAGAGATGAAGCTAAACATAGAGGGTACATAGACATAAAAGATACAGCAGTGAAAACAGAGCAATCAAAAGCGTTAGCAATTTCCAAGAAAATACAGTGAGTAAAGACGACTCAAAATGTAGGAAAAGATTCATAATTACTGAGAGAAAATTAGAGAAAGAGGCCAAACAGAGGAAAACAGAGACATCTGTAGCAACTTGAAATATTCAAGAAACCTTGAATGTAAAAAATTTATGGCTGCAACAGCCACTGGCCAAAAATAAAGTCCTATGTATGCAGTAAAAAAACCAAACCAAACCAAACCAAACCAACAAAAAAACACAACCACACTTTATCTGGCTTGAACTAATCACTCATGCAAAACCAAAGAAAATCAAATGCTAATAAATTGTATCTATTCTACCCAACATATCGTGACAATATTTTTCTGGATAAATATTAGGAGATAAAGAGAGATGTTTTAAGTCCTCACGCAATACATAACAATAACACTACAGTATTATTTTCATGGAGTCATGAAGGAAGGTCTACAAAATGAGATTAATTCTACAGCTCTATTCTAACAGTTTCCCGGGTGATTTAGGTTCATGCTGTAGGTATGCAAGATATGACACAAGTGGACAGTAAGTTGCATGTTAACATTCTTTGCAGACTATGCCATTGCCTCTTGCCCACTTGCACAACAACTACAAGATTTTTGGCGTTGCTGTGAGTGGTAAGTTTTTATCTCCAAAAACCAGAGATTTTACTAAACACATTCTTGTCTTACTAAACCCTGATAAAGGAGCAAAAATATCAGCATTATTTTTATAATTTTGTAAATGAAAAAATACATTGAGCAATAAACCTGTCAAATGAGCAGAAGACTGTTTTTCAAGTCAATATGTAGGAGGTATGCTACAGGGGACAATTTTTTTCTTGTGCCTGAGTAACAGAGACTAATCACAGATGCAGAGATAAGCAGGCTTCTAAACACTATAAGACACAGTCCCATAAAAACTCAAGGACTCCTTTCTTGCATGCTGTGATGCAGTTTCCCCAGCATCACAGTAGGGTGAGTGATGACTTAATTTCTGACAGCACAAGATTTATAAAATGTAAGAAGAGCACTTAATACCCATTACACAAAGTGGTGCTTTTGAGTGGAATATTTCAAATAAATTCATTCATGAAAAAGATGCAAAGAAAGGATGATGGAAGACAATGTATATAATTCAAAAATAATAAAAGCAAATGCTATAAAAATGTGTACTGTAGTGGCAGACTGTAAAAAATACATTATAAAAGAAGTGCAATATGTATTCAAGGTAGAAAAAGGACAAAGAATGAAGGAGGAGTTCAGGATTGTCTAGAAGTAGCATGACACCATAGATATCAAAGTGCATCACATTCATTATGTTGTAATTTTCATCCTTGGTGTATCTCATTTTGTTAGACAAATCTTTCTTTGAACAAGATACAAAATAATCAGCATATCTGTAACCTCCAAGGACTAATATTTCTCCTACCTTTGAAGCCCATCATAAGTTACAGTCTCAATGTAGTCAAACCGGCTGTCAACCCAGTAAAGTCTCTTTGATACAATATCCAGAGTTATTCCAGCAGGCCAGCCTAATTTTGTTTTTATCAAATCCTGACGGTTTGTGCCATCCATGAAGGCCCTTTCCACTTTAGGATCACCAGACAGACTATCCCAGTCTGAGAAAAACAAATAACTATAAAGGAAAAACAAAACAAAACAAAACAAAAAAGTCCCATGTTTCCTTGAGATTTTACAAAAACCCCTACATTTTACATGGAATTTAAAACCAGCACCCTTTCAGGACAGAGCTTGATTCTCAGCTGGCAGACTATGAAAACACACTTTATATCTCCTGCCCAAGAAGTAATTTGCATTTTCTTTTACAGAAGGAATCTAGAAAGAAACATGCTTTCACCCAAAAGAACTCAGAAGTACTGAGTTTCCTTAGTAAAATACAGACTTAAGTGTACTGCCAGAAATAAACCAGTGACAAATAAATGCATCATGAAAGCAGCATCCATCACTACAAGTTGCATGAAATTCCTCTTCCCATTCTCTGAGGATCCAAGTTTTCATGGCTCACATACATTTTTGAAGCCTGTTGGGCTGGGAGACACTAGCTTCCCTGATTTCACTCCACCACTTTATTTCAGATAGTAGGAGGTCTGTGGACGGTATCACAACAGAAATCTTTCAGGATAACTTCTACTCTTCTGCAGGGCGATTCCACAGTTCCCCTCTTTTCAGAGATGCTCATGCACATACAACTCTAGCCATAAAACAGATTCCACACATTGGGAATAAAAGCACTGTACAGCCCTCCCGTAACAATTTAAGGTGTAGAATAGATTAGGATAGAATGCAAATGTTTAATAAATTTTATATCTGATTCTAAAATGACCACCCTAGCTATTTCTTAGTTCTCCTCCTTTTGCATGGGAATAAAGGATTTTCTGACATCTTTTACCATTACCCGATACGTATCACTTACCCAACAGTTGGATCAAGTGCTATTCCTCTAGGATTTCCAAGATTTTCAGCAATAAGAGTTACACGGTTTGTTCCATCCAAGTTAACCATATCTATTCTGTTCACACTGGTCTCGACCACATATAGTTTATTGTTAACCCAATCCACTGCTAGATTTTCAGGTGTGTCAACTGAAACATTTAAAACTTCTTGGAAATCAGAGCCATCAATATTAATAGAAAAAACCTGAAAACAATACAAATATTGTCAGTGCCCACATGATGTTTTGCTAATCACAAGACACATGGCACTTGTCCTTTATCATCCCATTGAGCACAGATCCACAATTGGCCACTAGATGCAACCAAGTTACCCACTAAGCTATTCCTTAGGTTAGGGTTTTTTGCAAAAATTTGGAAAACAATGCAAAAACTACAGGAAGCTTGCCTTCAACTAATATTTCTGCAAAATGGACAAGGTAACAAACTAAAACAGCTTTGTGCTTTAGCAAATATGACAAATTGCTGGATTAAAAAAAACACGTGAGGAAAGTGCATCTTGCTTTCCTGGAATCTAGCAAAACCCAGTATTTTCATTAATTGAAAACAAATGAACATGCTTTAGCAAAGCTCTTATCAGTGACCAGAAACAAGAGGGGGAGCTCTTACTGCACCAACCACTAAGGGGAAATTGCAAAATGAAGAAAGAAAGGGAAATCTCTCTGTCCTGGCAGAAAGGAGAAGGCCCAGCATTGCTTCTGGTCTCCTTTATTTAAGGCCATTTTTAACAGCATCATGCTCAAGAAGAAATAGTGTTGTTATCTCACAAGCAAGCTCAGAGCTACATGAAGAAAACAGTATAAACACGATAATTTTATATATACAGCAATCATGCAATTTGAACACTGGGTAATATGAAAAGCTAGGAATCATCATCCCTTTTTTGGAACAACAGCATAAGGTTTGGAATGTATTTAAATGAAAATACAGATTACCACAAGTAAATATATGCAAGAAAAATAAGAGCTGCTAGTTGTATCATTTTAAATATACTTCGGGTCCAGGTAACAATAATCAAGAAAACCATTTAACTGTCTATTCTGATCTTTGGAAACCTTGTTGATGGAAGAGCTTATGGGCATTAGGTTATCAGGCAGTACACTAAATGAGATAAAGATGACACAGAACACAACCCACAATTTTCTGGTTTAGTTTACATCTCAATCTCACAAAAAAAAAAAGGACAACCAAAACAAATCCCCTAATAATACTTTTATTTTAAGACATCAGGTGGAAATATGCATCATATAAGAAAACTCTTAATGTCATTGTTTTCATCTGGGTATTCTAGCTAGGGCTTAATTAGATTAATTAATCCTAATTAATTAATTAGGATTTAACTATATTGGGGCAGATAAAAAGGCAGTCCTGGCCATCTGGGGTGTGCAGTGAAAAAAACGATATTATGTTTTGTTTATACCTTTCACTGACATAGCATAAAACTCCTGTCTCATAAAAGTTCAGATTTGACCCTGACTTAATTCAGCCATTGTCAATGCAATTGCAGTAATGGGAACCCACTGCAGTGAAAATAAAARTGCCAGAATAGTGAACAAGTCAAAAGTTGTGCATACAAATCCTGTCCTACTTGACAGCCATGCACCGTGCTTTCCAACAGAACCAAGGTGGCACTGCAGTAGAAACTACAGTTTACAGCTTATGTGTAGGTTAATAATAATAACAGTGACACAAAATTGATCCATACATGGTGTGAGCAACAGGCAGACCATGGATTCTCCTTCACTCTGCATGACAGTCAACTTGGGGATGAAGATTGTGGAGTTTCAGCATTTGACCTAGGACTTTTTTGTTTCAGTAAGTTATGCACAGAGAAAAAGAACAAGGGTGAAGTCCAACTTTCACAAGGGTCTCCGGACTGTTTTTTAAAATTGCTCTGTTTTACTGTATCTTGAAGCTAAAATATTTCCACTTCAAAAAAAAAAAAAAAAGGTAACAAAATATTGGGTCATTACACAAAATACTGTCAATATTTGTTATCCAAGCTCAATTACAGTGCCATTTGAAGTATATGAAGGAAACTGATTTTTATCATCTTGGAAGGCACACAGCTTTTACGTTTTAAATGATCATGTTTCAAAAAATTACCAAGAAAAATTTGTTCAGTTTTGAAAGAATGTCTACTATTTCTCTTAATTAGTTTTTTGGACTCCATCTCGAGTAAAATTAAAAGTTGCTCAAGACATTCCCATATAATAGGATTCTTTGTTTAATATGTCACATGTAATAGTATAGCTTGAAAAATGCAGTCATTAACATAAAACATTTCAAGGAGCTTTTTTGTTAGAAAACAAAAATACAGCCAGCTTCTGCTCTCAAAAATGAAGGCCTATCAACACATTCTAGCTCTTGCAGTTCTCTACTTCCACATACGCAAAAATATATTCTTCTTGAAATTTCTACCCACCTTATCTTGCACTGTATCGGTCCAAAAGATTCTGTGCAGGTAAAAGTGAAAGTCCACTCCAACTGCAACCCCACGATTCTGCGACTGCACCAAAGTACGAAAACTTCTTCCATGAAGATCTCCAATCAGTAAATCACGGCCATTGGAAAAAATAATCGATGCAACACCAGCTGAAACCAGGGGTGACAAATATATGACTACTCTGCAGGCAAGCTATTTTGCAAACGGGCATTGAAATATATATATATAGTTATATATATATATATATACACCTGGACACAAAGGTTTAAATAGATGCTCAGACTGCAATCTGAACAAATGTTTCTATGTGAGTACTAACTTGCTTTGATTTGCCTTTGGTTTCTAGACTTGGGCAAACCAGGCAGGAATATGTATTTAAAGCCCTACCAAGTAAAACTTTTGCAAAACCCCTGTGCATCTAAACTCCAAAAGACTATTTCTACTCTTCTATTTCCTTGCTTTAGCTCCCTTAATCAGAGTATAAACTTTCTTAAGATTTTTCTGCCCCACGAGATTCAGATATTTCTTGATTCTATCAGGCAGGCCATGTTTCTAATCTTTTTATGTACTGCTTTATCCTATCCTCCTTCTTCATTCTCTCATCTCATCAGAAAATCTTTGCTGTATCTTACAATAGAAGAAAGATTCCAGCAAGTCTTTGAAGGAAAGCTCACTTTCAAAGTAGATGCCTGTTGAAAGGTTTGGTGTAAGTCTGACAAAAATATATTTAAGTCCAAATCTTTTCACCCTACACATAACACCCCCCCCAATTACAGCGGAAACTGATTTAGAGCAGGTATGAAATTCCCCCATTAATAAGATAGAAAATCAACACTTTAGAAACAACTCACTGGCCCAAAAGTCACACTAATTTGAGTGGAAAGCTTCTTGTGAAAGATATAGAATTTTTCTGGAAACAGAACAATCTTTCCCAGTGCTGGCATATGCATGCCTTAATACAGTCAAGCATATTTCATTAGCTCAAAAAACTCCCTAGTTTTTGAGGGCATACTTAGAAAATTGCAAGATGATGACTGCTCTGCAGATGTGGCTGAAGAAAGAGGGAAGGGGGAGGGAACTGGGCACTTCATGCTTTTCTAAGAAGAAAGACTGCTAATCAGCTATGCCAAACAGGGACTCCGATTCCCACTGAGTTCCTGCAGGCAGGAACACCTGCCTCACACAAAAGCCTGCTAGGCTATTACACCTCCACAAAGAAAGGCTTCCCAGGACCTCCTTTCAGAACACAGCAGGAGGTGAACAACCAGGAGCAGCTGCCTACTGTTGATGGGGAACCACACTCTGTGTGAGGCAAGCATTCTTGCAGAGTTCAGACTCTGGGACACTAGAAGCCAGGACCATGGTTTCTCTCACAGGCAAGTGTTTGAGCTCACCATTCAGCAAAACCATCTTCTTGCATGGCACAGTCCTTCTAGAAGAAGTGAGGTTTCCTGATGTCTTGATCCCACTGAGTTCCACAGAGAGCAGGTCAGGAAACCGCCTCCCACAGGAGCAAGATTTTGCCTATTAAGGAGGGCTCTGGCAACGACCTCCCATCTCTGTGGAAGTCAGGAATGCTGAGAAAGCACTGGAGCCCAGAAGACAGTTTCGAGGAAAAGCAGTCCTGATGAGGCAGTTAGCTCCACCAGCCTACAGGTGCCAACAGATGCAGAATCTCTTGATATTTGCTGATGTTCTGAATGCTGTCCTGACCTTAAGTCCTTAAGGCCAGAGTTAAGTTAAAACCAAACACAGTTGTATGGCATAGCCATGCAAACTGCCCCATTTTATCTACCTCTATCTATTAGTCCAACAACAGCAAGAGACTTGCACTGCTGCACGCTAACCTGAAGTGTTGGCCCGACAATGCCGATGATGCTCCAGGAAATAACCTTCCACACAGTGGCACTGGTGATGTCCCACACGATCTTCACACAGCTGGTCACAGACACCCCACATTTTGCAGTCATCAAAATCTGTCAGGTGAATAAGGCAAATTTATAAACAATGCTTTGTATAAAAGCGATGTCATTATATTTGGGAAGCTGCAAGGTTGTCCTCTCTGCTTGCTTTATATCTGTTTGCAAACCTGTGGCATGGGAAAAGAGGTTTTGTATGTTTCCATTTTCTATTTCTGGATAACAAAACAACTGATGTTTGCTGTCCAGGGACCTACCCATGCCCTCTCCCCCATGAAAAAGAAAACACACCACACCTGTCAGGAGAAGAGGAAAAATCATTGGAAGGGATGTCATTGTCTGTTTTCCACAATACAGAGTATGTCTATGCAGTATTCTTCCTGCAACAGATCTGTACACTTTGCACACGCACACTCGGCTGGATTTAAGCCCACTCTGAAGGACAGCCCTACCTTTATGTTAGTGCAGTGCTCAAGCTAATAAGTTCTGCAAAAAGGCAGCATTTATTAGCTCAGACTTGGTACCGTGCTAACAGGCGTCTGATTTCCAATTAAAAGCTGGCTCTGCACCAGAACCAGCCAGCAAAAAGTACAAAGAAGTTCATGCAAAATACCATATAGGTAGAGTCTGCAGCTAGGACGACCCAGCAAGTTCTCACAGATGTGCTCTAAAAGCAACTTCCAGGGTTGCTGCAGAATCCTTTACTTCTAAAGTTGTGAAATATTTAACTAGTCATCTTTTAAAAACAAGGATTTTTTAAATTCTGATTTTCTAAAAAAAAAAAAAAAAAAATTCAGATCTGAACACTATCTGGTGTTTCATCCTATCATCTATGGTTATTTAAAGCCCAAGAGATTTCTAACATTACTTAACATACGGTTTTGACATCAAAAGTCAGACCTCCTTCACTTGAAAACCTGAGTAGAATCAATACATTACATTGCTGGAGGCTGGTAATTCTACTGTTAAGCCAAAAAAGGAGAAAATAAGATCTCAAATATCCTTCCTACGGGAACTTCTGGTTTTAAACATTTATTAACATGTAAGTGAAAATGAAATATTTCCTAGATAGTACATTTTGGTACCAAAAAAATGTTGTTCTCAGCAGCTTTCCAGCTTCCGTGTGTGTTAAAAGCCTTCAGTATACAGTGAGCCAGAAGCAAACGAAGAGAAGACAAATTGAAAAGATTATGGTTTCAAAAAGTAATACACTTCGCTAACACTATACTTTCATTCTTCTGGCCTTAAACCAATAACATTGATTTAAATTAAGATCTGGAATTATACATTACTGACTGTGAGCCATTCCCCCATAACAAGTCTTGCTCCCACTACAAATATATGCCTAGATCTCGGCAAAGCAAAACACATTGACTCAGATTTACAAGCCAGAATCAGATGGCTAGGTTTACAGGGCAATGAAAGAACAGCAGAAGACTCAGTGAGACTGCCCCAGGTTTGCGAATGTGTCCTTCATGCATTTCCCACATAAGAGTGAAAGAACAGAGTAAATTTTGTGCCTGGAGTCAGTGCATTGATTCCTCCTCTCTATTAAGAGCAACCATGCTGTCATTGCAGCTCATATAGCACTAGGCCACCCAGTATTCTCTAAAATACAGAAATCTCATTAGAGACTGAGAACCTGGAATACTTTTAATAGCACAAACACCATAGCTTGGGTTGAAAACCCATAACAGATATTTACCCAGTTTCTTTTATTAGGCAGTGCTAAACTTCATGATTCTGAAGTTACTCTATTTCCAGTTACCGAAATAAATCATTTGTACTACCAAGGGTTTGTGCTACCAAATTGCAGCAGCTACAGAACAGAAATGCAACACCAAAATACCTCACTTACCTTTACATTCTTGCAAATATTCTTCATTTTCATGTAAATAATGTATATACTGAAATGTCATAGGAGATGTAGCCATTACATGGCGCAAATACAAAGCAACCTTTTCATTTTAAACTACAACACTCTACTGTCTTCATATACAGCCACTTTCAAAAAGTACCAAACACTTCAATATCATTAACTGTTTTTCCAGGCATACGACAACACACATCCCTGAAGCAGAAACAAATTCTCCCCATCTAACCACTAAAAGACCTGTAAAAAAATTTGATAATAAAACAGTCATCCAAGAGTAAATCTTTTCAAACATAATCATGCCCTCATTATGTCTTTAATGGTTTTCTTGAAAGAGATCTTTATGATATCTCTCAGGTTTGTTTTCTGTGTCACCATGCTGCCATTGTACTACTTAGATTTTTATTCTTTTGCTGACTCTTGCGATTTTCTATTTGCCAGTACACCCAACCATTTGGAACTTACTCGCCTTCCTGGAATCCAAACTTTCCCAGTGAGCTGTGAGAAGGTACTAGATATCTGCAATCACTGTACTTCACTTACCAATACAAGTACGACTGTCATTGCTACTTATTGTATACCCTGCAGGGCAATAACACATCCCTCCTGACGGAGAAGAATGACAGCGATACTGGCAACTCAGAGCAGCGCAGTGTGATATGTCTAAAAAGGAAATAAAATAGTTCAGAAATACAATTACACGTATTACCTGTAGAATAGCTTTTTGCCTTACTAACAGTTACAAAGAGATAGTCTTTTCTATTATGAGTCTACAATTTCAGGAACAGCTTCTTAAAACAAATCTGCACAAGAAATTATGCCTAAAGTTCCATGAAATCACATATGCTTACATACATGCAGGCAAGGAAATGAAAGACAGAAGATAAGCTACTGTTTATAATAGGTTTTCAGAATGGAGTTAAAGAATAAGCATCAATCTTGTATGAACAACTACTGGTAAGTGCCATGTAAAAAGCTGCACAGAGGAAGCCATCTGCAATGCACCACACCTTTCTCTGGTTCCACAAGACCTGCTTGTGAACAACACATCCTCAAGCTCCATCTATTAGCACGTAACCTGATCATTTACTCTTTTATGTAGAAAAAAACCTACTACATTATATTAAGAAGAATATGTCTATTACTCCAATATATTAGAATATATTGATTGGGTTGTGTCCATGGAGAAACTCTTCCTTATCCTTTTCTTCTCTTTTCCTTCACCACTTCTCCCTTTCCTTGTACTACTATCTAATAAACAATTCAGTGATAGGTGATCCAATTATGATTGTAAAGCACTTGCTGACTTCCACCTCCTTCCTTTTCATCTTCCTTTTCCTCAATATCTTCTGTTAAACGCCTTGCTTTGCAGCCCACATCTGATGTTACTACTAAACCACTCCACAAAGCAAGAGATGCTTTTTTACAATAAGGTTTAATTTCCTATTATTTTTTCTGCCTTCCTATTCCAAAAGGCATGATTTTATTAATAGGAATTTTCCCCTCCTAGAAATTAAAAATGTAAAATACCCTGGTCCTGATTCTCAGAGGGAATCAATATTCGTAAGAGTGAAATTAACAGGAATTATGCATGCTCATTGCCTCCAACAGAGAAAACCCAGTATACCACTAACTGGAGAACCAGACATCCCAGGTGAAAAGATATTTTTGAAAACTCTAATCTAAGTGACTTAGCCAAGGCTCAGGATACACTAATTCAGTCCTGTGTTCCAATCAGTACACAACAACCCTTCTTACTTATAAAAAGGGAAAACTACAGATATTTAAACAAAAAAGGCATGTAGCACACCTTCCCCTGCCTTCTTGAACACGTTTTAGGATATGGAGAGTGAGTTAAAATCCTTACTTGTGAAACTTCATGTACAGATTTACAAAAGGAATGGTCTGTTCGCAGCATATATGCCTCTTTCAGGCATCATCCAGTCAAAACAGTGCCAACAAAAATAGTGATCTTCCAAAATTTCAGCATTGTTTAGGAGACAAAAGGTGAATGTAAAAAGATATCAATCCTGACATTTCTGCTATTCTGTGTATGCTTTTGATTCTAATACATACTGCAATGTCTGCCCGCAGTGATGTTAGTTTCATCTTCGCCTGCAGGGCAGTCTGCAGCCCCATCGCACACTTTCCCAATTGGAATGCAATGCCCTGACCCAGGGCAGGCCCACTCTCCCGGGTAGCATTCATGGTGACTACTTTCTATGGAAAAGAAAAACAAGAATAATTGAGGAGTACATTTCAAATAATACTTAGAATTTCTTCCCTAACAGCTTCCCAACACACCTCTATCCTTCATTACTCAGTTTCTGGTTCTTGCACACAGCTGGGAAAGACTGTAAAAGAAACATCATCTATACTTCCTTGTCATGCTTTCTTTCACCTTCAAAGTTCAATGCAAACAATACTTGTGCAGACACATTAATCCTTTTAGCCTTCTGTGTTGTTAGAAACAGTAAAACCATTTAGCTTTAGACTAGCTGGTGCACCAGAAATGGGACTATAATTTTGTGGTTTCAAAACACACAAAGGCTGTCTGGATAAAGAGAATAATGCTTATCATAGAAAAGGTCAATGAAAGAGAAAACAGCCCACACTTTCATTCATTAAAATTTCTGTTTCTTGCATGACAAATCTTGGCTGGAACTGAGTTATTTTCATTTTCAACCAATTGATTTGGGTTATTAGGAGCCCCATGTCTCTTAAAAGATGACCTGAAAAATCTCTACAGGAAAAAAAACAAAAGATGTAAGAGAAGATGTAAAAGAAAAAAGATGTTGCTGTATGCTAAACTTAGTTTGCATCATATTCAGTATCACAGCAATAACTCTCATATGCACAACGATAAAAAAATTGCATAACAACAAAAAAAAACCAAACAGGTGAAGATGGAATTCTAAGGTTTTCACAGAATTAAAATGGATTCAGACGTCTTGACTGGTCAAAATTTCATAGAAGTAGCTTAGTGAGGTCTTCTTCTGACAATGTCATCATTAGAAGTTAGCATTAGTATATACCGCATCCTCTTTCATCTTCATTATCTTCACAATCATCATCTCCATCACATATCCAGCTCTGATGAATGCAACGGCCACTTGGGCAAGTGAAGAAGTTGCCTCTGCAAGTTGCATATGCTAAGGAAAGAAACATGAGAAAATCAAACTACTCTAAGTGACTAAAAGGTTAGAAATAGTAATATTGTCTCGTAGATGAATAGTCACTTATAATCTCGCCTGAAAAACTGAGCCAGTTCCATATCCTGTATATATTGTAAACTCTGCTGGTTTGCTCTGTTTTTATGCATGATTTTAGAATTTTAGAATACTCTGATTTGTTACAGAAATGAAAGGGAAGGCTAAATTTCTCAATTAATTGTGCCACTAGATGCCGAGCATCTTACTAACAAGGTTCCTGAAGGTGGACAGGACAAGGAGATGATGCTCAAGACATTGGGAGGTAAAATATTCGTATGCCTTGTACTCAGAGAAACAAAGTAAAAAAAACAGAGTAAAAAAACCAATGAACATTTATGTCAAAGCCCTCCACGGTTGGGAAACATTCCCTGCTAAGAGTTCAGAAACATTTGTGGGTCCTCCAAACGACAGGCATTGCCAAAGACATAAAAGAGAACTATTTGAGGGGGTGGTGGAATCATACTGGTGTGAGGTCCTTGGTAGGATAGAGCAACTAAATGGCAAGAAGTGGCCTTCCTGCAATGCAGAATATAAAGCTAACTTAGATCCTATAATCAGTGGGAGACCTTTTTAAATATATAGCTCACACAAGTGGTAACTCTACAGCCATGATTCTGGCTGGAGATGCAATACTTTGGGATACCCTGATTATGAAGAAAAGAATGAGCAAGAAATTTCCAGAAACAGAACAGTCAATTAAAGACCTTACACGAACATCTAAAGGACAACTATCTGTATAGATATCTGTCTGTAAAGTACATTATAGTCACTGGGAATAATTCTAGAAGATCCATTCCATCTATCGGAAAATAAAAACGTGAAAAAGAGCCAAACAAATTTGGAAAAAACCAATAGCATGCTGTATCTAATTGAGATTTCAGAGTGAAGGAATTACCTTCGGGTAATGCTGAAATGAAGAAAATGACAAGAACATGAACAAGTGAAACTATATGTGTTGAGAAGCAAACTGTCACTGAATCCAGCAAATTCAAATAGTAACCACACACCCAGGCACTTAGCAGCAAAGACAACCTGAAAAAAGTCTATCAAAGTAGCACTGCAATTTTCATCTTTCCATACAAAAAAGTCCTTGTAGAAGTGGCTAGCTTTTGATGGCTGTATAGCCATGCAATCTACTTCCTGCTATCTGCTTGAACCAGTTCTTAGTAAAACAGTTAAAGAAAGTGGAAAAAAAAAAACCCAAAAGCATCATACTGCAAGAGTTTTCATCACTCCTATCTCCACAGTCATCATCATGGTCGCAGATAAAGGCTCGTGGGATGCATTCTCCATTAGCACACTGAAACTGTGTACTGGTACATCCACGTGCTGAAAGAGATTTTAGCACAGAAAGACATACAGAAAATCTGTCAGAAAACTACAATCTTTAATTTTAAAAGAGGGTCTATAAAGCGTATTTGTTTGGGATCACTCTGCATGTGGTACTTACTGCAATTAGCTTCATCAGAAGAATCTCTGCAATCAACTTTGCCATCACATCGTTGGCTTGCATTAAAACATGCTCCATTTGCACATGATAACTGTTCACATCTTGGGTAGTCTACAACAAGAAATCCTTCAGTATTAGCATGAATGTTAGACTACAGAGTATAATGAGTCACGTGTCAGCAGACTATCTTAATTTCAGGAAAACAAAAAAGAAATACAAAACTTTCCATACTACTACTGATAAACAATCCATTTATCCAGTATATTGTCTCCTCCAACAGATATTTAAGAAAATCCTCTAGACAGATCCTACAAAACCTCACAAAAAACAAAGGAAAAATTAGATGGCCTCCAACACCCCAAAAAGATTTACAACCCAAACAGTTTACAATATGATAGAAAACAATGCAACACGAAAGGAGAGCAAGCAGTGAACATTTATTTTATTTACTTGTATCTCAGTTTTACACTTCACTGATCTTAATAAAGGTGCTTAGGTAAAAAAGGAGTTCCTGAAATTAACTGTTCCTAGGTCCTTTTAGAATGTCGTGAGTTCTCAAACTCAGAGACTTCAGGTTTTTATGGTTTTGTTCTAATTAAGCCAAGGATGTTAAACTTCCAAGTCCATGACCAACTTTAGGACCTCTGTTTTTTATTAGTTGTTTTCCCCTTCCCAAAACAAAAAGATTCTGCAGAATGAATGATTTTTCAGTTTCCAGCTGTGTAGATGACCTACAGGTCAACACAAGGGATTATTTCAAACAACTTAAAACCGATTCTGAAAATACTTATGCATAAAAGCAGTCAGTGAGTTCAGTGGAACTATCCAACAAATTAAGCATGTGCATGTGCTAGAGTTGAGTAGGAGAATATGAGCTTAGTTTAGCCCATTGCCATGTAGACAAATATTACTTATTTCAGGCAAATGGCAAGTATGAAAGCAAATAATTGCGATTTTTAGAAGTGAGATTTATTGAACCTTTGCCTCTATATGGAAATACAGGTAGATAAATGAACTCAAGAAACAGAATAACCAAATTTCATTTTGCACCTTTTAGATTTTCAGTTTGAATTCTTATCCCATTTTACTTCCATACGAGTTAATAAAATAGATAGAGCAAGCTCTCACTTAGGCACATTTTCATTCATACTCTTGGAATTCAAAACATGGATTATAAAATTACTCAAGCAGAACTCAGAAAAGTTGCAATTTTTCCAGGCAGTGGCAAACTGTTTTGCTTGCTTTTGCTGTTCTGTGTATCATCACATTCCCACTAAACTTCAATCACCTATGGAACAGGCTTATATAATTTTAAGTTCTTAACATGAGAGCATAAACAGCTGTGTTGACGTCCACTACAAGTCTAGCCAGACTATCTCCCTGATTGATTCATTTACATTTCGTTCATTTTCACTGCAATTAATGTAAGTCCGCAACCAGCAGGTAGGAACAGTATGTGCCTAATCAGAGAACGGTAGTTGCAGATGACCAGGGTTCCAGCTACAGCATTCCTACATGCGGCCTTTTGGTGCTAGTTCCCACACCTTCCATTCCAAAAGCCTGCACTGACAATGCCAACACATGCCCTAAAAATGATTAGCATCCTTTAGCCCCACTACTCAATCAGACAAACTCCCTTCTAACACAGACATCTCATCCATTTCCTGCTTGGGTTAGGCTTATGAACAACTCATAAAGCTTTTGAAACAACATGGATTCTGAGGTCTTAACTCTGCCTACAGAAGGAAAGAAAGGCCTGACCTGGGGCCACGTTTTATGCTCACTGTGGAATCAATGCTTCTTCCCTGTCTGGAAACAGAGAAGCCATCACAGGGAGGAAACATCAGGAGTTCTATGGCATAGCAGGAAATAGCTATGGCAGTACAAGAGTACTGTAAGTATTATGGGGCACATATAAGAAAAAGAACAATAAAAGGTATTTGTTTTGTAACTGCACTGAAGTGGGAAAGCTTTTAAGGGGATTTATAATGGACAGTTGTGTAATTTTCCTCATCTTTCTTCATATCCCACAGAAATACCTCCAGTGATGTTCCAAACTGTTTCTGATGGACTGAATGTCAAATAGGAAGTTGAACCCATTGCCTTGCACTGTCTGTTTCTTCAAGAATGCCCAGGCAAACTAAGGATCTAGTCAGTAATAAGATTTTCTCAAGCTCCCTTAGAGGAAGGGAGACTTTATCCAAGTTTTCTCTCCTGCAGCAAGCCTGGAGAAGTCCTCAGCCTTGAAAAAATCTTTATTATATTATATAATCTAGTGTATAAATGCAAATCATTATAAAAATACCAAGCAGGGCAATAAGTAAAGATGTCTTGAAGATACTTCAAAATACGCATTCGGACTACATTGGTGGTTTACTAGAATGTGAACAAATACTTCTTTTTCCTTATTTTCTTTTCAAATCTGCTTGGTGTACAGATTCTTTATTTTAATTGTAGTTGCAGAAGCATGAACATTCTTTGAAAAGCCCGATGGAGATGAATTTAACTTTTAAACTCTCTACAGGTAATCCCATTCCCAATCCCTTGTCTAAAGACCAATCTTAGTAAACTATAGTTCTGATCACAGCTTTATCACTGATCTGAAAGATATTTTTCACTGCATTGTGCTTCATACATTGTACTCTTTGCACCTTATAGCATATTATTTTAATAAAATGGTTTTAATTATTTGGGACATTAAGAACTAATCCTCATGAATAATGGCAAAGCTTTGTGTTACACCAAAGGCTGTAGCCAACGCACTGCACGGTTCAGGAGCATCTGTGCCATCAGGACAGTTCCACAGTAGCTGGGATAGCCATCCACACTTTTATGGGAGGAGAAGTAGCAAAGATACAAGAATCAATCAAGAAATGCTGGCTTCTGTGAGGGCCAACCACTGTGCTACACTATCCAACAGCTTCTACCTAAGGCCCCTGTGGAAATCACGCACAAGATGCACTTATGGCATTGTGTTTGTGGTGGACTCTGTTGATGGTGAGAGAAAGAAGGAAGCCAAAACAGAACTGCATAACAATACTAGGATATCTGAAAATGAAGGAGTGCCTGTCCTTGCAGTTGAAAAAACAAACAAACAAACAAACAAAAACTTAAACTCCCTTTCTTTCTCTCCAAAATTCAGAAAACATTAGCAATGAGTGAGCTGAGTTCTTCTACTCCCTATCACCAAATGGAAAGTTCTAAATAGGAAAAGAAGAATCTGGGCCTAGTGGGGACGATAGGAATGGGATAAACCCCTAAACTGGAAGACCTATGCAATCTAGCTTAATGAAAAGCTCTCCAGCAAAGAAAGTCTGTAAAGTGAGTATCATGACATTTTGAATTTAAGTGGGAAGGTCTTACATTAGTCACTGCATTTGGGGCCTGCACAATAAACATTTCCTAGCTTTTATTTGACTTTTTTTTTTTTAAACTAAGATTTCTCTGTATGCACCTGATCCCAGAGCAATGCATTTGAGTATAAAAACCCATAGCTATGCAAGAACTGATACTGATCAGAGAAGCTGATCATACTGTTTCTGTTCTAGGGGGCACATGGAAAAAGTATCAGTGCTCTGAGTGAACTGGAACTATGTAAAGACCAAAGGAAGGGCTCTCTTCCAAGGACTCAGACATATTATTTTTTTCTAGGGCAGTGACAGATGGATTAGAAAGAGCTAAAAAGGAAGGATAAGGTTCTGAGTTAAAAAGTAGGTAGTTTGCATCTAAGGAAGTCTGAGAATACAGCTGTACAAGAGGAGAGAGTGAAAGGAGATAGTACAAGACTGAACATGGGATTAGGAGAGAAAAGTGAAGGGACAGAAAAATGTAAACACTGTTTTCTTTCACCTTGCTTTTAATTGTGAAGAGCCTCCAATATGAACATTATTTCCTTCCTCTTTTCCTCCCAAGAACCTTTGGCTAATTACAGAAAACTGAAAAGAGGAGATCTTTTCCTAATGATCACAGTTCCTAGAAGATAATACGAGCTTTGTGAAAACGGGGAAATCCAGCTACGTTCATTCCAGTGCTCAAGAAGAAAGGGAGATCTTCCTTTTCTCCCCTTCCTCTCAGGCAGCTCTTTTTCTTAGCCAGAATACTTCTCCACAATCTGTCTCCCCATGGTATGCCAGCACTTCAGTTGCAAAATATAAACAACTGGCAAATGCCAGCACAAATGACAGATGAGGCACCTTGCTTCTTGTAACCCACAAATTGTTTTGGAGCAACGGTTGCAAACAGATTTAAATGGCATGTTTCAATGTATACATGTGGAAGATGCTTGAAAGCTATGTCACAGAAATTGCTAAACCTACATTATTTTGCTCTCTGCCTAACACTTTTGTTCTGCAAGCTGGAAATAAATCCATACAAAAACAGTAACAGGAAACAGTTGCAACTGTTGCAGGACCGGCAAGGAGCMGGCAGTGTGCCCAGGTGGCCAAGAAGGCCAATGGCATCCTGGCCTGTGTCAGAAATAGTGTGGCCAGCAGGCAGAGGGAGGTGATCGTGCCCCTGTACTCGGCACTGGTGAGGCCGCACCTCGAATACTGTGTTCAGTTTTGGGCCCCTCACTACAAGAAGGACATTGAGGTGCTGGAGCRTGTCCAGAGAAGGGCRACGAGGCTGGTGAAGGGTCTAGAGAACAGGTCTTATGAGGAGCGGCTGAGGGAGCTGGGGTTGTTTAGCCTAGAGAAGAGGAGGCTGAGRGGAGACCTTATCGCTCTCTACAACTACCTGAAAGGAGGCTGTAGAGAGGTGGGTGTTGATCTCTTCTCCCAAGTAACAAACGATAGGACGAGAGGAAATGGCCTCAAGTTGCGCCAGGGGACGTTTAGATTGGATATTAGGAAAAATTTCTTCACTGAAAGGGTAGTCAGGCATTGGAACAGGTTGCCCAGGGAAGTGGTGGAGTCACCAACACTGGAGGTGTTCAAAAAATGTGTGGATGTGGCGCTTCGGGACATGGTTTAGTGGGCATGGGTACTGGGTTGATGGTTGGACTCGATGATCTTAAAGGTCTTTTCCAACCTTAATGATTCTATGATTCTATGGTATTTGATTCAGCAGACTGATTCGGTCACACAGCTAGGAAGTGTAACCTTCTGTAACCCTAACCCAGGTTACAAGAAGGAGAAAGAAAAAAATAAAGGGGGCAATTTCCTACTTCCAAGTGCCATTCTTTTATTGTAGCAACATTTCAAAACATTTTACAAAATAAAAYTAATTAAACCCCTTTGACACACTGCCATGAGTCACCACCTCACAGTGGGCAAATCATTGCCCAGACAGCTCATAGCCTATCAGAGACTCCAGGAGGAGGACTTACCCCAAGCCCAAGAGTCCTATGAGCTACATGATATCAGGTAGTGTTCATAGCAGAGATGCTTTGAGAGCTGGCAGACTGACCAGACCCTCATTCCTGTCCTTAATTCCTGATTTTGATCCCTGCCACTCTAGTCTTTGGCTGCCTTCCCTACTTTGCTCCAGTTTTGCTTCTTCCCTGTCCCAAACTCTCCCTGGTGGAGATATTCCCTTCAGCCTGAACTTCTGCCTTGTCCTGTAGCTGTTACATGTAATTTGTCCAACATGAAGAACATTAGCCTCTGACCATGGCCCTTTTCTTCCTTCTTGGACCACATCCCTTACGATCTCTTCAGTTCTTGACCTTTGTTCACTTTCACCCTGATCTCTGCAAATTCATCCCAGACCTGGCTGCCAACTTCCTGACCACAACAGCTATTTAGCATAGAAAACAAGAGGCAGGAATTAACAGGTTAAGCAGTTGACCCATGGCAGCAACTCAACATCAAAATTAGAATCAAAAATCCAGAGTTTCTGGGCCTGCACTCAGCCCATAAGCCTCAACACATCTTTAAAATACTTCCCCCTTCTCCCTCACGGCCTCAGTGCAGTGCTCAGCTCCCAGAGCTGTATCCAGGAAGGTTATATTGTCAGTCACAGCAAAACAAAATGGACATGGCTGGGATTTTCATTTTCCAACTACGAAGCTGAGGCAAGAAAGAGAATTCTACCTTTAATTGAAAGAAATAAAGTATGTAACACAGAAAAATGACACCAGAATTGGCTGCTTACTCTCCAAAAGTATTTCCTACCTCAAATAGTCTGCCATTTCATTCTACATTTCTGGAGTTTTAAAATTAAAGTATTTGCTAGCTGCTGGCTATTAAAAAAGCTGGAAAAACAACCTGATATATATATATATGTAAAGAAAACAAAACCCCACAATTTTATGAAATTAAAACAGCTTCAATGCACTAATTACATGACCTGTAGCTGAAACATTGTTCTGATGTTTATCTTAGCCTCTGCATGGGTAGTTTTCCCTTGCTGTTAATCCCATTAGCAGTAAAATGGACTAAGGCTTTGAATTCCTTTGTTCTATTTTTTTACATGTTTAATTGCTGAGTTACTTCATATGGTGACATTTTGCATTTGACTAGTTTCTTAAATAATGTAACTTATTCAGCAACAAAACTTTCTCTTCTTTACAATCTAAATCTGCTTCCAGACAAATCAGTGAGTGCAAGGCATAAGTGAACGGACATGGTAAGTTTGCATTTTGTTATGCTCTGTGAAATAACAGAATCAATTCTAAATAGCTTTTTTCTTTCATTGTTCCTAGATGTTTCATTTTATTTATGAAACCTTTTAGTGTAAATTAAATAAGGGAAAAATAATAACAAAGGAAAAGGCCAAAATAGTGATATTCCTCTTATATTTGTTTATATTAGATAGTGTGGAAAAGGAAATGGGTAAAACAGTGGGAAAAAATAATATTCAAAGTGAGTATTAGAATCTGCTTCAAAACAGTAAAATCTAACACTTACACTAATCCCTACTGTATAGTTAATCATAAAATCACCAAATTATTAATTTTATCATATGGCTTCTATTTAAAGTTCCAGGCCTTGCAAAGACAGAGAGGCAATAAAATTAACCAGCCTTTCTGGAAGGGTCTTGTCATTACATTCTTCTTGATTCTCTTGTCTTCAGCACCATTCCATTTCTTTAAACTAGTCCAACACTCCTACTTTCAATGTTCCAAGTCACAGTCATTATTCTGTCTTACAGGGACTGTCAACACATATTCTAATAAACCAGAGTAAAGGCTGTTGAATGATATGAGGCAGTGCAGTGCTTCTCCCTGGGGCTAAATATGCTGCCTTCACAACAGTCATGGGGCCTATTGGCTGATGCAGCAATGATGGGGTTTCCCACACAGCAGTAGAGTGCTACTGTTAAGGTATCTAGAGGCCCCTTTCCAAACTGCCTTTTTAATTTACTTAGTTAAGAATGTTAAACATGAAATAAAACGTGCACTTCAATTTTCAATTTTTTTTTAATGTGTCATAGATTTGCTAAATTAAGTTACCAATCTCTTTTCTTCCTCTAAACTTTAAGAGAAAAAATGCCAAGCTACAGAAGATATTCTTCCAGCAATGATATGGGGTGCTTTGGATCTTGGCTTTTAGCCATTTGTGTTGGTGACTTCAGAATTGGCTGTGGGTCTATCACATGGAAAAGTTCCAAGCTGGCTGTCTCAGCAGCCTTTTATTCCAGTGTATTATATAGCTGTAAATCACCTTTCATTCTACAGAGTGTACATTTTAGCCACCTGTGAGTCAGGGATAAAGCGCACTAGGAGTTGGCTGACCATGCAATATGCTGGTTTTCCTTTACACAGCACGGGCATATGTCCTGTTTTCCTCTAAGCGCAGCCATTAGCAACATTTTATTTCTTGCTTCTTTATCCATTCCTTAGCATCCTAGCATCTTCCCCCACCTCCCGCCCCGGATCTGGTTCTGAGCGAAGTTTAGAGTTATGTCTTCTTCCCAAAGGCACACTAAGTTCTAGCAGCTGGAATAGCAGCTCTTACATTACATGTCACTCATGATATGCGTAAAGCTTTTCCTTAATACTAGCAATGAACAGACATGCTGTTACATTGTGTAGGTATTAGGCAAAAACATCTCTAAAAAAATGTGGCCTCTATTCTGTGGCCAGCTGTCCTTTCCATCAGTATTCAACCTAGGCCAGGATCTAGAGAGGCTGTCACCAGTCAGGCAGCCTCAACCGCTGTTAGATAACTGAAGTTAGACTGAAAAAAACTACTTGTCCATCTGCATTTTGTTGGCACAATATAAACAGCTTATCTGAATACAATATGACCCAATGACACTTCATCTCCACAGGAAACTGCAGTCTAGAATACAAATGCTTTTGAAAGGGTCAAAGTCCCTCAAAGAAGTGATTTAGGATCAAATTCTGCTTTTCTATACAGGCTATAGTTACCACTGATTTCATAAGGTGTATGAAAAAGAATATGAAGAGATTTGACAAAGTTAGCTCTGAGTCTCCCATGGCTTTAAGCCATTTAAACATGGTTGCTTTTTTCCAATGCAATATTAATTATCTTTCAGACAATGACGAACAAGAAGCCCTGATCCAATGGCAGCAGTTTGCATTTGAGCTCTGCAATAATGGATCTGTATCAGAACATCAGCTCTAATACACAAAGGAATCTGAAATGAAACTCGTAACAAGAAGCATATTGTGATCATCCTGTCCCTCAACAAGCCCTTTAATCTTACAAATTTATTAAAATGCCACAGAGAGATGAGATGAAACCAGATCTAGTGCTAAGAGTTAAGACTCACGGCAGACTCTTTCATCTGTTCCATCAGTGCAGTCCTTTACTCGATCGCACCAGTATGCACTCGGGATACACTGTCCATTTGAACATGTGAACTGCTGACTTGAGCATGTTCTTCCCGCTGCAAGAAACAGGCACTCAATCAGTCTTTTCTATCAACCAAGATTTTTTATGCAGAAGAATATTTTCCCTCTTCCTCTTTAACTACTCCATCCTTCTCACAAAGATTAGCATAAGACTTTCTCCCCCTGTACCTTCGTGTACTCAAGGAGATTAAAGAACACTTGACAAGCACATGGCAGATAACATAGCTCTACGAGGCCTTCTGTAGCCTGCAAGGTCACTGCTTTTCTCCACTGAAGGGGTTGACCTCTAGGTTACAAAAATACCTCCTTATAATTGTTCTGTCTGAAAGATTAAATTAACAATTCTCACCATTTTAAAGTTTTCTCTATTATCTTGTTTGCTGGGTCAAAATCTGTCGGTAACTGTAAGTTACTTGGTCAACTAGAATGCCACAATGTAAACACAGCAGAGCTGGAGGTAACAACAGTCAGGAATACTTTACATTCATAACTAATAGAGGATCAAGAATGATTATGTGTCTTCTCGTGACAGCTGTGTCAGTGAAAAGCAACCACATAAAACTGTGCAATTCCACTTTGATTCCACTACAGCTAAATTAAACTCTCTGTTATTCTCAGGCAAATTAACTGAATCTTGAACATATAGCTGAAGGGCAAAATTACTGCTAACTTTTCCTCCCTTCTGCCACCTGCACATTTGTTTCTTTCAAACTCATGCTGTATCTCAACACCATCCCAGTCTATACACTGGCATCTCATCTGCTGCTTTACAGAGGCTCTCTATTCCTTCTTCTGTCAGCAGTGTTCCCAAAGTAAGATCAGCTACTGGGATACTAGTGTCATGAGGAAAAACAAAAGCAAGACAGTAAAGTAAAACAAATTTGTTTTAATTCTGCATGTGTGACTTCCAGAGCTGTCGGCCATTTTTCTCAGGAAAAAAATTTAATGTTTCAAGAAGGAAAAGCTCCTCCAGGACTCCCAAGCACAGATATAAAAAGTCCCTTTAGAAGGATAAGGACAAATGGCAGGAGATGGCTCAAAAACAGCAGCAGCAGCAGCACCACATGTTTTGTGTTTATTAACTGTAACCACTGTTAGTCACAAGTGTTAGTAACCATACAGTGGCACATGGAGAAGGACATCAGAGTGACCCAGTTCAAAAGTCAGCTCAGAGTTGTTGTTCATTTTACGTTTTGTATCTACAGATTCCTTAGTTAAAACATAACCAGCAGTTGTGCTGACACCTTCTCAGAGGAAGAGGGAAGCAAAAGGCAGTTAACCTTAGTTCTGATTTTGCCATCCTCAGTTGGAACAAATGTCAAGATACAAAAGCACAAACCAAGTCTCTGAGCAAAATCCTTCCAAAACTTAAACCTGTGAACGTCCCCAGAATCAAGGGGGTTAGTGAGTAGCTCCAGAGCTGTTCAGTTTAAGCAAGTTATCCAAAAATTATACATAGAATCAAAAGGAAAATAAATTAATCTTATCCTCATCACTTAAAGTAACTTCTAATATAGAAGTAGCAGAAAATGGGTCCTTTAGAACACTACAACACTTGTTCTTCCTGTCTCATGCAATAACGCAGAGAATGTAATTTGGTGCAATAATCATCTCAGTTCACTGTTCATCACTTCGCAATGTACTTAACTGTATGTAGCCCTTAGACTGGTTAGTCACAAAATTCGAAAATCAGAGTAACATATTTTATTATTAGCAGTATTTACCTTGCTATTGATGATACTGAAAAAAGAAAGAGTCTATGGCTATGGCAGTTAGGCTGCTAAATGATTTCTTTGCTCTAAAATATACAGAGAACATTAAACACTTCAGTTTAAAACAGCAATTCAAATATGATTAATACACTGTTAAGCATATTGAAGTGAAATACTAATAGGAATTATGTCCTAAGTTTAAGCTGTCCAAATGATAATGAAAGACTAGACTTTCACCCCATAGCAGGACTTTTGGTATTCTTCCTATCTGAATATGAGAAAGAATGGCCCTGGTCATTTTAAATAATACCACCATTAAACAGTATCACTGAAGATGGTACAAGAATCTTTAGCAATGTTTACTTCAACTGACTGCTAATTCCTCCTTTTTTATATACATATAAATTTCAAAATTTTCTAGAAAGACATGAACTTGGTTTTTTAATAATTCTGAGATGTCAGTGTGAATTTTGTTATGCAATGAATAAAGTAGCTTCTTCTGTGACTGAGACTGTGCTTGGACATCAGAGTATTATGTATATTTCACCATTTTTGGAAGTATTAAATTTTGTATCAACTATAAAACTAATATGTACTGTATATATTTCTCTTTTTTTCTCTTTTTAATTAACTGAAACATCAGTAATTTTCAGATTTCAAGACCTGGAGATGTCTTTTGGGACATATTTTCTGTATTTTATCTATTTCAGATTTCAGATTATTTCATTTCTAGAAACTGCTTTAGAGAGACCTCTGGTAAAAGCTGTACTTACAGCAGGCTTGTTTCTGTATGTTCTCAATATGTTGCTATGTGAATTACCTTATTTCACAAACCTGGTATAACATTAGAACTTAAATACTTACGACATTGTTGATGCTCATCTGAGCCATCTTCACAATCTTCCTCATCATCACAAACCCATGACTGTGGGATACATTCGCCATCAGTCTGACACTGAAACTGATTTCCCTCACAGGTAGGTTGTGCTAGGGTAAGCAATGAAAAAAATTGTCATTTCACAGACATCTGGGAAAGCACTTTCAAAGAAAACAATTAAATAAGGGAAAAGAAGACTTAAGGTTCAAGTGTCAATTGACTGTAAGTTCCACTAAACACATGAAGCATTTGACAAACCAAAGAAAATGGACAGAGCAGGGAGGGGAAAGTGGGCCAGCAGAAGGATGCTCAAAGGCAAAATTTAGTTTAGAGAACTCCTGCACATGAATCTTCAGTTTTGCATCCCCCCCTGGAGACATAGGCTCCTCTAGAAGGCAGGTCACAGCAAAAGCTTAAGGCTCTGGCAGAGCCTCTGTTTTTTTCACTTATATACGGAGTCATGCTAGCTTCCCTAGTCTCACAAGGGTCTGTTCAATTGCTCTCACTCCACCTCAGGTGCTTCCTACCTCATAGGAAGAGGGTCTTTCAAAACAAGATCATGACTCTTCACTGTGAATTCATGAGGCAAAAGTGAGGGTCAGATCAGAACAATCTGAATGTTGTTGTCCCAGCTCTACTCTGTACTTTTCAAATAGCCAAACAACAGGGAGCCATTAGAAAGATCAAAAGAAATGTCTGAAACCGTGTTACAGCTTACTTTATCACTAGTTAATACTCCCAGGAAGAATCAACAGCACAACACAGTCCAGTAGACAGGATTCTGGTCTTAACCATCTTTTTTCTCAGAATCATGTTTTTGCAATACTGCAAAGTCAACTAGAAACACTTTGTGCTCATGGGATGATATGCAAGCACAACTACTAATGTAAACAAAGCATCAAGGGAGAAAATGAAATTACTTTGTAGTTTTAGAGTTGAGAAGTACAAAATTACATTAGAGGTAAAGTAATTAGAGGGATAAAATCGATCACATACTACAGACAACGTACTTCATGCATACTTTTTTTCGATTCCTGTTTTAAGAACCAAAGAATAATCTTGTAATATAGTTTTAACCTTAGGCCAGTTTTAAACAGTTTAAAACTATTTTCCTAGACACTTATGTGCCCCACTACCTATAGCACATTAACATACTGTTTTTAAAAGCACAGGTAAYTGAAAAAAAAAATGAAAAGTTTAATTTTCATCTTCCTAACTCATCACATGTACGAAAATGAGAACAACTCAACTTCATGCTTATAACTATGACAAATGTAGTAAGTGTTGGTGGGTTTTTTTATCTTTCACAAAGTCAGCGTGAATTTTACCTGCTCCTTGTTCAAAGCCCAACCACTTATTTCCAGCTGCAGTTCAGAACTAAGCTGAAATAGCAAGCTATAGGACAATACCATTTTGTTTTGCCAGTTTAAGGCACTCTTCATCCAGAACTGCACTGGTTTTTGGAGCTAACTAAAGTACTAAGCAACAAACCAGACTGCCAAGCTGTGTGAATGACCTCCAATTATTGTATGGGTCAAGCAGCAAAGAAACAATCCAGTGTGAAAAGAATCAACATAAATTAGTCTTTCTCACTCCCCATCAGCTGAGGAGCAAAAACTGGCCTAACCTATAAGTGGGCTGATAACTGCACCAGCCCACAAGACCTCAAAGAACACTAGAGACAAGAAGGTAAAATGCAGGCAAGTTCCTGAAAACAGACTGCGGAGAGAACTTCTTCATTTTCACAACTTTTTAACATTCAGCTTCAGAGAATCATTGTGCATGGATATTACAGCCCATCTGAATGCAACTGCTGTCCCTGAGCTGCTGGCACTGAGGATAACATGACCAACTCTAAACGACTAACCAAGACTCTACTTAAGGTGCAGTAGGTACAGCTTGTTGTCTAGGGCCTGGAAGAGCCAAAGACTTGGAGCTCAAGTGATGCTGGTGGTAGCTGTGTGTACATCCAATACTCAGGATTACTGCAATAATAGAATACAACACATTTCTACATCTACTTAGAACATTAGTTATCAAATGAAATGGCATTATAGGACACTCAGTTTTTTAAGAGAAGGCTAAATCATGTTAGAGGTTGAGCACTACTTGATTTTCTGACTACCAAAGCCAATGGGCTCAAGAAATATGACTCTTAAGCAGATTCTGCAGTCATCTCAAGACAACTAGGAGTTTTGTCCCCCTCCAGTATTCATTCTTGTACCACAGGTACAGTTGAGCACATTGGGATCTCAGTATTTCTTATATTACAAAAGTTTCTCTATTGTTGTTTCACTTACGACAACCAGCTTCATCTGTATCATCCGAGCAGTCTCTAGCCCCATCACACCTCCAATCTGCAGGAATACAGCGACCATTTCCACAGCGAAACTGCCCCTGCTCACATCCTGTGGTAAAGCAGGGTAACAAGCAGGTTAGCAGTGCCAGCACATAAAAACAGACAGTGGAGTGTATTCCTGTCAAACAACAGTAATCTATCCATCACTTTACAGCATGGAAAGAAGAGAAAATAATATTACGATACTACAAAAATATAAATAAGTATATATATATATAAAAAGATCTCTACACACCCAGTCAACCAAAAAAAGAAAAGAACCAGCTCTAAATCTTACAGGATATTTCCCAACTAAATTGCTATAAATTGCTATAATTGCTATATCCCATAATTTTAATATTTGTATATTATACAAACAAACAAAAAAAGGAAAAATAACTCAAGTTTCAGAGAAGCATCTACACTACAGAAACCTGTTTAGCAGGAATGTATCAATTTTAAATTCACAACCAGTATAGACTTAAATAAAGGTAGGGCATCATTTTCCACATTATTTCTAAGGGCTAAACGTGCTAAATATTAGTCCTCCCCAGAGTCTCTGAGGATTTAAAAAAATAATCATCCCCTTAGCTGACATGGAAATCTTGTTTCAGCAGTGACTGCTTGAAAGTATAGAAAGACCCCAGTTTTGTTTTGTTTTTTAATAATGCCCTAATATTTAAAATCTTTCCTCTGAAGTACAGGAAAGCATGTCTTTATTTGAATAACAAATAATTTTAAAAGAAATTAAGCTTTCAGATATTTATGGCTGATCAAAAGCTATCCTGCTGTCATTCCCCCCCTGCTTGACGTACTAAGGATTAAGACCTGATAAAGAAGCATTCATTCCCAGGTGTAAATGCAACTGGATCAGTCGACTAATGAAATCTCCAGTCCCGTAGGAAAGAGAAAATGCACTGTTTATGGCCTTTCGTTGTGACTATAGCCTCATAAAAAGGGAGTGAACAGTTTTATAGGTCCCCAAAACAATGAGCTATAACATAATTAGGTTCAACAGAGCTCTGTTTCATGTTAATCTGTTGTCAGCACCTCAGAGAACATTGAAAAAACCTGAGGTAGTAGCAAAGCCCAAGTCCGAAGAAAAAAAATCCTGTTTCCTGATTTAATTAATAGCCATATGATAAAACTACATCTTTCAATTATTCTGAGTGATTTGTCCAGAGACGATAACCTCAGCATACATAAAGCACAACCACCTACTTTTTGAATTCATGATGACATAAATAACATGCTACCCTAACTTTCATGTAAAACCAGGCATATCAACACTGTCACATAAACACAGTTAAGTAAGTGATGTATTCCTAAGGGATATAGGCAAGCTACTTTATGCAAGGAATGTTCAAATCTGATTGTCTGGTAGTGACATCCTGATTTATAATGTATCCTGCAAATGGTCAAAAATTTCACTTGGATAAATGGTGGTACGGAGTGGTACAGGAGTATGTTCACCCAAATACCTTCTATAGACTAATGCATGATGGTGGTTGGTGGTGCAGGTCTGGGGTTGGTGGTGCAGGTCTCTTATCAACTACCTTTAAAACACAACAACCTCCCTTGCAAAAATGCCCTGAAGGAATGTACAAGTTCATTCTGGAATCCCAGGCCCTCTCGATGAATTTTGCCCTACAAAGCAACATTTCCATATGAGATTAGCAGTTAAAGCTCTAATAAACACAAGCCATAAACCACCATTTATCAATTGGAATTACTATGCAAAGCAAATACTAAATCTGCTTGTACATTTAGTATATTATTGCTACTCAAAACCACTGGAATATTCATAGCCACTTACTTAAAAAGAAGTTAACAATACAGAATTAAATCTGCATCCACATGATTAGAATTTCTAATGAAACAGATGCTTATAAACAAGCAATATTGGCAAATTGTATATTATTCCTAAATAATAACTAGCCAAAAAAATTTCAAGCACTATGTACGACACTGCTAATTTATTTTGCCTATCTTGTATTAGGTTACTATGGTTAAACAAACCCTTATAGTGATAAAAATGAGGAGATAACACTGATAAACTTTTTAGAAAGCATTATAAACATAGCAGCCTTTGTACAGTATGAGAAATGGTACCTGAATGTTAACAGAAAACCTGCAAATCATGCAGTTCTCCTACACTCTGGAATACTTTGCAGAACTATAGTTTAAGTTGCTCACACCTACATACAGTAAGCGCTGTATCAATGTCTGTTTATACAATTCTTCAGCAGACCTGTTATAATTCATTTAATTACGGCATTAGGGTTTTCAAATGTTATCTTCCATGCTGACTTATAAGTGAAGGCAAAGAGCTCTGAAACACCTATAAAAAATATGAAAGACTGATACTTCACTTCTCACTGTTTTCTATTATCTTTAGAACAAAGAAAATTACATAGCAGATAATGATGTTAATTCATTAAAAAGACAATCTTTGAGAATAAGTAATATGGAAGAAGTAAAAGTGATCTGCAGTATCAAGGGCACTTCTCACCAAGGTTCCTAAAAGCTTATGTTTCAACTGCGAACAAAAACAATTCTAACTTCGATAAAGGAGAAAGTAATCAGGGAAAAAATGCGTGATTACAAAATTACTGCTACAAATACCCGGGAGAAATATCCAGAAAGAAAGAAAAATAACCATGTCAGCAATAACCAGGTTTATTACTATAGACAACTACAGACACCATTTTCTCAAAACGTAACGGTACATACCTCTGCTAAAAACAAGTACTGGAAACTTACAAAACATGAAGAATTGTGATTAGTTACTATGAATTTAATTATACTTTTTAAACAGTATTAATTTAAGTAAAAATGTCGCAGGCATTACTCACACTGACTAGTAATGATCCACAGAGGAAGCATATGGAGTCCAAAAGGACTATTTCCATTGGTATATGCTATGCAATGTGAGCATGCAGCACCTGGGTTTCAGCAAGAGTGGGGACTGTCAGAAGACAAGGGGTATCTGCTTGTTTATTGCCATTACTTGAAGCCTCGATTCACCGAAGGATTAGTCACTAGTAATTTTATGGAAGGTTTTGCTTTCAATAAGAGATTTTTTTTTTTAAATGGCAAGGCAGCTCATGAATCAGTCAGACATTGCCAACAATTAATACTAATGAGCTAATTTCCATAGAAATGCTGATTTACTCTGACAGATGCTGATAAAACCAGACACCTCCTGTTAGCAGGATTCCTGGAGGAAATAACCACCGAGTTTAAAAACAAGCAGTAAAACAATTAGTCTTCACTGTCATGCTTAAAATTTGCTAATAGAAAAGAATCTAGGTGACTTTTGAAAGTTCAAAATTCAGAAATAACTGAATTTTTGGTGTTGCTCTACTTTTACTATAATTCAGTTTTAGTCTTCTGACCGTGAAGCACTACTAACATACGGACTAAAAATGCAAGGCAGACCTTATGAATCACACCAGAACATATATAAAGAAGAATCTCTGGGCATTAACAAAAATAATTTTGAAAGATAAGATCTATTTGAACTGCTCAATATTCAGGACAACACCAAGGAAAACACAACAGTGTGATATCATCTGTAATATAAACCCTCTAGTACTGACAAATGCAAACCAAAGATCAGAAGCATCACTGGAAAAATATACTCCAAAGCACTATTTTTAAATTTCTTGCTATACTTACTATCTTTGGGCTTTATGCTAACTTTCTCACTAGACCTTCCATGGTTCTCTGTGTCTGGGATTCTCCTATAAGAAACTCCTGAGTGGTTATTTAAGATTCACAATTTTCTCAGGTAAAAACAAGAAGGCTAATATTACTGGCTCTGGGTAAGCTACTTGCACAAAGGTTATGCCAGGTAGTCATTTTCCACTGGAATAAGGCAACATAATAGTTGTTTTGTCAGAGCAAAGATTGAACAAAACACTAAACAAATGACAACTAAATGACAACACTAAACAATTTTGCTTTTAATTTATTAAAAATAAATGTGTATCTTACCAAAGGAAATAATGCAATACAAGCACTATTCAATACAGTTACCTTATGTTCTGCAAGACAAGTTTTGCCCAACAAGTGTTGCCTGCATAGGAGTGAAGTATCCTAAGCGAAACCACTGCCAAAGACAAACCCCACTGTCGCTAGGGGATGGTAGTCAACCTTCACTAACCAATGTTACTCAATGTCACATTAGGTCATATCGAACTCCAGCAGAAGAGAGAGAGGTTAATAGCTTCGGGCATTTCACAGCACAATGGTTTAACACATAGGGCTACAGTCTTCAATAAGAAGGCGGTCCTTTACACCCTCTCAACCTCCCCTGTGCTTCATTTGCCCCAGTATGTTTGTGTAGAAATATTTAGATTGAGAATTAAAGCTTACATTCAATCCTCTTGTATTAAAACCAGAATGTTACATTCGGCTTATAATGGAAACCAATACTGCCTTACTCTCTTGCCATTCTTTGCATTACTTTAGACTCCTTTCAGTTCCTCTCTGAACAGTTCTAATCTTTTCTAATTCTTTTCAGACATTTTCTACCTGTCCATTCAACCTTGAAGTCCCTCATACTTTTAACTTTGACTACAAATCTTTTCAATTACATTTGTCATCCACAGATTAAGGGCACCATGACTGTCTATTTTGACTATACAGAATAGACCAAAAACCCTCATTCGTCCTTTCTTCCTTGTGCTCACTATACCTTTGAGAACTGCTAACACCTCTTTAACAGTTAAGCTTGAATGAAAGATTTAAAGTCATGAAGAATGTATTAAGCCCAGGGTAGATTGTACCGCTCTCACTGTCCACTCAAAAATGAAACTTACACTGCTGCAATTACTTTACACTTCAGGAATCATCTCTCTCAACAGAATTTTTGCATTTAAAAGAGTAATGTTCTTGAAGGCAGTATTTTTTTAACTGAATAGTTCCACCCTTAATACATCTGCAGTTTTTCAACAAATAAGTGCAAACGAACTGTACATTACATGCCTCTTCCACATAAATTTTACAAAAAGAAAAATAAGTGACAAGCTCCCTTTTCTCCCTTTCTACCTTCCAACAAAGGGTAGTCTTTGTTCCCATTTGGCCCCCAAACGGAACAGCCCACTCCAGTGGCCTTGCAGGTAGAAGAATCCTGGAGAATCACCTTCCATACACTTTGATGTCAGATTTTTGCCTAGCTTAATTGCATGTCAAACAGCCCGACGTTTTGGAATGCTCAGGGAGGGGAAGCTGAACCTCTGGAAATTCCATCTCTGTTCCCCTACACTAATGAAGAAAGAAGTAAAATCCATAGTTCAGGAAAAACCTTTGCTTATTATTGTAAAATGCCCTGTAATATTGAAAAGTAGCATTCTGCTAACAATTATAATAGGCAAATGAACAAAGACTATTTAAAATATAAAGAAAAATAGTCTGATAAAATTGTGCTAAATTTCATATACCTTGAGACAATATTTAACTTTCAGTCTTTCTACACTCTGCAAACTCCATTACATTTAATACAAACTATTCAGATTAAAAAAAAAACACAGACCACACGAGCATTTATAGGTATTACAGAAAGCAGTACAAGGTTTATCTTCCGTGTTCAAGACCTTGCAACACAGAACCTTTTTTGTACCTACATGTCTCTAAACTAATTAAAGAAATAATTTTAACTGACAATATCAACAAAAAGACAGTACAAATGTGAGTCTGCACCCACTTCACATGACTGCGAGATCTCTGTATACAGATTGATAGGTGGACAGGGGACTAATAAAGGGACATTTTGAAGCAGAAGAGCTGCAGTGCCAGAGGGACAGAGTTAAAATGTTAATAGGGAAGTACAGGATTTTTATTACTGAATTATCATCCAATTACATATTATAATGAGATTATTATTAGTAAAATAGCATCTACAGACTCAGTAGTTGATCATGGACTCTTTGTGCCTTGCACTGTGCAAACACTTAAGAAAAAGAAGGGTCATACCCTTAGATAGTTTGCAGCATAAAGATGATAGGCACTTGACCTCACCTGGGTGCCCCAATGTCGACAAGCAAAGGCCAAATAGTGCTGTTCTTCCCTTCACCAATGCATATTCATGTTCTACTGTTTCTCCAGCAGCACTCCAGGAAGTCACAGTACATGACAAGCACACCTTGTTTTGCTGGTATATTTATTAGACAGCACAAGACACAAGGCACATACACCTTGATCCTTCCCATGGAGGGGCCTCCAAACTTCTACCGATCAGTGTTGGAAGGATTTCTAGCCAGAAACTCCATCTCTAACTCTGGTGTGTTTAACAGTGGTCAATGCACTACTCTTCACAAAAGTTGTCTACTCTGTTTTTGAGTCTATTTATTCTTCTGACTGCCAACAACATCATGTGCTGCATGTGCAGAAGGACTTTGCATTTAATTTGATTGTTTTATTATGCACTCCCTAGCCCCCAAGCAAAGATGCAGACATTTTAGAAAACTTTCTGGTACACAAAATCATACAGAACATTTCAGATTATTTTATGGGGAGGATGTGGAAATGATAAAGGACTGAACTTGAAGCAACAGATCTGGTTCTCCACTGACACTAACTGGACTAAGAGATATGGCTCCCAAGTTCCAATTGCACAGCTTCCTCAAAAATTGGCAGAAACCCATTGATGACAACAATAAAATAGCTTTTGCTCCATCAAACAGCAGAAAATTGTACTTCTAGCCCTTCTCCCTAAAAATCCAATCACATGCAGAACTTCATATATTATTGGATTATAAATAGAACTGATATCAGGAGGGTGAGAGGAATGAGAACAGAAGAGAAACTTAAGTTTAATCTTTGCTCATTTGTTTCTTTCTGTAAGCCTACCTGGTTATGCAGAGTCTATTTCTGTCTCAGATGAATGAGCTAGATATTCCATATTCACAGGAAAGGAAATTCTGACTAAACCACGTCGTGAGTTCAGTCAATGATGGGTATCAGAAGCTGTAATAAATGGATCTTGCCTCTCAGAGTAGAACCCAATATCTACGTTTTAAATTTTTACTCACTGATTTTTAATAAAAAGCACCTTAAAATTCAAGAACAAAAGTGAAAATTTTGTCTTTCAGTATGGACTTAGAAATACCATATTTCACTGCAGCAACAGAAGATTTTTATGGTTTCCCTTTCAAAACCACTTGCCAAGTAGTAAAAAAAAAAGGAAGTCTGGAAACAGCAAAATGTACATTATATTCTGTGCTTTGTGTCTGCATGCTCGTGCACATACAGACACTTGTCAACTAAAACCATTGTTAAAACTAAATCAAATCTCATTTTAATAATGCTCACATGCAAAATCTTTTCTAAAAATACTTAAAATTAGTGTATTCTATGTTAAACTATTTGCTTTCAGTTAATACAGTTATAAAAGGACTATAGATTCATTTCTGCTAATGCCTCAACATAAATCCAAGAATTAAAGAAATTCAGGATTTTAATCTACTGAAACTAAGTAGGAAAGCTTTCCTGCAAAGAAAAAAAGGGTTCAAGTCTCCTGCAGACATCAAGTTCAAAGGAATGACACTGTAAATGCCTCCTAGCAACGTTAAAGATATTCATAATCCTCATCCTCTCTACCTTACTTTAGGTTTATTAATTGAAAAAGCAACGAATGCAAACAGCCTGATAAAAATAGAAACAGTTTATAAATTAATTTTTAACAAATCTATTCAATTTTATTTTTTTTCAAATAATAAAGAGAACAAGCTCCTAATTTTCTGATAAACCACATATGGACCTCTTAGAAAAAAACTCTCGGTTTTAATTTTTTTTTTTCTTAAAGCTCTGGTATTCAGAACAAGATAACTATGGTTTCTACATCACCACTTTAAAACCAGCCATTCTGGAAAAAGTAAAAAAATTAAGATATACAATATTTTAAAATTATTCACGCTGATCCTAAATGTAAAAAAAATAAACTTCTTAAATTTAAAATCATGACAGTTTATTTATCATACATGCTCACAAACAGCACATATCCATACTATATATCTTTATCATCAGACAGTACTATAAGCAAATTAATCAAAATTAAGTTCCTTTATAACCTTGCTTCAACTCACACACTTTTAAAAAGCAACAAATAAGCTCTTACTATCTTCTTAGTCCTACAACAAGGCAGGAATAAGAAATAATCCTTCTAAGCAAGAGCTAATTCTAATAGACAGGAGGTGATACTCCTTTCTACTGATAAAGTAAATATTCCTTATATTGAACAGACCAGGTTCCTTCTTCCGTTTAAGTCACTCAAATCTCGTACTTCAGTGATAACTGAGAATCAGCCATTAATTTTTGTGGGACACTTTCTTTAACCCCAACTGTATATAAAGTATTTTCCAAGGTGAGAATAATGAAAACTATTTGTACTCCTTTCTTAGAGAATTTAGTAAAGTTATTATCTGTATGGCCAAATTCAAGAGAACCAGTATTTGCAGTACTGAAAGACTAGCATTCACAATATAAAAATGTATTTCAGAATAAAGAACATGTTCTGCACTAAATTGGACAACCTCAACCAGTTGTCTTGACTTTAGGTGTCTTAATCCACATAAATCAGTTGTGATTGTGTTAGCCGGGTAAGCAAAGCAAGCACTGTGGACCTTTAGGGAAGCATACACGTCTGCTAAACTCTAAGCTCTACTAAACCCCAGAAGCTTCTTTTTCATGAATGGCACATTAAATATGCAAAAATCTGTTCTAATTGACCAAATGACATAAAGAGGAAGAAGAACAAGCAAACACAGTAGAAATAAAGACACCCCCAGTTACTCACAGAAGGAAGCATCCCAAGCATTTTCATAAGAATGAACCTTGCTAATGGCCCCAAGGCTGCTGTAGAATAACAATTGGGTAACAGAGGACGGGAACATGACCAAGCGAGGAAAATCTTCAAGACTAGGAAGTATTTACAACTACACAGTGTGTGGAAAATGAAAGAAAAGTGCTCGAACACCTTAAGGAGAACATGTACGGTACATACCACTGAGAAAGTCTGATAGATGCAGTAGCAGATGATAAAACAACCTTCTCAGGAAGGTATTCTCATTTTGAGAGCTGTACTGTTTTTTTAAATGACTTTTCCAACCAATGTGCTGTTTGTTCTCAAAATTAGACCCCATGCTGAGATGGTGAGCTGCATTCAATTCAGCCATGCTCTCCTGAAAGCTGATGAGTCATTGTAGCACTAGGAATCAGCCTCAGTAAGAGTCTTCCAATCCAGTTTGTGACAGTGAAATTGTGTAATTTTTTATATTTCTTTTATGTATTATTGCTAGATTGAAAATTGCTATGCAACATATAACACTTTGCCAAATCATAAACCTTACTGGAATATTATATCCCAAGTTATTAAATGAAAAATTAAACTTGCCATGCAAAAAATAAACCATTTTCCTTTACAGATAACAAACATGGTAAGCACATAAAGCAAAAGCTATTTCTCTCTTCCCACACAGAACCCATATCTATAACAAAATTCTTCACTACTTGAGTAGCGCCATCACAACTAGTGGAACTCTAGATAAAAAAAAGACAATTCAGGCTGTGTCCCAAAGCTTCACAGGGTAGTAGTCATCTTTTTGCACTTTAAAAATAGTGACTGTTACTTGTTGCAAACTAAACATGTGAGAACATTTTCAGAAAAGCCGAAAAACTGAAGTGTCAGTACACGATAGATAGATCATATGCTACAAGCATCTAGTGTGCCTACATAGACATTCTAATGCTACTTGCTACTACCCAGGACATTAGGAATTACATATATTTCTTCAGATGCATTGACACTCATCATGTTTCTCTCTTATTCAGTAGTGACTCAATTTCAGCTAGCAGCTAATAGCCATGGCTAGTCATTCCCTATCAAGCTTCTTGAAAAGGAAATTCCATGTGCTAAGGCAGGCCTGAGTAAAGGAAGGATCACCTGAACTGAAACAACAATGTCGTCCAATGTGCTCACATGAAATGCAACTTTATCTTAATAGACCTGGAAATGAACAATAAGAATTAAATCATCCTTCGGCTATTTAATTTTTAAATGTGGTATATTTTCTTTATAGTTTTCAGTTTAAAAAACAGTTTAAAAAATCCTTTCACCCAAATAGTAATACTAAAGAGTTTGTCAAATTAAAAAGACAAAGTCCTTGAATTCATCAAAGGAGGATAAATACAAGAAATATCATCTCCCACTGAAACATTACCCTTCCTGTCAGCCCCAATGGAAGCATTTTACTTAGATCTCCCCTAACCAGCCAAACTCTACTTACTCACCCATTTGGATTTTTTAAGGATGCTTGATTCTGCCGCTACTTCCCTTCATTGGTGGCTGCTAGGCATAATATTTTAAGTAATTCTTTCAATTACATTAGCTAGCTACTCTAAGCAGCCTTCCAGGCACAGGGGTGAATAGCAGGGTAGAAGGGTCTCCTGCTCTAGCTTGTGTAGCTGGATAAGCCCTACACTTGCTGCACCCTTGGAAACACAAGAGCATACAAGTACTGCATACTATGTATTTACATCCAGAAGCAAGTGCACAAAACCACAGGAAAGGCACACACTGTCTCCCAAGTTTCACAGTGGTAGCTCACAACATATAAATAATATTGCTCACAGAATTGCAGGCATTTGCCTACAGACTTGCAGCCTTTAAATCATAACCACTTCCTCACAGCAATAGTTTCCACCAGTCTTTCAAAATGCCTGCTAGGAAGAAGATTGCAACCACACCTGGTATATTGCTGGCCACAGAGTCAGCATCTCCATATGAAATATTTAACAACCGAGATTTTCCCTTAATGGGGTGATAATTTGGGTCTCTCTCTCTCTACTACCTTATGAAATTTCTTGGGATTTAAGTCTCTGAGAATTCTTGACCCCTATTAGAAAAAGTTAAATAGGCCAACAAGTTAAACAGTATGGAACACCTAAAAAAAAAAAAAAAAAAAGGGGCAATCAATTGCTAAAGCATCTTTTCTTTAGGAAACCAAACAAGAACCAGGGAGGAATGGTTTCTGTTATCTAATAGGTGATAAAGTCTTAGTATGGATAAAGTACTTCGTCAAGGTTGGAGCTTTCACCTCACTCTCAGCTAAATTTTGCTACTCATTTTTTTATTGAATTTCACTATTTGTCTTTTAGTTCCTTTTTCCTCAGACAAATCCAAGAGATACTCCAATTTCTAAAGAATTTAAAGTTCAGCTTTAAAGTTGTTGGTTTTTTTTTTTATTTTCACTGTAAGATAACCATTTTATAATGCATTCTGTGGCAGGCTTAAAGTTAAAAACTGCAAAACTAATAAAAGCTAGTAATAACAGCATTTTTGCATTTCCACTGTTAAATCATCATTTTTTTCAATTGCCTACAGTTAGAACACAAATTCCATGACAGAATACCACTTCTGCAATAGCCAAAGGAGCCCGATTGTCGTTGTTGCCCTCTTTACTCAGGCAGAGCTCCTGGTGAAGCAGATGGCCACCCTGCCTGAGCAAAAAGACAGGCCACAACTGAGCTATGTCTGAGGCTCTATTCAGATTTCCTATTGGTTCAGCCACAGAAATCTGTCAAGGCTCAGATTAACAACTGAAGTAGACGCAATTTAATTACTCTACTAAATACCTTTCATGTACTGCAGAGATGACAAAAGGAATTTTAGTACTTTGCTACATTTACAGAATACTAGGAACAAAAATTCATTTTCATTGAGGCTTCATTCTGTGGCTGACTTCATACAGAAACGTAAAAACTGCAAAGCTAATAAAAACAGCTCATATATTCATACAGAAGACACCACAAACTTCGTCACTCATTTCAGACACAAACTAGAGCTCATTTGTTTCACATGAAATGGTCTAAAAACCTATTAGACCTCGCAGTAGTAAAAGTTATTTTTATTAACACAGCTAGAAGGCCAACAAAAACTGCAGCAGCATTCCATGTGCTTGGTTATCGCCCAATTCATTTATTGCATTGCAGGTTGAGAACAGCCCTACAATCCTGCTCAAAAGTGAACACGTGAGCAGTCCCATTCAAGTCAAGCCACCTGTTTACACTAGACAACTTTACAAAAGGGTTTCCCACAGTGCTAACACTGGTTCACTATGGCCCTGATGGGACTATTCTTGTAACTAGCACGCTAGCCAAGCATTTCCTATATGTTCTTAGCAGTAGCATTAAGCAGTGGTTGCATGGCTGGCTGAGCCAACCCACTGACTTACCATAGGAAAAAGGGGTCTCTCTTTCTCTCCCTCTTTCCAACTCCTCTCCTCCCACTTGATGCCAAGGTTCACTTTCTTTTCCAAACTCCAGTAACTACCAGACCTTTCTGCGTGCTGCTCTAAATCACTAAGCCACCAGGAAAACACCTAATTCCCTAGGCCTGGTTTAGTTTTCCTCCAGGTTTGTAAGTGAAAGCAGCTCACAGAGAGGTCCAATGAGCAGTGGTGCTAGCACAAAGCAAGCAGCAAGAACTCAAGGCTGGCAGCAACATGGAAATGGGCCATTGGAGGAGACAGGGAAGGAGAGTGGGGCCTCCTGCTTCCAGCAGCAGTGAACTGTTCAATTGGCTCATTACTTCTCATGAAACTGTACCTTTAGATGACAAGGGCTTGATCAGATCTAAATGGGGTCTCCCACTGGTGTTGAATGATGTGAACTTTACATAGTAAACTTCCTTCTTCTGGGCAAACCTGGGGAGGATTATTGATACATGTATGTACTCCAGTTCTGCAGGCCCTATACTTCTTCAGACCAAACTAAAGTCTCTATGGTATATATATCTGAGTTGATAATGTGCACAATGGTTTCTGAAGATAAAAACCATTACCTAGATTCTAAATATATCAGTGAATGTATCAGTTCCTGGGATATCTTGTGGACTATGCCTTTTTTTTTTTTTTGAGATACCACAGAACACAACTAAAACCCCCATCCTTCTTGCTCCACAAAAGCATGAGCCTGCAATCCCCATCAAAGGGAGTCCTTATTGGAACGGACCCCCATTCTTCGACTCAACTCAGCAGTATAGTATCATAACCTGCTTGTGCAAGAAAATAACTGGGCAGACACACTGCTGCTGTAAACAGTGCCCTTTTGCTGAAGATATCTGGCTTCTTGATTGTAAAACAAAGGCAACTTATTCATGTTAAAAGCATAAAATAGAACAGGTCATAAAAGTAGAACAATTTCAGTCAACTCTTCTATGTCATTTCATTAATCCAAAACAAAACTTGTAACGGTGATCCTTAGATTTCTAATCCACTTCAAGCATTGCAAAACAAAGAAAATATTAAAAGCCTCGAAACCAACAGTAAAAGCTTATGGAATCCACTAAAGGCTATCCATTCCATTAAACATTTCTATGCTTACTCATTGAACTTCATTTTCTTAAACTGTTCTAAAAGTGTGCTGAGTTAAGGAAGCAAAAAGCAGTTAATAAAATGAACATTATCATAAGAAAGTGGACTTCAAAATGGATTTCAAACAATAATAAGCTATTAAAAGAGATGTTTACTCTTCAATGAATCCTATTTTCTATCTCTTAGATCAATACAACTCAGGGATAATTCCTTTGAAATTAATGGAGTTGCACTGGGTTGTTATTTCTTCATCAAGAAACAGCTCAAGGTATCTCTAAGAATAAAGTATAATGATCAAATTATATAAAGAAGCGCTTTAGTTTTAAATCATTTGAAAAACAGCTCTGTCCTTTATTTGCCACATTCACTGTAAGCTATTAAAAAGAAGCTGACAAATTATCTGATTATCATTGCTAATTAGCCACAGTAGAATAAAAGCATCAACTTCTCTTTAAATAGATGTCAACCTGTAGATCATTAATTAGAAGGGACCTTTAGTATTTTTCAACAATGACAACTCCTAGAAAGTGTAATTTCCTGTGAAACATCCAAAGTGCTATATGGTTCCAGCACTTTTTAAGCAGAGCTCTAAAAGAGGAGAAACAATTGTAAACTTCTGCTTAAAAAAGTGATAGTACAATGTGATTCGAAGTTATATATTTGTCTATCTGAAGAGTTTTCACAAGATCTAAAAATAAGTATTGTAGGAAGACTGAATGGCACTTGATCCATTATTCATAAAGATAAAACAAACTACCTCTACAATGTGCCTGTTTACTGCTTAATTAAAAATAAGAGTATTCAGATAAAAAAAAAAATCTCAGCAGAAGAACCTCCAGGTTCAGTGCTAAATAATGAGAAGTTAAAAAAAACACCATTGGGCTTTGATCTGGCAATAATCTAACAGTGCAAGAAGGCATATGGAGGGGGAAAGGCTCCAAATAGTGTGACTGATTTCATGTCAATCCAGGAAGCCCAAAAGGAAAAGAATTAAAAGGCTTTAATGAAATTGCATTCTACCTTTCCCCCAAATGAATCTTTGCTCATTTCCTGCAAAACACATGGAAAGTAAATCCAGATTAAAGTAGGATTTCATTGCTCAAATTTCCAATCAGCTCAATATATGAAAGAAGGTTTTGGTTTGTCTTACAGGGAAATAGAAGCATCACATACATGACATATTTATCTTAGTTGAAATCTCCTTAGATGCTCTGTCTCTATTAGTCTTGACTCCTGTAGCTTAATTATTTACTGTAATTCTAGCATTTGGCACAGAACCTAAATCTAACCAGTGTCATCCAATTACTGCTTTCAATTTTTAACTAAAATTCTGGGGTTTGTCCCATTCTTTGCTTTAGCTGATTACTTTGCAAATTCCTGATATGCTTTGCTAACAGAATACAGAAAAAGAGTAAATTATTAAGAAAATTCAAGAGATGTACTAAAAGAGGGCTACTCATTAAAAAGAACCATACAAAAAAAAAAAAGTGACTGTCAGTGCACAGAAATACCACTCATTAATTAAAATGTGAGAAGATTATAATGTGTTTCACTGATAAGTACTTATAAATTGTCAGCCCTCAGGAAATAAACTAGTTCAGAGCCAGGTAGATGGACACTCAGTGGGATTTTTGCTCTTGATTTTGTGCGAGTACATATCCAAGAAAACCATACTAGTGCAGGATTATGAACACTGCAGCCCATAGGTCATGCACAATACCTATTAAATTGTATGTCAGAGTTGCATTGGTATATTCATTTTCTTTGCCATTCTTTCTCCCTTCTCATTACTCCCAAATCCTCAGTCTCCAAGGGAAGTCTCACTCAAGGTCTTCAAACATTAGGTCTTGGCAGGAGTATAATCTTACAGACAGGCTTCTCCGTCATTTAAATGTGCACAGCGCTGTACAAGGAAGTATGAATACTGACTCTGGCCTGTCGCCTACAGCAATGTCACTATACATCATCCTACAGACAGATTAAATAGATTGGAGTGAAGGCAATGTCAAAAAACACTGAATGATTAATTTGGAGATTGAACTACTACAATGCTTGATGGAAAAGCATGTTTCTCCTTGCCATTCTGGAAAGAGCTGCTGTAGCTCTTCTCTTCTTGGTCTTATCATACCTATTCATTACTGGCCTCACTTCATGCAAATGTTGACTGTGATTTCTGAGATACCACACCATATAGATTCATTCTTAGAATAGCCTTCATTCTCAGACTAATAGAGCCCTTATAATGGTAACAAATTTTAGTCATAATGGCCTGGGATGCATTTAAGCTCATGATTTATCATTGCAGAGATTCAGAATGTAAATCAAATTTGATGCACTAACTTTTGTGCTAGAGCAAAGGTTCTGCACAAATCACATTTTGCCAAGATGTATACAGAACAGATAATCAGCTTTCCTGAAAAAAAATAGTTTAAATTAAAAGTCTTCTGATCTTGAGATCAACAACAGAAACCTTAAAAAAAAGTCAGTAAACTATGAGTTATTGAAAAGAGGGACAAAAAATAAATACTAGAAGTCAACCTAGCTGTGATCTTCTGGCCTCTTAATTCAATATAGAATCCAAAAATTCAAAAAATTAGCATACATGTAGAGAGAAAGATGGACAGAAAGATGGAGATGCTTGCATTTCCAGCTGCATTTCCCAGAATTCGAAAGTTTACACGAATATTATGACTATCAGCAAGGAAAATATACAGCCTGGCTAAGCAATCATTGATCTTATAATTCACAGCAATGTGAACCTGTCATCTTTGATTCCATACGTGAAGCGTGCTAAAGAAATAAAAAGATCCTCAGAAGTATCCACCAGAAAGATGGGGGAGGCAAACAGTAATTTAAATATTGTAAACTACACAATACAGTGAAATTCTGGCCTTTACATAGCAATTTGGTACTTTGCGATAAATTGCAGCAAAGCCAGAATTTCAGTGTAAGTACACGCAAGTCTGAAAAAAGATGATACTGACATTGTTTTGTAACTTGCACTAATTTAACAGAATTGGTAACAAAAATCAATACCAATGTCATTTATTAAATAATTCATATAATTTTAACACTAATACATTTATTTTGTGGACGATTTACATCATCTCTGTTGAAAGTAGGTCATCAGGACCTATGGGACACCAAAAAGCAACACAGGAAATTTAAGTGATCTGAAATATATAGGTTACAGAAATATTAACTACAGTAGATTTGTGAAGAATGTTCTTAATACTTTGTGTCTAGAAAGAAGCGTTCTTTTTTATAAAGAAAAGCAGGTTTCTATGAAGGATTTATATATGATTTTATATATATGAACGATTTTATAAAGAAACTAAACTAACAGTTCCTCTGATGCTGAACCATTAAGAACAGAAAAAAAATTCAAACACTCTCAGGTACTAAATCCTCATCAAAAAAAGTACAGCAGGCCTTCCATGTTAGATAAAGTGAGCCCGATAACAGATACTATGTGGAATATTGCGTAAGTATGTAGATCTAGTATGCTTTGCAGTAACATTAAAGAACTCATTGTTCAAATGCAAAGTTGCCCTAGTGATCTGATTTGCCCTCTGCAAAACTGCTGAGAGTACAACATCCATCCAGTCTCTCCAGTTTGTGACTATGAGCATGAAGCACTTTGAGATTGCTCAAAACAAACATTAACATTAGTCCCGTGACGCTCCTTCTTGACGCTACCTTCACTTAGGTAGTTTTTTAGATTCCAGCTGCAATTTTTCCTGACAACAGTTACCCCACAGGCAACAAGGCTTATAGAGTAAAGGTTGTAGAACCAGGCCCTGTACTACTGGCAATTACAAGAGGCAGTATTTTTATTCAGTTTATAAGTGGTATGTTTAATTCCAGTAAATCCAGAATTAGATAAATCAAGGAAGAATCATGATACTATCATTTGTGCAAGTGCTCAGGTGAAACTGCTTCTAGAAACATCCAGCTTATACTGGGAACACTCAGGTATTGCCAACAAAAACCTTCAAAAACATTATGGAAGCACCTTTGAAAATACTGAGGATTAGGGAAGATGATATGATTTTCACCATTTTCCTTCTGAGCCTTCGAATTGCTTTCATGATTTTCTTAATTTTTTTTTTTAAATGAGGGTCTGACATGATCTTAACATTCCAGGAGCTGGAACTTAAGGATACCAAATATTTCGCAATAATAATCAACGTGTGGCCAAGACTGCTATCCAGAGATTTTACTAGTATCAGTTACCCATTACTAGAACTATACTGTTTCATTTGCAGTTATTCTACTCTGAAGGGGGCAGGGGAGGGACGGGACACCATCAAAGTAAAAAATTTCTGTACTTCCACTGCCTATGGATGCTAGTTCAAAGCTTCCCCCTGCTTATCCTGTCATGTCATTTACCAGGCACGTCCTCAACAGTCAAAAGTGGCTGTAGAGCAAAGAAATAAACTTTTAGATCAGCACTGCAGCTTCCATTCTATCCAATGTAAAATAATAGTGCATAGGATTAACTCTGCCCAGTGTGACCTCCTTGGCTAGAGCTTTTGCAGGTCTCCTGCTGCACATTAGCCATCTCCTATTTCCCTGCTCGTTAAGTGGGAGCTGCTAGCAACAGTTGCTGTATAATTACTTACTTGATTCTGTCTAAGGAGCTTAAACTAAGAGTTGAGCAAAGAAAGCAGATTAACAATTTGAACGCACACTTAATACACAGACACACACAACCAACGAGACTGCTGGGTCAATACACGGGGCCGAGGAAATGCACTTCTGTCACTCTTGCTCCAGCAATACAGGCTTCATTTTCACTGCAGGGCAATTAAACTGCGCGAAGAGGGGGAGACAGGAGGAGACGAGCTGCAGTCACAGGCTGGGAGGAGGACTGGACACGGCTACTCCATCCCTAGCAGCCAGATTAGTACCAGAGGAGCGGCACTCAGCCTGCTCTGCCCGTCACATGCTCCCAGATGTCGCCTAGCAACAGCAAAGCCCAGAGAAAAAGTTCTCCCTCTCTCAACTTCAAATCTGCGCCTGAGACCGACTGAGGGGAGCTTATTGTGCTCCAGACTAAGCATCTGTTTCTTTCTTATAGCCTTCTGTAAATGAGTGCATATATGTACGCAAGCCTGTCCACGCATAACCCCCGCCCCCCCACAGGCACAACCTGTCTACGTGCAAGTGCCACAGCCTGTGTGCTTCTCAGCGAGAGCAACCCTAGGTACAATTTTAGTGGTCACCAAACCTGCTCTTGGAATGCAGGTGAACTCCGCTCTGCAAAACCACCCACACTTCAGTAGCAAGAAGGGCACAAAAATCGCAAGGGAAAAATGCAAAAACTCCGGGGTGATTTTTTTTTTTTTTTTTTACCTTATCCACAGCCAGTAAAGCAGTACTCACTGCAGGAAAAGCTGCCCACTTGCATCTCTCTAAAACTGTGAGTTTAGACCGTGGAGTTGCAAAGTCTGAGCTGTCCCTCCAAATTTAGCAACATTTGTGTGTTGCTGTCTTGTACAACCAGAAAAAAAGTTTGTACAAACCAGAAAAACAATCAGAAAAAACATCCTGGGATAACTTAAAACCAAGATGAAGTGAAGCTAAAGAGCCAGTGGTGTTTGTAGTGTTTTTTTAAGGCGCTACTTCCTTTTCCACAACAGAAATCAACTCCATCAAATGAYTCCTGGAAAGAGCCAACCGCCTCCCCTAGCTATTAGAAAGAACTCCTTGAATCAGCTCCTGTTAACCCTCTACTTTCAGGCACTTTCGTCTTTTTCTCATAGAAGTCCCCAGGACAGGAATGTGCTCCTTGGGGTGCAAGTCCGATTCCGGAGACGCTGGAGCATAGCGCTTACCTTGGCAACTGCCCTGCATTATGCATGCAGTGAATAATATGAGGAGTTTGCAAGCAGTTGCTGATCTTCCATCCATCCGATGGTGAGGTCCCATCTGGGCTGGGATGCTCCAGCTCCCTCAGAAACTGACTCCTCGACTCCGGGGTGCTGATCTGCACAGCAGCAGCACAAGGAGCCTGGTGTCTTTTTCTTATCCCGCTAGTTGCAGAAGAAAGGCGTGTTCGCCTGTTGAGACATCGCGTTTTCTATAAACTCCCACCCTCCAGACATTGCATAAAGCTCTTTATACCCGGCAGCCCCGGAACTAGCATGAGGGAATCAGGCACTGCTCCAGGCCCTGCAGCCACAGGCTGTCTCTGCCCCTCCTTCCACACTTTGCAGGATAGGCAAGATGCTTCCAAGTCCCTGCCTGTTGCAGACTTTATATCAGAGTCCATTGGTGCTACACTGCGTATTTTGAGTAGATCAGAGGAATTTCAGATTGCAAGTGAAATATGTCCCAGGATTTAGTGTCCCAAAGGCATGCTCCAAACAAGAAAAGCATTTTTGACAACTTTGAAAAACGTCACAACGCCTACTTACCAATGCAGGGGATAAAGCTAAGAACTTTTTATTATAATTATTCCTCACATAAATATTGTGAAAGGAAAACTGTAGGGATGAAACTTACTTCTGCACTTTCTTAGCAGATAAAATCAGTTTGGTAAAGTGCTTTGGCTGTGAATGCTTAAGATATCAGCTGGAGACACCTTACTCTGGTTCTAACTCTCCAACAGTGTGCGCAGCACATGTGAAATATCTGCCTGTGTTTTACTGTTGCATTTCAGGAATCATATACCTACTAACAAGGGTAGGACAGAGCATAGTACCACGGCAGAAAGATAAAGATACCCTAATACTTCAGGCTGGAATGCAGTCTTGGGAAAAGTGCAAACATTTTGGAGGCTTTTCTTGCAGGATCAGAAGCATCATACATAAACTGTGGGAAGTTAAATCATTATTTTGTTTTATACTAATCAGAAATAGTCTTCCACGTAGAAAATTTAGTTATGCCAAGCTGTTCCTTTCTCTGCATGTGTGCACACATACACGTGCATGTGAACAATGACTACTGTGCAAACATATCATGGGAGAAAGATGGGTCTATTTGTCTTGCAAAAGGCTTTGTCAGATTAATTTTAATGACACCACCTTTATAAATTCCATATATTGTTCACATTAGCTTCATGTTCATTACACTGCAATGGGTGCTTGCTGATGCTGCAACAGAACTTAAGCGATATTTCAAAGCATTAACTCTTCTTTTTGCCGTGGACTGCAATTTCAATTAAGGGGTAGAGGTGCCTGCATTTTTCTTGCAAAAGTTGCGGAGTAACATTGTTACTTATTAGCAGATTGTGATAGGACGCTAATCCCCCTAAACCTTTCCATAAAGGTTTTCTATCTATCCAGATAGAAAAGGAGGGAGGGGAGAAGGGGAAGAAGGGGGAGAAGGGGGAGAAGATGTGGAGCATAGGCTTTTGCAAGGTTGTGATTTATGCAGGTTCAGGGCTGTTTGGTGTAGTGGTACGACACAGCACCGGGGTCAAGCCACAAGAAACACTGGGGGCAGATCAGAATATTCAATTAGCTTCCTGGCACCTCTGAATCACAAAGAGAGGATAAGATCTCTCCATCACAAGATCCAGAGCTGCTGGGGGAGGGGGGGACCTGCCCTCTTCAAATCTCTCTCCTCCCTCCCACCCTCTCTCCTTTCACTGTAGGAGAACAGTGCTTGAAACATTCCTTTCTGCACGGAAGGACTTTTCCTATTGTTGTTTTCTTTGTGTTTCAGTGTTGCCAACTTACTGGAATTCTTGTCGTGGTTTCACAGCAAGGCTCAGGCTGACCAAACGGAACCAGCTGCGTTTGTGTATGGGGCTGCCGCTGCTCTAATCCCCCAACAACGCAGATGGGGAGGGAAGGAAGGGATCCTCAGAGGGGAGCAAGCAGATCCGCTCTCTACAGATGGGTGCCTGAAAAGCCAAACACACAAGATTGACCATACTTAATTAGAAGGGGAATTGTTTAAAGCAGTTCACACCGCAGCAACACACAGACAGGGCAAATAGCACTTGGGAGCTGCAAACCCAGCCTGGGAGCTATGTGCATTCTTCTGTCACTGCATGTTTGAGGTGACCTGGATACAATCTTTGGGAGGCACCTACCTATGTTTCACTCCCACACAGCTGGCAGCCAGAAGGTGTACTTCTGTCCCATTCACCATTGCCATTTCCACACATCTGTACTTCCCACAGGGTGGTGGGCAAGAAGGATTCTCAAACAGGAATGGTGGAGACGCTGTTGATAGTGAAGGGAAGCCCTGTGCTGAGACAGTAGGACAGGCCCTCCCCACACAATATTCTTTGCACTCAGAGGACAAAATTTGCATTCAGAGACAAATGAATGCATTAGCCCAGATGCTTCACTGCTGAAGAATGATAGTCACTAAGGAGCCAGCATAGGACAATGCTGTTCTCCGTTTACTTGATCTAAAATTTTCTTCTCTCACTTGACCGTGGCACCTCATCATCCAACCAAATGGGACTTGTCTAGTGAGACTAGAGCTGCAAGACCAGATTCAAAACACCTCAAGGCTTTACCGTAACTACATCCAAAATCACACATGTCGGTGTAACACACCTCTCCCTCTCAGCTTCCTGTTGACTAAATGTCAGCTGATTGTTTTCTGACTGAACTAGATCTAGGGATTTTTAGTCRATTATTTCAGGTTTAAAAAGATGCAGACTACATCTGTTAGAAGGTTAGAGGGAGAAAACATAGGCAATGCAGTTGTTCACTGAACTCTGCTTTTAATTCAAAATACAGTTTGGGATGTGTTTGCTTGCCTAGTTTTTGCTGTTAGCAAGCAATCAGAAAAGCTGTTAAAGGTGTAATTTAGAACAACCAACCATGTTGCTTAAACGTTAAAGATGCATTCTAAGCACTAAAGTTAAAAATTAAAAGGCTTGATTTTTGACCAGGGTTCAGTTCTAATTTAGTGTCCAAACTCATCCAATTCTTAACAGACAGATAGAAACACCAGGGTTGATGTACGACTAGATAAAGATACAAAGCTAATGGCTAATTAAAAAAAAAAAAAGAAAAAGATACATTCACTAAAAGAAACAGTGGGTCAGATCTGCACCTGTAAATTTGTCTCTTCTGAACTTCTCAGGGCTAGGATCTGCCCAGCGCATTATCCAATAAAGCTGTAATTGCCGCTGGCATTCAGTAATCTTGCGGTCAATCTGTCCTTGGATAAACCCAGGTTTTTCCACATAGAAAGCATTTTACCTTACAAGCTGTGTTTCTAACTTCACATTTAAGTTTCATCATTAAATCCTATGCCTTTATCATGACAAGTTTTTTTGTTATTTTTGTTTAATCATACTAAAGCAAGGCTACCTGTAGCTACGCCCATTTTTTGAGAGAACGCTGGTAATGACAAGTCATACAAATCTAAAGACTCTCTCTCTGTGCCTGGGTTATAATATAAGCACCCAACAGCAGCAGTTAATTCTTCAGATTTCATCCATCTTTGCTGTTCTACAATTTAAAGTGTCCCATTTCTTTAACTGAACCTCTGTTTTACAGCAAGCAACAATATTTGTGTGTGTTAGAGGCTTCCTTTCTTAACAGGCTATTAATGGCAGGAGGGTCTCTTTAGAGGTACTACTCTTGAGGCATTTCCTGCACCTAAGGCCCAATTCAGTTTGTATGAAAGCCATCAGACTTCAGGGAAAGCAGACTTAGTTGTTTTCATGGGGGTCCACAGTAGCAATGTGTATTTGGACTTCACCACTTAATCTTTCCAAGTACATGTAGTGTGAGCAGAAGTTTCCATAAACAGGAAGGTCACATTTTAGGGAATTGAGCTGCATCTTGTACAGAGAACCAGTATTGATTTCAACTCTACAACATATGGAAGAGAAAAGCAGAAAACAGCCTCGAGTTCACCAAGTTTCTGATATAAGCCACATCACATTTCACAGTATCTAAAACAATGGCAGTTATTCACCAGGGAGGTATTTTTTCCAAGGATTTAAAGAACAAACAAAAAACACCTAATCTCAAACTAAGAAAAAGAGGGCCTTAGTCGATATGGTTCCCAAACATCTAATGTATATTCATAACTAGAGCACAGATTTCCAGAAGACTGGATCAAAGGTAGATCCCCAGCCCACAAGAATGTGAGAAACATTAAACTGAGGAGATGTGAATCAGGCCAGAACAGAAATCACAGTTAGGATTGCACAATGCAGCTGGCACTGTGGCAAGAAGTTTCCTCAAGGTCTCCTGGTTAGTGACACATTACAACTTCTCTCTTTAAACCTCAAATTATATCACTGTGCCCTGGAACAAAAAGCAGTGCATGGGAACCATGTGCTTTTTTGGTAACTGCCACTGAACAAGTGAGACTAGCAAGGAGACAGTCACTAAACGAGCTTCCAAACACCCCCTGTGTATTTTACCTGCAGAACTGGGCCTGTGATGGAGTTTGACAGTAACAGCATAAAGATGAGAGAGTTTATTTACCTGGAAGGCAGAAGGAAGTGGAGAAAGATTAAACAGCTTCCAGTTGTCCCCTCCATCCTTTGGTCAGCACTGTCTGGTCCAGCCTGCAAGTCCCTGTGCCCTATCCTGGAGACGCATCCACAAAGTAATGGCAAGTATGCTTTACCCCAGCTGTATTTCTAGTTACCAACGTTCTTAGTACTTGGGTACAGACTTCTTTGGCACTTTCTCTGTCTCTGAGGAACAGAGGTCCTCATTTTGCTCCAGTTCACTGGCCCTTCAGTGCCTGCTCTGCCCTGCAAGGAAGCAACAGATGGAATTTRTACTTGAAAAGGAATGGGAGGTAAAGAGGCATTTCCAAATGACTTACGTTCTAAAAACCTTTAGGGTACTAACAAGGGAAATAGGATCGGCTGGAATAACTCTGAACACCCTTTACAAGAGCAGATTGAGCTGCTGAGAAAAAGCAAGACTGGAGTCCTTGTCTTCTTAATGTTTTTCCAACCACACTTCATTCTACCAACCAAGCCTGGGCAGCATCGCAAAACCACAACTGCACATCCCAAGAATGCCCATAGGACAGAAAATAATTACTCTGTGAATATCTATCCTGGGTTTCACTGCCGTCACGTATAAAATAAAATCAATAGAAACATTAGCATTTCACACATTTATTTAGGTGTTCTGCATGGTAATATTCACTTTCAAGGTTATGCATCTCAACACAGTATTCCATAAAGGAGAGAAACACATAGCATGTCTTTCAAAATAGGAGTCAATGTATCTTCACTTCTGAAGCCAGTAGTAACTCAGGAACAGTTTAATTACACAAGAACCTGCTGTTTTTCATAGGATGCTAACTCATTCAATATACCAGCAGACTGCTCTTGGGTAACCGATGAGGATAAAATAGTGAAGGAAAGTTCCTGCTTCATGTATTGCAGAAATGTAATAGCAAGAAACAAGAAAGAAGGAAAGAAAGTTTACCACACTAGGGAGCACTACTCTAGCTCTGCCTAGGCCACAGTCTTTTTTTTATAAGATAGGAAGTCACTTAAAACTTCTGAAGCATTCATTATTTTCTGATTTAAGACACCTGGGCCTGTTTAGCAAAACCTGAAGTGCTCATTGCTGTAACGAAAGTTGGTGGGAGCTGTGCTTTAAAGGTGTAATACCAAGTACTCTGAAACTGTGAGCCCTTGATATCTTAATTGAGGTACCAAAAAAAAAACCTGTCAAAACCAAAGGATATTTTAAACATTGATTCTGTGCATCAAATCCCTATGCATAAAACTAGATTAATCTCTCAGGCACTTTACAGATGAGAACTAGAAAAAAATCTGAGAGGAAATTAGTAAGCTGCTTCTCAGTGAAAAATAAGTAGTATAAAAGACAGCGGGAGAAAACAGTATACCATCTATCTCAGCTATAGTTACAAGTAAATACAGATGTGATGTTATAAGAGATAACACTGAGTGAACCTAGTATGAGGCAAGATTACTATGCTTTCATACATCATTCAAGCTAGAATATCCTACAAATTTCTTTTCCTCTCACTTACCACAGAGTTAGTTTAAAAACTTAATTACCAAATAGGCAACAGTATCTACCATGTGTCATATGTTAAATTATCTATTTTTGTTGGTATATATTCTCATTAATAACAGATTTGAGGCCTGTTCAGGATAAATACCTTCATAAGTGTGACTCTCGCATACTAAGAACTGTCATGTCTCGTTCTTCCAACAGCCAGGATGAAATGCTTGAGAGATCACAAAAGCAGTCCATAAAAAGCAGCTGAGAAAAGATAAATAATAAGCCTTCAGATCAGTAGTATTAATTAGAATTTCACGCCAAATCCAGGGTAATAAGAGTAAGCAAATGAGAACATGGTTTAGCAGTATAGGGGTTGCAGATGACAGATGCTCACATTTTGATATGTATTTCAGAGCGTCAGAGATTAACCATTGCCTACTTAATAGAAAAACTGAAAATACCGTCTTACTCTGTGAATTTTCTGAACAAGCCTTCCTGCTTACTGAAAAAGAGGACTAGACAGCAATAGACCTATGAAACACAGTCTTTCTGAGAACAAAGTTACTCAGTGTATGACCAAAATATAGCTGCAACACCCTGTGCATGCCAACCATTGATTTGTATACTGAGATATTTATAGGATAAATATATTTTGTTATATTAAATTAAATGGAAAAATCTGAAGAAAACAATAGCTCAAGATAATCCCCATTTTAGCAATTCTTAACTGATTGCTAAGGAACAATACCCAAAATATTTGCTTTGAAAATAGCACCTGATTCAGCGAACCTGGAAAACTACTTTGACAAGAAGAGACCAAACTCATGAATGCATGAGGTCAAAAGGATTACAATAATTAAAAAGAAACAACCTCTCTCCTCCTTGGGGGACTTGTTCACAGGAATGAGATATAGGACAGTTCAGTGAGCACAGACTTTGGTAAGCAGGGTAACTGGCTTGAGAAGTCCACCCTTCCCCCTATATCCATCTTCCCTCGGAGCTGCAGCGTTGCAATTCAGACTCACTTTTGTTCCCTCAGTTGCTCAGGTCCTCAAGAGAGCACTGACAGCTGTGCCTGCCTTACACCACAGTCCCGCAAATGCGGGGTAGAGCTCCAAATGGCAGTAGGGGGCACAACACCCTTAAACCTACTTTACTACTCATGCCAGTATCTCATCAGATTGTACTTTACAACCCAGGAGGAACAGGATAGCATGTCTGGAGAAGCTAGATCCACCTGAGCTAGGTGAGCATCAGCAGAGCATACAATGTTATTTTTATAGCCACTTCACAGAATACAGAATTGCGAGGTGGAAGTTTCCCATCAAAAAACAGCTTAATGGTGTGTCTTGTATTTTGCAAGATATCTAACTGAATTYCTCCTTCCTCTCAGCACTCATTTTTGCATATAGAAGTTATTATTGTATAATCCAGTTCCAAAATTTAAGATTTTTCCTGATTAGGATACTTCTAAAGACCTCAACACAATAAAGGGTACCTCCTGCTGTTTTACTGTTTTGAATACAGAGTGATCAACATTATTCAGGATGAGATCTTAAATTAAAACCAACAGGAAAGTTACTTTTCTGGTGCTTATCTTAAGAAATTTCAGATACATAACACTTGAGTTTCGAGTGCAGCTGCACTGCACGATAAGCTGAAGGGCATATTCAAGAAACTGGAACACATTCTTTACTCGTTTTGCGTAAATTTCCACTGGAACAGTAGTTTGTAGTTTGAAAAAATGTCTGAGAACAGAGCTATGCAACATACCCATTATAATTACTGATATCTTAGAAGGCTTTGGAGGGGTTGTTCATTGCTTTTTTTCCTCTTTAAGATAAACAATTGTGCTTAAGTGTCATTGTAAGTCAGAGCCACAAGCTATTAAATGTAAATAGGAGGTTACATACCACATTACCCTATATATTAAACCTCCTTTTGTTCCTAAAGAATGACTGTTTAATGTTTAGTCTTTCTAGAAAAACTGGAGCTATGTCACTTTGTGTCAGGCACTTTAAGAGATACTAATGAAAATGCCCTAGGTCCCCATAATCCTTTGTGGCTGATTAGGTACAGTAGAAGAAGTTGTTTCATTAATTTGAAGGCCATGAGCTTGAACCTTCATATTGACCTGAAAGTAATGTTTTATTCATATTGTAGTGTTGTAGTCAAAACTCCAGAAATAATTAAAAGGACAAGCCTCAAACCTTAGACCTTTGAATTATGAAGCTGGATACCCAGTTAATTATTGCACAATGGAAAAAGGGGAGTGGGGACTCAGCAGTCCTGATATATTACTATTGCCATCTACCTGTGAAAAGCTGACGGATGATCAAGTACATACCAATAAGTATGTCTTCAACTCCCAAAATGTTCAGATGATTTCCACAGGTCACAGCTATAAAGCTTTCTTCTGGATTAAAAAAAAAACTTTTAGACATTAGGTTAAATTCTGGCTCCATTAGACTAACAAGGGAAAACTCCAAAGTTCAGCAGTTTCAGCTAAGATTCATCAGCAGTCAGTGACCAGCTCCCCATAGCTATTATTCAAACGAAACACAGGACACCTAGATCTACTGCAGGAAGAAAAGAAGGTATTTTTCAAGAAAAGATGACAAAACCCCATGCCTGACTTTAGAAACTAGATATCTAGCTGTCCTAGATACAAGTAGGAACTCATTATAGTCAATAGTCAGCTTCTCCACTCAACCTTTCAGACAATCAGTCCCCTGCATTTTTATTAGCTGTTGTTTCTGAGTGGTCTTCAAGGTTTGTTACCTTTCAAGCATAAGAAAGTAATTCAACCTGAAGAGCAAAGGCACGTATATAAGAATGGTGAAGTTCTCATTTAAAAAGCTGTCATCATCCGACAGGCAGATGATGATACTAAGAAATGCTGAAGACTAATGAATAGAAACTCTGCTGATCCATGTTTACCTTACTTTCCAGCAGAAGTAGATCCCTCTCTCTTTATATCCAGCAATCAAAGAAACCTAGTGAAAATTCAAGACAAACATTTACATCCTCAGTAATCAACATAGACATCCCACACCATCCTTGTAATATGATTTAGTCATATCTGTTCCCTTATTCACCTCATTGCCAATAATCACTGTTGATTCCATCTTGCCTGGGCTTTGACAAGTCTCATGAATGTAGTAATACATTAGCTTTAGATGAGCTTTTTCATATTTTACATTAATTCTGATAAGTGAGCTTCAATAAAACTCACAGAACACATTCAAAATACATGAAACTCTTCTCATGTTTTACTGACATATTGATCAAGTTGCAGTACAAGATATAAGGTCCGATTCACAACTATGAAGCTGCTGGTTTGAACTAATTTACCAGTATAAAAACCTCATACAAACGGAATATGTTTTAGGGTCACCAGAGCAGATCGTACTCCAGACCACAACTAGAGTGCATACCAGGAAAAGATGAAGGTACAACACTATAGCATCTATACTTTCCTAGTTCCCAGTGATCCCTGGACAACTATGTATGTATGAGATAGAGCAGTTTGTTGACTACTTACTATGCCTGTGATGTTTAAATCCCCGTAAACCAGGATTAGGAAAGGACAAAAGGTACTTTAAAGCCACCTGTCATCATCTCACACTCATCCTGAGTTAAACACAGTGAAAGACTAAGGATTTGTGGGCAGTTTTCCATTTTAGTTTGACCTTTAGGTTTTAACAGTATAATAATCAGGTTAAATTAGAAGAAAGCTATTCAAAATATCATTCTCCCTGGGATTCAGTTAAGGGTTAAAATATAAGAATAAGGGATTTCCTGTATTCTAGAATACCAAATAAAACCATTATTACTTTTGAGATTTAAAAACCTGTCACAACTGACCAATTTCCACAGGGACACAATTGCACTCCATGCCCTCAGTCATATGCTGCACGAGATACTTTTTTTTTTTCCCATAGAAAAAAGTAGTTTTCCATGGGTCACATTCCCAAAATCAGGCTAAAGAATCTATCATCGCTGCTCATGTTTCACTGTTTCTAAATATAGAGGACATAAGGATATTTCAAGTAATGCTTTTCATTAAAACTTAGTATCTAGGACCCTAATCATATTTTTACACTGTTCCATCCAATTAACTCTTCATCCTCATTGAACCTTTGGGTGCCACTATCAAATAAGCATATAAAATTATTCTCATAATTGTTTTATTGCTAAAGCCTGAATAATAAATGCACTGGACACCAATATTTCCAGTATTTTTAAGTAGTCTAGATATTAATATATACTCTGATTTTTATGTATGGACATGCAGAGATTCTAAATACAAAATTTAAATGCTAACTCCTGCTCTGGAAAACACAGTAATATATTAACTGATGCTTGCAACCTACTTACACAGATTTATGATAAAACCATTCTGCTATCATAGCAATTGCTAGGTAGCTAAGTTCCATCTGTTGCTTTCAAAATTTCAAAAGCCAGTACTACATTTTAAAGAATTATTAGCAGTGTCTAAAAACCAGATAAGCATTTGTAGGATAGGAAAATCCGGTCCACACATTAAGATTTCATTCTGGTATCAAATCACTACTAGAAAACTAGCCTCCAAGCTACAAGATACTGGGATGATTTACAGGGGCYATGGGAGTCAGAAACCTTTTTTCCCCTCCTTCCTCTTGCTACCCTTCTTCCACGGCATTCCCCCACCCAGCTGTTGGGCAGGGCACAATCGTAAACAGCTCTTACGACATGCATTATGGCTACAAACAACCCAGAAACACTGCTGTATTTCATGCAGTTTAATTGAAAATATCTTCATTGGGTTTGATCCATTTTGTATTTGTGAAGAACAAGAGTAGGCAAATGTGATGTTGACTCAGTGTACAAGTTCAATTATACCAGTAAATTTTACAGAAAAGAGCATAGAACTAATCCAGTGTTATTTTAGATGATTTGGGGAAAGGAGTAAGGAAGAAGAAAAAAATGTGGGTGCATCTTCCAGTGTCTCCACCATGGCCCATTCTCCCAGGTGTGCTCAGTCTGAACATGCTATATAGCACAGAGACTCTCATACCAGATTCCCAAAGAGAAGTTTTGCCCTTGATTTAAACACCTACAGGAATACTGTATTTGTTACATTTTTGATACATTGCTGGCACAGCTGCTTGCTGAAGCACAGAATCAGCTGACAATAGGCTGTATTGAACCTTCTGCACAAAACAGTTCAATATTTTCAGGGACTTCATTACACACTATTGCTCTTGTAGCACCTATGTAACTCATTGCTCAGTCTAGAATCCAGTCACAGAAGGGAGAGGCGAAAAATAAATGCAAATCACTATAAACAATTTGAATACACTAAATATTGTTTTGGTGGTTTTACCCTACAAGATAATAAAATATTCTCTTTTAATTTTAATGTCATTTTGTTCTTTATGTTTGCATTCCCCTATCTGCCAAACAAAGCAGAGATCTTTGCTACTGTCACTTGTTTCCTTAAGATAAAAAAAATACATTGGTGAGGAGGATGAGAGGTGAAGTTTTGTGGGCAACAGTAGCATTTACATTTTCAGACTACTTAAGTTTGCGACTCTAATAGTTTGTTGAATTTAGTTTTGGTTTATTTAAACTACCTGGCAGAATCCTCTCAGATTTTGGTTTGCGGTTCTTTAGTATTTGGTTTACACAATTTTCCACAGAGAATGAATGACAAAAAGGAGCCAACAGAATCTTGTCTAGCAACTCAATTGCAACATCAAAAAAGAGCTGAGTTTCACATGCACGTTTGCAGAAATGAGCCCTATTTTCCTTGAATTTGAATCTGCATTGTGATATGCTAGAAGCTGACTCAAATTCTGCAACTAGTGTCTGCTCCTTTTCTCTGCAAATTTCTTCAGGTGAAAAAGTGGGAGATGGTTGGAAGGAAGCCTGGTTCTTTTAATCTTATCTAAGCACTCCTGAAAGGAGTTACAGCTGAAGATAAGAGATGTTGAGTCACATGCTTTTTCTGCCTGAGAGTTCTTATCATGTATAGGGAATGATCCCATTTCTACAACACCAATTTTAAGCTACTGCAATTCCAGCATCTTTACAAGAGATGTTCCTGATATGCACAAATATGAAGAGAACCAGGCATAGTCATAACATTTAACCGTGACAGTAAAATTAGGGCTACCATCTACTGCCACTGCAATGCCAAGTAAAAAAAATAAAAGCCATGCTTGGCCTTTGAAGTGATCTTTACTTCAACTGCCCCTGGCTAAAAGGGTTTAAGGGGAGGAGGAGAAATTTTTCCTGATCTCTGAGGTGACATTTAACAGACATGGGAAACAGACATGGACTGCAAGGGTCCACTCAGGAAGGCCTATGGAATGAATGACTTCTAAAAGCAAATAAAATAGTAATGCATTCAGTACACTTAACATCTCATTCTTTGACAAAGGACTTCTTCCTTCTTGACTTTATCTTCCTCTTGATAGTAACCATTACCAACAGGGCTGAGATGGACCAAATACCTGACACAGTGAAGACTGTAGGAAAGAAACACACAATACTCAAAGAATCTTACATCAAAATCCTTGTAAAGTCTGCAAATTCCTCCTGCTTGCATTTGGCAGAGTAACTGTCCTAACTATGCCACAGCATGCTTTATAATATACAATGATCAGAAGCAGGAGCAACCGCTTCTAGTTCAGGTAACTTCACTTTTTTTTTTTTATTTTAAAATCCTTCCACTAGAACTTTATATATTTAGAGTGGAGTAAGAAGTTCTACTCCATACCAGAGTTCTCAAGAGGTTCTCAAGCCAAGGAGGCAAGAACGTCTAAGATCCACTGCTTTGCACCACATTACAAGCACTACAAGCAACAGGCACTGCAGGTATAAGTGATTGCTGCTTTGTCTAGGTCAGGCTTTGTGAGCATGCAGAAAAAAACACATACCACTGTTTCCTTCAACCTAGCCTTACTGCATCATCCATTTTCTCCCAATTCCCAGTTATAGCTCAGAATCATCATCCCAGAACTCAGCAACCTCTACAGGCATGTGGTAGAGGTTCCATTTATATAATTATATATAATTATATAACTTCCATTATATAATTCATGGAAGTAGGTTTGAACCGTATTTTGGGCAGTTCTGTCCCACAGAGCCCCTGGCATCTCTAATCTCTACAAACTAATATGAAGCAATTAAAGATGCTCCACAAAAAAGCCACTAATGTGTAAGATATGTTCTCTGCAGCTGACATGTCCACATAAAAAACTGCCTAGTTAAACATAAAAGACGCAATGAAGATGCTTCAGGATCCTGCTCACAGAAGGTACTTCGATGTTCTAATATTCAGCTAGCATGTATTTGAAGTTATCTCAGTTCAACATACAGTCCCAAGACTATAAGAAATCCAGCACTAAAAAGTTTCTTAACTTTTAACTGTGAGGAACATTCCTTGCCGCTTATGTCAGCTTTGTCAGTACTACCGCCTCACTCTTGAAAAGCAGTTTCATCAGGAAAAAAACCTTCCTGAAAACATAAGCAATAAATGCAGGCACTTAAAAGAAGTGGGGGAAGGAGCAGACTGTTAGGCTACCTTTGGATCTCCAAAAAGACAGGAAAGATGAGCTTGTAATTTGCTCATTTTGGAAAGCTTCTGAAATTAATTTTGCTTAACTAGTATTGTCTCTTTACGCATTCCCTTGAATTTGATTACACTTTTCTAAAAGTCTTCATACTCTGAGACGATTCAAAACAGAATTAATTTTAACCTTGAAAACATCACAGAATATTTGGAATCAGCATTTTAATTTCAGCTGAATCACTAATAGTCTGAGCCCCATTCACAAACAGAGCTTGGCAAAACTCATTTACTACTATTTGATGTTCCCTAAGTAATTTTTTTATCTCCCTGTGTCTGTCAGGTGGACATATGGACAACATAAGGAAATGTAATATAGCCTTAGACATTTATTGTATATGCAATATCCAAAGTTCAATTAAGAATAGCATGTCTACACTCTCTTCCCAAGGTTATCTTCAAAAACACACTTTATTTTCTGCAGTGCAGAAAAATTGAAGCTTTTCAAGTGGTTTTCAGAAGAGAAGGCTGAAGGTCTGTCACATGAGATTAACTCTAAAAAGGACTAAGTTCTTATATAAAGGAAAAGTGCATGCAAAGGGCAGTAATATACTAAGCAGGCTAGGTTCACTAACAAAGCCTGTATCTCAGTCATTCCAGCAGGCAATGCTATTCATACAAAAGATCTTACCCCGCCCTTTTTCTCTACTGCAAGGACACCTCCGGTAGCCCACACTCCATTACAGGCCAGTGCTTCCTCAGCAGTTACTTATGATAGCACTCCACGGGTCAAGGAGGAGGAAAGATCAGCTATTCCCATCTACATATTTCTGATCCATAGGTAAAGTGCAATGCCCAAACAGACCATTCAACAGAAAAACAAAACTATAAAACCACCACATTACATGTTTTGGTCTCTTTTTGAAGCAAAGTGGCTATAGTCACAGCACTATTACTCTACATGACAGATCAATTTCCTGAAGTTTTCAAAAAAGAAGTATGTTAGTCGTAGTACTGATATTAACAGCCTTGCTCTTTCAGTCATCTCAAAGCAAATCTCTGTAGTCAGCAACGCCCACAAGACGTTCATACTTGAGTCAAGACTGACACCCAGTGGCCATATCTTTTAACAGATTTTTTTTGGCGTGCCAACCTGGTTTTTAAGACCTGAGATTCCACGGTGAGATTCTACTCCAGACCTTCAGCCTTCTCTTCCGAAAACCACTCGAAAAGCTTCAGTTGTTCTATAGCATACATAACATAAAAATAAATCAGCTGAAAACTCACACTATATATAAACTTACTTGTTTCTGTAAGAGCCTCTAACAAGTCAGATGTTTTGTAGCACTATGCACACACATTTAAAATGTTTAGAATACCACAGGCTTTAAAAAACGTAGAGAATCTAGTCCCACCTCTCTAATCATTATGGTTGATAATACCAGAAGGAGAGGAGAAAGATGTTTTGATATTAAAGTACTGTGGTAGGTTAACTACTTCAGAAATGGACATCTATTTTCTGTATTTCCACATAACCCTTTTTACAAGGATTACAAACTGTAAGCATGGGATTAGATTCAAGTATTAGTGATTAATTAGTGACTGATTTCACTTGATGCAGTATTAATAGACAGGTTCTAGCCACTGAACTTCAATCTAACACCAAAGTAAGTAATTTTTTGTGGAAGTAGAATACAGAACACACGTAAAATGATCATCACACATGGAAAAAATGAGTTTACTTTCTGTATCTCTTGCTTCATTTATTTCAAAAGCATCGATACCATAATAAACAAGTCTATTTTGATTGGAGGAGTATCATTAAATCTAACTGAGAGATAGGTAAGTCATGTACTTGTTTGTGAGATACTTCAAAATAAAAAGACTTATTTTATTCTCCCTCAGAGACACCATCTGTTATGATTTTGTCCGTGCATGGTGCCTTGACAGGCGTAATTATATAGAGTTAAGGTTTCAGCTTATCCAAAGATGGTATAGCAGAGTTTTGCGATACTAGCAGCAAGTGCCTTCTTTATCATATGGTTTGGTGTTACTGTTTTACCAGCTAAACCACCTGAGAATAATTTCTTTCAGAGGCACTAGGTTTTCCATCATACCTAGTGAAAACTTCAATATCCTGAAAAGTCTGAGACAAAAGTCTCTGAATTTTGAGTCTGAGCTAAAATTAATCTTCCTCAGACAGTATATTCATTTCAAGAATAGTAATAATATCTTGAAATAATTTGTAATCCTATTTGGAGGAGATGATGCAAATTAAATCCTCTCTCAAAATCATTTTAGATGGAAGATGAATGCTGCACATGATGCCAGTTATGAAGTGTCAGTTGCTTGATCTGAAGTATTTCAGCTTCCCATTTGAATAGTAATAGGAGAAAGTAGCAAAGGCACAAACAGGCTACCAGGAGAATTTTCTTTATAGTACAAGCCACATCATAGCATTCTGAGTCTATGGGATTAGGGTACGTGATTTGCAGTGCAGAATCCAGAAGAGCTGCTGCTGAAAAGATACCCAGTTCAGCAATAGCACAGGATAGTACTGTGGTAGCATCTATGCATTCAAATAATATCTGCAGGCAGCTCAATCAGATCACCTGCTGAAACACAAATCACTTTGAAACAAGTCATTCAGAGTACCAGTAGTTTTTGTCAGAAATTTCTTCTATTGCTCCTTAAAAGGCATAGAATAACACTTAGCATGCAAATTTATAAAATACTAGCAGTCACAGAAGACTGGAGTCTACAATTTAGTGTCCATACCATTTATATCTGGTGCAAAATGTTACATTCACTTTTACTCTATGTAAACTGAGTTAGAAGCTTGCTATTAATAGCAGTAAAGATGTAAAGATCCTTTTTGTGTAGCAGCTATTCTTTCCTGCATTGGGTCCACGTCTGTAGCCAGCAGTGGCTGATAACCTACAGCAGAGATGATATGAGCCAGAAGCGCATATACATGGAAAAGTGCAAGGACACATAACATGAGCTCAGTAAAACAGAAGGTTTTCTCAAAGGTATTCCTTTTGTCCTCCCTGTTCTTGGAGTAATGTACACAAGCTGAAAACTTCTTAACACTGTCCCACATTCACTCAGTGCTTACATGTAAAGATAACCCAAATCATTTTGAATCCCTAGACCATTTTTATTCAGTAGCCAAATATCCTCATCTTCCATAAGCACCCAAGCCATTGATATTTTCAAGGCACCTTGTAACTGCTCTGGTACTAATCTCTGGACAGCTCTGGAGACAGGGAACATTCTGCTGTTCCCTTTTGGTACCCAACAAGGCCTCCATAGCCTGAACTGAGGGAGGAAACACCAAACACCCCTTTAAGAGTGATGCTCCAATCATGTGCACAAAGAACATCTGAGAAAGTACTTGAAGTACTTGGAAAAATTACGTCCAAGCTTTTTTTCCTATCTCTACACTTCAAAGGTAAAGCAGCTGACTTTCACTATGAGGTAAGGCCTTGGAGTTAAGTAAATACTATTCTGACTAGAGTTGACAATAATATAGTTCATGTGGCAATTAGAGTAWCTAAAATCATGCTTACCTTCAGACTTCTTGGTATCTGGTAGTTTTAATAATGAAAAAGAAGGTGTAGGTGAAACGTCTTCTTCAAGTTGTGCTTGCATACATTATTTAACATTTGACTTACGTACTTGTAAAGCCATGCCATCCCATTTTAAATTTCACTTAAATTAACATAAGTTACAAATAATATATGTTTTTATGTATTGTTAAAGAAAGAGGATACATCAGTTTGTTGCAAGGAAGAGCCTTACCAATTTTTTTCTTCTCTGGCATATGGAGCTAACAAGTTCACAACTAGCCTAACACATTTCTTTGAATTCAGGAGCTTCAGCATGAATAGCTGCAAACTTAAACAATATAAATTTAAAAATTTCTTACTGAAACAAAAATATTGTTGAAACAAACCCCACCATCATTAATAGCTTAGTTTCTATAGCCATCCTCAGAGCCAGAAAAAAGGTCTACTTAAATTTTTGCTAGGCTAGATACAAAGGATTACAGCAGAATATATTTTGACTGGTAGATGTTTATAGAGAATTATGAATGTCCGTCAATATGACTATTCTTACCTAAAGGAACCAATTATTTTTCTTCACTACAAAAATCCTTGTTATACCACCATTGAGTGTGTTACACCACTTTTGTTAATACTTAAGCATTTAAAAACACAGCCTCCTTCCCTCAGCTTCACACTGCAGACTGTATTCCTTCACTCCTACAGAGGATTTTATGGCTGTATCAGATGCTTAAGCAATTTAATAAGCCAACTCTGCAGTAGGAACTAAGTCTCTATTGCAGAAAGCCACTAGTCGTTTTGTCCCTCACACTATTCGTTGTGTCCATTCCTGGGGAAACAGTCCTCTCAGGTTAAATGGACTTCTGCCTCCCAAACTCAGGAGGCCTTTACAGTAGCTGCTGAGAAGAGCCAAGCTGCTTGCCCTCAGAAGAAGAGTTGTGTGTATGTAGAGGTGCTGCAGCAGTTTCAGCTCTGTGTACCAGTTTAGCGGCAACAGGCAATCAGACCTTGCTTTTAAAAATTTTTGTTGTTTCCCCTTGGGCAGAACTGCAGAGGCCGCTGAGCAACCCCTGCCGCCCGTCAGCAGGGAGCCGGCGACGAAAAGCCGACACCCGCCCGCCCCGCAGGGCTGGAAACTACGCTTCCCGGCATGCACTGCTTCGGCCGCCGCCGAGCCCGCGCCTCGCGCGGCCCGAGGCGCCGCTTSCCGTACAGGCCCCTCGTGGCCGCCGCCGGGCCGGCCCGTCAGGGAAGTCCTGGGGGGCGGCTCCTGAACTCGGGCCCATCTACTCGCTTTTCTTGCGCGGTCTAACGCAATTTAGCTTTTACCAAGTTTCATTTTATCCCCATGCATCTTAACCCACCTTCTATAATGCCTCTACTATGCTAAAGTCCTGTAACAGATACAAAATCAGGTGCTGAGCTTAAAGACCTTTTTTAAGGCTAAACAGCAAGATTCAGTTGTCTTGGTGCTCCAAATATTTAAGAATAGACAGGATTAAACACTGCCTACTGCTGTCAGTTGTATCTGTGCAATACCATTCAATAATAATTGCATTTCATTAAGCTCTTAAATTGCCAAGCCATAATACGGACTTTCTGCAGCTAATGTGTACCTACATGCAAAAACATATCTGTGGAGCATGCTACAGGCACACCTGAAGGAAAGAGCTGTTAGAACACCATATAAAATGAATGACTAGGTCAGAGTTCCTCCTAACATTGCTCCACAGAAGCAACTCTGTGCTGTTTACATTCTGCTATTTGCAAACATACATTTAAACATACCTTTATTAAAACCTCTGAATGAGGTAGAGTTTTGCTAGTTTATGAGAGTGACGACCTACCCCTGGCTCCAGTAGCATAGCGTTTAGTCACAAGCAAATGCTGTGTAATAGGGCTGATGTTTCACACAGGGCTCACTRAGGGTGTTGTGAAGAGCTATGGACGCCCGCTGGCATTCAGATGCCTACCAGCATTTGTGCCAAGCTCCATCCCCAGGGCAAGGGGCAGAGGGGCTCCCCAATGGGATAGCAGAGCAGGGTCTCTCAGCCGGGACCCATCCCACTGCCCCCAGCAAGAGAGCTGGGCAGGCTGGGGGCAGCCCCAGCCCAGGGTATCGGGCACCTCTATGGGGACAGGACAGGATGGGACATCAGCCACACATCAGCATGTGCAGGCAGGGCTGTGACAGAGCCAGTGACCAACATCCCACAGCACCCCTAGGGCCAGGACTGATGGCCTCAGGCTGAGCTGAAATAGAGCCCCCAGACCCATGGGTAGGGGTGTGGGTGGGGGTATCAGGTGAGGCTGGTCAGGACCATTAAGGCTTATTAGTGCATTAAGGGCTATGAGAGCTAGTTTACTAGCACAATTACTGCTATGAGTACTACTGCTCAGAATCTAATGCATACTTGTATAAACACTTTCAAAAATCCATAGATCAAAAGATGCAAATTCTGACATTTATGCAAGTTGAGAGTCATACTGACAACAATGGTTGTAAGATAAATGTCTTTTTATAACACTATAAATAATCACCTCTCTGAAAGACAAAATCTATTCCCAATATTAAAAGGATTACAACTTTATAACTGTATGGAACTTGACTTTTTCTATCGAATCTCTATCATTTTCATCTGCAAAATACTGTGTACTACATACAGCAACATGCTTTAACTTCCTAAATATATTTCCAGCAGAGTAACTCCTTTTCCAGTTATCAGACAGTATCTTCTCTAAATGTGCTAGGTGAGATGAAAGCATCTGCTTTTTACTGCAACTCCATCAAAATATATGAGCTTCCACTCCTGAAAAATGTAATTACTGTATTTAAAAAGGAATAGTGTAAAAGAGTTTTGCATTGCTAATTATAGTTATCATGCTGTTGAAAATCAGGCAAGTGAGAGAAAAGACTTGTGCAAAGTATACTTTACAATAAGAAGTAACTGAGATGCAACAGCAAATTCATAATAATTACTTGTCTAAGTACGTTTTCATTGGCACCAATACAGCAAATCAAATCTTTAAGATTTGGTTTAGTTTTAATTTTAAGAGTATTCTTGATCTAGTCAAATGTTCAATATCATCAAATGTTCAGTCAAATATTTAGTATGTTAAAAATGTATCTGTACTCTTATTTATATGCTTTCATTCCCTTGTTAGTCTGAATGCTACAAATGCTTTTGAAAATAACTGTTACTCATGTAATGTGTTTAAATACTTAGGCTGTTAAGGTGGAAAATATCTCTTAGTGAGGGAAACTAGAAAGGAAAACTATTAGAATAAAAGTAGAAATAGGCAAATATCTTCAAAACAAAACAAAAGCTAATATACTGATATTACATACAGACAGATTATGAATATTTACTTACCACCAAAATGCTCAGAGTGACTTTTGGCTGTATTGTATGGAGAGAAAATGGGAAAGTACTGAAGACAGCCTCCTCCCTTCTATGACTCGTTAGAGTTTAAGTTTTCGTGCTGCACCTCTGAAAAATGTTGCAGAAGAGCAATGTGAAAAAAGAGGGAAATGGAGAGCCAGGTTCATACCAGCTGCAAAAGAGGCAGCCATGTTTACCCCTCCAGTCCCAAAGAATCATTAGAATCTGTTGGGAGCTACACAAAAAGTAACTCTTTGCTATCAAAGACCTTGCTTACAGCATTTTCCATGACAGTGAGTTTAGATGAAAACACAATAAAGCTGATTTGCTTTGATAAGCTCTTTCAGACTACATACTCAAGATTTGTACCAAAAAGCAAAGATAAAATCCCGGCCTCGCTGGAATCAATAGTTCTGCCACTACCTTCACATACGCCAAGATTTCATTATAGATTTTTATAAGACTATGCCATTAAGAGATAATTTTTCATATAGAATAATCAGGTTTTGTCACAGATCATAGGTCCACATTAAAAAAATTTTAAAACTGCAGCCACAGCAGTTGGCAAATAGAAGTCAGTTTGTCAAGATTTACCATACTCAGCTCACTATTCAGCCTTGAATGTCAAATCCACTAAAATACATTTTGCAGTCAAAAGGTGAAATAGAGGTTTCTATTTTGTCTTTCTTCAGATACAATCTTCAGTGAAGTTTTGATTTTTTAAATTTTCTTGTTCTGTTACTTTGAGTATTTAAACTTTGGAACTGTTTTTCCTAAAATTCACACATGTGATACAACTTACAGGACCGTGAACTACATTCTTTATAACATTGCTCTTTAATATCAGGATTCAACATATTGTAAATGATGTGCTTTCATTATTTTACGAGTTCAAGTCAGGTAGGTTTTTGTTTCTTCTGGCACTTTGGTCATGTACTGGCATGTATAGTATAATGAAATAAATACTCTTGAAATACCATTACAGCATGATGCAGTCAGGTTAAATGGTCAAGACTATCTTGAGGCCACGAAACACTAGAAGAAGATTGTGTGAAATGTGCGTATTTTTAACAGTTCACAGCAGACAAGATATGTGCATTATTCACACTGAGGTGGCAAAAAAATGGAAACACATTTCAGAAGCATCATGTCAAGCTCTTTGGGACAAAAAAATCACCATCAGAGAAGATGAAAATCAGAAGCATGTTCTGTCTGTTTCCATGCTGCTCCCAAAAACTGGCCTCCCTGTTGGTTGTGTATTTCTTTAGCATATAGAAGTATTCAGATGGTATTTTGCCAGCTATGCTTACTCCATCTCCAGTCCTGTCGCCGGCTTGTTGGACAGCTGAAGAAGGACTAGTCAGGGCTCTGTCACATTTTAGTAACATGATATCACACTAGAAGACATTAGTTAATCCAGCTTAATAGAAATTACTCAAGGCTTCTCAATAATGTACTGAATTTTGCTAAACAATGGATGAATTGGTCACAGTTGAGCCAGACCAGGCTGTAAGAGAGGTACCCACAGACAGAGGGGAGGGATAGACAAAGAAGAGAGCACCAGGAAAGAAGTTTGGAACAGTCAGGCTTGCTGCTACTTCTGCCCATTGGGAAGTGATAGTGAGGGCTGTTGCTGACACAAGAGGCCATGCTATACCACAGCAACTGGCATCTCTAAGCCCCAATTCTTCATTCAGTGTCCCTTCAAAGTGGCGTTGCAACCTCATGTAGTTCTGAAGCTATCACCACCTATGCAATGGTAATGGCAGTGACAAAGGGGTATAATATCACTTTGGTTTCCCTTCTTAATAGTGCTTAAACACACTCACTTGCAGAAAGAGTGTATCTTTCTTCCTGATATCTCTTCTCATGGTTCTAAAATGATAAGGAATTTCCTTTGATTGAGTATAGCCTATTTAGCTGTGGTTTTAAATAGCTCTCATATACCCCTTTATTCTTTGAAAAAATGTTAGGCTTCATTTCTCAGATTGAAATACTGAGGTCAGACGGCTGAGAACACTTGGATTTCAAACAGTGATGGAAAAAATCCAAAGATCTGGATATGCAGCAATATTTGTGACCTCAGCTTCAGTTGGTGCAATTGTAACATAGCCTTTATACTCATTTCAGTCTTTGACTCCTGCAAAGATTACCAGTCTTAATGCCAACTACTGTCATGTTGGAAGCATATGTGAGCTGGGGTAGCTGGGCCCAACCTAAGTCAACTAAGTACGCAAGTCTGTAGTGTCATCTCCCAGAGACATCAAAGATACTTAAATATGTTTAAATAGTGGGTGAATAGAAATGTAATTAATTGTGTGCTGAAGCATCCGATGTCTGGATTCCTTAAGATAAAATATGAAACTTTCTTCTTCCTTTACAAAAAAAAAAAATTAATTGAATTCTAGCAGTGAATTTATAACATTTAAATGACAGCACAAATGTTCCTAATCATAGCTTTTAAGACACTTATTCTATTTAAAAAATACATACAGTGTAATGCCATTAAAATGTTAAATAAGCACTTGGTAAAGTTTGTAGTAAATGAGGCAAGAAAGCTTGCTGTTAATTTTTATTTTTAAGAGTTTTCTCAGATGCATCAATGCATACATACTTTACATTGGTATAATTTAGGTTTTGATAAACTGTCACCATAAGAATAGTGTAGGTATTGAGAACATCACAACTTCAGAAGACTGCAAGTCTAGAAGTGTACTGTATGGTATGTTACATACCTGGAATTCTGAACAGAATAATACCATGCATCCCAAGCAAACAGGTATAAAAATGTGGAGGCCCCACTAAGCTTTTAAAGTTGCACCTGGAMAAAAAAAAAAAAAAAAAAAGAAAGAAAAATTTGTCCTGAGGGTAAACATCATTCATTAATAAAAGAAAATATCCTGAAGCCAAGAACTTGCTACTAAACATACAAGCAGAATAGTTACTTAATTAAGAAATTATTTGCCAGCTATGTTTTAAGGTAGGAATTAGCAGTGAAAATGAAAGAATGACAATGTTTTGCTTATGGGAGGCACACAATCCCAACCATAGTTAACATGCTTTTTCTTGCTATAATTAGATTTTTTCTCAGTAAGATTTAGGGGCTATGTGAGATTTATTATATCTATTTCGGTTAAACACCATATTATTTGTATTCCCTAAAGGGCAAAAAATTGCCTTTTCATTCCTTGCCTTAATCAAAATCTAAATATGTCAGTATAAGCATGGAAAAGTAAAAGTGGCTGAAGAGAAAGAAACATCAATTCTTTCCAACCTTGAAAGAAGATTCTTTCTTAGCTGTAACTGTATCCCAAATAGCTGTATCTCAGCTAGTTTCAGCTTAGTTAAGGATGAGCAGCCAAACAATACGTAGAGTTAAACTTCAGCCATCCTAGTTGACCAGTTTAGCACTAATTATGGGCAAAGATGGAAAACAGAAAACAGGGTTAGAACCATAGCAAATGGCTTCAGCATCCAGCTGCATTGTCCTACCCGTCCCTCCTGCCTATTTAATTTGGAGCCAAAGATGCATCCTTTCCCCACAATCCCTTCAGCCTCCTTGGCTGTGACTGTCATAAGTGCGCTGAGCTGGTGGACACTTAAGATAGAAAGGAGGACATCAGTTAGCATTGGGTCTTCTTTGTGTGCMTGTAGGTGGAAAATGATGGGTCCAAGGTATGTATTTCTGTGGAAAAGAGCTACTTGTTTAATATGTTCATTTGTAATGCAAAATCTTTCTGAGGATATTTGAAGAATTAGGTGACAAACTGCAGTCACTGGTAAAAGAGATAGCCTTCAGGATCCATAGCCACCTAGCTTAGGTTTTGAAGGCATCATACTATGTGTCAGTCCTTGTTCTCTAACTATTACAGTCTTTGAAAGGATAGGTGTGACAGACAAGCCTGGAGAAACTGTTCGGCTTTCAGACTGGTGTGTCTTTTTTGACCTCCTCACACTGGGCAATCTCACCAGCAACTGAAATTTCAGTTGGCCCAGTCCATGGAACAGTAAATATCTTTCTACTGCAGCAGTAACAGGAATCCCTCATTATGAAAAGATTCATTTAGGTCTGAAAGGGATCCCATAGACATGGACCACTATGATGATGTTGAAAACATGATGCCCAGTACCAAAAGCTGCCTTGCCAAAGCATGACAGATATGCAGAAGTATGGGGGTGGAAGGTGTGTGGTAGTGATGGGAGAAGAGAGTGAACACAACTGGGCTGGTGTGTAGGGAAGTGTGTTTGGGTGAGAACAGTCATCTTCAATACGCATGCAAGTATGGATGAGGATTAATGTGTGGAAATGGCTGTGGGGGACTAAACCTAGGATGCATGTGCATAGCCTGGGGAGGAGGAGAAGTGGGTGGGTGCCGAGAAGGGGGAGGCAGGATTGCTGTTCTTCCCCTTTCTCCTTGCCTCTGTCTGCTGGCTCCTCCTGACACATGACACCGATTCTCACAGGAGCTTGCAGCCCAACTTCTCTGTCCTTCCCTCACACAGCATCCAGCACAGGGAGGACAGCGCAGCTGCCAGCGAGCCCAGGGCAGCATCCTGCATCTCTGCAAAGCCTTTTGCTTAGGAACGTCAAGGTAAGGACCCCCTGCCCTCTCTGTGTCTGTGGCCACCAGAATTCCTGCCCTAACCTAGCAGGAGCTGAGAAACCCTGCAGACGGCTGTGTTAGGGACTTCTGTGAGATGCTCAGTCCTGGCAGGTTCGTTCTTGCCACTGAGCTGCCTTTTTGCTACGCATTGTGCCTACGTGGGGAGAGCTTGCAGGGACATGACAATGAAACCGAAGTGGGGCAGGACTGACTTGTCAGTCCCTGAGCAGCCTGGGAGCTCCGGGTGTGTCTATGAGCCCAGGACAAACAGCTCCGGTCCCAGTCCTATCGATAGGTAGCTGTCGAGCCTGGGCTCAGCCCACATGTGCCCAGGGTTGCACAGCAGGTTCATGCCTGGACAGCACCCTCAGGCCATGACTGTTCCTCTGTAGGACTGATGAGGACAGGGAGGCTGTGATAGCAAGGAGAAGTATGCATGACCCTCAGTTCTTAAGAGAACAGGGAAAAACTTGGGTCTGCCTCTGTACCTCCTTATGTCCATGCCAGCTCTGGAAAAAGCAGGTTTTAAAAAAAACACCCCTGTGAATTACGCTTGGGATTCACATTGCCTCCAAGTACATCCTTGGGTACAGGCAAGGTTAAGGTTTCTGAGAAGTGCTGGTTGTACAAACACTACCAGGCAGTGAGAGAGAACAGAAGTATGTTTGTAAAATGTCTGTCTCCAGTTTGTCATGTGCTACAACTATATGCACTATGCTTGAAAATCACTCCAGTATGTCTCTGTTTATTATTTATTACATATTTTGGAGAAGATCTTACCAAAATAAAATAAAATTGGCTTGTTTTTAGGGACTATATTTTAAAATACAGCCTGCTAAACAACCTGTTGAAGCAAAATTGAATAATGTTTTATTTTCCTCGTACTGCTGTACTCCTGTATTATTATTTGTGTTGTTTAGGAAACAGAAACCAAACAAATGATGTTCTTCAAATTCTGGTGGGTTTTGTGGATACTTGAACACCATGAGTTTTTAGCAGAAAATCTCACGGAAGAAAAAAGATATGGATTGAGAAGACCAAAACCTAAACACATTCTGTCAAATACTGTAGAAAAATATCCCAGCCCAAGTGATCAAGGTGAATATTGTCATTTTAACACAGGTGTGGGTTTTTTTCCCCGATTCATTTATTTGGATTCTGGACTACATGGCTAACTTGCCCTCTAAGATACTGCTTGCCTCATCCTACATTTTCACATGCCTTATTCTTGCACTTTTATCTTTCTACTCCCATCTTTTCCCTCCCCTTTTGTGTATTTCAGAAACGGAGTTTACTTCTGGGCTTGTACATGATATGGCTGATGGCCTGTTACTGTCACAACAAGAAAAATAGTCCATATAACTGTATTTCTGTAGAAGTAATGTCATCAGTAGTTCAGAAAATTAATACTCTGCAGATCTGCTTTTGGAAACTTTTATGTCACTGGATGCGAGTGTCAGTACCAGGGCACAAATCTAGCCGTGTCAAATCACATTCCAGTGTCTTATTCAGTAAGACTCATTTTTCCGTAGATGACTTTCACCTTTCCAGTCCTCATCCTCGTAGGATATTCAGTGAAATACCAGGCAAGAGGACAGAATGAACGTATAAAACCATTACAACATTCCTCATTTCATACTACATGACATCACCTCACCTTCACTTTCTTATTCCTTGGGGCACCTGTTCTGGAGCAAATTCCTCAGCCTCTATATACTCTATCTTCATGAGGGTCTCACACTTGTGATCACAGATGTTTTCAAAAATTTCCATAACTGCACTCCCACTTCTGAAGTCTAAAATACATGTAAGGGTAAGGGTAGAATGAGATTTAGTATGAAATCACTCCACTCACCTACCTACCTATTTATTCTAGATGAAGACTGCATTCTGGAAATTGCTTTTTTACTGGACAGCTCTGAAAGTGCCAAGTACTATAATCATGAACAGCAGAAAAAATTTGTACTGGAAACAGTAGACAGAATGAAAAGTCTGCAGCTTAGTTCTGGACGTACCCTTAGCTGGAGAATGGCCTTACTTCAGTACAGCAGCACTGTTTTCATAGAACAAAGTTTCCATGACTGGAAAGGTCCTGAAGCATTCAAATCCTACGTTGCTCCCATCACCTACATAGGTCATGGCACCTACACAACTTATGCTATAACTAACCTCACACAACTCTACATGACTGAAGGGACTCCGGGTAGTGTGAAAGTAGCCATGCTCTTCACCGATGGAGTGGACCATCCAAGAAACCCAGACATTTTTGCAGCTACAGCTGATGCTAAGCACCAAGGAATCGTATTTTTCACATTGGGAATGACCAGAGTGGCTGAGGAGGTTAGCAATGCTGCCAAGCTCCGGCTCCTGGCCAGCGTCCCAGCATCCAGGTTCGTTTTCAACCTCCAGGAGAAAGAACCTGTGGAGAAGGTTCTCAAAGAAATGGTATGTATGAGAAAGAATTTTAAATAGTTATAGGAATATGTGTAAAAAATGGTCTTATTTCCAATATTTTTAAACGCTTATGATATTGAAGAAACCTGTACTTCCCACATGTTAAAGTGGCCCACTTATTAATAAGATCACTGTGCCAAAGTACAGATTTCCTTTCTCTCCCCACCATTCAGATCTTGCCAGCCAGAATATTTGAAGTTGGAAACTGMATTAGACTTAAAGAGGCCTGTTGTGAAGTTATTTTTATCTCTGTTTTTCCTCCTAAGAAAGGTATTTTAAACCTTCTTTCTTAAAAAAACAAGCAATTTTTGACATCCTAGTGCTTTCTTCTGTAGCAAGTAGGAATGTGACGTCGCCTTTTGTACCAAAAAAAAAAGATGCAGCTCTTGCAGAAGTGAAAGTAAATTTGTAGACCTTAACGGAGATATGTCAATTTAGATAAAATCTGAACTTAGCCATAGACATCTTTAAATTTCCATGGAAACCCTACCACATAATCGAGAGGAAATGTGTAAATTGAGCTTGAAGTTTTGCTTGGGTGCCTCTTTTCTGCATGTGAACTTAATTTATAAAAAACATTCCTACCAAGTATGGAGAATAGAGCCATCCTCTAGCCTATAAATCTGGTGACACAAGCTGTGGATGAAGTCCTGATCTGAGCATGCACAGAGATATGAAATAGAAATATGAGTAACAACCAGGAGACTTCTGCAGTGAAACTGACACCTAAGTGATCTCACACAGGCCTAGAGCAGGTACACAAGCTGGCCTTCCTGTCTGTCTGTCCTTCACTTCGACAGACAGCCACTCTGCATTGGTTTCCCTGCATATCACCCTTCCCATCTTCTCTGGTATTACCATTGCTTTCTGTATCACAGCAACTACCTCGCAAGTGACTAAACACACTTCATTTTACCTGTTCCAAACAGGCAGCCATCCTCACCTACCTTCTTTTGAGAACGTGGGTGCTGTCTCGTTTAAATAATGGCTTTGGCATAACTATATGTGCATACATGTGAATTTTAGAGATGTGTATTGCATTGCTGCTCATCAATAGATTTATGTCCTCTCAAGAGACTACATCAGGTGTGAAAAGTGGGAGAAATGCATTATATGTGGGTGGTTCAGCTGTCGAGATCTTCTAAAAAATTACAGAGCTAATTCAATGATGATAACTTTATGTGATCACTGTCAAAGTCAAATCTTTTCTAAGGTATTCTTACTGTCTCATTTTGTGTGTGCTTAACAGTATGCATAGAAAAGCTTCTGATTTTCTCAAGTGTAGAGTATGCATCACTCCTACTGGAGAGCTGCTGCTATTCAGCACTTTGGAAACAGTGTAGTTTCTGGGTGCATTGTTCCCATGTACCTAGCTAACTATGTTGTTTTAAGTCTGTTTACCATTGCAATTTTAGCAAATTATGGTTGGACAAGGAGAGTCAGTGATTTGTGCAGTCAACAATCTATAATAGGAATTGAAATTATTTAAACTATTTTTTAGAATGGAGAGATTGCTAGAATGTTTCTCAGCAATTAAAGCTTAATTAATGTTAGTATGTTAATTGCATAATTTAATTAACTAGCTGCTGACGCAATTTATTTTAACATCTTTCAGTGTCATTCCTGTAGAGCTGGATTATGACTTTAAGTTTCTAATGCTGTTTTGAATATCTGTCTTTACAGAAAGATCTGTCTGAGGAAGAGGTAAGTATTTTTTTTCCTGGTTTTTTACTGCTTTCCTATTTTTATATTGCTTAATATATAGACATTTACAATTATACGGAAACATAATTCAAGAAAACTGATAGCTCAGGAAGTTGGTTAAATATTGAGTCTAATGGGATTGCCTTCAAGTAAAACATGCTTTTGTATTTGCAGGATGGAGCTTTAATTTGCTATCCTAATGTCATTTACTTTCCCTCCTTATTTTCAAAGTTGAAAAAGAACAACGTGTGAGTATTCAGGTTAGCAAGAATTTGCTGATACGTCTCGGCACGCCATCCAACAGACTCAGTGGATAAGAAAACATGACACAGAGCTGAATGTGGCGCAGTTCTAGCCCTTAATGCTCTTCCTATGTAATACGGTTTAACAAAGGGAAGGAACTCGAACAAAGCTCCACCATTGCACTCTTCCAGTTTGTCCACACTGTGTCACCCTGACTGCAGGCACTGGGAGGTCTGGCTGCCATTTGGGGGAGAATAAAGTTAAATTTCCTTTTAAAGATGTTAGTCCTACTTAAGGTGCAGTTATCTCAGGCAAAGACTGTTTTGATGAGCAGCTCAAGGAAACTGCTAAATATTATGAGTGTTTGCAAAACTTGGAAGTGTTTTATTTTTCAATCATTTCCACTGGCATGTTGATTTTTCTCTGTCAAAATAAATCCTGAAGTAACATTCAATGTTATCCTTGGAAAGCATATTGTTACTAATTGGGATATTCAGATAAGAATTATATTTAAACCCTTCACTTCTACACATCTCCAAGCTGTAATAATTCTGTATTATGTAATGGTTTTAAAGTTTCAAAAAGATCCTAAAAATCACATGACTACATACCATAATGATGTCTGACTGGGACACATGATAGTATATGACAGAAGAAAAAAAAAAGATTAGAAACTATTATAATGAATTGCATTAACTAGATAAAAGTATACATCTATAACATGTTTTGTTTCTAGATTAAGATAGAGCTAAACGATGATCTACCCTACATATAGTGGAGTAAAGTGCAAAAAGGATGTAAGATGTTTTCTTACCCCATTGTCTTGGCTAGTAATCAAAACAAATCTACAATCATAGACACATCATACCAATAAACCAACCTTGTGAAGAGTTTGGAGGTAAAGCCATTATCGAGATGATTGAAATTTCAGGAGCAGGAATGATACAGATTTTTGGATGGAATGTAGGAGGCCACATTCCTGATGAGTGGTAAACTGACAGTTAAAAGATTTATGTAAAACATGTAAATATAACTGGCTTCTGGTCATTACTGGTGTACTCAGACTAGCCATACAGTAACTTAAAAGCAATGTTCATGTGTTTTCTATCGCTTCTGTTAAAATGTGCTGATTTGCACTGTTTTCATTCAAAGTGTCCCCAGGCTGCCACATGTAACTGTGAGAAGGGGGAAAGAGGCCTTCCCGGCCCTGCTGTAAGTAGCTGTCATTTCTCAAATAACTGACATACAGTATAAATCAAGATTTATTTCATTGTTGGAATTTTTTCAGGAAATTATTTGAACACAAATCCTGAGACAACAAAAGTTCAAGGTTCAATACATAGTCCTCCACAGTTCCATTGCATGGAAATGTCACACCAGTAGGAAATGCACAGAGAGACTTGAGAATGCCATGAGACACTCCCTCTGAAAAAACAACAGTGTGATGTGGTGAGACTCTCCTTTTACCCACAGCAGTTTAAAAGGCAGGAAGGAGCAAATTCCCTGTGTGGAACAACAATTCATCTGTTACAATCAGACCACCAGACCAAGTGGATCTAACTAGCCCCAAATCAAACATTAATATCTGAAAAGCTCTCTGAAAGCAAGAGAGAGAGCAAGAGGCTGAAACATTAGGAACAATTGAGACAAGAGACTTGTAAAGAGGGTAAAATAGACTGGACTTCTTTCAGAATAGTCTTACAATTAGAAGCCCTAAGCAAATCTAGGGGGTTGCTTCATACAAGGTTTGGTGCTCTAAACTGCAAGGTTTATGTTTCAAAAAAACTTCTTGGAGTTGAATGGTCTAATATTATATCCCTAACATATAAAAAAGCACCATTGAAAAAGCACCATAGTACCTTGCTCAAGGTGAAGGGACAGTGTCAGAGTTTGAAACGGAACGCTAGAGATCTGCCCATCCTCATCCTTTTGACCCGAACATCCTATACATACATAAACAGAAATACACACCAGTTTTATTCTGCACAGTACAGCAAACTTTAATTGAAAATGTAGCCTCTTGTGTGCAAACAGTAGTTTTGTTCGGGTTATTATTCCATGTCTTTACTTGGAGAGTGCAAGTAGGTCTTAAACAAAAGCACACACCTCAAAGAGTTCAAAAGAAAACAAAACACCCACTTGGCAAGCTGAGTAACTACATAAACATCTGATCACCTCTTTTCTTCAGAGGAGACCTGAACAATTTTTGTTTACAACAAATACAAGAGAGAAAAATGGGTGCCTATTGAGTTGGTCCTGCTGCTCCCAGAAATTCAGCTTCAAGGTTATGGTAAATGCAGAGATTTTTTAAAATTAATCTATAGGAAGCAAATATCCTAAATATAAAAAAAATTAGTATATCTATTATAAAACAAAATTATTTGACTAACATATATTGTAAGAATTTTATTTTGTTGTTTTCAGGGTAAAAAGGGTCGCACTGGGGATGATGGAGCTCCAGGCCTGAAAGGAGCAAAGGTGATGTGATTTTTCAGATTTAGGAGAAAGATTTGGTACTTCATTAATATGGAAAGACTATCCTAAGAGTGCCCATGCACATTCCACCTGTGCATTTCTTAAACTTCATCTACCCCCTTTTGCTGTAGTAAAGACTAAGATTCTTTACAAATTAAAATCTTATATCTATCTAATGTATAAAATCATCAGAGTGTAAAAAGAGGGAGCTGGTATGCTTCCTATATTGCATTGAGATAGCTACTCAGATAATCTTACCCTGATTTCACTGATCTTGATGTTGGATTTTTCACAGGGGGAGCCAGGTCTTAATGGAATCCCAGGACGAGATGGAATAGAGGTAAAAAAAGATTTTTTTCCCCTTCTTCTCCAACGACCAGTGTTCCTTCAAGGCAAACACCACTTTTTCTTTTTTTTTTTTTAATTATAATAGCAAATTTCAGTTCTGGTTTACCAGCTAATGATTCATTAACACTAGAAGAACTAAAAACATTATCATTGCTTAAAGAAAGGGAATAATTCCTTCTTATAAGAGTGATCTAGAAAATACCCTGTAATAATACTTAGACCCTCCTGAAAAGTGTGAAAAGCTCTGATAAGATAATCTAAGAACATTACAGAAATTGACACTCTGCCTGCATCTTTATGGGTCAGTTTAAGTTTTTCATTTGGCAAATAAAGGATCCAGTGTGTAATAGCAATGAAAAAGTTGAATGAAATACATATAGGAAGTAACCGTAGCACCAGCCTCTTAGTGCTTAACTCTGAATTCATTCACATATGAATCACTCTACTTTATATTTTCTTATTTATTCAGTACATCCTTTTCAATTAGTGACTTTTTTCTTCCCTTCTTATTTTAGCATGTTTCTCCCTAAGATGGAAATACGAACTCTAGTTGTTCTGCTTTTACATCATCAAAATCCCAGTCTAAAATGACACTTTCATAAGATTTGTTCACATAGACAACAGCATCTATCACGACCAGTAGGTGCAGTATTTAGAGTCAGATGCCATGCTTATCAGAGATCACCTTTTCTACCTAATTGCTCATTATAACATGAAATGCTGTAGAGACAGTATAATGTTGATAGTGCCAATACTCACATTCTTACAGTTGGGTTATATATCCTCACAACCTGCTTTGCTTTTTTATTTTCCTAGGGGAAATCTGGATATAAAGGAGAGAAGGTACTACTTTTAGTCAGAACTTCTGCTTAGATATTTGATGTTATTATTTATTATGTATAGTGCCATATTTCTTATAAATACCAGTAATGAACAATAACATCATCTTGCCAGCTGCTGCACAAGCTCTAATAGAAGATGTGTCCCTACCCCAATGAACTTACAGCACAATTGCTATAATATGTCATGAATAGAATAACATTTAGGTTTTCAACTAAAGCACCCAAAGAATAAGGATGATATGCTCAATATACCTCATAAATATTTATTCCCGTTCCTTTCCAGGGTGAAAGAGGTGAATGTGGAATCCCAGGGATAAAAGGAGACAGAGTAAGTAGCCACAAAGTTGTTATGCTTTCAGGAAACACAGTTAAAATACAGAAAAACTACAATTCCMTGAATAACAACCATGGGGACAGATTTAAGGCAAAAACTAATTCTAAGGCTGAGGGAAATTAACAACTGTCAGTTTTAAAAAATGAAGTGAGCAAGGATACCATTTTCAGTAACTTTCTCAGCTCCTTCTATATTTTCATGTGATTCCCCTTAAGGCCCAAGCCTAAGCCTGTTATAACAAGGATAAAGCTCTACTTGACTTTAACAGAGGCAGAAGGCTTGAAGTAGTAAGCAAAGGGAATGAGAGGTGAAAATGAAATCAAGGTTTCTAACACCGATCTTCAAGATTCGRTGTATAATTGCTGTGAATATTTTAAATGAAACAAACGGAGTTTAATCCTGGAATACTGGTCCTTGATAATTAACTCTGTTAATTCTTACTCTGTATTCTGATTACCACAGTCCATTTTAAAAATATTTATTTAATACTTGCTGGCTGCTGAGCTTCTCTTGACTTTATTTTTTATTTTAATGTAAAGATATCTAAATAAGATACCTTAGTAAAAGGTTACCTAAAAGTGTGTTTGACCAAATCTAAATACACATAAATGTATCCTTTTTTTCACTTACCTTTCAGGGTCCTGAAGGTCCAGTAGGCCCCAGAGGAACAAGAGGGCTACAGGTAAAAAAAAAAAAGGAAAGAAACTATAAAAACAACAATACCTGGTTCCCTGGGATTCAAAGCTCTGAAATAATTTCATACCACAACTATCATGGAATCTTTGAGTCACTGAGTTCAAGGCATCCAAAATCTATCTTCTTAAACAGCAAAATTAAGAGGAATTTGGAGCAGTCTAGACAAATAAATCATCTTTATAATTCATTCAGTCTCAAAGACCACAGCAAATACAGTTCCATAAAAAACAAAATCACTCATTTCCCATTCAGTGTCTTAACTATTTCATTATCTCACAGAGGTACATGGAAACACTTTAGTCTCTTTTCATTCCAAGACTCTTGGACTGAAGGCCAAGAAGCTTAGCCCATCATAGATGTTTCAGTAAATCTTGACTATAATTACCTTTAATTGTATTCAAATAAAGGCAGAGCCAAATTCTCTCCCCTGGTTACCAGAGCCAGCTCCAACAGAGTATCTGAATCTACACATGCATCAGAAAGCAAAGCTTCAGTTCTGAAATGTTTGTAACTCGCATTTTCATGCAGACTACAGCAAATTAGAGATTGTTTTTCAAGCTGCCATTGTTCTGAAAGTTTGAAAAATCTCATTAAAACCACTCCTGTTTTAATAGGGTCCACAAGGACAATCTGGAGATCAAGGGCCTGAAGGCCTGCAAGGATCAAAGGCAAGAACTGCATTATTTCTTCTCTTTCTTAATGTTAAAAGGTATTAATACAGACTCACAACAAAAATGCTTTTATCTTTATACCCCATACCCTTCTTGTAGGGGATGCAGTTTAATGTGACATTGCTAGCAAATCATATACTCTTTGTATTTTAGAAGGTTCGTAAGAAAGGTCTTCGTTTGCTCTTTGTATTGGATTCAGGTACAAATCACACTCCAGTCTTTTCTCACAGTTAAAATATGGCAGCATTACAGAATATTACTTAGCAGCAGTGTAGCATTGCATTTCTTCAGCTTTCAATTTAAAACTATTTTTTTCCTAAGTGCGAAGCAGGAATTCTGTTTGGGATCTCAAACAAACTCTTCTCTTGAAACTGCACATTCTCAAGAGGAATTCTATAGCTTAAAATTAGTAGTCCCACTGTTTACTGATGCTCAGCAGAAGATATCTGAAAGTCACAAGTATGAGTGCAATTCAGGACACAGTCTTGCAATGGGCCCTCTGAACGAGGGCCACAGAAATCACCCAGTGCTTCACTGCAAGATCCAGTCTCCTCTGTAAACATAAAATATTTTTTGTTTGTTTGAAAAACATATGATTTACATTTATTAAATCCTTAAGATTTGCTGGGTTTACTTCTCACTTACCCATTGTAAATTCCAGGTATACCAATGGAGAATACTTCATTCTGTGGTTCTGTGATGACTTGGTATCTTTATCATAGTAGTTTAATGGAAGATACAAATATCACTGGGTATTATAGACAATTATGGGAACTGTTTTAACTTCATTAAGAGAGACCATAGTTACACTTTGCTTCTCAGAAAAACCTTAAACTGAGTAATTCAGCCAAGGCTAATGGGTTCTTTAGCTACTGAAAGGAATACTGTTGTGGAGAAAAACTTGAAAATAGGTTTATAAAGGACATTATCTCTTTTGATATCTCTCTTGATATCTCCTTTGCACCATATTTAGAGTGCCTGCTGACCAACAGTGAGGCATAGAGCAGTTAGTTGTCAAAACTCTTGTATCCCACATGAAACAAAACATTTTTGCTTTTGTTTAATGTGGTATCACTTTGTGCAGGAAATATCTACGCTCTTAATAAAGGGAATTTTGAAGCATTGGAAGGGTGAACAGATGAAGTACTGTGTAAGACAATTCCAATGGGCTGAAATTCAGGATATATAAAAAATGAACTTACAAAATGAGTTAAACTGATTTCCCTAGACACCAGTTTATAAGCAGAATTGTTTCTTTTTTCATTCTTTGAAAAGGGTGAAAGAGGTCTCCCTGGGCCACCTGGCTTGCCTGGAGACACTGGAATAGGACTGCCAGGCCCAAAGGTACAAGCATCTCTCATCTTCTATATTACATGTATTGTAGTATAAGAACGAAGACCGAGGCAGCCGAGATAATATACTTGCCGGTACATGAGAAACTTCAAGCCCCCAAACGCTGTTTTTATGGTACTGGAAAGGTATTTTGTATGTTGATCAAAATTGTTTGGAAAAAAAAAAAGTACATTTTAAGTATGTACTTTAAAGGACTTTTTTACAGTAGTACTTACGCTTGATATAACTCAATCCAAGCAGTGTATGGCTGAGTAAAAATGCATACATAGTCTTAAACAAAAATTATCCTGTGAGAAACAGGCTTGTTGGTTTGGATGACTGGCATAAAGAAAACATAAACACTATGATAGAAATACTGACTTCTTGGAAAAGGACAACAAGTGATACATGATGTACTAAGAATATGATGGGAATAATTAGCCATTTAGATTCAACATTGTCTTCTCTCAAATGCAGAATTGAGGCTGTCCCCTAATGCTGTGAAACTACACTAGTTCAATGTCTGTTGGGCCTTGCATGCTGTATGACTCTGAGGATACTCAGATTTTCTCTGCCATTCCTGTATTCTCCTATATCAAGTATTTCAAGTACAGGATGTCTAATGTGTTATTATATGCTGCATACATACAAATACCTAAATCAGGCATTTTCAAAATACATCTTTGTTTGAAGGGTGACACCGGTTTGACAGGAAGACCGGGCCCTGTTGGCCCACCCGGAGTTGGTGAGCCAGGACTTACGGTATGTCTGGTTTTTATTTGGTGAGAGGGAAGCAGGACAGAAAGGAAAAATTCTCAGTGCTTCCCTGCTAAAAGGGATATATGTGTGCTAAATGATACCATCTCTGTTCTTTCTTCCACTAGTTCTCACCCTCATACATACTACTTGTCTGACTTTCATTTCCCTCAATAAAATGGAAATGTTTCCGATTCCTTAACTTTTCTAATTATTTTAGTCTCCAAAACAGCTATGAAAAAATAACACCTTATACAAAACCACAGAAGTATTTAAATAAATCTGTCCCCTGATAGATTCAAATCCACATGTGATAACTTCGAAGTTGACTGCTTTTCAGTATTGTCAGAACATTAACATCACCATGGCTTTGAGGAAGCCACTGTAACATTAGAAACAGTCATACCTAAACAACCTCCATAAAGACATTCAGATTGCATAACTGATCCCAGGTAACAATTTGACCAGTATTACCTTTACTGAAGATAACAGAGGGAGAAATAAAAAAAGCATTTGACTTTCCAAATTTATAGTAGGTTTGGCTCTGAAATCTCTTCCTTCTTTTCCTTCTCTTCCTCCTCCTGGTAGTTGTAAAGTCAACCTCTTTGTGGTAATTCAGAAAATCAGTACGCCGATTTTATGGTCGCTTTTTTTCTGTGTCAGACAGCACCTTTTACTGAGCTATTTGCAATATAGCAGGCTCAAACTCATTTCTCATCACCTGGATGAAATTTTTTGCAGTTTTTTCACAAGTAGCTTTTCCCCATTGACAAGGAGAGATTTGTAATAAACATTTCAAAAGAGATGCTCCCATGAAAAACAGAAAGATGGTTTGGTAACTGAACTGACTGATCTCAAACCTGCTTGAAAATACACTACTGGAGAGGAGTGAGTTCTCGTTGAAGAGCCCAAAGAAAAGAGCATTACTACTGAGGCCAGTGGTGACAGTCAAAGTGGGACAGTAATGCTTCCTGAGTCTCTTCAATAATAGCACAGAGAAAAGAGCCACTTTGTGGGGGAAGAGGTGGCCTGTGATGTGTTGTTAGCCACAACAGCTGTACTGGTATAACAAGAGATTCTGATTTAAAAAAATATACTAAAGGTGTTTTTTAAATTCACTTTGAAGTCTATTTGCTCCAAAAGAGTTTTCTTTTTATGGCTGAATGCAGTGTAATTATCTTTACCTAAGAATTAGGCATAATTCTAAAGCTCTATGCAGAGGAAGCAGAAGCATATTTAGGCTATGCAGAGCCAAATCTACTAGCACTCTGTGATGTGTGTGTAATCTCAAGGAATAAATTAGAGGAAAAAAAACAGATGAGGGAAAACACTGTGAAGCAGGCTCAGTATGCACAGGTTTTGGACTTGCATTTAGTGAAAAGTTTTAGTTGTCTTACTTGCCCCTTGTGCTCCTATCAGATCTGCTTTCAAAAAGAGAAGGGCATGCTATTATTCTCTTCACCAATTACAGTCAAATCTCTCTACAGCCACATCTTCTTCAGTACTATTCTGCATGGTCTTTAATCTGGTTCTCCCTGTCTCTCGTGATTATACTGGTACATTAATAAGGATTAGTAACAACTTGTAAACCAAACTAAAGTTTAGGGAGTGAAGATTTCAAAAGTATAAAGAATAGGAATTTCAGCTACATAACCTGTGATTCATAAGTAACCAGGAAAATAAAACTGTCTGCCTTGTTATTGCTGCAGGCCAGAATGCTCATCATTTACTCACTGTGAATATCGTATTACTGTATTATTTTTAACAGGTTATAACTACACCAACATTTAAAGACGTGCTTAAAACCGACAATGACATAGAACATGCTGCTGTTGATTTGAGTGATTAATACATATTCTAAGCCATTTTAAACTTATGTTAACAGGGGCCTCAAGGACCACAAGGTGTACAGGGAGAAAGAGGTTCACCAGGAGAAGGGCTTCCAGGAGCAAAGGTACAGCAGTTGAAGGGTTTTAAGACCAGAGCAGCACCATTAAATGAGTGCATGCCAAAACAAGTCCATAGCAGACACAGGAATCTGAGAAAGCAGCTTGTAAATTAATATTAAAATTTGGCATCAATTAACCTGATATATTTTCATAGAATTCAGTTGGTCCAAACATGACTTGTAGGCACAGCTAGCCTTTGGGGCCTGTAAAGGCAATATTTAATTCATGTGACGCTTGATTTGTAGGACCTACAAATCAAGATGGAAAGAATTCCAGCTATAATTTTAAAACAGCCTTGAGCATCTGACTTTAAATAAAATATTATAAAAGTGATTCCTAGATGAAAAATCTAGCTTTCTGTTGTTGCTTTTTTCTAAATCTTTATATATAGAGATCTTTGCTGTCACTAAAGACAGGCTTCTAAGCTTCTTAAATACCTCAGCCACTGGTTTATGCGTTTTAGCAGAAGTCTGAATTCAGTTTGTGGGAAAAGAAAGCTGCTGTTACAAATTTTCACATCCAGTGGAAGTAGTGACAGTAGTAGTTGCACCTAGAGGGATGGACTCATTAGACCCACTGCTAGCTCCTTTTGCTTCCCACTGAAAACCAACTGCCAGGCTGAGTTGTCACTTTCACCTTTGGTTACAATAACGAAGTGACACAGCTTGTACACAAGCTAAATAAATAACTAAATGGTTCACTCCTTTTTATACATGCACCAAGACAATTTTGGTTGGGAAAACAATAAAAAATTGTTACGCAGATGCAGGCCCCAACTGTCCCTTTACTAAAAATCTTATGATTTTTGCTTAGCACAATACTGTAGTCAGCTAGGTTTAAATTTGACTGCTGCTAGCAACATAATATCTTCAAACATCCAGTATATATTTTATAGAACCATAAAATCATAGAATACTTTGGGTTGGAAGGGACCTTGAAAGGTCATGTAGTCCAACCCCCCTGCCATGGGCAGGGACATCTTCAACCAGATCAGGTTGCTCAGAGCCTCGTCCAACCTGACCTTGAATTTTTCCAGGGATGGGGCATCTACCACCTCTCTGGGCAGTCTATGCCGGTGTTTCACCACCCTCATTGTGAAAAATTTCTTCCTTATATCTAGTTTAAATCTACCCTCTTTTAGTTTAAAACCATTCCCCCTTGTCCTGTCGCAACAGGCTCTGCTAAAGTCTGTCCCCATCTTTCTTATAAGCCGCCCTCTTTAAGTACTGAAAGGCTGCAATAAGGTCTCCCCGAAGCCTTCTCTTCTCCAGGCTGAACAAGCCCAACTCTCTCAGCCTTTCCTCATAGGAGAGGCGTTCCATCCCCCTGGTCATTTTTGTGGCCCTCCTCTGGACCCGCTCCAACAGGTCCATGTCTTTCTTGTGCTGAGGAATTATCTAACCCCATTGTTGATGGCTTGTATTTGCTTAGCAGATCTCATGAAAACAAACAAAAAAACAATTTGAAGAAAATGCATTTAGAAATCACTCCATTGCCACTGAAATACCAACTCATGTGGGAAGAAACACTACAACTAATAAATAAAGCACAGCAACAATGCACAGTGGGAACAAGTACAGAAGAATGCATAATCTAACCAAAACTATTGAGGAATTGAGATAGGCAGAATAAAATAATCAAAGTGGAATTCTGCCAGCATTATTGGAACTCTTGATTCTATTAAAAATGTACTAATTTTTACTGCCAAGTCTGACCTGGAGCCAAGCATGTATCAACAGAGTCTATATGTATCTCTAATCCTATTTATGGCTGCCAAGTATGTCAGCTTTCTGGTTTTAAACACATTTTAAACAGGTGATTTGTTAATCTAAAGCAAATTTTATAGTTGCTTTCTTCAGAACATTTTTACTACAAGCTCACAGTTCAGTAAAAAGGAARATGAAGGCAGGTATTCTAAAGCATCAGGAGTAAAGAATGTTATTTTAAACAGAAATCCACAAAATGTATTTCAGTCAAAGTTAAAATGATGAAATTGGTTATTAGGGCGAGAAAAGACCTGTCTGGGGCATAACTTTATTGCCTTGGGTGATTCTGTGACAATTTACACAAGCTAATGATCTGTCTCTACATGTTTTATTAATAGAAGTACAAGAAAGCACAATATTTGTGTCCTTATTAGTAACCTGCATTTTCCCCAAGACCACTGTTTTGTAAATAAACATTTAGAAAGACAAYTACATTTACAAATAGACTTCTACAACAATACAGTTTGGCCTGGTCTTTATTCTGGCAAAATTCTTAGTGAGAGCCAGATCCTCATTGCCACACTTTAATGAGATTAACCCATGAGACAAATAAGCAGAATTCAGCTTTCAGTTAGTCTCATTACTCAGCCCTGCTGACATTTAAATCAGTTATGGTTTTGCCATTGATTTGAGGGGAAGCAGGACAGGACTTTAAGCAATTGAGGTGGGCAGAAAGATAAAAAGAAGCTTGTTCAGCTCCTTCATCAGCAATTTCAAACTGCAGAGCAAGTTCATTTGAAAAGATGACCTCTTTGGTATCCTGGAAAACAGACCCAGGAGCTACTTTCTGGTTCTTCTCGTTCTGGTTTTCATGATGACAGAGCAAACAGTGTCTCTAGTTACTTCAGAGAGAACAGCTGTGTGTTTCTACAGTTAATAACATATTATTTTTTCATGTAGGGAGACCGTGGTTTTGATGGACCAAAAGGCCCTCGTGGACTTCCAGGCATCAGCATAAAAGGTGAAAAGGTGAGCAGTAAATACAACAGGGGATTAACAAAAGTGCCAATGAATCTACATAATACAGGGAATACAGGGTTGATATTCACTACAAAAGGTGTAATGAGGCAAGGAACCCACGATAGGCTCTGGATAATAAGGTATTTTGTAGAGAGGTTTATGCCCAATAAAACTCTCCCAATCTATTTTAACATCTCTTCATATTAAAATAGGAAATGTTACAAAAATCATCTGCTTCTGTGGGAAAGTTAAGGTTTAGAAAGGGAAAAAGAGACTAGCAGTTGTTTGCAACTGAACCAGCAGGGAATAAATACATATATGAAAGATAAAACGTCAGATCCCCAGCTTCACTGACTTCAAGAGAGGTTAAGTCAACATGTACTAGCACAGGAGCTRTCCTAGATTGTTTCTGTATCTTTACATAATTAAGCAATTGTACTTTGTTTGCCAGGGTGAATTCGGTCCTCCTGGTTTACCTGGGCCAATTGGATTACCTGGAATTGGAATTCAAGGAGAGAAGGTGCAGTTTTCACTCCCCCCTCACCCCACACTGTAGTAACAGAGAATATTTGATTTTTAATAATTACTTATCTTTTCAGGGAGTGGAGGGCCCAAAAGGACCACCCGGCTTTAGAGGGCTACCAGGACAGGGACTACCTGGACCAAAGGTTAGGGAATTTTCTGAAGTAAAAGATACTGTGCTGGTTTTACTGTTATGTTTCCTGATTAAGAAATGGTCTGTCTCTACCCTTACGCTTGTTAAAGTGCTGAACACCAATCTAAGTATTGACATAGCTGCAGGAAATTATTTTATTTATTAATATTATTAAACTGTACAGCAGGTCCTACTCCACTGAAAAGCCTTGATAAACCAATGCCATAGCTATATATTTAGGTTTTGGCTTGGCTCACCACAGAACCTTTGAAGTACTACATATCAGACAGTGAACTGCACTTCGTCCGATACATTTCCATAGAAAGGGTTGTCTGCCTTGAACTTGCAGTTTCATCATATCAGGTGCAGGTGCAGTGAATCAATTCCAAAAAGTAGTTGCACTTAACACAGGAGAACACCAAAATTTCAATATCATCTTTTATCCACACTGTACTGTTTCCATTCCAGAAAAATACATACATACCTTACAGATTGGCTGTATGTTGTTGTTCCTTGTTACTTCTGCTGCCTGTTGTCTCACCTGACTTTGTATCTAGCAGTTAAGAATGGTCCAATTGCTGAAGGAAAACTGTCAGAATAATTTAGCCTTGACTGATTCACAAAATACAGAACTGCTAATGAAAGACGTCACCTTTGAAGTGTTTGGAATGGAGATTTAAAGTGTTTTTCTAAAAGAGGTGACAGATCAAGTTCTGAATGACTGAAGGCTATTAAAGCATAGTATAAAGGAACTAGAGGTGTAAGTGCGTCAAGGGTCCATGCCAGAGAAAGTATTTTGCAGCATCAGAGATCACCTCTTTTAAGTGATTGTGCAGGGATATGCTTTACTACTGGTAAAAAGAAAGAGAAGGGTGAATTGTCTGTGGATGTCAGATATGCTCCTGAAGTATCAGCTACTTTGGCAGGAAACATTCACAGGAACATATAATTATAGATTTACAGCATTCATCATTTCCAMCAACAACTTTTTGGTGACAGCTCAAAACACGCTGCAGATTCCCAGTCTTTGTGACAAAGGATTTAACCAACATACTAAAGACAATATCACACTAATCTTTCTCTAAATATAAGCAACCAAGAATATGCTTTTATATTTTTCCATGATAACGCTGTTAAAAAATAATTTCTACTTAAGGGTGAACAAGGCTTGCCAGGAGAGACTGGAGTGCCAGGAGAAAGAGGTATTGGAGCACCTGGTTCTAAGGTACATTGTTAATAGAGGAATTATTTAATTTATTTATTTATTCAATTTGAAATTTGTGTTTCCTGAGTATCCTTTCTGTAGGCACTTAAAGATGCTTTTAGAAATAAAATTTAGGTTCTTAGTCTTTAAAATTTTTAACACAGACTTTCAATAACCTCCAGAAATGAGAACATTTTAAATACACCAGTTCTGTACAAAAGTAGTAAGATTTACTGTGACTGAACATTTCTACATGAAAATTTCCTGTCCCATACTCAAGTCAGTGTTGCATACAGCTCACCTACAGCTCTGTCCAGAAAACCATCCAGAATATTACACAGTTGCCAGAACTCGCAGTCCTCAGCATAAGCTAAGCTATAGCCAGAGCTGGTGAAAAAAAGCACCGAACAGTGGTTCTTGTGCTGCTCCTTCCCTTTTCACACAGGATAGGATGTAAACAGGGCAGCAGCTACATCCTCACACTTTCATATAGGAGACAAGCTGTGCTACTAGACAGAAAGCACACCTGCTTCGAGGAGAGGAAGCTGTAACCAGATTAGTTTACTGCTAAAGTGACCAAGATATTAACCAGTCCCTATGTCATTAACAGCCAGATTAACATAATATATGGGAATAGATGAAAAAGTACTTTTGTGATAGTGGAAAGGCACAGGGCTGTCCTCGTTTTGCTCTTGTTCCTTAGGGATTTGGGACTGGGGTTGGAAAATGAAAGAAATTGTTCAATTTCTCTCTTTAATTTCACAAAATATGGTAATGCTGAGTGAACCCATCTGACCCCAAATGATCCCATTTCATCTAAAACCGGGTCAGGCTCTTGAACCTTACATAAATAGGCTGATGACAATTCCACTGCCATTAACAGATTTGCACTGATATTCACCAGCAAGATGTCAATCATCATGTCACAGTCAGCTCTATCCGATATTTACTTCAAATGCTGCCACTGAATGAAATGATGGCATTATTTTTTAAGAATGAGCTGGAGCATTAATAGCTAATAATACTAACTGCATAGATAAAATGCACAGTTCAAACAATCAGTCAGTTCCAGATACATGAGAGTTGTCTTTATAAAAAAACGGTAAGATTTGGGTCCATATGCATAAATGTTTGCTGTAAATATATATACAGTTTAGTAAACTTTTTAAAATAGATTTCCTTGATTCAGAGGAAGAATAGTACCAAGTCTGCATTTAATAGAAGGACTTACTTACTTTTTATTGATGTCAGGGTGAGCCAGGCCCTTCAGGACTGGCAGGTCTGCCTGGTCTTCCAGGAGAAGATGGAGCCCCTGGACAAAAGGTTGGTTCACCTCTTCCTGCTTCCCTCCAAGCATTCCTATTGTTCTCCCTGTGCTGACACCCAAACCTAGAAGAGAGAGTGTTCATGGACAGGGGGAAAGTAGGACATTTTTCTGTGAAAAAAATTCTCTTTCAAACATACTTTTTTAGGGAAAACTTTTCTTTTTCTTTTTTTGGGGGTGGGAGGGTGTCATCTTTTCTACAGTTGTTGGCTTTTTTTAATCCACCAAATGCCCTGCAACTCAGAAGGGAAATCACTAAAATGGCTACAGGCAACCTTTCATAGCCTTCCAATCATGGTATCTTCCTAGAATCAGGAAGCCCATATATTTAAAGATTTTATACTCAGAGTGTTCAGCCATCACTAAGGAAACATGCTACTTCATGCATTCCACCCAAAGTTTTACAATGGTTGCTTCTGAATATGGGAAGAAAATCCTGAGCCCACTGACATCAGTGAGAGTTTTGCCATTGACTCTAAATGGTCTATGATTTTAATGAGCTTATTCAAGTGAATACAGAGTTGATCTTGCACCATGTCTATGCAGTACTTTGAAATGCTGCTTTGATTTTTCTATCCCAGGGTGAACCAGGGTTACCTGGTSTTAGAGGTCCTGAAGGTGCTCCAGGGATTGGAATACAGGGGGAAAAGGTGAGAATTTCTTATTAAAGGTGACATTCAAAATTGTAATGTTCCAGGAATAGGTTTGTCAAAGCCTTCTCTTTTTTGGTCTATTATAAGTAACGAAAAAATAAACCTCAAGGAATAGGTTAATCAGTGCTTCAGAAGTGGCTAACTGCAGAGTTTATTTCAGCCTCAGCCTAAAACAACAACTTTTTAAATAGCGAAGTTAATAAAAGACCAYCCAGGACATCTTTCTCATAATTTTTTTTTGGAAATGATAGCACAACGGTTCAGTGGCTCACAATTTCCAGTACCTGTGGTAGTATCTGGTCCAAGAAGTTCACAAAGAGCTAACTGGGAATACTACTTCTCTTAGTAGGAATAACTGGGTCAATCTTTTAGGTTCTGGCTCTTGTACTGGTCTTCTGTACTGATTCACAGATGGAGAAGTAATTCTGGTTTCTCATATCAGCATCTGTATCCTGTGAAATAAAGACACTGGAAAGTGCTGGAATAGTTGTCCAAGACATTGGACAAGACATACAGAGATTAAATGTCACAATAGAAGAGAAATAAAGATATTAAGTATCACAACTGCAAGAAGCTGGAAGGGCTAAAAAACAGTGTAGAAATGAAAATCAAGGCATCCACCTGTTTTCAGATTACTTTGGTAGGGAATACATGCAGATGACATGATGCAGCAATAAAATTAATTATTATATTGGAACTTTTTCAGAATGATTCTGGACTCATAGCTGTTTCATTTTTGTTGTAATTATTACAGCCTAATAATAAGGTTAAATACCAGTTATCCCTTTACAAACTTTACACTATCTATTCTCAGCTTTTTCTGCCTGGAATTATAAGATGATCAATCAGAGAGGGCATTGTGGTCAATTGATTGGATCTACTTGCCTTTGAATAAAAAAAAAGTACCTTTGAGTGAATTATCTTTTCCTGTTTTGATTATTTCTCTTAGATAGTATCTTTTTCATGTAATTACTTAACTTGATTTTTCAGCTGCAAGGATGCAATCTTTAAGACTCCTTTTGGTTCTTATTTTTTTCACAGTACTCACTGGTAAGTCAGTTAGTTTAATTTCAGATGAAATCTATGTAGTTTTAACTGTACAGATCCAAAACTGGACAATTACTGAGCAGAATTAACTGACTTGCCAATGAAGGCAATAGGAACAGGTCATGTGCACCAGCTATGAGATAGAACTTCACTATCTTTCACTGATATTTACAATTCATTTCAGTTAACACATTCTTAATATTATTTGGTATGTGTGACATGTCTTCTCCATTTTTGTAGGGAGATCAAGGTCAGAGAGGAATACGTGGATTAACAGGACCAACAGGACTGCCTGGACCTGCTGGAGCTAAAGTAGGTTTATTACCACGTTATGTGTGTAAAATAGCCCCRCAAAGCTGCGCTTTGTTCTAGATCTCAGAAACAACTGTCCCCGAATGAACTTGCTTCTTAAAAAATAATAAATAAAAAAAATTCAGCTAAGGCTTTTCTTAGCAAGACACATCATGATCCCTATAAACATCTAGAAGCATTTTTTAAAAAACTTTGCATTTACCATATTGCTTCCCTGTTGGTTTGGAAGAAGTTAAGGGACACTAATGCTGGTGTTTTTATGCTGAAATATTTGGAAAGATAGTATGGTGTGTGGCATATACATATGTGAGAGGACTTTATTTTCCCTTACACCAACTCATGGCTGATATTCTTTTATGGATTTGGAATTTCTATTCAAATACTCAGTATTCACTGAAAGTGAGAGAAGGGCTACTCCAGGTTTCTCCTCCAGTTTCTTATTAAGTCTTTTGCTATTTATACACACAAGAGTGTGTATTTCACATAAGAGAAAAAATAAAAAGGAGTAAAAAAGTACATTGAAAGGACTATTTAAAAAAATCTACTCTAACAGAAAAATATACATATTTTCAGTATGCCTACACAGCTGGGCAGGAAGCCTTGAGTACTGGATGTGCTGGACCAAGTCTCGAATACACTAAGAAAGGGATTTCTAATAACATGTATTTGTTCAGTGACTGAGAAGAATCGCATTTCCATTGAGAAAGCAGAACTATGCTTGTTATCAGTTCTTCATAGTTAGATTTCACTCCACATAGATTTGAATATTAGAAATTCTAATAGAATTTTAATGGAATATTATAAATCTTTGCATAAATGTTTTCTCTATGAGATGCTCATGCTCACTTTCAGAAAAATCAATCATTTTTGCTCTCCTTCCTTCCACCAGGGAGAGCCTGGTGCACCAGGACGTCTTGGAATGCCAGGCCCTCCTGGAAGAGCTGTGCCTGGACCAAAGGTAACATCCACACTCCAGCTCCTAGTGCTTATAAACACAGGGTGAAAACCATGAAGTAGGACATGCTATTATTCGTGTAAATAATTTCAGCCTTATGAGGTCAACTGAAACTTCTTTCCTATGAACAGAATTATGCATTGTATCCAGTCTAGTTACCACCATGCCCTGGTATTAACTGTATGGCAGCTTGAGGTGTGGCCTACCTATGTTCATTTCTTTGTTTTGGATAACGTTGGATATCAAAATACTTTTCTTTCTTTTGCTTTGGTGTTTAATGCTTGCAATAGCAATAAATAAAATCAGCTATTACATTTGATATACATAAATTTGTGTAACAGAAATCCAAAAACACATTCTGTGATTGATGTTTAATAAAATACATAACTAGAGTATATATTTTCCTCATTGCAGGGTGACATTGGGTTACCTGGTCTTGCTGGACCAATTGGAGAACCAGGTTTTGGACTTCCTGGGGCAAAGGTAGCTCCTAAATTGGTAAACTAATTTCTGATAGAACTGTAAAATAAGGCAGGATTTCAGTGAAGCAACAGTAAATCACCTAGGATGGCCAAGTGTTCCGCAGTTCTTAACATGTATGTCATACAACACTAGGAGAGTATAAGGATTTGCAGAGCCAGAAAACCATGGATGGTCAATCTTCCAGATTCGATGAACCATCCATAAGCTATCCCATGGCAGAGAACCAGGAGAAAAATGACTGGTTTTAACTGATGAGGAGTGAATACAGAGAGAACACCTGATTTACAACAGCCCACCTGTCAAGCACAGTTAATTTTTCTGAGCCAGGCTTCTTAGCTTCATTCCTAATTTTGACACAGGGTAATCCACAGACTCCAAAAAAAAGATGACAGGACATGGGCCAAACTGGCAATGTGAGAAGAGATGCCTGAAGTAGTGGAAGAAGAACATGAACAAGTAGCTAATCTCTAAGGACTTCTCTCTAGCATTTCTCTAGTATTGCCTCAGTGTTACCTAGATTCAACTTTTGTAAGCCGCTCTTCATTCCAGGGCTGATTTTGTCTGAACACCAAGAAACTCGGGACATATACACCTGTGTTTCTCAAAATAAACCGGATCCCACCCCCCCGTTTTTTTTTTTTAAATTAGTGAATTTGACAGTACTTTTGAGTATAGCCCTTATCCCTTGTTCTTTGAGTGAACTGAACACAGCAACAGAAGCATGAGAAACATGTAACAATCTCTACCCCTTTTTGATCAGTTAGTGGTTTTCAAGATCCTTAAATTTATTTTCATCAGGAGGAGATGATGATGATGGAATTATGTACTTTTCTGGTACAGTCCAGTTAATTCAGAGAACTGCATGTTGTCCTATTTCTGGGAATCCAACAGGAATCAACCAACAGGAAGCAGGTCCTTTGCTCAGAGTTGCAAGTCTCTCTCCCTCAGCCTTGAGCCCCCAAAGCTCTTTCAGTTGGGCGACACTGCATGTTTCTGTGACTATGTTCTTCACTTTTTGCTGTCTTTGTATTAGTGGTTTTGCTGTTGCTTCACTCTCAGACACACATCTGCACTAAGCTATACAAGGTAAAACCTTTTACAGTCACATTTTTTTAAATTATTTTTGCAGGGCCTTTGCTTGCCACTGTTACGCATGCCCATATTTTGGGTAGCTACAGGGACAAACACAATCTTGATCATCCATCCAGTTGTAACTCTGAGCAACTCACTGCACCATCCAGTATGGCTGGGTGGGTTAAAGTCCTCTTAGTTTCCCTGGTAAATCTGTTCCTGAGATACCTCAGCTATCTGAATCCATGAAAGGAGCTTAATTGTACATCTGCAATAGGAAGCTCCTGTTATACTCAATAGCTTTCATGAGGTTCCACAGCATTATAGGAAAATACAATTCTGGAACAACAAAAACAGACAGGAACCTTGTGATAGAAAATAACATTTTTAAATTGGCCACACAAACCACTGTTGTCCCATGTCGTACACCCTTTGTCTCACTATAGCATGTGCAGAAGCTATATAGAGTTTTCCCAATGCTCTGCAGCAGTTTATCTATCTTCAATTGTAAGACTTAGGTAAAGTAGCTACTGAGTAATTCAGTTCCCATGCTAGACTTTTGGCTGTCTGTCAATTTGGGCTCGTTCCCCCAAAGCTGGAATAGTAATCATGATAAAAATATGGGGAATGCAACTGAAGTAATTCCTTCTTATATGTAGGCCACAAATGACAACTGACAGAGCTCTTGAAAAAGATTCAAATTAGTGATTTAGAAATGAAAGGTCCTGTAAATCCTCAGCTCTATTAAATATCCCAGTTTTAGTCCAGGATTAATGACCTACAATAATCATTCACATAGTAAAATACATTAGCACATAGACAGACAGATAAAATCAACTTACAGTATATTTGCCAAAGAAGCTTCATTTTCATGGAAAATTTCCTGCTAGCAATTGTATTGGCATTCACCTCAACTGTTTTTTCTGCCTTCATCAGGGTGACCGAGGTCTTCCAGGTCCCCCCGGGCCCTTTGGGCCAAAAGGAGATGGTTATCCCGGCCCACCTGTAAGTTTATAGACAATTTTTTTAATGTGAATTGGGAACAAATAGGTGCTACACCAAAGTGATTAGCCTCCATGGCTGACATGCTAGGAAAGATTTGCTGGTCTAAAAGCCTAAAAAGGCTCTTCAACTGTGGAAATGCATTTCAGCGTAGAAGGAAAAAGAAATCTCTCTCTGAAGCAGCCAAAACCCTTCCATGTCCTCCACTCCTCCTGATTACACAACGTAACATATTCCAAGTGGGGCTTTTTTTTTCTATAGTATCACTGATGTTTCAATCAGTTCCCTCAATATCTTGATGTGGGATACTGTCTTCTGCCCAAACATACAAAATGTATTCCCAAATAGGAGAATATAGCCCAGCTAAGCAGCTGTGTCCGTATACAGGGGTGTGAACTCAGGGCAACACCATCTTCCAGAACCACTAAAAAAGCAACTACTGTCCAAACAGCCAGAAGAGCAAACCGTCCTCAGTTCTGTTTATTAGGTTGTTGTGGCAAAGAATTGGTTGATCTACTTTACAGCCCTTTACAGAGGTCTTTACTGGTAGATAGGACCAATCCCTGCAAAAAGGATACAAAGAGAAAAGGCTCCTTCCTCTCCATTCCTTGCACATCTATGCAGCACTGGCCTCACGTATCTAGTCTGCTCAATAGCGTGTTCCACCAGCCCTGGCAGTCACATGCCTGTGCAGTGAGAAAGTCCCAGGAAGACTGCTGGCTGGAGCCAGGGAGTTTGGTGATATACTGGCATTTATCTGTGCTAAAGACAACAGTAAAAGTGCATGCAATTGCCACATTGAGGAATAAAAAATAATGAATGTCAAAATGGAAATTGGAATTCGATATATAATACTTCCTGATATTCTTGTGCGATCCGATGCAGACCTGCTTCTGCACCTGCTTCTCTGGATCAGACTCCTCTGTCTTCAAACACATGCAAGCCTCCTCCATGACATGCAACAAATATGCAAATGCCACTGACACCACTTCTGGCTTATCAGAGTAGAATTTAACCAATTGTAGACCACAGTGATCCCACTAAGAGACAATATATTCAAGATACTACCATATTAACGTTAACAGAAGCATGTAGTCAATATAGCCATAAATTAAACTAATATTCTGTCTGTGCATGTAATTTCAGGGCTTGCCAGGCCTTCCTGGTATTCCTGGTGAACAAGGCCCAGATGGAGTTGGACTACCAGGACCTAAGGTACAGACCTTAACTTCTAGAAAAGTAAATGCATGTGTGTACTCTACTTCATGCAGACAGAACTCCTACCCATAGGTCCCAGTCAGAATACCTTTTTAATCCAGCTTTAACTTACTTGTCAGTATATAAAAGGTAGACCCTATAGAATCGCTTCAAGCTTCACTTCAGAACTCATCCTGATGCTGACTGCAGGATTACTGGAATTATACAGGCAATTGAAGGATTGACTACAGCTATTTAAATATGCTTAATRTCTCTTCAAAGGACGTCCATTTTTTTTTTTCCACTCACCTCAAACCCCTAGCTGTCTGAAGGCACTGATAGGAAAAAAGCTAGAACAGTGCCGATGTGAACATAGAGTCTGATTCAACTGACAGGCAGCAAGCAAAAACTTTTTTTTTGTTTGGGGAACCTGGAGTTCATTTTATCATATGGGAATTATAATTCCTGTGTAACTATTGCATAATTGACTGTACACGTCTTGAGTATGTTTAGTCCACTAGCCACTGTTTATCCCCAATAACTTTCTTGTCCTGCCTGCGGTATTCATGGGTTAGCACTGTTTACACTTGCACTGTGCTGTTCAGTCATTCTCCTCTCTTTGTCCCATTTGAGTACAACAGATGCTGGGAATTCTAGAGATAAATTAAACTTTGGTATTCACTACTTATTTTTTAAAGTATCGACTTTCAGGGTGATCCCGGTAGTAGAGGACCAATTGGTCTCCCAGGTCCCCCAGGAGAAGGCCTGCCAGGACCAAAAGTAAGCCATTTAAACAATTATGTCTCACATTGTCTATTTTCTAAAAAAGAAAAAAAAAAGTACAGTATAAAAATGTGTGATCATGCATACAAATTTATGCTGGACCTTGTTCTCACCCACAAGGAGGGGCTGGTGGGGAATGTGAAGCTCAAGGGCAGCCTTGGCTGCAGTGACCATGAAATGGTGGAGTTCAAGATCCTCAGGGCACTGAAGAGGGCGCACAGCAAGCTCGCTACCCCGGACTTCAGGAGAGCAGACTTTGGCCTCTTCAGGGATATGCTTGGTAGAGTACCATGGGATAAAGCCCTGGAGGGAAGAGGGGCCCAAGAAAGCTGGTTAATATTCAAGGATCACCTCCTCCAAGCTCAGGAGCGATGCATCCCAACAAAGAGGAAGTCAGGCAAAAATGCCAGGAGGTCTGCATGAATGAACAAGGAGCTCCTGGACAAACTCAAACACCAAAAGGAAGCCTACAGAGGGTGGAAGCAAGGACAGGTAGCCTGGGAGGAATACAGAGAAATTGTCCAAGCAGCCAGGGATCAGGTTAGGAAAGCTAAAGCCCTGATAGAATTGAATCTGGCCAGGGATCTCAAGGGCAACAAGAAAACCTTCTATAGGTACGTCGGGGATAAAAGACTAGGGAAAATGTGGGCCCTCTCCAGAACGAAACGGGAGACCTGGTTACATGGGATGTGGAGAAGACTGAGGTACTCAGCGACATTTTTTCCTCAGTCTTCACCAGCAAGTGCTCAAGCCACACTGCCCAAGTTGCAGAAGACAAAGGCAGGGACTGGGAGAATGAAGAACCACCCACTGTAGGAGAAGATCAGGTTCAAGACCATCTAAGGAACCTGAAAGTGCCTAAGTCCATGGGACCTGATGAGATGCATCCGCGGGTCCTGAGGGAACTGGCGGATGAAGTTGCTAAGCCACTACCCATCATATTTGAGAAGTTGTGGCAGTCCGGTGAAGTTCCCACTGACTGGGGAAACATAACCCCCATTTTTAAAAAGGGAAAAAAGGAAGACCCAGGGAACTACAGGCCAGTCAGTCTCACCTCTGTGCCCAGCAAGATCATGGAGCAGATCCTCCTGGAAACTATGTTAAGGCACATGGAAAATAAGGAGGTGATTGGTGGCAGCCAACATGGCTTCACTAATGGCAAATCATGCCTGACAAATTTGGTGGCCTTCTAAGATGGGGTTACAGTGTTGGTGGATAAGGGAAGAACAACTGRCGTCACCTACTTGGACTTGTTGTGAAGCATCTGACACTGTCCCACACAACATCCTTGTCTCTAAATTGGAAAGACACAGATTTGACGGATGGACCACTCAGTGGATAAGGAATTGCCTGGATGGTCACACTCAAAGAGTTGCGGTCAACAGCTCGATGTMCAAGTGGAGACCAGTGATGAGTGGCATTCCTCAGGGGTTGGCATTGGGACCAGCGCTGTTTAACACCTTTGTCAGCAACACGGACAGTGGGATCGAGTGCACCCTCACCAAGTTTGCCGATGACACCAAGCTGTGTGGTGCAGTCAACGTGATGGAGGGAAGGGATGCCATACGGAGGGACCTTGACAGGCTTTGAGAGGTGGGCCTGTGCAAACCTCATGAAGTTCCACAAGGCCAAGTGCAAGGTCCTGCACATGGGATGGGGCAATCCCAAGCACAAATACAGGCTGGGTGGAGAATGGATTGAGAGCAGCCCTGAGGAGAAGGACTTGGGGGTGTTCATTGATGAGAAGCTCAACATGACCGACATTGTGCGCTTGCAGCCCAGAAAGCCAACCATATCCTGGGCTGCATCAAAAGAAGCGTGACCAGCAGGTTGAGGGAGGCGATTCTCCCCCTCTACTCCGCTCTCATGAGACCCTACCTGGAGTACTGCGTTCAGCTCTGGGGCCCCCAACATACGAAGGACATGGACCTGTTTGAGCGAGTCCAGAGGAGGGCCACGAAGATGATCAGAGGGCTGGAGCACATCTCCTATGAAGACAGGCTGAGACAGTTAGGGTTGTTCAGCCTGGAGAAGAGAAGGCTCTGGGGAGACCTTATAGCAGCCTTCCAGTACCTGAAGGGGGCCTACAAGAAAGCTGGAGAGGGACATTTTACAAGGGCGTGTAGTAATAGGACAAGGGGTCATGGCTTTAAACTGAAAGAGGGTAGATTTAGATTAGATATAAGGAAGAAATTCTTCACTATGAGGGTGGTGAGGCACTGGAACAGGTTGCCCAGAGAAGTTGTGGATGCCCCATCCCTGGAAGTGTTCAAGACCAGGTTGGACGGGGCTTTGAGCAACCTGGTCTAGTGGAAGGTGTCCCTGCCCATGGCAGGGGGGTTGGAACTAGATGATCTTTAAGGTCCCTTCCAACCCAAACCATTCTATGATGATTCTATGATCTACATGTTTTCTGTCTTCACTCTTCACTAGAAACAACTAATCCAACAAATAAGATAACTAAGGAATAGTGTCTTTATTTTGTAGAAAATCAAAAATGTTTCTGGTGATCAGCCATAAACCATGGCCTTCTTCCTATTGCATACGATAAATTATAAAGTGATAATCTCGCAGTGAAGATCAGTGACAAAACATTTAGCTCCTGCAGACATTAGCTGCAATTAAGTAGCAAAAATTTCTTCGTACCTAGCATTGCTCAGAATTAGTGACCTGGAAAGCATTTAACATGTCTTGCCTATACTACTGTTACAGCTACAGGCATACCGTTGAGTTCTTCTAGAATCAATTCCTCTTTTGTACTGTATAAACTAAATCAATAATCATCTAATGACCAATATGATGACCAATCCCTGCAAAAAGGATTATTTGTGTAACTATAATATACACCATGACCTGGAAATAATTGTAACTATAAAAAGCAATTTTCACTATAAAACCTCCCAAATTGGAAACTCTTATGCTCCTACAGCTCATCTTTAGAAGCCTATTATTACAAAAGAACTGTTTTAGAATGTAAATGAACTGAACAAGRTCACATGCAAAGATTTTGCAACATAATAATGTATTACCTGCACAATGTGGCTTATTGGTCCCAGAGATTCAGTTCATGTTGGCATGAAGGGTAGGTCCAGAGCTAAGCAGTGGTGAAGCACTTCCCCAGCCAGTGCTAGACCCAAGGACTGGCATGTGCACAGGATCCTTACAAATGAGGAAATTGAGAATTTCATGCAGGGATACTGGAATAGCAATATAGGTATAAAATTAATATTGTACTATGTGGGTTTTGATTGCTTCCTCTGAATAACATATGGAACAAACATTTTCTCTAGAATTCTTTTAAAAACTAGCTTATAAATTAGCAACAAGTGTTTATTTGCAATGCCTCATTAGTATGTATGTCTATAGGTCTTACTGTGTAAGCTTAATGGTGATGAAAGATAACACAACAATAATAATTCTCTCATAAATCTTAATTCAGTCCCCAATGTCCCACCAATACAATCCATCCTGCAATGCAATGTGTATCTCTATCAGCAAGGTGATTCGTGTTCAATGAGCATCAAGCCCTGAGCGACTCCTTTGAAGTATAAACTGGATTTTAATAATCTGATAAAGGATAAAAAGAGTCTTTGTCAGTTGGAGCAATCTTATCCTCACTACTTATAAAAAGACATCAGTTTGGTAGAGGAAATTACATGGTGGTATAACAATTTATCGTGTATTTTTATTACGAATATTGTATTTAACATATGCAGGGTTTCTCTCTAGGGAACCATAGGACGCCCAGGGCTACCTGGCTCTCTGGGACCTCCTGGTGAAGGTATTCAAGGAATTAAGGTAAAAAGGCTCCGTTTCTTCAATATTTAGCCTGTGTTGAATGGTCAATCTGACAATCACAGTGTTAGGAGGATTTCACATTGTTTCTTACATGAGGAGAGCCTCAGGCTGGAAAATAAAAAGGATAACATGAGCACCTACAAAGTATGTTCTATCTCTACTGCTGTAAACAATAAGCCCAAGGGTGTGCATATTGAGGGAGGAGGAAGCAGGGGCATCTTTTATCAGTGAAAGATAGCCTTACAAAATTAAAAATACCATTCCCTCTTCCCCAACTCTCATGCCCACAGAGACAGTCTGAAGTAGTTACATGAACTACCACCTATGGTAGAGAAAGAGTCTCCATCCTGAATCTATGTGTAATATTAATTTTTCCCTGTAATATGCACTTTTACCCAAAGCATAGATCAGGTGAGACAGACTCAAAAGACAGAAATAAAAAAGGGGGAACAAGAAGGAATAAAATGGGATGGAAAGAGGGAACAGAAGAATTAGAACCAATAATGATCATGTGTTTTTTCAATATTATATAACTTTAGAGTAGACAAACTGATGAAGTATTTGAGAAATATAAGCTAGCTACTACATTGTCTCAAGTGCCTCAAGACACTTGTTAAAATTCAGTTTGAAACATTTTAGCTTTGAATATTTAAAATTAATGCATGATGAATGATTACAAAGGGTTAACATCACTACCTGGATTATCATTAGGGGGAACAAGGAATTCAAGGAATGCCAGGACCACGAGGCCCCCCTGGAGATGGACTTTTGGGACAGAAGGTATGACATCTAAATCAGAGATAATGTCCTAGACCGAAGCCAACATACTGAAAATGCTCATTACAGTCAGCTCTCATTGAAGGCATGTGAATTCTGTGAAAAGGGAATGGGGATTTGGGAAAACCCCAGTCATTCATATGATTGTTTTAATATTTTATAGCAGCACCTCTTCCAGTGTTGCTTATTTTAATATCATATGAGGCTTATCTTCTACTGGAATTAGAAAAAATATAGATATTAGATTTAATATCACTGCCTTTCTTTTACCCACCCACTATGCAAAGTTTGGGGACTATATCAATGTTAAGAAAAAGAGAAATGTGGGTTGGAAACAGTTTTTGGATGTAATCATATTGGCTCAGAAAGGCTGTACAAAGTCCCATAGCCTACTAAAAATCAAACCAGGAGGCACTAATTAATCTGTTTGCTATTCCAAATACCTTTTCTGGGCCAAAAGGTTTCTCAGAGTGATATTCCCATTATTCATTCCAACTACGCCCTTGCCTTTCTTCTCAATTTCCCTACCGTTATCTTATTTTTCTCAGACACAGATAATAATTTCCATCATGCAATATCCCATGAAACCCCTCTGTCTGCATGTACTTGTTTGAGATGGTTCATTGTTCAAACTTCTTCAGCTATTTTTTCCTATAAAAATGCTTAGCCAATACTACAAGTTATTCATGAAATTCACAAATACCAATTGATTTAAATGATCTCTAACAAAGATTTCTAACTCATGTCAGACGCTGAAAGTGAATTTGACAAAGGCAGCTAGAGAAATGTGAAAAGTGTAATAAAAACTAACTTAGACTTTCTGTCTGCTTACCAACATGGTTTTAAAGGGAGATCGAGGAGCTACCGGTGAAAAGGGGAAAAAAGGAGAAAAAGGTGATGTGGGTGACCCTGGTTTATCTGGAGAACCTGTGAGTAACTCAGGTTTATCATGTCTGTTTTCTTAAACTGCTTAAAAATAAAGCTGGGTTGTGTGTTCTTCTTGCTATTTAACTACATATAACCTGAAATACTTAAGAAACTGAAACTTGAAAACCTTTAAAAGCATAAAGAAGACATTTCCATGCTGAATACTCCACTTCCCACAGATGTGGTTTCTTTCTTAAGGCAGTGAAAGACAATTGCCATGTTTTAAGACAAAACTATGCAATTCTATTCTATGGCTATGAAATAACTGTAGCTCAGACTTTCCCTCAAAGCTGATGAACAGATGAAGGGAGGCAAAAGGGCAACTTCTGCTGATGGGCAGGTCCCCAAAAGCTGGAAAGCAAAATGTGGTGTCCTTCTATTCTGATATTTGCATACTATTAAGTAGGGATACATAAACACCATTGCCATTCTTGCCCTGACACTGGCCCTATTAGACTTATATATGAAGCAGAATTCTGATCGTTCCAGGGTGTCAGGCAGGTATACAGTCTCTTGAGAAAGGAAACAAACACAACACAGTAGACAGGAAAGCTTTGCACAGATTCTCCCTTTCTAATGTAAACTGACAATCAGTGATCCAGTAGGAGACTTGAGGTCATCCAGTTCCCATAAAAACCTTGCTACCTTAGGAGGTTGTAGATACTGCATGCACAAGGTAATATCACAAGAACACTACTTTTTCTAGCCAAAGTTCTTATTGGCCAAATATTATTCTAATAATGGTATTGATGAAGTCATATTCTGAATTAGAATGTTACTAACTAATTGCAGTAGCTTAATTAACAATCACTGTTACAGGGCAAAACTGGACCAAAGGGAGAGCAAGGCCTAACAGTAAGCAAATTCCATTATTTAAATCCCATTACGGCAAGATAGAAACAATACAAGATACTATCAGATGAAATGTATCCTATGTTAATTATTTTGCAAAGAGCTTTCTGACTAGAAGTGGTCTCAGTAATAACATAGAAAGAAACCACGCAAAGGTTTCTGACTTTTTCTCATCTACTTTATGCTGAAATGGAATTTAAAGTTCCTGGTGATTTTAGGTATTTTTCTGCTACGTGTTCTTTTACAGTCAGTGTTAGATGACCCAGTGTGTACCTGCTGCAGGAAAGTTTTTTTAAAAGTATTTGAGAGTCTAAAGAGCAAAGATCTTCAAACCTGTCATGGTCTATCATGCTATAAACTTAATTATATGTCTGCTAAGCCTGAATTGCACTAGACCCAAATGCAGTAAAGCATGTCAGTGCATGTATAAATACTACTGAGGTTTATGATAGAAGCTGAGTGGCAGTAGCAAAATGTTGTATTTGAAAGACTGACTCAATACCAAATGAGTCCTGTCATGCATTTCAAAAAATGTAACAAATGATTGCACTAACAATGAGAAACACTTTGTTTGCATGTCACAGAATCTATCACTTCTCTGAACAGACAGCTCTGAAGGCAGCAGCTTTTTTTTTTTTTTGCTGCTGCTGAAAGCTGGGTAGTATAGTGGGCCAGGTACACTAGGATTCACAAATCCCAATTCCATTCTGTGTTGGCGCTCTCTGTCATCTGCCAGCTTACTACAAGCAATACGCTTCCTGAAGTTGGGTTCTATTTCTCTACTCCCAATACATTTAAAAGGGATATCCATATTATTCAGATGCTAAAATATGAATGGGTTTTGACTTTAAGTTTTAATGAGAACCAAATCATCACAAAACTTTCTTTACAATCACAGTAGTTAATTGTTTTAGAGGTGTTACTGTGTTGTCAAGTTAATGATTCTTATATGCCATATAAAACAGTTCATTGTAAAATGTGGGACTCATTCCAAGCTTGGAAGGTCAGGTTTGAAAGTTAAGCAGCAAGATTTTTCATTAAGTCCCTGTAGGACACAGATATTCATTATAAACAAAATCTTTGGTAGTGTCAATATTATACCTCATTTGAAAGAGGCAAATTGTAAAATATTTTTATATTTAATTTTTTCATATCCAGAGAGAAGATATAATTAAATTAATTAAAGAGATATGTGGTAAGTACTCAGGAAATCATTAATTTCAGATTCTATTTTTTCTTCATTACATTTACATTCTTCTCCTTTCCAAAAGGATACCAAGTCAAGTCATCATGATCTGTTTTTTTATTTTTCCTTTGCAGGTTGCGGTATTAAATGTAAGGAAATTCCTATGGAGCTTGTATTTGTGATTGACAGCTCTGAGAGTGTGGGACCAGAAAATTTTGAGATTATCAAAGACTTTGTAACTGCTTTAGTAGACAGAGTAACCGTAGGCAGAAATGCTACCAGAATTGGCCTTGTGCTATACAGTTTAGAAGTTCGGCTAGAATTTGGTCTCAACAAGTACACAACTCAACAGGATGTTAAGCAAGCAATTAGAAAAATGCAATACATGGGAGAAGGCACTTACACGGGAACTGCTATCCGTAAAGCAACCCAGGAAGGATTTTTTGGTGCTCGAACAGGAGTGCGAAAAGTAGCTATTGTGCTAACAGATGGCCAAGCAGACAAGAGAGAAGCTGTAAAACTAGATATTGTCGTTCGAGAGGCTCATGCAGCAAACATCGAAATGTATGCAATAGGAATTGTAAATACTTCAGATCCAACACAGGTTGAGTTTTTGCGTGAACTAAATCTGATTGCTTCAGATCCAGACAGAGAACACATGTATCTCATTGATGACTTTAATACCCTTCCAGGTGCGTTCATTGCAGTTTTATTCTGCATTGTATGTGATGCTTCTCAGAACGGGGCGGTGTGGGGGGGAAGCATTGCCTTTGTGGATATGTTGTTTTGGTGCTGAGCAGGATTAGTTACAAGGTGCAAAGTAATAGGAACCTAGAGATACAGATTCCCTTCTTTTAAGGAGACACGTTACAGGGCAATGATTCATCACGCCAATGGGGGATGTCACCTACAGTGTAGGAAAACAGCTGCTTAAACTAGCTTTCTAAGCTGAGTAAGTGCTTATGGACTGCAAATATGATGGACTGGAATCCAGAATCAGACCCACTGGGGTGAATTCTACTTATTCACTTAGATTGGGAAATAAGCTATTTTCATTGGGTTATTCACATGAGCAGGGTAAGCAGTTATTTTCCCACTGCCAACCAGTAGTTGTTACTAAGCTCAGATGAACACCTTTAGGTGAGTTCATTGTATTTTGTACCATGTAGAGGACTTACGGGCTGGCAAATTTGTGACAAATAAAAGCCATAGTCCAGAGGCCTGGAATAATCTTCCTAGATGCATATAAATAATCCAAAGGAGTACTGGATTACATGTGTATTATTTACATATATAAATAATCCAAATTCAAAAAATACATTAAATTTCTCAGTATGATGAGTTTTTTACTTTTTTTTTAAACAGCTCTGGAGTCCAAATTAGTCAACCAATTTTGTGAAGATGAACATGGTACCTTAATATACAACCGTAATGGAAATGGTGCAAGCATAAGTGGACCATCTTTCCATTCAGTATCTTCAAGTTCTTTACACCACATACTTCAGAACAACAATGTTAATAGACAATCACTTTCAGCACAGACACCTGGAGTATCTACAGTAGAAAATCCTCTGAGTCTTCGTGATCTTCCTCAACCATTAGCTCCGGTATGAAAATTCAGCAGGTTTTAATGAGCGAAAGTTTTATATATATATCCTTCTCTGTTGCCTGATGTAATATGTAACCTTCCCCCTACTTTTCTACAGGACAGGTAATGTAATAGCTCCTTTAACTTGGTATGCTCAGAGCTGGTTTTCCAAGCAAGAGTTCTGATGTTGCATGCAGGCAGTTATCTARTGGCTATAATTTATTCCTGATACTGTTACACGGATTATTATTCCTGTGTTTGATACAGTAATATTTGTGCCACAGTGTGAAACATAACGTTATTAAAATGCAACTGCACTGTAATAATTAAGTCTAAGAATAGTAAATAAACTCAATTGTAGTCTATATTTTTAGGTTTATAAACAAAGTTTATAAAGTTCTGTAAAGGTCAACTAAAAAAAAAATATATATCACAGGCTTAGGATTGACAACCCTCCTGGTAAACCAACCAGGTGAGGTTAAAATCTTGATTCTTAAGACTGAAGTCAGGGTAAACAGGAAGGAAAAAACTTAGAAAACCTCTAAGTGATGAAGGGCTTATTCCTTTTGAGACAGTTCACAATATCTGAAAAGCAAAGAAAATCAAATGCTTATTTCAGACCAAAGTACCTCCTGTGGTAGTATATGAAGCCTATGAAGAGGAACAAGAGGAGGAGGAACAGTCATCCTTGATAACAGTAGACACTAGAGGTATTTTTATCATCATTCATTTCTTCATCTTCACTTTTGGCTGATCAAAAATCAATGTCTTATTCTGTTTCTTTTCACCTGCAGCTGTGGTACCATTATTGCCATCTAAACCATCATCATCAGATAAAGTGATGACATCATCTCTTTCAACTGCAGGGCTCACACCAAGACCAGGTTATAGATCATAACTAGTTTTTCATTTTGTTCCCTCTTACCCTGATACTAACTTTTCRTAAAGCTTTAAATCAGAGTAATTTTGTTCCACTCTGTGAAGATTTCATGAGCCCATGCTGTGGAGGAGAATCCATTTCAGGATTTTATAACAGATCTAGTTGCCGTTCTTGTCCAGCCTGTTCACCAGTTCTTGTCTTCCCAAATTCCAAATCCCACTGCTCCACTTACAGCAGAAGCAAGGTCAGCTATAGCCTGAGACAGAGCTCATAAATGGCATCAAAAAGAGAACATAGTGCTAGCTGAGGTGGGCCAATGAGCAGGTAATTCGTCAGCCAAGAAGGGGCAGACTATGGAGATGGGAGGCTTCATTAAAGACAGAGAAAATAATGATTTCAGAATTGGGCAGAAAAAGTAGATTTCTCCTTCAGAGGAGAAATAGGAAAAAGCAGTGTTTAGTCATTTGAAGGAAAGTATAGTAATGAGCTGACTGCTCAAAGGATCGATTCTTTTCATATGAAATGTCCAAATGTATTCTGTTCATCATTTGGGGGATTCACACTTTTGAGTTCCAGTAATAGTGTATTATGATGGGAGCAACAGAAGAGAGCAATAGAAACATGTTCCCATGCTTCCTGGGAACATGGGCATGACTATTATTCTGTCTCTGGCAATAACGTTGGGTTTTTTTTAAAGTGTCAAGGTACCAGTTATCAAAGACAGAATATTGATGTCACAACATTAAACTTGAAGAAAAAGTATTTTCTCTCTCATGGTATTATTAAAGTGARTGAGACTACATTAGTATGTCACAGTCCTCTAATGTGTATCTGTAGGAATCATTAGACCAACAAGCTTTACATTCAAACTTAACTAGTATGTACATAATTACTACCATTGCATTAGATAAGTAGCTCGAACAYCTTACTAAAGAAAGACTAAAGTTTTGTATTCTTCACTGTTTTAATGCCTCTTCCCCCACACCACAAAGAGAACTAATGTACTGAAGCAATGTACTGCAGAACGATGATGCTCATACTTGTGGTTCGAAAATAGCAGATGCAACTAGCTTACAGCTCCTTGGCTTACAATTTTGGGTTGCTCACAAGACTGGTTGCTGATAATTAGATTTCAAAATTATCAGATTCATAGTTTGCTCTTTTTGTATGTGGAGCTGTAATACTATTATTTCTGGAGTTACTAGAACCATGCCAGTAAAGGAACAGTTTACTTGACCTACTAAGATACACTTTTAACTTGCCTTAAATGCTAACATCTTCAGAAGGAAAAGTGAATCTTAAACTGCTGTATAACATTAGCAGAAAAAATAAAATAAAATTGGAGTTTAAAAGTTAAAATCTATGCAATACAATTGACTTTTACAAACTGAATTGTTTCTATTCCTGTTTTTCTTTATTTTAGAAAGTATCCTGGACCTCCGGTGCAAGTTAAGGCTGGATCAAGGGCCATGCCGTGTTTATATCATAAAATGGTATTATGATAAACAAGCCAATGCTTGTGCTCAGTTTTGGTATGGAGGCTGCAATGGAAATGCAAACCGCTTTGAGAGTGAAGAGGAATGTAGTGAGGCTTGTGKTTTTTTTTCTGGAGGTATGAATTTCTCTCTACATTAATAACGAGCAAGTTGAAGCTATTGATTGTTTGGGTTTATTATCACGTATCCAGCATGGTATGTAAAACCAAACCCACTAATTTAAAGAATGCTAACATTACGCAGTCATATGCTCACCAATTAAAAAAATGTCTACCTATGCAAGCTCACTTTAATTCTTTTTGCATATATTGTATGATGTAGTCCTTATGTAACAAAATAGCAATTTTTCAGCAGTATCAAGAGTACAAAATTTCCTTTTTACTAAGTTATAGTAAGACCAGTATAGCATTTGCCGTAGTAATTGCGCTTCCTTCACCTATATCTTTAAATACTACCATTGCACAATCACTAACTATACCTCATTTTAATTATATATACGGCTTTGGAAAGCAATCTGTGGTCATGAAAATGATGTAATTTCTTTTCTCTCTGTTACAGAAATCTGATATTTGGCATGGATTCTGCAATGAAGACTTCACTTTTTTTAAGCGGAAGTGTTCCCACAAATCCTATTTTAATATTTCAAGGATAAAATATTGATTTCCAAATTACATGCAGAGTACTACTCAGTACAGATAAATACAGCAAATGCATCAACTTGTGGCCTGTGTGCTCTCTGGTTTACAAAACAGGGAGGTGGCTCAGCTACCCACTTTTCCCAACCACATCAGTTACATTTAGTCCTTTTTTTCTGTAAACTTTCCTCAGTTTCAATTAGCTACCAAGATACAAATGCAGTTAAAACATATCCACAGATTTATGTGAGTGACTATACCAATAGCTAGCATCACTATATTGTTAGTTCATGTCTAAAGTGGTCCTTGGCATGTGTTTCTCTTCTGAAAGCCATGTCTAATCTTTAAATGCATTTTAGTATTTTCATCTTTTTCTTAAAAAACTTTTTAAACTTATGTTCAAAACATCGAACGCAGCAGAGTTTATTCTTTATTGCCCGTCACTGCCATAATTGCTTTTTACATTTATGTCTGCCTGTGTATGATGTATTACCTATTACTTGACTGACATACTTAAAAGCTTGTTTCTAATAAAACATTTCTGGTATTACTGCCAGGACAGAGAATGGATAATGGTACCTTTACAGGACTAAAAACTTACCTCACAGCTAAATTACACTTACTGTGTAATGTGCTCCTGATGATGYGACTGGATTTCTGCCACAGCCCTTAACAAGACTGAACATCTCAGATTAGGCACTCCTGCATATGAAACCCGATGATCATTTTTGGCTGGGTTTATGGGGTTTTTTCCTGAACAAACGGTAAGTTCAGCATATCAACAAAAATGGAATTTGGTCTCAAGCTAAACACCCGCTACCCTTCCCACTCCAAGAGCCCCCGGCCGCACTCGTGCCGGCGCCGCAGCAGGGCCCCGCCTGGAGGGGCGGCACGCCGCTCTTCCCGCCGGYGCGGGGCGAGGAGGGCGGGCAGCGCCGGCGGCGTTGGGTACTTCATCGGGTTTGTACCCACTTCCAGGGGGGTCGCAACGGGCTCCTCACCAGCTCAGCGACCAGCTCCAGGGAAATAACTGTCAAAGGACAAGTTTCTTCCTACGATTCGTACTTACTTAGAGTATTGTTTTATTTGAAAGTGGTAGGATACTGCAGTTAAAATTCGGCTAGATACAACTTTCAAGTTATTCAAAATTAAAAATATTATGATACATCCCATCCAGCTTGAAAAAAAACMCAAAAAAAMCACAAAAAAACCCCAAAGACCACAGGACTTAAAGCTGTAATTTACCGAGTAAGCGAGGGTTGCACAGGTTTTAGGTTTACCGACTGTACAGGGGCTCGGTTTGACGATCGTCCAAGGCAACAGGGATGTTACCCTGTACCAGACCAAGACGCGAGGAAAAGCTGCAACTACTGTGTGTTCCAACGACTCGGAGCACTCCGCTCCCCTTCACAAACGCCAGGCTGTTGGCGTTGCCGAGGCTGTTCAACCACGCCACCGGGCCGCCCACGAGGCACGACGGCCACAGCGGGGAAGGCGCCGACGGACCCGCGGCCGCCACCTCAGCTGGACCAGGGGCGGGGCTAGGGCAGGCGGGAGAGCGGGCGGCCCCCCCACGTGCAGCACCGCAGCCAATCCCGGTCGCGGCGGGAGCGCGAGACACCACCCCCGTTGCCACGGCGGCGCGCGGACTCGGCGGAGGGAGCGGCGCGCGGCGCCGCGTCGGCAGCCATGACCGCGGTGCTGGACGTGCTGTGGGAGGACAGAGATGTCCGCTTCGACATCTCCCCGCAGTGAGTGGCGTTGCCCCGCTCTCCCCTTACAGTAGGGCCTTCGGGCCCGTCCGGCGTCTGTCAGTAGGCTGAGCGCTGCCGCCATTAGTGGCGCGGTGCATGCTGGGAGCCTTCCCAGTGGGGCGGTGCAGGGGGGAGCGTGTTTTCCTGGCAGGGCAGGAAAAGGCTTGTGTGGCCGTGGAGCCTCAGGCAGGCTGGCTGGGGAGTTTGTGGATCTAGTCACCGTTCCCAATCTATAAAACAAAAGGAAAAAAAAAAAGGCAAAAAAAAAGAAGAGGTTGCACAGTGGAGGACTGAGGGAAGAGTGTTCTTTTCCCAGCCGCCTGTAGCGTTACCTGGCGCTGAGAAAAACACACTTAAGGTGCGTGTCTGAGGGGATGGTACCAGTCACTGGTAAGAAGGACTTGCTGCCCCTGCCGTGGTGTTGGCAGCCTGAGCTCTCGGGAACGGGCAGTGGCTGTGCAGCCTCTGAGGGGCCTGAGATGAAGGGTTGTCACGTACATCCTCGTGGAGGCAGTGCTTCCTCACTCCTGGGCCTTGACTTCTGATGAGCTGTCAGCCTTATCGGAGACATAAAACTTCTGCTCAGGTTTCTGTGGCAAAACCCTGCATAGCTTTTGTAGTATGGAGCTACAAATCAGCAGCTGTTTGGTGATGATTTTGGGGGTGGAGGCTGAAAGTGTACTATCATGCTTCATCTCCCTCCTACTCGGTTGACCTTACTGAGAACACCCCTTGTCCCTCAGACATGCTGCCTGCAGTAATTTTAGAAACATGAAATTGTATCTTGGATGTTTAAGCAGTTCTGTCTTACTTTCTTTTAAAATTGTCGTGTAGACAGAGCCTGCTAACGTATTTTCTTTAATGCTAATGTTACTATTCTTGCTATCTCCTATCTAATACCTTTTGTGCTGGTCTGGTGATGTATTGTTCGTACGTAGTGTCTCAATCCTGATCTCCAGTAGTATCACATGGAATTCCCCTTCTGGTAATGCATTTTGTTTCTGTCATGCCAATACACTGAACTGGCTGCTTTACACAATACAATTAAAATACAGCAAAATTTCACGCTGTGTCTGTTGGTATGTAATTAAGTGGTTAGACCAGTTAAATCAAGCAAAATAATTAAAAAAAAAAAACAAACCACACCCTTTGGAAAATTTAGCACAGCATTTCACTTGTCGGTACATTAAAAATCATATGAATGCAACTTTTTTGCTTTCCTCTCCCATTTTCACACACTTTCTCCCTAATTTGGGGTATAGTTTGCTTGGTCACACTTGCTACATAATTATTTATTTACTGTTATAATTTAATAATAAAGGTATTAATATTTTTCATATGCCAGCTGTAGTGAGAACAATTTCAGGTATGTAATGTTGATTTGTGTGTATATGTGCATATGTAGATTTTTCAGTGTATGATGCACTAAGCAAAAAAAAGAGAAAGGAAAGCGAAGCGGGGAAATGGCCTTCTTTTGGAGGCTAAATCTAATCTATTTTTAATTAAGTAATTTTTTTCTTCTTTTTTTTCTTTTAGACAAATGAAAATGAGACCTGGGGAGGTCCTTATAGACTGCTTAGAGTCTGTTGAAGATACCAAAGGAAACAATGGAGACAGAGGTAACTGCATAGTCAGGGAAACTGTAAACTTTCTAATATTTAACCTGTGTAGGTTCATGAAAGCCCTGTCTGGTTTCCACTGAACTTGGTATCAATGGTCTGTTGCCGAAAATAGATCCTGCCCGTTTCACAGATCTGTCTCCCCTTGGAGTATTTTCAAATAGGATCTCTTGTTCAAAGTTATAGGAAGGTGATAATCTTATCTCAGAATAATTTAGATTATTCTTGTAAAATAATCCATTTATAAACATTGTGGTGATCTTTTGCTGTAATCCTGTTTAATGCTTAGTTTTTCCTAACCTGGTTTAAACTGAATCAGTAAGGAATATATATATATATATAGTGTGCAAGGGCATGAAGCTGCCAGCATGCTGAGATGACCCTTCCTGGGGTTGAATGTGCTGCTGTACAGGGTACAGAATTGAATAAATTTGCATGTGACATAAAGGGTGAGGTTATTCATGAAGACAGCTGCGATAGTTAACTCACTGCCTTCCCCTTCTCCCCAGAGCAGTTCTGCACTGATTGTGTCTCTGCATTTTTACCATAGGCAGGTGGATGTGAAATCAGTAACTGTTCTTGGTTTGGTTTTGAGGAATGCTGGTATATATTAGAGGAAGTGTTTAGTGATTTTTCTGCTGGGGTGTCCTGTGCTTTTTTCTTCTTTTTCTTATCAAGGGGAAGGAATATTCTGGTGTTTCAAAAATAGAGGTAAATGTGTACCACAGAATGGAACATTTAATTTACTGGAAGTTATTCAGATTAAAAATATCTACACTCTTTATTTCCAGGTAGACTGCTTGTGACAAATTTGCGGATTATTTGGCGCTCATTGTCATTGCCCAGAGTCAATCTCTGTAAGTATCATCTCCTGTTAAACAACTGCAAATTTTGTTTCCTTTGTGGTGGCATGCTATTCTTTCACAGTAGTATTGATTACAGTACAGAATAGTAAAGTATAGTTCTGTTGTTCTGTAAAGTCTGAAATAAACTGTTACTAATGAATCTATTTGTAATATAGGAACTGTTCTAATAATTCATAGCAAAGTATTAATATTCAATGTTAATTTCTCAGAACAGAAGTGRAAGAGTACTTCAGACATATTTTTTCATTGGGCCTGCGAGGGATTAATTCGTTTTTCTAGAAAGAAACAAAAGTTTAAGTTTCTTCACACCTTACTTTACTTGTACCTCATTGCCACCTGTTTATTCACATTCTGTATTATCCTACAGTTTTTGTTTCCTACAGGTACCTGCCTTTCCAAATTTACTATTGTGAGCTCTGAATAAGCTTCTAATTTTAACTGTATAAGTAGCTAGCAGGGCTACTCTAATTTAATTTGCTGAAACAGGGGCAGGATGCACTTACTTTGTACCCAGATTATTTCCAGTGTTCAGTTCCCAATAGCCAGTCAATATTGAAAATCTGTATTTTGTTCATAATGTATATAAACTTATGCTCTCTGCCTGCTTGCTCTTCTGCATTTGCTATCTCATACATGCACACACATACAAGTGCGTGCACACGCAGTGCTACTTTTATATGTATTTACAAAATTAAATTGTTTGCTTGTGTATTTAAGTTTTAGAATAGACCTTTTTAGAGGAGATCACAAAGAAACTTATGGAGCAGTTCAGCCCTATAGAAGCTCAAGGTAGTCGGACCTATGACTTTTAGAGTTTAAAATACTCTCTAGCTTTCAAGATAATGCATTATTTCTTACATTAAGGGAATATATAGACAAAAAAAATATTTTATTGATGCCATTTTTGACCACTGCTGTTTCTTGTGGTTTTAGAAAATTTCTCATAAGCAACCTAGGAAATAGTCTTTTTCTGGTATTTTCATAACTAATAATTAATTCTGTAAAGACTGAATATTCTTATCTACATAACTGCTGCTACATCTGAGCTTTTGGAGAAGCAGAATCTTCCCAAAGAAAATTCTAGTTTTCCTTTGATTTTTTTTTTTTTTTTTTTTTTTTGGAACCTGGCTGTGCTGCTGTTGGTATCAGTAGCAGGATTGTCATTGACATCCAGATTTAGCCCAGCACCATTTTAGCGCATCCATTTGTTTTAGGAAGAACGGCCGGGATTGTTTCTGGTTTTGTTTTGTATCAGCACTACTGTAGAAGAGGCGAAGTGAAATTTATAACTGTTTTTTCCTCTTCTTTTTGTTTCTTCTCCACTTATACTTTGCATTTTGCTGCTTTTTTTCTTTGTCATCTCATTAGCTCTTCTTCTACAAAGTATTATATCAATGTAGAAAGTTTTATTTATAAGGGTAAAATTTATGGGCAACATCATGATGAAACAGACCTTCTTGAGGCAACAGTCAAATGCTGAAACAAGGAAATTCTGATCAGATATTAGGAGAAAAACATTCACAATGATGACAGTCAAACAGTGGAACAGGCTCCCAGAGTGGTTGTGGAATCTCCTTCTTTGGAAATATTCAAAACTCAATTGGACAGTACCCTGAGCAGCCAGATGGAGTTGGTCCTGCTTCGAGAAGAGCATTGGACCAGACAACCTCCTCAGGTCCTTTCCAGCTTAAATTAGTCTTTGATTTTGTGATGAGGGCCCAGACCATTAACCACAATGTGTAATTCTCACAAATAGCATCCAAAGCTGTGCTACTAAATTCAATATTGTACTTTGTAATTTTGACTATTATTTTTTCTTGTTCTCAAAACTGATTGGTTTTTTTTTTCCCCCTAACTTTTAGCTGTTGGTTACAACTGTGTTATAAATATAACTACAAGAACTGCCAACTCAGTAAGTTTCAAAAAAAAACTTTTTAAAATAATAAAAGAAGCTGTAATTCATTGTTTATACTTATTGCACTATATCAACAATAATCTGAAAGTTTACTTGCAAGAATAGTAATAGAATAATAATGGAAGTTTAGTTTTAGAAGTTGAGAGAGTTTTACATTTCTATAGGAGTGTGGTTTTAGTCAGTTTCCTAAGGCAGTAAAACTCGTGATCACACTGTTTTGTGATTTTTCTCCCCTATAGGTAAGTCAAGCACATGTTGGCTCATTGTGTCTAAATTTAACAAAGGTCTAGAGAGGCACTAATTTTGTGTAAGAAAGCTCTCAGATACATAGCCTGAATTACATGCAACTGTGAAGCCATTTGTTTGGCTTGCAGCAAAGAACTAGAAGGGAGATTATGTAGGTTCCCTAGGCAGCCACATGGTAACAAAGCCAAAAATACTGTTTCAGTCATGATATTGCAAATGTATAACAGGCAGGCTTCATTAGTTCTACTGTTGATGGAACTGCTAGTTTCTCCAAAAGAACTGAGTTCAGTTGAAGACAGCAGTAGATAAGTGGTAGAATCAAGATTACACCTTCAGATATACGATTTAGAACAAGAATTTAGAAAATATGTCAAGATTATGTGTTGCCTGTACAGTCAAGCTACTATATTGTTAAAATGTTAAATTTAATTTTTTCTTTACAGAAATTACGAGGGCAGACAGAAGCTCTGTATATATTGACTAAATGCAACAATACACGGTTTGAGTTCATATTTACCAATGTTGTCCCTGGGAGTCCCAGACTCTTCACTTCAGTTATTGCTGTACACAGGTAGCATACTTAAAATAGTGTTTGTTCATTTACAAAATTCAATGAATAAAATATGTGGGATTGCTACTGCTGATGGGCCAAATATATAACTGCCCATATTTAACATTCAGAAAACTTTCCCAAAAGAGAACACAATCTCTGGAAGGAAGGGAGAGAATGATCACAAATTCTAGTAGATAACTGTGCGTAATGGAAATCAATGTGTATTAATACTAGTCATTGATGACAGTTCATGCACCTTGTGTGTATAAACTATCTGAACAAATAAAAGTACAAAAGAGCTAATTTCAGTGTGCATTTTCTATCTATAATTTCTGTCTGTAATCATTTCCCATAATTTTGGACCATGTAATGGAAATGGAGTTAAATCCTGGTCAAAACTCTTGACTACAAAACAGTGGATGTTTCCCACCTAAAGATAAGTCATCTGAATGAATGTGTACTTAATACATTACCATAGGTTTAGGTTTCTGTTTAAGAGCTATGGAATACTGACGTACGTATATTGCACGTTTGTGACTTAACCGGCGCCGAAAAATAAAGGATTCTTGATGTCCATACTACATATAACATGGGACCCCGAAGACTTATGCTTTGCAATAGAGGCTGGGAAATGACTATCTTAAGGAAAAGAAAGAAACAGTATACACATGAACAACACAGGAGATCAAAACAGATGTCAAAAAAACCCTTTTAAGCTTAAAGATAACTTCATTAAGGAAAGCTGAAATATAATGGTTTACGTTGATGAAGTTTTACCAGTACTCTCATTTTTGTGCAACGTGGTGATAAGAAAAGTTGAAAATATACAACATTTTGTATTGGTGCTAAAACAAACTGTAAAACTAATAGAAAACACTGAAATGGTAACGTGTATTTTTTATTTTTTGCAGAGCTTATGAAACTTCTAAAATGTATCGTGATCTGAAGCTGAGAAGTGCATTGATTCAAAACAAGCAACTGAGATTATTACCACAAGAACAAATATATGATAAAATCAATGGAGTTTGGAATTTATCAAGTGACCAGGTATAGTGAAAAATGAGACTACGTTGACTACAGCAAAGTTAAAATGTTTTGGCTTTCATCTAGCAATTGTACTATTATAGTTTTGTAACCTCAGAGGAATTACCCTTAATTCAGTTCATCGGCTGATGCATGCGGAGAAGCTGATCCCATATATTTGCTAATCAGTACAACAAAGTCTCTTTTTGGCAACCTGAAGTCTACATGACCCAGCTAATATGCAAGGAACTAGATATACAGTTCCTGTTAAAAAGATATATATAAAAAGATATGAGTCTAAAGCTCTCTATCATCCTGAAAGACAATCATGTTGTTTCCAAAGAGCTCTGCTGAATATTTGTATGTTTATGTGCAGCTTTGACTACAATGTAAGACTATATTGTCTTTTGATTACTGGAAATTGAAAATATTGGAATAGGAATCTATGTCTTAAAACATGGAAAAATAAAGACTTTAAGGAAAAAATAGAAAACATTTCTATTATTTTACAGGGCATTAGTAGCAAGTATTTCCCAGAGCCATTCTGTCTGTGCAATTTTAGTCCAGAATGGAAATAGGATCCATCCTGACAAGCTAAAAAGTTCTTTCTTCTACATTCCCTTGGCACACATCTCCGCAATTGCCTAAGTTTAACCCACATGCCATTATACTTACACTATATGCCAATTCCAGATCTATACAGTTAAGAACACTCTCAGATGCTTCATGTCTGTCAATGAGGTCTGCTGTGCTGTGATTTGATCCTGTTTTGCTGCAGTAATAGGTACTTGCAGCTATTTTCACCACTCGGGTGCTGTATCCTTTAAAGATTGGATTTTGCTTCCTTGCAATCAATAGAAGCATTTTGACTGGTTTTGGTGGGAAAGTATCAGGCTTTTATTGAATTAAATATGAAGCTGTATCTTGGTTGTGTTTAAATGGATAGCAGTAATCATCATGTTTGGAAAAAAGGCTCTATACTTCAAAGCAGTTCTAACATACCTTTTCTTTAATAGGGAAATTTGGGAACTTTTTTTATTACTAATGTGAGAATAGTTTGGCATGCAAATATGAATGACAGCTTTAATGTCAGCATACCATATCTACAAATTGTAAGTATCTTAAAACGACCATTTTCAAAATGAAATGGAGTAAGTTCAAGTCTTCAGTTAAAACTCCCAGTTCACCAAAATTAGTATTTCATGTGCCACAGTCAGAGAGGAATTTAGTCTTACCAGCATAAACCACAGGGTAGATTTTTTTTTTTCTGTCCAGATTAATTGTGGACTTTCATGGGCAGATGGTTGAAAATGGCTTGTATTTCCAGTTTTCAAACTATTGACTGTGATGCTTCATGCCACCTGCATACACTGGATTAATGATCTGTGAGGCTGATGTTCAGAAATGAACTGTTACCACTGTTACCACTTCTGATAAAAACACTTTTCCCTGAGGTTCAGGGGTTCAGATTTATAATGGTAAATGGGAGGGAATGCTGGTA
>JASVER010000003.1:10980817-11085337 GCA_030449065.1 Oceanodroma leucorhoa
AAAAAAAAACAAAGAAAAATTTAAAAATAGATAAAGCAGATTTTTATCAAGCAATTCCAAAATTTTTAACGAACATTTTTTACCTCTTCACCATTAGCGTTCAATAAAAATAAGAGACTCGAAGTTTGGCTTGGCACTTGTGATAGAGAGTTCTCAGCAGGTAAGAAGCTTTAATAGCCTTCTTTCATTGGTTACATTTTTATGTATAATAGTTCTTTTAATTCTGAAATGTTACAGGGCTACTTCTAAGGTACTCAGAGTGTTCCTTCTGTGTGGCCTTTTGAACACAACTTTAAAAAAGTCCTCTTTGCACTGCTTAAAATGTTTGTATGTTAAGGTCAATATGGCTATTGTGAGTTATGGTTTCTCTAAGTGAAGCAACAATAGGCCAGCATGACTAGTTAAAGTAAAATAACTGTTAAAAACAGTGTCTTCTGACAGGTTATCTTTGGGATCTAATTACGTCTATATTTAATTAAGACCACTATTTTTAATCTTTTTCACTTGTGTATCTTTTTTGCTGTAAGAGACAAAATTCTTTTTCTTCAATTTGACCTTAATCAGAAATGCTTTTAATGGTGATTTTTTTTTTTTAAAGTTCAACTAGCTTTATTTACTGTGTCTGAAAGCATCTTTAATGACAACATCACGATATAACAGACTAAACATTTGCTGAGTAGTTAGGAATAAAACATTAATATTACTTCTGAATTTCTCCTGCCTTAGTTTGCTTTTGTTTTTCTGTGTAAGAAGTTTGTTCCCTATTTGTATAATGGGCTAACAGTTAAAAGCTTATTTACCTCAMAGAGAAACATTGTCATTGTTTTTATTTCACCCATGGTTTAAGTGGCAGAATGAAAATAAGATAATACCAAAATACAGATAATGTTCTATCAGCAAACTGAAATTTGCTATCATTAAACTGCAAATCCCTATCAAGGGGGAAAAGTTGTTTAAATAATAAGCAACGCTAATAAATATATGTCTTCTTTTTTCTCTTTTATATAGAGTGGAGGATATGTACTTGGTTTTAAAATAGACCCTGTGGAGAAACTACAGGAGGCAGTGAAAGAAATTAATTCACTTCACAGAGTTTATTCAGCTAACCCTATATTTGGAGTGGATTATGAAATGGAAGAAAAGGTACTCCACTCATTTATTTTAAATTAGATACAGTATTGTGTTAACAGCAGTAATAAAAATACATTAAACATATTAGATATGTGGATTTACTTACTTCAGTGTTTTAATTTGCAGCCTCAACCTCTTGAAGACCTAACAGTGGAGCAGGTTCAAGATGATGTGGAAATAGAATCTGATGAACATACAGATGCTTTTGTGGTAAGCTACTCCACAGAAAACTAAAAAATAAAATAATTCTTGTTTGGTTATTCAAATGTAAGCAATGTACAGCTGTAAACCTCTATTAAAGATAAGCTACAACTGAACTTTCTATATTTAAAACCCACCTACACGCCTTTTATTCAAAATCATGATTACTACAGGAATTTACTCTGTGTATGGATTTTTAACATAAGAACAAACTATTATAAATAGTAGTAGATAAATAAATAGTAGTAGATATTTCAAGTAATAGTTGTATGTAGTTTCTCAACACATTAAGATCAGGAATAGCTTGAAAACCAGCAGTACAGGATATTCAAATACATTATATTAAAACAAGTCTTCCTTCTCTTGGAGCAGATTAATAGATGGTGATATCTGTACGCTCAACATTCATCTAAGATTCAAACCTGGAAGATTTTTAGAAAGGCAGCAGTAATTTTGAGTCACTCCTGACAACCTCTGCACTCCTGACAATACCAGTTTAGAAAACTGTATTAGTATCTGTCTCCCAGTATTTCAGGGAAATTTACTTTTAAATGCATTAGGTTGCTTGATGACCTTCTTTCTAGGAATTTCCAAACTTACTGTGCAACCCAGTAACACCTGACTGCATGATTGACTGCACAGGTAGACTGCAAATGTTTTCAAGTGCTAGCCTTGACACATTGACAATTGACATGTTTTCTTAACTAGTCTCATAAATTTGGTAAATTAGCAGTGCTAGCACCAATCTTATTTCCACCTTTTCTTTTGCTATCATTTACTGATGCAGATAAGCTCTTTTCTCTTCCTTTCCCTCACTTTTTGCCTTTTTTTCTTTCCATTTTTGCATATTTTTATTCTTTTTTTTCCTTAAAGGTACATTCTGTTTGCTGTATTGGTGCCTTTGTTACCTGGATTAAATAACTGTGCTTTGCATTTTCTAAAAGAAAAACTGGAAGCTGTAAATGAATAGAAGGTGGTGGCTATAGGCGACATAGGTAGCCCAGGACCCAAGGAGTGGCTCCACACCAATATTCCATGAGACTTGATGACTGCGATGCTGTTCTGTAGAGTCTTGTATAGCTTGAGATCCAGCTGAGCAGGAAAACGTTTTTTTTGCTGCCCCTCGCCAGCCCATAGGGGCAGCCAAAGCAAGATTAGGCTCTTTTTGGTAAACATGAAGATCTAGAGGCTGCTGGTCCAGAGAATTGTAGAGCTGTGGATATTTTCAGAGACCTGGTTTCCTGAAGAGTTTGAGCCTTAATTTCCATACAGACAGAATGGGAAAGATTGTATCTCTTTCCCGGATCTCTGTCTGAGAGTAGAAAAATTTGGTTAATTGTTCAGTTACTCTGTGTTCATTTCTTAGATTGAGTATGATGTTAAACTGAATTTTGGTATTACTTACACATTCTAAGTTAGTTTTTGAAATTGAATAGTGAATGCTGCTGCACATGAGGCAGAAAATGCTAGGATGCTGTCAGTTTGCCTTCATATTAACATTTTATTCTCTATAAAGTATTTGTCAGTGTAGCAAATGTAATATGAAAATTTTACCATTTAAAAATCTTTGTTTATTATGATGGAAAATTCAAAGATTGGTATTTAACGAAAAATAACGTAATCACCAACTCCTGTTAGAACCCTTTTGTAAATTATTTCAACATAGAAAAAACTCTGATCTTGTTTACAAAACAAAAATAAAAACGATACAAACTGGTTTGTTGAAGAAAACTTACCAAATACAGTTTTGACTCCCACAAATTAYTAGCAGATTTGTTTTTAGACTTTTTTTTTCCAAGGTTGCGAGTTCTTTTTTGCTTTGTTTTGCAGGCTTATTTCGCTGATGAAAACAAGGTAAGAACATCTTTTTTTCATACAGTCAAATTCATGTGGTTAAAATGGGATAATAAAATTTAAAAGTACCTTCTGCTTTATTTTATTTTCTCTCATATCTTGTGCATTCGAAAAAGCAACATGATGGGGAGCCTGTTTTTTCAGAAGAACTAGGACTTGCAATAGAGAAGCTAAAGGACGGATTCACACTCCAGGGACTCTGGGAAGTAATGACCTGATTTAGATTGGCACGCGTTTGTTTCCTAAGCAAGGAAAGACTCTCAATTCTTACTGGGTTTGTGAGATCTGTAGAAGATAATTTAGAAATACCAGAGTAGCAGAGAAAGAACATGCCACAGCTAAAGAGCAGGCAAATAATTAGATAATATGCCCTCAGGGTATGTCATAAAGGGAAGATTAGTCAAAACCCTTGTATGTGTGAAAGCTTTGTATTGATTACATTGTTTCTGTAAGTAGTGGGAGGACAACCAATATCTAATATAAGAAGGGGCGGGGCCTGAGCTGCTGGTGGAAGCCCCTCCCCCTTCAGGCAGTCACATGTTCCACAAGCCCCAGAAGTCCTGCCCTTCCTCTGATACATGGTGGATCCCAGAAGTCCCTCCTCTCTTCCTATCAGGTTATAAGGACCTGGAAATCCGTCCCTACTACATGCACGGCAGCTGCCATTTCAGCTGCCATTGTGTAAAACGTCATACCCCATGTTTTCATACTGCTTTGTGATTGGCTGGCTGTGGGTTTTGACACACTCGTACCCCAGGTGTTTTCAGACATGTGATTGCAGGACCAGTAACCCCATCCTGCTTCCCCCCGAAGGTTGTCAGAACACAGGGTCCACCATGGTGTTTCAGCCACCATTTTATGGCAGGTAGCCACCATTCTTTTTACAACTTCATGACCCATGTGTTTACATACTGCCTGGTGATTGGCTGCCAGGACCAGCCACCGCCTGCCATTTTACCTGGAAGTATGTCAGAAAAGGAAGCCTCCTCTCCTATGTACACGGAGACTACCATTTGAGATAGGGCAGTGTGTGGTATATAGTTTGATGCTGAATTTAAAGTATTCATATATTTATACACAGTGATGTATTTTGCCATAATGGTTATATCTAAATCACATTTCCATAACTTGTTTAATGTTGTGCAACATAGAAATACCATCGTATGCAGAACATTTGTGTCTACACATATTGGCTGTGTCATTGCAGCAGTGCTGTGTTACTGATAATTTTGACTACTTTTTATGTCTCATAATTTTGTTAACTGTGCAGCACATATCATTCCAGGTACTTAATTGTAATCCAGATATCCTCATACAGTTTTTCTTTTTAAGGAATGATCTAGAAAAAAGTGTGCACACAAATAGCTTCTGTGTCTGAGTCATTAGACCTTTATGATGTTACGTGTTAGAGAGAAATGAGTCATTTCTTGTTTAAAGGAAGATGCAGCTGTTAYGTTTTCTGGTGAGATAAGACCTCTGCGCTATTTTCTATAAGTAGAAAAAGTCAAATGAGCTCTCCTCTCAGCTGTTGTTTTAGCAGCTGACTGTTACAGTAAAGTAACCATGGCGTGAATATAATTGTGGTGTTTGTAGTCTTTCAAGGTATATATTTTAAAGAAATACTACCTATATTGAAAAGCAGTCATGATTTCAATAAACTTTGATAACGTTATACCTCGTTGTAGATCTTGCATTCAAATAGTTGTGTTTCGATCCTCTTTCCATTACATTTAAAGAACATTTTACCGTATGGGTAAAAAGCATTCTCTGTATGGGCAAAATACAGTCCTTCATCAAGGTACATTAAACAACTTAAAATTTCAAATTTGTTTTGGATCTGTATTACCGCCTTTAATAAAAATCTAAATGTTCCCAGTCTAAATTGTGAAACCTTCAACATATGCATAATTGTTCTAAATTCACATTCACTTTTCAAACTACTTGTCTGATTTGGGGCTTTTTTAGTTTAAATTCAGAATTTTTTTAGGGTTTTGAAGTTACACATCCATTAAATAATGTTAATATGGTGGATTACGTTTTTATCATTCTCTGTTCTACCTTTCCTATGTACAGTTTTTGGTTTAGTTTAATAATGTCTACAGATTATCTGAAATGAAGAATGATGTTTATTAAGGGGGGTTGGAAACTTCATTTTAAATTATTTTTAAAAGCAGAACTTTACCTGAATAATGTGTGTTTTATGTCTAAACAGTAGGGATTTGTTTACAAATAAATACAACCAAATGGATAATAATAAGAAGATCAAAATTGATTTCAAAGTCTTAATATCTGAAGAGATTGCAGATGTGATATGGGTATGTAAAAAAATAACCTTAGAGCATAGATAATTGATGCAAAGTTCTGGAGTTTTTTAATATCTTTGTGACTGCAGCAATGAGATGTATTAAGCAACTCTGAAAAAGTAAACAGTAGTTGCAGCTAACAACTTGATTAAGAATATTGCTATTTCAGAATATTTGGTAACATGTATATTTACAACCTTGCTCATAGCTGTCTCACTGAGAGTCAGATTCTGCTGTCCTTACTCATGTCAAATAATTTCTTACATTGCATCTAATCTTATTGATTCGATGTGGAGAATGATGGCAAAACCTGACCATAGTGACTAAAAGCAACAGTTGCTTCTTTCAGTCTTTGACAGCTGCGAGAGCAACTCTTTTTTTCCAAACCATCCATCCTAAATTCCGACCTGTAAGAGTATGTACCTATATTTAGCTAGTGAGATTAAGTAGCAGAGGCCTCAGGCAGAGCAAAGCACATTGGTCTGCCTTTTTTACAGACAGACCTTTGGGCAGACAACAGCTAAAGCTTTCTGCTCCCTCCCCTTTCCCAAGTATTTGCAAAATGGATTCCCAAAGGGAACTCACTGAAGAGCTCAGACTTTACCAATCCACCCTTCTTCAGGATGGCCTCAAGGAACTCCTCGAAGAGAAAAAGTTTATAGATTGCTCTCTGAAAGCTGGTGACAGAAGCCTGCCTTGCCACAGATTGATTCTGTCAGCATGTAGCCCTTATTTTCGTGAGTATTTCTTATCCGAGCAAAATGAAGACAAAAAGAAGGAGGTAGTTCTAGATAATGTTGACCCCAACATCCTGGATATGATTGTCAAATACCTTTACTCAGCGAGTATTGATCTTAATGATTCTAACGTGCAAGATATTTTTGCTTTGGCCAGTCGCTTTCAGATCCCTTCTGTATTCACTGTGTGCGTCTCCTATCTTCAGAAGAGGCTTGCTGTTGGTAACTGTCTGGCCATCCTTCGATTAGGTGTTCTGCTTGATTGCCCAAGACTTGCATTTTCTGCCCGTGATTTTGTTTCAGATCATTTTGTGCAGATCTGCAAAGAAGAGGACTTCATGCAGCTTGCCCCGCATGAACTTATCTCAGTTATTTCACCTGACAGCTTAAACGTAGAGAAGGAAGAACTGGTATTTGAAGCAGTAATGAGATGGGTCCGAACAGACAAGGAGAACAGAGTAAAGAGCCTGGGGGAAATTTTTGACTGCATACGTTTTCGTCTTATGCCAGAAAAATATTTCAAAGAACATGTTGAGAAGGATGATATAATTAAAAGCAACTCAGACCTTCAGAAAAAAGTAAAGATTGTTAAGGATGCTTTTGCTGGAAAACTGCCTGACTCTAGCAAAAGTACAGAAAAGTCAACCAAAGGGGAGGTGAATGGCGATGTGGGAGATGAAGACTTACTGCCTGGCTACCTAAATGACCTTCCCAGGCACGGCATGTTTGTCAAAGACCTAATTCTTCTGGTTAATGACACTGCTGCAGTAGCTTATGATCCTCTGGAAAACGAATGCTACCTAGCAGCCCTGGCAGAGCAGATTCCCAGAAATCATTCCAGTATAGTCACCAAACAAAATCAGGTCTACATTGTTGGGGGACTGTATGTGGAAGAGGAGAACAAGGATCAGCCTTTCCAGTCATACTTCTTCCAGGTATAAGCTTTGTAATTGTTGGCGCAATAAGAAGTGCGTGTAAGAGTTACTGAAAAGTATTCTAAGTCTATGCAAGTGAGTTGTCTAGTCTCTCTGTACGGTCGATGGAGAGCAGTATCTATAGAGAGCTATTCCTGTCTCGGAGAGATAAGTGAAACCAAGGGACTTGCATCTCCTCTTTCAAGACCAAGCCCCTGGTGAGATCTCAGAAAAGATTAAAAGGATTAGTATGTTATATCTAGGCACCGGCTTTCATTGTTTAAGGCCCAGTTTTTTCATGGTACAGATGCCTAAATTGAAGCCTAATAATATTTTTGTAAAATACCTTTTGTGAATTTCTGTTAACTTCCATGAAAGTTGAGTGCTTTGCTGCTTTAGATCTAATGAGATCTTTCTTTTTTTGCATCTGAAATATTTTTTGACAGCAGTAATGTGCATATTTTAAATGCCACTTTTGTCACTGAAATTCCAGAAGTCCTTTTGTCACATCTACATTTGAAAACCTAAGGGCATTCTAAAGTAAGTAATGTAGAGGTAGAAGGTTGTTTTCTTGGCAAACTGTCAACATCGGTACACTAAGTACCATGTTTCAACCGAGAACATAATTTTGTATCTTTGTAAATCTGTATAAATATAGAGCCGATTAATACAAACTGTAACTTCCACAACACGTTTCAGAAAAATTAGCAAAAATACAATTTGGTATGCTTACACCATAAACTAATTCTGTTGTGTTTTTAGCTACCTGGCTATATGCTTTGGGGGATATTTAAACTATCTCATGATGAATTATGCAATATGCTGCTGGCCATGTCCTGTCTTTAGGCACATTGGCGTAAAGGAGTGTAAGTAGGTCCTGTTTCAATATGAAATAAAGCAGAGTGATAAGCAGTGATAGAATTTTAAAGCCTTCAGATACCAAAAAATGCAAATATTAAGTGTTTATAGGAGTATGGCTCACTGTGACTTCACACATAATGAAAGAGTTGGTTTCAGGTATTKGTTACATCTATGAGAGGGAAGTCTTAGTTTGCTAGAGAGGGATTAGCACTCTTTCATTTCCTTATGTAGGTGTAGAACACTAATCACTGAAGTGTACTGTTACAGAAATATTCTTCTAATAGAAATACTGTGTTGATGTTATAATGTATATAATCTGGAACTGAATAGTCTAAGTTTCAGGCTACTAGAAAGGGGCCTCTGAAAAACTAAACCTCAAGACTGATATTAAAAATCGATGAAGTTTTCAGAATCCTACTTTATATGTCTACATGCATTTCCTGAAATCCTGCGCTCTCGCTTGTCACCGTTAAGCTTGCTTGCTGCTGCTACTGCCTATAGTTAAAATACTTGTCTGCGTTACCCATGTGGCTGTTGTTCCCTCTAAAATGTTAATGTGGTGCCAAACTGATTTTCACTTACTGATCTCCCTTTCCCCACCAGTGAAGCACCAGTTCCCATTTTGTTTGGTAGCTAGCAACCCAGGAGAAAACAAGGCTGCCACTGGCTCAAAAATGCTTGTCTAGTTTATGCCCCATCATCAGTAGATATGTCATCTTCAAGACTGATTCACTAAGCACGCTGTGATCTGTGATGGGTACATCTCATTACACCACCAGATCCAGCTACTGGAGCAATCCATGTCCATGAACTAAATTTCACTGTTGCAGTAAAACTTCCTGTCCAGTAGGGCTGGATTTGGGAGATGCATTTTAGCGTGGAGACCTTGACTGTGGAACATACATCTGGAAAAAGGATGTCACTGCGCTAAACCTGGATCTGATTACTTTGACTGAACTTTCTCATGCTTTCTATCAAATGCCTTTACACTCATGCAAACTCGTATTTTACCTTCCCTTCCTGTACATCGTGAAGCAAATCTATATGCAATAGAAGAGAGAAAATATTCTTTTTGAACGTTAGAGAGCATTCAGGTTCAATTCTAAGTTCCCAGATCAAAACAAAAATTAAGCACCACAGTTCTAGGAAAATATTGTTTTGGTTTGTTTGTTTGTTTTTTCTTCTGTCCTCCTTCTGCTGCTTCTCCTTAAGTGTTTTCAACATACTGGATGTGAATTGAGACAGCTGTGGGAGTACTTCAGTGGGGATGACATCAATATTATTGCCAATCTAGCTGCACTGCCTGTCTTTTTTGCTTAGGAGTGAAGTCTTTATTGATTGTGCCTTCAGAGATCTCAGGAGCTTCTGAGGGTATTTGTGATGAAACACCACATTTTTTTCTCTAGGGATTGCAGAAGAAACATCTGTGCCCTTTGCCATGTAATATTTCCTGATTGTTAAGAGGAACGGTGTGAGGATGTCTGGCATCTCTCACTGTAGCGATGAGCACAACCGGCTAAATGTATAGGTGTGGAATGACAGGAGTGTCTGCTCCCTTCAGGCAGGAAGAACAACTTGTTCTTTCCAACATGTGATAGGGAACCCAGGGAGTGAGGGACCTTCAAACAAGGAAGAAGAGCTTAATAAAGAGGCAAAGAAACTCTGTGAGGATGAGTGAGGGTGAGCAGATGCGAAGAGAGCTGTGTGGCATTGACTCTGCTGGGTCTCAGCACCATGAAGCATGGGTAGGTAGAAGTCATCATGCATCAGTTGCACTGAGGGAGGGGCAGATTGCTCAGGCAAGCAGGTGAGCTGTTGAGAAACACAGTGCAATTAGATTAATTTTGTGGAACAATGTTTGTTGTGTGGATTTTTACTGTTTGCCTTTCCTAACACTTCCTGTTCTGATGCTCTTTCAGCTGGATAGCATCGCTGGGGAGTGGGTCGCCCTTCCTCCACTGCCGTCAGCCAGGTGTCTCTTCGGGCTGGGAGAGTCAGACAACAAGATCTATGTAATTGCAGGCAAGGACCTTCGCACTGAGGAGTCTCTAGATTCAGTATTGTGCTATGATCCTGTGTATGTTTGAAATTTAATTATGCCCACTGAGGACATGTAAATAGCCCATTGTTAGTTGAAAGAGCCTAACGGTGATATTCTTGTTCCAGGGCAATGAAATGGAGTGAGATCAAAAAACTACCCATCAAAGTATATGGCCATGCTACTATCTCAAACAATGGATTGATATATTGTCTCGGTGGAAAAACGGATGATAAGTGAGTCTCTAAGACTTTTCATGACAATGTATAACATTATTTGGTTGGTCCTTTGTAGATTATATGTCCTCCCACTCAGAAATCAGGGTTTCCCTTTTTCACATCTCTGGATTAAGGTTGCTAACAATTTGGCAGAGAGGAACACATTATGGTATGTAGAGTATCTTTTTCATGATAAAGTAAAATTGCATGTAAATTGTAATCCCAACTAGTTATTTTAATGATCGCACTTACTTCAAAGGCAAATTTTACTTACATTGCAGACACATTAGTAATATATAGCTATGAGGACCTTCACTGGAAATGTGATTTCCTTCCAGATAGAAATACTTAGGTGCAATGGAATTACTGTGTCAGTTTTTCAAATTTTCTGACCTGTTATGCCTGTTATACCTTAATGGGTATAGCATTAGGAAAATCAAAGTTTTCACTCACACCGAGCATGTGGTGGTAATTTTTCAGTGTTTGTATAGGGGACATTTAAGATACAAGCTTTTCAAATCAGCCAAAACAGCAGCATAATCTTTCTTTTATAACCTTTGACATACATTCCTCCACAAACCCATCTGAATAGAATACACTGGGAAGGGACGTTGTCTTCTATAAAGCACGGTGAAATTGCTGCCCTGTGTAAGCAGCATTTAACATTTGATTTAGTTCTATGGATGTGATTAGTGCTTTGTAGACATGCAAAGATTCCCAGATAAGATACAAGAAAGGATCTCGTGGAGAGGAAAGAGATGTTCTACATAAACCCACACAACCCACCTCAACTAGGTCTCGCTTGGAACAAGCCAAAAGTTCATTAGAAATGATCACAGGTTTTCTTCTTCCTCCCCAGGAAATGTACTAGTAGACTATTTGTATACAATCCCAAGAAAGGAGACTGGAGAGACCTGGCTCCAATGAAAGTGGCTCGCTCAATGTTTGGAACAGCTATCCATAAGGGCAAGATTGTCATTGCAGGTGGTGTCACTGAAGAAGGCCTTACTGCATCTGTTGAAGCTTTTGATCTGACCACCAATAAGTGAGTGCAATATTCAAGCTATTTTTAAGCAAGTGTTTTATCATCTACGCTTTTAGGAGCTCTGAGAGAAGAGTCACAAAGGTGTTCAGGTGCCTACACTCCCACTGAGACACCTGGTCTACATTCACATCTCTAGCGACAGCGGCAGCAGCAGCTTAAAGAGCCCGTACCTCTGGCCATTTTTCCTGCCCCCACATGCATTTTCTATGCTGGCATAGCTACATTGCAAACATGATCAAAGAGCTCATGTAGCGCAAATAACCCACCCTCTAATCTTTTTTTTTTTTTTAAAGTCTGATTACTTTCCCTATTTAGTTGACCACACAGCCACATAAACAGGTGTGCTGGCATAATAGGGGAGACGTGGGAGAGATGGGCAAGGGCTGCGCAAGCTAGTTGAAACAGCACTGTCACTAAACATGAAATCCTGCAAGACAAATCAGGTGCCTGAACAGGACTAGCTGAATGTCCTTCGGGTACCTGGCCTTGTGATGTCTTGCTGTTCACCTACCTTGTCAGCAAATACCGTTTACCACTGGTTAGCGACAGGCAGGTAATTCTGCTTATTTAATATAAAAACTCCAGGAAGACCGACTGTGAAGAAGTTCTTCCTCACAGCCCGAATCTTTTACAGTCAGCATCCCTCAAATGTTTATGATTTTCCAGGAGTATGTAGGGTCTGTGTCTGTGTCTTTCTACTCTTAATTTTCCTTTTTGTTACTTTTGTTACTTTTCCTTCCTATCATCTTATTTATAAACTTTCCTTTAAAATAGTATCAGTAAAGCTTTATTATGATAGCGCAAACTTGTAAGTGGTCCTGGATACAGCTTTATTTTATTAATAAACACTTCTATTGTATATAAACACACTTGGCTGTGCTGTCTTCACTGACAGGTGGCATTGCAGCCATCAGCCTCACAACAAAGGCTTTAACTTAAATGTATGCTATCCCAAAGAGACTTGCTTCTGAAATTTAACAATACAAAATGTGAATATGCAAGAAGTAATTCTGTGGGAGAACTTTGGACTTTATGCCTTCTATAGAAAGCAAAGGAAAGTAAAGGTCATTGTGTTACCATGATGTTTGGGACATTCTGCCTTTCCATTGTTCAGAAACACGTGCAGCTTGTGGTCTGAAAAATCTGATCTTGGTTTACTCCGTTTTGTTACAGTCAAGTCACACAAGCAAGAGAGACAAATTAGCCTATTAGTTTTGATGTTGACATTATCCAGAAGTGGGATGTCTGTATGTTTTATACGTTCATAGGTGTGAATTGGCAGAAAATTTGAAATTATGCTAATGAACTCCTGTGACTTTTTTTTTTAAATCAAATTATTATGTTAATGCCACTTGAAATGAATATGCATTTTAGGAACTATAGGGAAAAAATTAGAGTAGCTGGGGAACATACATCTGTATAAAACATTTTACTGATGATGAGACCAGGCGACCTGTAAGAAGTGGTCTCTGGGAAGAGATGTCATCACGATGTAATTGCGTCACTTAAGACTTGCAGGAAGTCCCTGTGGCGATGGAGACACTGAAACTCACTGCTGATAAATCTCAGAATTTTTTCCTTTTACTAACCCATTCACTCAAGCAGTCCTTGGTACCTGAATTTATGTCACGCAGAGCATTCAGTTTAGAATATTTCTCATGTGTTTATTTAACTTAGGTTTTTCTTTTCACCTTTAGGTGGGAGATTATGCCTGAATTTCCCCAAGAGAGAAGTTCCATCAGTTTAGTCACTTTAAGCGGAGCTTTGTATGCTATTGGAGGCTTTGCAATGATTCAGCTTGAATCTAAAGAATTTGCACCCAGTGAAGTCACTGACATATGGAAGTAAGTTTAATTTTAATCACGCTTTCCTGGTGGAAAGCTATATCTAAAATTGAGGTTTGTAGACACTGGAGGGTAAAATTAGTTTTCTATTTAACTCTGGAAATGAAGCATGGCAGAGGCTGTAAAGCACTTGCTGACAGATAGAAATGTTTGTCAGAAAGTAACAAATAAACATGAGACTTGGCTCTAATGACTACTTCCACCTACTAATAATTTCAACAGTCTGAGTCATGATCTTCAGATTCTTTTACTCTTTTTAGAAGATTAAGTTGCCATATCTCTTGGCAGGTTTAGCCTTGTAAGTGTACCATAAAAATATTCTCTGTTTTGTGACATTCTTACGCAGAAAAGCCTGCATACACAGAGGCTTGTACATATTCCTGTGTTAATAGTCAAATGAGTAATTGTTCCAAGAGAATCAGAAATCCCTATCTCCTAGATTTGTTTTTAATCTAAATCACGGTAGCAGTGATGAAACATCACATCTCTGCTGTGACTCTTCAGTTGCTAAGGTAAATTCAGGAGTTTTAACTGGCTGAAGGATAGGAAGGATTCCCAGAAACACCACCTTTATATGTAAGAATCTGAAGGAATTCAGAAGGGGTACTTAAGACGAGGAAGCTTTTATAGGAGTAATTAAAGTATGACACAGCAAGCTTTAGGGACCAGGAAAAGGAGGACTCACATGCACAAGAACATCTTTCTGTTCTGGAGAACAAAAGCAGCCTTTTGTGGCATCCTTCAGCACGTGGTTGCTACAAGCCTTTGCAACATGTGGACTATCCTCCTTTTCATGTATGTGTGATGAAGCATCAAACTCAAATTTTAAGAAGCTATGTTCTGACCTTATTTTGTTAAATGCAGGTATGATGATGAAAAGAAGGAATGGATTGGCATACTGAAAGAGATCCGATATGCTACTGGAGCCTCCTGCCTGGCTACACGCTTAAACCTCTTCAAGTTATCAAAACTGTAAACAAAATGCCAGAAAATGTGATATGGTGAGGGAGTTTTGATAGGCTCTTCTGGTTTTGTTGCATGAACACGTCCCCAAATTGTACAGAGTTTTGTAGCAGCGTACTACTTACACTGTTAACTGTTAAACAGTTCATCTGTCTGTTACTACCTAACCGACAACTGAATTTTTGCCAGCGTTTAAAATCCTGAAGAATTCTAATTAACGTTGATTAGAATAAATTAAGATTTTGGAGAGAACTCCATTTTTCGCTCTGTGAAATTGCCAATAAAACTAGTTAGACTTCCTCACACTCAGACAATCCAAGATATTGGTGGCTTATACTCCAAACAATGCCCATGAATTAATTATTAAGTTAAATACAACTAGTAGGTAGCTAATTTTATTCTAACTGGCTGTTTGTACAGCCTGATTTCCCCCTTCAGCAATGTATGTAAATCCAGCATTCTTCAGCCATGTCTTGAAAATATTTTCATTAGAGCCTTCTAAAAATAATTTAGCCCGGAATTGAAGTGCATATTGAAAATAAAAGTGGCCTAGAAATGCCAATCTTGGCCAAAGCTGTACTAGTAGCAGACATGAGGAAGGAGAGAGAGGTTCACAAGGTTAATAGCTCTACCGTTTCACCTACTATGTCTATGCTTCTGGTAACAAGGATTTTCCACTTTTATATGCTTTTATATTTATTTCCAAAGCAAATATTTTATGGAAGTTTTTCTCAGACATCTGAGGCCATTAACAAGCATTCACAAAAAAGTCCTAGAAGAATTGATCATTAGCAAATACCTATGGCAGAGGGGACTTTTCCATCTAATAACGAGTTGATGCATTTTGATGTTGAGACTTTTAACAATTAAACTTTGTTTTTAAAACTATAAAAGTATCACTTGATGGTGTCTCTTTTAGTGATCAGCTCATCATCATATTGACAGGACATATTCTCAGTACAGCCTTTGCCCAAAACAGAGCACTCAGTTTTCTTACAGTACAGCATGCCCACCATTTTTATAGAGTATCTCTTCAAAGGATTTCCTCATAAATAAGAGGGTGTTGTAAATCTAAAGGATGTCATAAATCTAAACCTAATTACAACTGATGTAGCAGGAAAACTGGAAAAGAAGCCCACCACACCTGACTGAATAGCAATTCCAACTATCAAATGACCCTTTGCATTGCCTTCCTAGGAGACAGAGGTAAGCATATGGCAAAGGCACGGCCATCATAGCTCATTTCAGTATGTTACTGTACACCAGTACTTAATCTGTGGGACATCTTTTCTGTTTTCCCCTTTAGTACCCAAATCTTCAGCTCTTCTTAGCATCTTTTCATTGGCTCCAGTTAAATCACTGGTTTACACCAGCCCATCTGCTCTAACACTTGCTGTTTTAATTTGGAAAGTACGACTGCAAAGGATCAAAAGCAGCACATTTTACTGAAATACTCTTATATTTTACTTTTCTTAGATGCCCTTTCTGAATCCACTCATAGCAAGTTTTAATCCTCTTCTCATTGTGAATACTCGTAACTTTATCCATACATAACTCGAAGATACCTGGCTTGGCACAAGAGTGACTGCCGGCTACCTGAAAAGCAGGGTTCAGCTCAAACCCATGACCACTCGTGACTGACCACTTCAGCTACAGCCACTGCCACCTCTCTTAGGCTCCAGGGTTGCTACTTGGAGGCCATCTGTACAGAAGCAGGGTCATGCAAGAGCCCTCCGACTTGCAGCCCACCTTCGGAGATCCTAACCTATATTTATGATGGTCTTCTCCATTTTATACAAAATATAATGTGCATATAGCCTTTCTATGTGCTGTGTCTTCAATGACATTTCCTCAAAGCACTTGTCTTCTACATCTTGGAGCCCTTGTCCGTTTGATACCATAAGCAGACAACCATCTACTACTTTTTTCAGTCATCCCACAAACGTGAGGGCTGCCTCAGGAAGAAAGCACCTTGCAGCTTAGATCAGTTCTGTCGGTTTTTCGTGGCTTTTCGTTAGTGCCCTGATTTGTATTCAGCCAATAAAAATATTTTCTTCTACTACTGAGTAGTAAAAAAAAGGTGACAGCCAGGTGCATAATGGTCAGTGCAGTTGCTTACCTCTGCCAGGTTTCAAAGGAAGTGGTAAAAAGAATGCCTGTCGCTTCTACTAAAAAGGCAAGAAAACGTATACACATATGTGTGAAAGAGATGGGCACAGCTAGCAGTCGTCCTGAGGTAATGGCAGCTGTAGTCACAACGTGGCTGCCCTGAAAATGGGCTGATTTGCAGAAGTATGACCACTCTACAGTTAACTGCTCTACGATGAACATACTCCTGGCTATTCCACTTTTTCCTTCTATGTCTCACTATCTTACGCCTCCTGACACAAACCCTGGCTGCGCGCGATCACAGGAAACCTGGTAACTGGCAGACCGTTTTGAAACATGGTAAATAAAACAGCAAAGCTTTTCACCACCGGTAACCAAGGTGGTTGTCACTCTCTGAAGACTTTTCTTGGTCCTGATTCTTGGTTTCAATTTTCAGCCCAATTTTGCTCTTTTGTACCCTGTCTTATTTACAGAACAGGCAGGTTAGATGGTTTGTCTACTTTTTATTTCTATTAGCAAGGACTAGTCCAATGCATAATGCCATAATAATAAATTTCATGAATTATCCAGTTGCTAGTAAGTGCCTATGTCTGACATAAGCATTATTTTCTCCTTATCTTGTATAAACCTTTCAGGTATCCCTTCCAAGGTGCATTTAACTGGAGTACAAGTCTTTCAAGGGTCTGGGTGGCTGCCAGACCTCTCGAACTAGCCTATCAATTTTAAGTACATGAAGGTGTTCCAGAAGGCTGAAGCCATACATCTCCTGCACACGCCCCATCACAGGCTAGGAGAAGCAGCTGGGGGTTCCTCACTGCACAACACCCTCCCCCGACAGAGTCACCCACAGTACCTCTGTTCTGGGAGACAGAAACAGACTGGCTGTAAGAGCAGTCCTATTCTTAGTAAATCTGCATTTCAGTTTCTTGGTTTCACAGTACAGATACTGTTCGATCCCCATTGCTCATTCTGTCACATGCTGGAGGACAGACATAGTTTCCAGTACATCTGCTGCCTCCTCTCTCACAGTCAAGAGTATTTCCAACTTTTTCTTTGGACAGTTTTATGTCTGGCTAAGCCTCTGCGCTATTCATTTAGGTGATAATAACGTAATATTACAGCAAAACTGTCACAGATTCATTTACTTAAACAATAGCTTCCAGATTTTCCAGAGTTTTTAAGCATCCTTATCACATCTTCATGGCCCATTGTGACTTGCCTTTTGCAATCCCTAACAAATTGAGAAGTAAATCTCTTGACACCTGATGCCCCATGGCAAGCCTTGGTCCAGCTGACTCACAGATAGAGATTTTTGAAACTAAGTATTCCAGGATTACAAGAAGTTTAATGGTACATAAAGTGTTTGTGTAAAAAGTACTTTTGACTGCATGCCTGACATCACTGTATTCCGTATAGATGCCTTCTCAGATATTCTAGCTGTTCACCTTTTGTTGACAGAACCATAGAATTCCATTCAAAGTGAGGAATCTGTAGAACAGAATCATACAAACTGAGTGTTAACATTGGTATAAGCCACATATCATCTTACAGCAAAGAAAAGTCTCTCTGATATCTGTTATTCTCCACTTGAAGCTATTCTATCACCTCTGTCCTTCTAAAAGCTAGGCTTATTCTAATACTGAGAAGATTAATTTCTCAGTGTGAGATTCCACTTCATGTAAGTACAGTCAGTTTGCTTCCAAAAAGCAGCACGGCTGCAGAGATGTAAAGCAGATGCCCACGCAATACAGGCTATGACAACTTCATTACACCATCCCCACCTTTTGAAACCCAAATCGAGAGAAAAATCCCAGGTCACCATAGTTTGTAATGTTAATGTACCAAACTGGAATGGTGTATCAGTAGCATAACATTTACTGTCAGGGTGATGTGAGAAAGGATTACTATGCTGTTAAAAAAAAACAACACCAAACTTACACTTAAAGAAGGATTCTAGCTAAAATTAGAGTAGGTGAGTAATTATATATATAGGAGAATCTGCATTCATGAGCCTCCATTACCCAAATGTTTCTATGCTGGTGGCTGTGAATTATCTCTGGCCACTAGTCTTCCCTGTCACAGCACCATCACTGCAGCACACAGACAGCATCCATATCCCATCTTGCAGCTGCCGTAACTCTCTCTCTGTCACTCGAGGGTATGTTCAATCTTTTTCTAGTGTAGAAATCTTGGGTGAATTGAATCGAAACTCTCGATTCACTTTTTCTCCTTTAACCAGGCTACGTCGAGATTGCTAGTTTGCCTGCAGTAAGGTAAGACTGAGACCTTTTGACTTCAGTTTTGCTGCAGCCACTGTCAGAGAAGGTGCAAGTTCTATGAAGTCCTTACATCATCTTGAGAACAGCTTGGAATTTCCCCCCTAAATACAAAAATTGCTCTCACCCAGCAGGTGCTTTTAACTATTAAAACTATCTGTTGCGAGGAAAATGTATCAATCTGCATTATTGATACAACTCACAAAGGACAAAAAATGTTGCTGACTGCTCACCTGAACTACCTGGTACCCCAGCATTTCCAGGTGTCGTTTTTTCACTGCAGGTTCTCCTTTCAGGTGACGTGAATCTTTGCTAAAAGCTTTTGAATCAAGAAATTCCAAAGCAATTCTGCAAACAACAAAAATGTGCATTTTCTTTCAGGTCCTACCTGAATAGCGAGAAGTCGTATTTCTAGTTCAGTATTGATAGACTATTACCCGATAAACCTGACAATTCATAGAAAAAGAAAATTAAACAACTCCCTGAAACTAGACAAAACATTTTCCTCATATTTATCTAGAAATACTTGAACTTCACATGATTTAGAAAAAGCATTTCCTCCCTGCATCTGTTTTTGTTCAAATGGCAAAAACAGCTAACCAGCATTTTCAAGGCTTACATTTGAAGAGGTGGGAGGAAAACAGTACTCCAATCTCATGAAACACATTTCAAGAATGCCCTGTCTGCCCTAGTGTACTGGGTCTGGCTGGAATGGAGTTACTTTTCTTCAGAGCAGCCCGCATGGTGCTCTGTTTTGGATCTGTGACCAAAACAATGTTCGTTAACACACCAATATTTTGGCTATTGCTGACTGCTTGCACAGCATCAAGGCCTTCTCTGTTTCTCACTCTGCACCCACAGTGTATAGGCTGACATTGGCAAGAGGTTGGGAGGGGACATGCCTGGAACCTCAACTGGCCAAAGCGATATTCCATACCACATAACATCATGCTCAGCAAAAACAGGGGGGAGTTTCTCCAAAGTAGCCATTGCTCCGGCATAGGTCTGCTGGTGGTGAGTGAACGCATTTGCATCAATTGTTTTCTTTTCCCTTTTTGTTTTTTTTCTTCTTTCTTCTCTTCACCTATTAAACTGTCTTAATTGCAACCCAGGAGTTTTTTTTCCTTGCTTTTGCCCTCTATATGCTCTCCCCCATCACACTGCAGGGGAGTGAGCAAGCAACTGGATGGGAGCTTAGTTGCCGGCTGGGGTCAACCCACCACACCTAGTAAGGCTAAACCTCATAAGCCTGTGGAAAAAGGAACAGAAAAATAAATAGCCTAGGGGTTGCAACAACCGTTTAGGACATAAGCATCAAAAATCTGGTCTAAACTTGATCTAAACTTGGAAGCTTGGATGAGCTAATGTGCGAGAATTTGATGTATTAACCTCTGAGCTCCTGGTGGCAGAGCCTTTCTCCCTTCATCCTTGATGTCACATCTCCAGTGTATTCCCTCCACATCATCCAAAGGTATATTCTGAGCCATATAGGAAAGAGGCTTTTTATTTTCATCCAGAACGCACTCAAAATCTGTCAGAAAACACAACAAACCTGTTTACTGACCAATAAAAAGTGAAAGAATTTGATCTGTACAGTGTTGACTTCTAGAAAAACTAAGTGATAACCATAATCAGAGATACCCAACATTATTTATATTATGCAGAACTTTTTAGAAACGGTATTTTATGCAGCAATTTCTTCTTTGCAGTATCTTGTGGCCACATGACCAGGGGCTTCCTAATCCTGGTGATAACAGTGGTATCAGAGGTCTTCTTCACAATCCTTAGAGGATTAACTTCTCACCTATTTCATAGTAGTATGGTGTGAGAACAGATATTCTTGCATAATGGCTCCCTCCTAAGATCTCTGTCAGCATTCTGTGAACATGCTGTTGCAGTGGATTTATTCGGCTGCTGCCTACAAAAACAAAATAAAGAATTCATACATCAAAAATTCCACAGCCAAAGTTTTGAAAATAGCACTTTGTGACACTGCATATTTGACAGCCAGCCTACTGAATTAAAGTTCTTCCACAGATCCCTGGTGTTATTCCATAATTCAGAGACCATGTGATCATCTTTTGGGTGGAAAGTGGCAGGTGCCTATTAAGCACGAATTTCAAATCCAGACTTTCCATCCCAGGATTTTTCCCATTCACATACTACAAACACTTCAGTTTCAGGTGTCACCTGTTGGATTTCATTTGCTTTTAATTGTGCTTAGACACTTAAATAAATATTTACTTATTTTGCATCTATTACAAGCACACCATGCGATCTGTCACTTCTCTGTCTATTGCAGATTGTTTAATACCTTGCTCCATTAAACATCTTCAGTCTCAGAGATAATGCAGCTGAGTTTGATGGATAGCAAAGCAGGTCTCCTCCATGAGAATTAGTGGAGAAGATACTGAGTTTGCATCGGCTGGATCTTCTGAACTGATCACTATCCTGAAAGATCTCAGCTGCTACACTTGACCTCTAGCCTACTTCTCCATCTCTCATCCTTGATGGATCTTGATTCTCCTGAGGAAGATGACAGCAGTGAGTTCAAAAGGAGACAGCAAAAATGCTCACCTTGAAAAATTTAAGTCAAATGTTCAGTCTTGTAAGTGAAGCAGGGATCAAAGTGACCCATCTCCTCCAGTAGACAATCCTAATGATCCTCTTCCTGCCTCTCCATTCTCCATGCCATATACAGTGTTTCTTGTACTTAGATTTTATTTCTTGTTTTACAGTACATAACATTAATTACCTCTATTACATTAATTCTCACGGGGAAAACTGCTTTGCTATCTGTCGCACTACTATGCAGTTGCACTTTTCAAGAACACATCCTCAGCAGATAGTGGGGTGCGCCTTTCTGAGCTTCTGTTGTGTGCTAGTGTCAACATGACAGTTTTAGAAGAAGTGTCTAGCACACTGTTGAAAACAGACTATTACTGGTAACAAGGGTAGCTTCTCCTCTCCTAAATTACTTACCGTAACGAAAGACACGTTGGCAGTAGCGTTCATGAAACCAAGGGATGTGAAACTCCGGGCATTCCAGACAGACTGCTCTGTTCAATTTCATGAGGCGCGAGCGGACCCTCTGCTTTAGGGTATCAGGCAGGACTGAGTTAAACAAAATAAAAAGGTGTGAACTGAAATGTGAAAAATCCAACACACTGAACTAAATGGCTAGAGATGCAAGTATCTGTATATTACTAGAGATGCAAGTATCTGTATATTACGGCATTTATAAAATTAATGCTGCAGAATCTCAGAAATGTTCTCAAAATCCCTGCGAAAAAAATGAAAAGTAACAGTTTCGTTCAATATTAAGAACAACAGCAAGACAGAAGGAAGCAGCAATTTAAACTCTCTTCTATCATTTATCTTTTAATGAAGTGGTTGAAGGCAAAATGGCAACACTATATTGATAGCAAACAACGTACAGGTAGAGAGGAAGGAAACAGTCAAACACGCAGTCTCTTATTTAGAGAGAAGAGTCTGGTGGGACTCATTTCTTGCAGACAAGAATCCCACATTATTTCTTGAACTTTGTGACTATTTCTAGTAATAAATACCACACTCAGGTAATTTTATTTCTAATAAAATTGAAGAATTATTAAATACTGAGTGCAATAAGTTGACTATAAAATTTGCTTTAAATGAGCTTTTCTTACCTGCAATACAAGTCTGTACTTTTAAAACAAAGCACAAATTTTTGTTCATTCCTCCCCTTTTAGCACTCAAATAATGACTAGATTATATAGCGGGGTCCTTCCAGAAAACTGAATCGTTTAAAGAGTAATTCTACTTCTCAAGTCATATATAGGTCCACAGTTCCATTTTATACCAAATGCTACATAATCAAATTCAACAGAGTGCTAGATATTTACCTTCAAGCTGAGCATCCAATTTGCTTAGGAAAGAAACATTAAATATCCTCTTTATCAAAACTGGAGGAAAATACCCAGCCACTGCCAAAACATGACCAAGCAGCACCAACTGGTGAGTTTCAAAACCACCTTTAAAAACCAAACAGAAATTCATATTAACACATGACATAAAGTTGAAAGGATTTGCAGTGTCCTCCCAAATCATTCAAGTTTCTCTCTTAACGTACTAACTGAGCACTCAGGCAGATTAAGGACTACCTCTGCTAACTGCACCAAGGCGTAAGGTAACTCTTGTCAGGTCTTTGCAGGAGGAAACTAGTTAGTATTAAAAAAAGGTAACTCCACAACATTTCAGTAGCCAGCAAATTTTCACAGTTCTGTGAGGCTGTATCATCAATTAAAAAAAAAGAAGTCTCTACACATTTCCTCTACAACTTAGCCATTTCTTTGTGACAAATCACAAAACGTATCCTGTCCCCAAATCACGATTCCTTGGGGAGCACCACAACAATTCTATCCAATAACAGCACAGCGGATTAATCAGAATTTTCACTTGCTTTTTACTACGCTCAAGATACTTTGCTAGTCCCTTATCAACAGTAATTTTTAAAGGGTGAAATGAAGCTAGAAAACCCAACAGAAGCATACATTGAATCTCTGTCGTGGTTTAACCCCCGTAGGCAGAGTATTAGTAGTAACATACAGACACACTTTTTTCTTTGCTTAAAAAAAAATGCCATTCTATTCCCATTTTTATTCAGTCCAAATAGTATCTTCCAATGATACTCATTCATTTGGTGTCAGACTATCTTTGTCTAATGCACTTACTCAAGTCAGAAGTAAGATGTTGGATACAACTTTCAAAGAACTCTTCATTGGCAGGAGGGTCATAATTCAGAGCAGAGAAAAGGAAGAGAATAAAATAGATTTCAAAGGGGTGGATCTGGAAAAAAAGACATCCTAAATTCAGTCAATAAAAAACAGTTTTATAATTCATTCAGAATTGGGAGATTTAAGACTAGATGAGCTATTTTCTAAATTTATTTTCAACTTTTCCTGGAGAAAAATATTAAAAAAATAAAATGCAGAAATCATTAAAATTGCAGCTATGGCTAAAACTTAAAATCTATTTCATGTAGATGGCCCAAGTGTTTCCATATACTTAAGACTTTAAGAAGCTTTTAAAAAGGTTTCCCACTAAATGCACTTAAAGAAACTAAACTGTCTAAAATCAAAGATCTATATAAGATCTTTGATTGAGAAGATTGAGAAGGAGGAAAAAAAAAAAGATAGCAAGAAAACAAGTAATTTTGACCAAAAAGTCAGGCTATTGGGGAAATCCCCACAAGAATGAGTAATACAAAAATATACACTGTGTGATGTGACTATTTGTAAAGAGGTTAAAAAAAATTAAGATGGTCAAATGTAAAGCTGAATGCGAAGGATTATGGCTGACCTAACAGTGACTGACTGAACAATAAACTAAGAAAGCAAAATCAAAGAGAAGTAAGTGCAAAATAAGTTTTGCATGGAAGCAAAACAGCTTTGAGTGAACATAGAAAAAGATGAGCTCCAAATCAGGTACACTGAAGAAAACTCTTAGAAACACTGTGTGGATTGCGCTCTGAAACACATTACCTACTAACCTGTCCTTTCTTACTGAATAACTTATACAGTAGATAGAAAGGAAAACTGTCATACCTTGTCTATATTTTCAACAGTCACAGAAGCTATTCTGTCAAGTAATGAAGGGCAACGGTGGTTTGTTTTCATGAGAAAAAAAGACAACGGTAATACATTTGCCTGCGTTATTTGGTCTATCAAGCGTTGACACATGGCCATAGTTTCCTCACTGAGGACTTCTTCAAACCACTCTCCATTCACATGTGTAAGTTCTTCCAACAGAAGATTTAAGTTGTTGGCTTTCTGAAGCCTCTGAAATCCACAGTCATTTAGTTTTTGCAGAACCTTTACACATAGCTCAGAACTGTTTTGCCAGTGCAACTGGTCATAATGATTCCATTTGACAAGAGCTGTAGCAATGCAATTCAAATGATGGAGCCTGCATTGAGGCAGAACTGCTGCTGCTTTGTTTATAATGATTTCCTCCACTTGAAAGGAAGGAAGCATGGCCAGAACACGAATTATTGCAACGGTATTGGCAGGTATGACACTAGATTTTAAAAAACTGGAAGAGAGACAGAAATAAAAACAGATCATCAGTACTGACAAAGCACAAATGTTAAAAAAACCCAAATAAACTACATGCATGAAAATTCTATTTTAAAAGTCAAAAGCTGCACATCAAATATAAAGTAAGTAGAATATTAATGACATGGTAGAAATTAACACAATTAGTGACTACCATCTTTTTTCGTTGAGATTAACTTCTTCCTTCTAATTTATTCAAAATTAAAAAAGGGAAGACAACAGGGAGCATCTCAGTCAGCTGGTGAGACTTCAAGTGTTACTGAGAAACACAGAAGTCCTTAGTAAGGGCAGAAGGTCCACCTTTGTTAACGGAGTCTGTGGGTTTCTGGGCCTGGATAATTTCTGTCTTTTCTGTCCTGGGGAGAACCAGGTTCTGAGGTGCCTGAGGAACATGAAGGCATCATCCACAAAAAAAACATGTACAGCCAGGGCACTGCATTCCTATAGAGGCTGAGCAATGGAAGCAACAGTGGCAGATCTCTTCTCCCGCGATTCCAGAAACGGTTTCCCCTTCTATGTTGCAACTGTACAAGCCTGAGAACTAGACAGTTCTTCAAACAAAAGAAGAGTACTTCTGCTTCACACTTTCACTTGTCCCAACCATGGCACTCTTACTGTATATTTTTCATTACTTGTTCCTCCAAACATCAAAGAAGACATTAATACCTACCCTTCCTATAAAGTACCAACCAAAATTTCCTGTTCAATGTCATTATATTGCAGTGGCCAAGGGGCGAGGGGCAAAAAAACCTGTTTTTAAAAGATATATCTATTAGCAGGTACCATTGGGTCTACAGTCAAGATAATACCCACTTCCTATCCTCCGATTTACGTGTTAATAGAATCAAATACTTTTAACAGTTTGTTACTTCTTCATATTTTATGGAAACAAAACAATTTAACATCTTAGCTTCTTATTTAAAATACTAAGGAGACAACTGTTCGATACTTAGCTATGTTTCCAAGAATACACACTTACCCAAATAGTAACGTTTTTAGTTTGGCAAACAGCTCCAGATTGTGGCAACGTAACACCACCAAGTACTGCGTTAACTTTACCAACTGTAATACATGATAGCTATCCAAGTGTTTGTGCAGAACAGAAGCCATTCTGAATACAAAGAGAAAAAGATGACATGGTATTATGCTAATACAGAATATACTGCAAAACCCAACATCCCACATGAAGAAGGAGTGTCCCATGGTGCACAGTACCTAAGTGGAGAGTGGCACACACCTGCACTCCTCTCCACCCCAGTTTTGACAGTGTTCCACTAAGACCCAGCAGCCTCTCTCCACTTAGTGAATTGCAAAATTAAAGCCCTCATCACAGCATAACAGCTACTTCACTCTAACAATTTCTGTTGCAGATTTTACAATCAGATAAATTTAAAGTGGACCAAGAAAGGGGTAAACTACAACAGCATCACCAGCTTCAGCACCACTGTACTCGCTTATAATATAATAGTGGTTGCTACGGCTCTGTTGGTCTAAAGCTGCAAGAGACGGCTAATTTGTAGGGAAAGATAATACCTTAAGACCTTCTTTAGACAGTGAGATTCAAGGAGAAAAAGCATGAATTCACCTGGTCTTCCCTTTAATACCACTCTGCTCCACAGTACTACTTGTCCTTTTTCTTCCAAGGATCTGTTCAGCTCATACAACTACATTCAATCCACAGTTATTGCTCACAACCTGCATTTAACCCTTCTGCATCTGTGACATATCTGATGTAACACCTTCCGTGCCCAAAACCTCAACTACTTTTCCCTTCATTGTATGAAAGATATTACCTCTCCCTATCAACAACGTTCAGTTTACAACTGCAGAAAATCTGGCCCAGGTTCTTAAAGACACAAGACTTAATACTCCAAAGTAGGGCACAATAACTTTTGAAGAAACAACTCACATCAGTAACAGGATCTCCTAGATAGGACTCATTCTCTGCAACTTGGTATATTCTCATTTGTCTCACCAGTTTACAGTAATTGTTAGAGGCTAAGTTTACTCAAATAGGATCACATATTTGTAAATAAGCCAAAAATTATATTACATTAACTTAGTAGGGTTTAAATGCCTGTCTATGAAATTCCTAAATTGCCTCAATTACATCTGTGTCAAGCTGTGATATTCTAAAATCTGTAACAGCTAACTAGATATAGTGTATATGCATTCGTGTACAAGTGACAGACTTTCCACTCCCAACTTAATGGACATTAAAGTTTTCCATACTAAATGGTAGTAGTTTACCTAGTAGTATCAAAAAAATTACTTTTTGATTAGATGAGAATTTCTGCATTTCATTTTCTGCATCGTCTTCAGTATTACCAATACTTGATGACCGCTAAATTCTTCTGCCATGCACGCTGCAGTTCCTAGCAACCTAAAGAGGAAAAGAAAAGATATCTTTTCCAAAGAAAAACAGTTGAAAATCTCCAGCAAAGACTGCAGCCATTTTCTTTGTCTAGGAAGGAAAGAACCAATATACTACTTCAGGAAATACAGGAAAACAAATTCCCCCAAACTAGAGACCTTTGTTCTGTGGACCCTTCTTCTAAACAGTTGATCTGTATGGCACAGATAAAGAGATGTGAGTGTGTTAGATCAGTACATATTGCTCTGACACTAGAAACCAGCGAGTCCAACAATTCTGAAAGCAGACAAGAAGTAGGGAAGGTACTCTAAGACACTAAACAATTCACCATCAATCAGCAAGCTACAGATAACAGAATCAAACATGAGTTGGACTGGTTCTAGGACAAATAAAGCTAATGACTTTTTCTGCCTCACGCTGATTTTTACCAGAAATTAAATAAATTTAAAAAAAATCTAGGAAAAGCTTTTGGAACTCAGTCAGCTATGGCAAAACCAACACAGGCCTCCTGTATATCCAGATCTCTGAAAAGAAGCAAATGTTCATGAAGAAAAGTCTGAAAATATGACTAACTGTAATTAACACAGAAAACTCTGCCTAAAACTGCAGACTTTGAGAGACCCATGACTAATACTACCCCCAAACAGGATTCTGTGGTACAAGAAAAACAGGCAGAGAAAAACAACACTATGCTCTAATTGCTAAATAAATGCTGAAGTGTTCCCCGCTGACGACCTTTCATACAGAATAGGATGTACAGCAAACTGGGATAGAACAAGACTCAGGCTGTTTCAGCTACTGCCAGTCTTAAAAAGGAAAAAGCAACACGTACCACCACATATATTTCTCAGGAGAAAAACATAAAGTATTTTACTACCATCCACTGTGAAAGGAAGGCTGTAGTCTTAAGAGACAGACCTACAAGATGACCTTGCATAACAGCATTCACATACCCCTTGATTACTGGATCCAGCTTTCTATGCAACTGGTTTAAGACAAACTGCCATGACCGTGTTTYCATAACGAAATAATACCTTGCTACAAAGTTACAACTAGCAAACCGAATGCTCACCTCACGGATAGGCTCAGAAATTCCTCCAAACACTGGTACATTTTTAATTTTTGTGCAAGACTATGTATATATCATAAATAAGACAAAATCATTAATAAACTTACCTTTCTCTTACCTTGGATCCTGCCATAGGCCCAAGAGTAAAAAATAATTTTGCAAAGGTTTCAGGATCATAATAATCATCTATAGTTTTAGAGAGCAGCTGTTTAGCAACCAAGCGGAATTCAGCATTGTCAAAACCCAGCTGCTCATACAGTCCAAAAATAAGACTAACACTGTGTATATCAAGACGGGAGGCACTTTTAAGGAAAATCCTGTTGCATTTTTCTACCAATGGATGATATCTCAGTTTAACATTTTGAAGAAACTGTAGTATTCTTTTGGCGTAGTTGAAGTGGACTTCATCTTTTTCTTCCAAGAGCTGCTCAGCCTTGTGTAGTAATCGATCTCGAAAACTCTGTGAGATAACATCAGATATGCTGATCATCAAAACTGACAAGATCCTAAAAAATTCAAAAGATTTTACACTTACACATTGAACATGATAAGTAATAGATTTTAGATTTCTTAAATAAACCATGCAAATAAAGGAAAGTCAGGGTGTTGCTGACTTCTGCGTACAAGGGAATTTTAAATCTAATGCAGAAAAAACAGATGAGCAAAAACTGTTTCTTCTACTAAAGTCAAAATTCTGCTTTCAGTGAATTTCTGAAACAATTGGGATTTTTCAACCATCCCTTACAAAGTTGGATGCGATGAAAGCGTTTTCCTAAGGCAAGACCCTGACTTGCCTGATTCAAATTTGCAAAAAGATCTTTAATGTTCAATGGAAAGTAAAGAAACCCAAACAATTCTCAAATGACAGAACGGGGAGAAAAGTCATTGTCACTCCTAAAGAAAGAATCCCTTCCTAAGGGAATAAAACTTATGACCACAGGGAGAGTCAGTTCTGTAAAGAAATGCAGTCCCGTTCAGTGAGTTTCGTAAGCAGGTTCCTCACACCCGCAAAAGTAAGTGTTGGGACTTCTGGTGCTGTATAAGGCAGAAAAAGGGAAGAGCAGAGCTTTTGCCATAATGGCCCAGGGGGAACAGAGGCAAGAAAAAGAAGCTTGGACTTCTTTGACTAGGGACAGGTTTTAAGTAATTTTAATATTAGGGTAATGCACTAGACATGCTAGCAAGAGAACTGATTAATTCAACTTGACCAAAAAAAAAAAAATGCTCTGCAGATAAATAAAAATAGCATTGCTTTAAGACTCCTTATTGCTATTTACGATAGTAAACTAAATCCATGTTATAGTAGAGAAACTATTAATCTCAAGGAACAAAAACATCTTCTGATGAGTCAATAGCCTCTAAATTCTCAAAAAAAGTTCATGTAAAATTTAGAATCAGGATAAAGCAGTATCTGTTGTTTTTCCACTGTAAGTAGAACATTAGTTTTAATTAAGTGTTTAAATTGGTTATAAAGAAATTCTTCGCAACATCGTTGGGAAAATGCATTCACCTAAGCAAACCTGTCCATGAAAATCAATGCACTAATACAAATCACCTCTTTCCCACAAACCCCAAACTGAAGAAAAGCAACCTCCAGTTGAGGAAAAGGGAAAGCGTTCAGCAAAGGCAGCCCAGTAATTGTGACATACTGCTTCTCCTGCCACTCGATTTCATTCTGACACTTACCTTATATCCTGTATAGAATCCAGTTTCATGTCCACAATATGAGCTACTTTGCCAATTACAGGACTGAAATGTCTGCATTGCTTGCATAAACACAGTGCGAATTTAGACAGAGCTGGCAGACTAAGCCTGTCGAGACATCAAAGACAGACAGACAGAATATTTACCTTTTATTTCTAGTGAATAACTAAAGACAAAAATCTACTTCAACAATTATATAAAAGACAAGGTTATATTCAGATTACAAAACAAGGAAACAAAATATCTAAGCATTTCCTATTTGGTCACCTATAGTGATACCTTGGACTCAGCCAAAACACCTAGGTGTTTTATATTAAAGCATATTGTGCATTCGGAGCTCTACAAAAATCAGAAGTTCTTCATTTAACCAGATCAGCATAAGAAATCTATAAAGATTACATTCTCAAGCAATGATGTGAAATAGCTAAAATGAATGTAAGCAATTTATTACCTGAATGTCATTTTGTGTTCAAGGTACACTGAATTTATTTAATTGTCAAGATGCCCCAGGTGTTAAGATGGGAGAGGCAATTCTGTGATGCTGGTGCCAAGACTGACACTAGCTTCTGCCATTAACTTGAGATTAAAGAATGCAAATTACAATATAAAAAAAAAAAATCAAAACAACCCAACAGAAAACAACAACAAAAAACTGCACAAAGGGAAAATGTTGATGTTTTAATACAAATGGTTTTCACTAAAATTGAGATGAGCAGTGTTCTAACAACCATTTAAGAGTTGGACAGCAAGCTCTAAGATAAAACTGTAAATATTAAAACCTGCAATTTACTTCAAACACATAAACCTACATAGACAATGTATTTCAAAATCTTAAGTATTGGTCCCTGTCGCTGCAATATCTGAATCTCTCAAGCATTTGTGTACCAAAGTCCATCAATAGTCAAAGCCTCCATATGTATAAAAATAATTGCCAAAACCTTCAAAAATACAATTGTCATTTAAAATACTCACATGTTTAAAACATGTTGTAAACACTCTTTGAGAACTCTGTGTAGCCTCACATGAAGCAAACCATGCTTGTAACTTATACCTTTCCCAAAGCATAGGAATACAGTACTTGCCTTTCTAATCTTTTCCATGCTTCTGTAACAAGCACTTCTGCTAGAGAATCATGGTCTTCAACATTGAGCCTTCAGAAGAAAGACAAAATAGTTTGAAGTTTGCTTCAAAAGTTATTAACAAATGAGACATATGTCCTTTCATTATTCATCATGTTTTACTTTTCTATCACTCCCTCCATTCAAACAGACTATAAACATTTGTGCATTAATAATCATAACTCCATTTACTGGGAGCGCAAAACAGATAGTTCTGCCTGCATCTCAAAAACTGAGGCACAGGACATTAAGTTGTCTGTGTCACATAGTCAGAGTACGGAAGCTGGGACAGGGCAGTCTCCCAGTCTCCTTATACGACGGCTTTGTAGTCAAAATTCCATCTTTTTATTACCAAATACAAAATGTATAGATGTGGAATTCAACATAACGCTGCTTACCTCAGAATACTATATAGGGAGTCCACTATGGCCTCATCTTCCATGTGTTCCACCTTGTTTTCTGCTAAAATGCAAAGAGTAAGAAACTGGGAGTGATTTCTTATATAGTCACTAGTCCTTAAGAGAAGCGGCCTCTTCTTTTGCAATTGCCACAGCACGTTCAATGCAATTCCCACATGTTTTTCAGAAAGCCTGGCCTTGTTCCTTCCAACAAGGCTGAACACTTCATCTTCATGGGTGCAGCTACTTATCTGGCTCAAAAGCAGATCACTACTCAGAGTCCGAACTTGGTAATGTCTCAGCATAAACAAGCAAACCTGCCTCAAACAAAGCATTTTGCTATGCCTACCAGCTATCTTTAAAGTGTCCAGAAAGATTCTTCTTTCACTTTTCACAGTAAACCACGTTGTTACAAAGAACAAACTCAAGTATTTGAAAAACAGATCATTCTTCTTTCATCCTGTATGGTCACTGTATTAAGAACAATTCAATTCTGAGGCACCTGTAATGAGATAGAATTAAAGCAGTTAAGTACAGTCATAACCACTAGGTAAAAATCAATGTTTCTACCTTTTAATGTTCTGAGTAAGGTAAGTTTGAGAAGAACCTACAGCCTGGATTCCTCTCAGAGAAGCTCCCAACAATGAACACTGACATGCTCACAAGCACTAAGAAAAGTTAGTCCACTTAGTAAGTTTTCAAATTTAGAAACCTGCCTTTAAAAGGTGCATGTGCTATCATGCTACTACTGAGAAGGCAAAGCTGAGCTTTTTAACATGCAGGCACTGCATGACTAAGTCAAGTGGGGCTTGCTTTCTCTAGGCCCCTCCATAATCCCAAACTGGGGTCTCGGAACTGCCAGAAAATACAACTATTGGTAAAAGGTGGTAAAAGGAAGTGAGATGGCAAGAGCTCCTGGGCTGGCATCACTGGATTCCTATGGCTCTATATGTGCATCCATCCCACAGTGATATCTACTGTACCCAGCATCTCCCAGAGTTTCCTTTCCACTCTGCTCTCTTTAGTACGTGGTCTGTGTCTTGTAAACACATGAAGATTTTGGTATATGGCTTCTAGGCAGCAAGATTGATCACCTTTGTAATATAGGATCACAACGCATCAGCTGAAATCACCCACTACGCAGAAGAAAAGCAACCTAATTCCCCAGATTATAGTGGAAGCTACAGACTTATCTATTGAAATCTGGAAATATTAATTTGTTTTCTTAATACATCCCCCAATTAGTACACAGTGCTAACAACTATGATTCTACATCCTACAAAATTGGTTCCAAGCTGCAGGACACAAACCACTGGTAGTAAATGTTGTAGTACACCAAGAAAGACCCATCAAATTCCCTTAACTCAGAGATCGTGGCAAAGTCTAGAAGTCTTGCTTTAGGAGATATAATCAGTAACAACAAAAATTACCAACATACCATACCTTCAGTAAACTTGAATGCTCTTCAACTGTAGGCATGATTCCATCAATGTAACATTATCAAGGCGATGGCAGCAGCACACACTAGGTCTACGGAGAAAGAAAAAACCTTCTTATTTGAATAGTCTATGTAGGGTACTGAAATCATGCCACAAAACTGGATATAGCTGGATTTCTTTTGATGACCGCACAATCAGCTTCAGAGAGTAAAAAGTCATACGACATATTGTACTAGACTGCTGTCGCTGACACTGGGGCAGATACAAGGAAAGCTAAAATGAAGTGATTTTCATTTATGATCTGTTATAATATGAAATATTTTCTTCCCTATGCAAAATGAAAGCATACAAAAATAAAAGATACAAATTTTCCAGATATTATGTATTAAGTACCTTTTATAATAACGATTTGCTTTATAGCCCCTTTTCAGAGATTGCTTTTATTGCTTCTATTTGTTCCATACCATAGTTGTCTTTACAAAAAGTTTATTCCACTGTATTAGTGAGAAAAGTTGTGTGATATTATTTGTTCCATGTAGTCTCCATAAAAAGTATTTTTGGCTTTTCCCTCTTAGTATGCAGCCACATGCTTTTAGAAGTAGCTGGGACTTCTTACGAGATTTTATAATGTGTATTAAGTAAGCTAAAATACAGTCAGAGGTTGGTCAAGCCACTGTTAAATCACAATATAGTAATCTTCCACAAAGTCTCAAGCACTAAATTAAACACATTTACCAGACCATTTGACAATTTTTTTACCCCACAGAATTTCCAGTTAATTAAAAATACTTTTTCTGTTCCCTTTTGTCATGTAGATGCATGTAGATGGAGCAAATCAGACACAGTGACGATAATCAAAAGCAGAAGTGATTGACTGTTCCACCAACAGCTTCTAAGCAGAAGCCGCAATAGAGAGTTATCATAATTATTGAACTATACAAAGTACCTAGTTTAAAGAGAGAAAAAAAGCATTTCCCCTCTAATGACGTGATAATAAAGTACAGCTTGAAAACCAGCACAAATTTTTAACCTTTTTGTATGACCATGTCCAGAGTCCTAGCTGCAAACGAACAGATTTTTTTTCTTAATCATGTTTCAGAGAACTATGACAGCATCAGACAAATACCCTTAGGAAAATACTGATATATTTAAACTTGATTTTAAGATTTCATGTACTGTATTATAGAACATTAAGCAAAGGCTTTTTATTAGTCTATTTTTGACTTGCTTACTATTCCTCTATTTTCATGTCATCCGATGGAAAAAATAGTTACAATATCAATCCACATTTACTCCCACAGTACTGGCAAGCTAAGCTGCTAGAAGACAGGATGAAGTAGATACCTGAAGAGAATATAAAAACTTCAGGGTCAAATAATTTCCTTGTAAACCCGGGTAACACGTCCTTTCCCCTTCTCATGCTGCAATGGACCTTGCATCACCTATCCTAATGACTGGGAACCAGGATCTCTATCTAAAACACTCTGCGGGAAGTTTCCAAATATTTCTCTTTCTGGAAGGTATTTAGCAGATGCAAGTGATTTACCACAAACTTGTATGCAATTTTAAGTTGTAATTAATTCTAATATCTTATAAAAAGGAAATCAATAGGAAACGTTGGATGTTTTGAAACTTACAAATACATAGATTAAAAATAGGAAATCTATATGTACCTAAAGAACTACTTCTAAAGTGTTCTACTTACCATGCAAAATATAAACTAAAAGGACAATAAATTCTTTAAAATCATTTCCTATCAGCTGAAAGTCAATAAGCATTTTCAAGGCTGTATTACAAACTACAGTGAGCCAGGAAGTCTTCCACAAAGGAGAAAACGTGGACACCCACCACTCCCCAAGTACAAAAAGTACTAAAGATTTAAGCAACTAAGTGTTAAGAGAGCTGCTTGTGCGGTATAGGGTGTTTTTCACCTGTCCGCAAGAGCCACCGCAGTTTTTGTGAGCCATGCCGTGGGCAGTAGAACATCCCAGTCACACAGGTACCAGCAGCGGCCTACCTCATGTCCTGCCTTTGCCCCGCACCGCCGAGGCTGCCTCCGTGCCGCGCTGCTGCCGGGTGACCCGCGGAAAGCCCGCCTGCTCCCGCCTGCGGGTCGCCTCCTCCTTTCCTGCAGGGAGATTTTGACCCAGAACCGCTTCACAAGGAGCAGGGGAAGGGGCCGAGCCGCCACACAGGCCTCAAGGCGGCGGCGGGCGGGGAACGGGCGGCCAGGGCCCCGCTGCCCCCCAGCCGCACGCAGGGGGCAAACCGCAGCGTTAGGCTCGTTCCCCGCCACCGCCCGGTGCTCCCTCGGCCACGTTTAGCCCAACGGCGGCTGCATTAAGCGCGTACCCTCTAGGAGGAAGAGGGCCCTGCAATGCTCGGCGGGAGGAAGCTCCAGCGCCCCGGAACCGCCTCGCTCCGCGGCCCAGCCTGCCCTCCCCCGCCGCGGGGGGGTCCTGTGTGGCGGCCCCAGCCCGCCCGCAGCGGCACCCGCCGCCGCAGTACAGCGGGAGGGCGGCGCTGCCCGGGCCGTGCCCCAGCCCGCCCTCTCCTCGCGCCTGGCGGAGAGGTGGCGGCAGCTTCTGAGGGACGGCCCGCGGAGCGGGCGCCGAGGCTAAGCGGGCTGCCCTGCGGGGCGGGCGGCGGCGGGCAGGGCCCAGCTACCGGCAGGGCAAAGCCGCGGGCCGGCTTGCGGCCCCGGCTTGCGGCCCCGCGTGTGCGGCGGCGGCGCGCCGGAGGCGAGGTGTCTGCTAGCGCTGGCTTAAGCGAGGCTATTGAAACGACAAAGTCCAGCACACAGCTAGGTTAAATAAGAAAACAAGGAGTCAGTGGCGTCAGCGCAACTTTTGAGACCTCCATGCGCCCACAGAACACAATCTGAGAAGTCCTGAGCTTACTTTTTCACAAGACCCTTCCTGCATTTAAGCCACGGATGGATGCCACTCACTCAAAATAAGCGCATGGTTTCACCTCAGTACTCCATGTGCCTCTGCACTGTTACTCGCTGTGGGTATGCCCCGAGACAGTATTTCCCATAAGCTGAAGTGTCAGGAAATGTAAGGAGAAAGGGGAAAGTCCAGCCAGTTAGACCTTCCAAAGGAAATAAAAAAAAAAATATATAAAAAAGCTCCAAGGTCATCTTGATTATTGAGGTCATATTAATAAAACCAACGTTTATATAACACATTCTGAGGGGGAAAAAAAGTCTTCCCCACCTAGAAAATTCACAAAAGCACTTAAGTTCAGGAAAGGTGACGTTGAAGAGTTTGGGTTTGCTGTACTGGAATTAACGTTACTTTATTTTACATGACAATTTTTTTATGCTTTGCAGAAAAAAAGAAGTTAAAAATGTATGAGCTCTGGAACACAAATCTAACATATGTTGCAACATGTATATTGCTTATGTTGTGTACATATAGGTCATCTTTCTGGATTTTTTCTCACAACAAAGACATTTAGATAGAATAACAATCTCAGATTATTCTGAAGTTCTATCTAAAATCACAACTAGGACTATTACCATGACCAATTTTGACTAGCTGTTTTGCAGATGTCTATCAAAGGTTTGGGTTTTTTACTTTTTCTTTTACTCAACTGTTGTTGATCTTACATGTACCTCATATATTGGATGCATAACTCAAACTAATAGCCCCTATTTTATTTATTATAGATCTGTAGTGTTTTATAAAAACAGCACGTACAATTTTTAACTGGATTTGTAACAATTTTTCTAACTGTAAAATTTGTGACTGCAACAGCTCCTGTACCCTTCTGCTAGCAAATCCAGATTGCCTTAGTTACAGTCTACACAGGCAGGCAAGTAAGAGAGTGAGACCCAAACCCTGTCAGGTGATCTCAAAGGGTGGCACTTACCTCTTTCAAGAATCTCGGGCCTTGTGCAAACTCACATAAGAAATCCAAGGCATCTGATCTCCCACTTTAGAGGAAAACTATTCCACGTTCATATAAAGGGGAATTCTGCAAATCATACGGATTTTTCATTTACAAGATGCTGAACTTTTTACTTTTGATTTGTCAAGTACATTTGGATTAAATCAATTAATAATGCCTAAAACAAATTAAAAATGCTAGATAAAATTATCTTAAATTTTAAGTTGGACACACAGGGGAAGAAAACAAGATTTATCAAAGCATGCTGTCCTGAAGCCAGTGTTGATTTACCGAAGTCCAGTCACCAGCTTCTTCAGGATTTCAGAACTCACAGGGGTCAATTTCTCAATTTTTATTTTTTTTTCAAGAAATTCAGGAGAAAACTTCTTTTTCTGCTTTCAACAGACTTCTCAACAGCCAGTCACAGGACTTCCATTACCTCCTGTGATGTATGATTAACCACCTCAATACCCATCTGAATTAAAACCTGTCAAAGGAGGTACATACTTCCGTGTAAGTCTTAGTTAATGTTGAAGGTGTTCACAGCTTTATGCACTGTCATAAACTTTCATGTCCCTATTTTTAAAATAAATTGAAATTAACTTTGAATGGTAATACAGATATATGGGATAGGATTATCAGGAACTTTTTTTTTTTTTTGCATATAGTTGGTCTAAATTCCCATCTTAGTTCTCTACAATCCTTAACGATGTGTGCCAAGTACTGCTGGAGTGACCCTAAGCCCTCCCAGTATTGTCCTGGACCTTTCATTTACCAATCCCTTGGCCATTTTCCGGGCTCTTCGCCGAGCCACCCATCGGTGTCCCGCCAGCAGGGAAGGCCAGCACTAGCCCCGGACGCGTCTGGCTGGAAAGCACGCGTGTACCTGCAGACACAAGGCAGAGGCATCCTGCCGCTCCAGCGACACCGGCGCCTTCCCGAGCTGCGCCCAGCCTCGGCTCAGGCGGCGGGGCCAGGCGGCCGGGTCCGGCGGCGGGGCGCGGGGCGGCAGCCGCCCCGGCAGGCCGGGCGGCGGGAGGGGGCGGAGCGCCTCTGACGAGCTCGAGGAGGCGGGCGCCCCCTCCCCCAACCGCTTCGGCTCCTTCCGAGCGGCCCCCACCACCTCCCCGCCGCCGGGCAGGGCTGTACCGCGGCCGGCGACCCCCTTCACCCTTCCCGGGCCGGGGTGCCGCTTCTCCCGTCTCCGCGCCCCCACACCCCCTCGCCGCACCACCCCCGGGGTCGCCCCCTCCCGCCCTTTCCTTCCACTGACGCAGTCTGTGCCGCACCAGCTCTAACATGGCGGCGAGGCGCTGAAGAGCGCGGGGCGACGCGGGCCGCGAGCGGGGTGAGTGCCGGAGCCGGAGCCGGGCGCCGCCGGGGTCCGGCGCGGTCGCCATGCGGCCGGGCGAAGGCCGCGGCCCAGGCCGTGGCGTGGGCGCCAGGGGCTCGGGGGGGGTAGAGGTCGCAGCGCCGCGGGGCCTGAGCCTCGGTCACGGACGGGGGTGGGAGCCCCCGCCCCTCCCCGGCCCCCCGAGGGGGCTACCCAGCCCGGCCTGGCCACCGCTCCGGGGCGGGCGTGGGGCAGCAGCGATCGCCCGCGCCGGCTCCCCGCGCACACACGCCCCCTCGCAAGGCCCGGCGGCCCGTGTGCGGGGGGCGGGCGGGCCGTGGCCGGGCCGTCCAGCGCTTCCCTGCGGGGGCGCCCGGGGCATCCTAGGTGAGGGTGGCCCCTGAGAGGAAAGGGGGTGTGTGAGAAGCCGATAGCGGGGCCCGAAGGCAGGCGGGAGCGGGAGGGGTAGGTGAAGTGGCGGACCGGGCCTGGCGAAAATTGCGCCAGGTGGTAGGGTCCGCGAGGCCGGGTATTGCCTCTCCGCAGCCTAACGAGCCGCGGGCCAGGCACGCCGCGGGTCTGCCTGCCCGCTGCGAGCTCCCTGGTCGGCCTCGGGTGCTGCTCGGTGCTTGCTCGGGAGTTTGAATGAGTCCTCCCTCCTCCCCTAGAAGGCGAAGTAACCGGGCTGTCTGCGTGCCACATGTTCTCCTCCCCTCTGCAGGCCTCTCCTGGGGAAGTGGAGCCTACAGGAGCTACCATGGCTGGCAGGAGGGTCCCCTACCTCTCTCTTTTAAGGATTTTCTAAGGCACTTCAGAGATTTTTGAGTAATGAGTTTCAGGCTCATTTTGTTTGCAGCCACGACCAAACTATAAGTACTGTGTATATATGATTGTACTTTGAGTCACTGAGGAAGCTTTGAAGGAGAGAGGCTTGGGAGAAAAAAAAATAGTTTATTGAAACTGTGGACAAAATATCTATTGTAGTGCTAAACATTGCCTTACAATTCAGTCACAATTAGAAAAGTATCTTCCATAATGATGATAAAGAAGTTACTTTTGCTAGTAGTTGCTCAATGTTTGACTAGTTAATTATATTTTAGTAATCATCTGAGACCTGTTTTAAGAGGAACATGAGACCATTTGTTTTGCATAAAGTTTATTTTCTAAGATGTATCTTTTCTTCTGAGAGAATATTTTGTTTTTCATGTTTTTGGTCTATATTGCCTGCAGAAGAGGCTGTTCTTTGGACAGGGATAAATGTTTTTAGTTTTGGTTGGGGTTGGTGTTTGGTTTTTTTGCCTTATCTCTTTTCCCCAATTTTGTTTCACTATTCCCATTCATTAATGCATTGGGATCCAGCATGACTCAAATTTTTAGGTGCTACGATGATAAAAATATGGAAATTACACATGATTTATGAAGCATTAGTTTATCAAAACTCACAGAGCTTGATTTATCGGTTCTTAAAAATTATTTATAAATATTTCAGAAAAAATATAGTTTCGTGTATATGAAGTAGATCTGGAGTAGAACATATAAAGCATACCAACATCAATAATCCTCTGAAAGCACCCTTTGGGACTATATTTCTTATTAAGACTTCCCATTTTTCCAGTCCTCTTCTGTGAAACAGAAACCTTTTTTTTTAAGTTAGCTAAGCAGTCATCAAGCTGTTATCAAAAGAAGAATTATTTTTTTTCCCCTTAGGATCTCTGAAAATCTGTGGATTATGAGGGAATTTGGAGTGAAGAATATGCACTGCAGTTTTACTCTGGTGCAGCATGATGTCTCCACTACCAGTTCACTCCTCCATGCCATGTGCACTTAGGAGCCATCTTCCATTTGGAAGCAGAGTCAGTGAGTGCCAGAGAGCAAATCTGGCCATCTTCTAATGGAGTGAGGTTTAGTTAGGAGGCTGGGATGATGCAGGGCAGGGATCCAGAGCTAAAGTACTAGAGAAAGAAGGAGAACGTAAGAATAAAAGGTGATAGAACAAGCTTTTTTTTGGTTATGGTTGGCAAATATGGGTCAGCATTAAGAACTATCTCCTACTGTTGCATGGTCTTGCCTTATTCTCATCTTTAGTAACAGGGGTAGGAAGGGATTCCACTTCTGAAATTTAGTTTGGGGATCCTAATAAATGTCTTGGAGATTACACTAGACCCTTTAAAAGCTTTTTTAACCTTTCATACAATGCTAAAACTTGCCTTTTCTTAGCATTTTATAAGTTTTAAAATATAAATTTGTGGTTTCAGACCTATGCTAATCCACTTTCTGGTTACGAATAGTAGAATCGAAATGGACACGTTTCTTTGCTGCTTCTGGGGGAGCAGTGAACACCAACAAAGGCACTTATTTGTGCACACACCTGGGAGAACACACCTCTTTTTTCACAAATCTTTTAAAAAAAAAAAAAAGTACTTTCTGCATAGATTAGATAATAGAAAATCATGACTAACTCTTGACAACAAAGCTTTTTACTTGCTATTGACAAGAATGTCGTTAGATATTTTAACATCTTTTTCACTGTAGGTGTCTCTTTCCTAGGAAAATAAAACAAAGGGCATGATCTAGTAGGAACCTGTATTTCTGTTTAAATAGTTTAAGAGAATGTTACTATCTTCTCAGCTGAATGTTATGTTCTCCGAGCTGAGATGTTATAATTGGGTGTGTATTCCTTATATACTTTAGTACAAGAAGACTAAATTCATCTTAATAACTGCAAAAAAGCATGCTGAAAGTGCTGTAAATGAACTATGCAGTGCAGTAGTAGTGTTAGGAGTATGTACTGCATACTTAGTCAGGACCTGTGTGAGGATGGTATTTTCTTAAATCTCCCTAAGAGGATAGCACGCTCTTGCCTCATGTCCATGGAAGACAATGGTTGATATTGCCAGGTATCTCTTAATTTGATTTCTTTTTTAGGGGGAAAAATTACTATGGCAATAGTTCAAAAAAGACTTGTAGCATTATTCTAGAGAAGGAGGACTGATGAAAAGTGGTGTCAATCACTTTTTGCCTGCAAAAAGGTTGAAAGTCTTTTTTGTGGATGGCTTTTTCCCTCTAAGTACCATTAGAAGGGGCAGTCAGGTTGAAAACCTATAATATATGATTTCTGATGATGAGTAGAAGGTCTTCCTGCATAAATTTCATAGACCTGTGTAGAACGCAAATGTTTTGTTCTTTTCTTATAGATATGTTAAGTCCACATGATTGCAAAGACAGCATCCTAAACCTGAAATGTGTTCAAGTATAATACTTTATTCCTAAATCTGCTGACAACAAAAATCCTGTGCTGCTGATTAGTAAAATGAAAAAAAAATAATTTCCATAGTTGTCATTGCTGCTAATTCAGAGTTTTTTGATGGTGAAACACAGAGGAGAAGTTAGTGGTGTTTGGGGAAAATGCTGAGGAAATGATGGAGATTGAGGGTTGGGCTGGTGGGATTTTTTGTTGTTGACACCTTCAGTATCATCCTAACACAGCTGAAAGCTCTGACACAGGAATGGAACTAGGAGCAAAATTTCATGTCTCCCATTTCACAATCATAAATTCATTTCCAGTTTAATCCATACTGGAATGAATATATAACATTTTTAGTCTATGGCTCCACCGTCACTTTAACCTGATAAATGCTGCCGCCAAATTTTTTCTTGGAGGGGGGAGGAAAGAGTAGTTTTTATGCAGCTAGGTGGCCACCCGCATGAAAGCTAAACACATGGATGTGCGAGTCCTCTGTTCTGGTATCAGCCCACATTTATATTGGCTTCAACTGAGTGGAATCACAGCCTTAGTGAATGTGATATATGTTCGGTATTCACTTGTGCATTTGCATTTTCTGGACTCAAAGTTTTGTTTAAAAATATATTTCTGAAGATTCCAGATGGCTATCTTTGCAATATAAATCAATGTAGTTTTGTCTTCCTGCATTTGTAGATGGCCTGAAACAAAATGCTAGGAGTGTGAATTTATACACTTTATTGTTCTCTTCATTTGGACATTGAATGAAGACCAATGCAGAAGATAATTGTAAATTGATGCAAGAAAACAAATACAAAGGCAAGGTCAAGGAGCAATTAAAAATAGGGGAGAGCTGATGATGACAGAGAAAGAAGTGAAGGAATAGGACACAATATATATTTTTCCTACTGAATGCGTGCTCTGAATCTGTTCTGTCCTGTGCATGGACTGAAACAAATAGGTAGTCCCATGACCTGTGTTCAGCATAGTTACAAATAAAGGGGTTTTTTCCCCCTCATAAAACTAGGAAATACTACTGTATTGCTGCTTGCCATCAGCTCTTGTGAGATGCATGACACATTGATACTTGAGTTGGTGTGCATCTGTGAGTGCTTTCTAGCCCATTTCAGTCAAAAGGAGCTAGTTTATATTAAACAGTATTATTACCAGATCCTTGCTAGCACAGATGATTTTGAAAAAAATTCCCCGAGATGTATTTTTAAGCATATCAATGCATATAAGTGATAATCTCTGGCAGAGAGATGCTTGTGAACAGTTCGGGATGGTTATCTTTTTCCGTTGGCACAGATCATTTTGAAGGAGAACAGCTGTCTGCAGCCTGGCCATGAACTGGCCAGCGTTATCCTGCAAGTAGTTAAACAAAATAATGAGGCTGATGGAGGTGTGAAGGGATGTGAACCCTAATGGACACAGCTGGTGATGCATTGGTTATGGATGCAGCTGTTTGGACAAGACCAAGTATTTTTGGTGTATTTGTCAATAAACACAAATATACTCTAAGCTGAACTGTAATTCCGCTTTCAGAAATAAAACGAACAGGCCTCTTTTCTTAGATATACTGAAGTGGTGTTTTGGATGTTTGGTTGGGGTTTTTTTTTGGCATAGTTTCTACTTAGACTTAGTAAAAGGCTCCTCAAACAGGAGGTGGTTGAGAATTGATGAATGGCTTGAATATTTCAGTATAGTACTTGGGTTGTTATATTGTCCTTTCTTACAGAGTTTTGGAAGGAAGAAGTGAGCTGACTTCTCAAGATTGCCCTTCTGCGTAGCACATTTTTGTGTGTGTGTATAGTGAGCACTTTTTGGGTTGACTTTAAAATCATATTCCCTTCACTAGTAAAATTCCATCAAGTTCACAATTAAAAAATGCAAATTATTGTGGGTTAAGAGTATCCACATTCTAATTGAAAATAAATTTGAAGAGATAAATACACAAGTCATGTAAGCCCTATTGTTACCAGACATATAGTGCTATTGAGCTTTACTTGTAATTTTCTGACTTTATTCTTGGTATTTTCAAACTGTTTTTCTTTGTTGGTTCTGTATTTAACATTCATACCCCCTGTACTTGCTTTTAATACAGACAAGTTTTAGATGATCAGTATGTACAAGATTGTGTTTGGTATTAAATACTACATGCATAGAAATCAATAGTTTATGGATCATTTGTAATTCAGTAGTTTTCCCTGTAACACTTCAGGAGAGGAAGGTCTGTCTGAAATAATAACTGTGCAAAGGATACTTAAGCATATTGGTGAGGAAACGCTCACTTGACTTGCAGGTAGGTAGGATAAATGTCTCTGATACTTTAGCCTGGTTTACTAGGCAACATCAGCTCAAGAGTTAGGTATATTTACTTGGCCTGGTGTTTGTCCAGTCAGGGTGTTCATACTGACCAGTTGACATAACTGTCATTTAGAACCAAGTACAGCCAGTATTTAGGGGGTATTATTGGAGGATTTAGGGAAAGTGCAGGAGACATTGGAGGTAACATTTAGAACACAGACTAAACTTCACTTGTTCCACTGTTCATGAGACAATGTAGAGGTAGAAAAACATCAAAATCAGCAAAAGTTGGTGAGAACAGGGATTCAGGTAGAATTCTTTGTTTCTTCCTTCTCTTTCCCACCCTGTTCTCTACAAAACCGAGTTAAAAATTGACTGATGTAGGTATATTGACATTTATTTTACAATTCAGCTTTAGTCATTATCAATGTTTGGGAAAAAAATTTGTGTCACATATTAAGACAGTTTGCATTTATTTTGGCTAAAATAATGTATATAAATGTTAAGGCATACCTCTACATTTCTCAAGCAAATTGCCTATAAAGCAGGAGTTAAATCCCTCCTCACTCAAGCACTACAGCTAAACGTTTAAAGTTTGCRTACAATTGATCGATCAGTTGTGGTACTGCTGGTCCCTGGTTGTCTCAGTTCAGTTAAAACAGACAGTTCTACCACCAAACAATATTTATTGTAGCATTTATTCTGAGAGGTTTCCTAGAAAAAAATATCCCCCTGTCCCTCCGTGCAGCTGTATAGTCTATTCTGCTGCTGACAGTGTGATTTGATGGCTGTCCTTTGGGCTGGTCTCAGTTTTGAAGGCAGTCTGTCCCCTCCCACCTGTCTCATCTCCCTTCCCTTGCACATGCTGCCACCTTCCTTGTGCTGCCCCAGAGTTTGTGCAGCAGCATGGTGAGCTGGTTAGCCTTCTGCTAACTGGACAACATCAAAGTTCTCAGCTACAGGTGTTTTCTCTATTTGTTTCTCTGCCTGGCTACAAAAATTGTTGCACTAATAGAAGAGAAACAGTAATTCAGGTAGAGGAGCAAGCAGCCTGAGGCAAGCGTGCTGCTTTTGACGAGTCTCTAGCTTGTGTGTATTAATATATTTGTTACACAGCTAAGAAGGTATCTAGTGAGATTCTGTATGTTTGCAAAGTCTTCTCATGCTAAAAATCCCATGAATGATAAACTACTGAGTGGTGTTTAATTTAAACCAGTCCTGCATTGCTCTTGTGACTTTTTTACTGTGTAATCTTGGCAAAACATTAGGAGTGACACTGAGCACAAGTAGAGAGGATAATACAGACTAACATGATTACACTGCTGTCTTTTGGTTTCTTATAGCCTCTTGTTCGTAAGCTGAGTGTGACAGATGGCAACAATTGAATTTTTCAAGGCTGTTGTGTGGCAGAGCTATGAGTGAAGCTCTAGGAGAGATGTATGCAGTATGTCAGCTAAATTTGAGTAGTGTTTTCTGGCAATAAAAATAATTAGAACTGAAAATTTATAGATTATATTCTAAATTTTGGAAAAGGTACTCCAGTCTTACAGATCCTTTTGCCATCGTTGTTCTTTCCCTCTCTGAAGTAACTCAGAGAGGATGAGGCTTCAGAAAAGGAAAAGAATATCATGATTGTACATAATGTACGGAGATGCAAATGGGATTAAGACATTGCTTGTTACGCAAAAATAAAGGGATTTATATACTCAAAGATAAGGGAGAAGTTGCATTAATATTCTCAATAAAGAATAATAGAACCATTTAGGTTGGAAAAGACCCTTAAGATCATTGAGTCAGACTGTAAACCTACCACTACCAAGTCCACCACTAAACTATGTCCCTAAGCACCATGTCTACACATCTTTTAAATACCTCCAGGGATGGTGACTCAAAAGAGATAAGCAATGAAATAAAAGGAAAAGAAACAATGAAAAGTCAAAATCATTTAACTTAGCAGTAATTGTGGAAGAGCTACATCTTTGTATTTTTTTTCATGTAGAATGGTTTGGATCCTAATTAGAGCAGCTCCTGATAACTGCAGTGACAGGAATACAGGAAATATATTCCTAAGAAATTGAATTATTAAATCTGGTGATTTGTCAAGTTGTAACCATCATAAGTTATTTTCCACTCTTTGACCATTCTCTTTATTTGTGGCAAAAGTTCTGGTATTTCTGAAAGGATGCCTACTTGAATTGGGCAATTATTACTCACCTACAGCAGTTAAAGAAGTTCACCATCCTGGGCAGTTCGCCTTTCCRTGCTCCTAGACAAGCAGTATGTTCTCTCTTGAGCAGGTGTAGTTCATGGCCCAGGTAATTAATAGTAACTGAGATGAACTGAACTGGGTTGTGGACTGCAGCAGCTGATGTATTCCTGAGGAGAACGGGCCTGATCTGAAGCTGATAACTGTGACCAGAGGGGTGGCTTGGCGTGCAGAGATGGCAGCCGCCTCAGCCACTAACACTGAGCCTAACAGAGATTGCAAATTAGTCTTCTTAAACAGTTGGAAGGCAGTTGCAAAAAGTTGTTTGAGAGCATTCAAACAAGTTGTTTGTTCTCAAAGCTGATTTTTTTCCCTTTTTTTTCCCCCTCTGATGCTTATTTTACGTAGGCTATAGAATACTAGGAGCAGACAACTTAAATGATTACCTATACCATCTGGATAGCAAGAAGACTTCAAGGTTTTTTATCCCCATACCTTACAGTATCTTTTCTTTTTGTATTTCCTCATCTGAAGTATGGCACTCAAGTTTAAATTTAATACTATTGCAGCAAACGTGAATAAAATCACTCATTTGGGTCTACAAAACATGAAAATGACCTAAATACTTTGTGTTTTCTGAACCTTTAAAAATACTTCGGTTTGCTCTTTGGATTTTTGAAGGTTTGCTTTTCTGCAGTTTTTGTTGTCCTTGCAAAATCTTCTACATTGACTTACACGTAGTTTCACTACACAAAAGGAAAAACTAAATTTTATTTTTATTACTTACAGTATTTAAACTTTTGAAGCCATGGGAGTAAAGGTCCAGAGACCTCGTTGCTTTTTTGACATAGCCATCAACAATGTACCTGGTAAGAAAATTAAAATATCCATTCAGTAACATGATATTCATATAAGATATATAAGAATAATACAAATACCGGTTAACTTCATAATAAATATGGCTTTTTTTTTTTCTAGCTGGAAGAGTGGTCTTTGAACTGTTTTCAGATGTGTGTCCAAAGACCTGTGAGAATTTTCGCTGCCTTTGCACAGGTTTGTAGATTTTTTTTTTATTTTATTTATAATTTTTGATGTAGTACCATGTTACCTAGTTTGATGTCTGTGTCATTTTTCCTGACATTTTCTTACATATAAAATTAAGTACGTAAAACATTGGTTCTTGGTAGCTCTAGAGGTTTAGCTGATTCCTCATATACATCTGATGTAGAATCAAAGCAGTTGTAGCTTTGGCTTAGTATTCTGCAGGGAGTATATACTAATCAACTTTAACTACAGACACAGTAAGCTGATTTTCTATTACTAGCATAGATATTACTGTTCACATTATATAACATCATCCAGTCTTGAAAGGTAGCCAATAAGAGGTCAACCATGCAGGCTTACTTTTCAGTCTTATGATACTTTGAGGTATTTGAAAGGTATTGCTGGTATTCATTAGTATTTTTTTTTCTTCATTTTAATTTTTCTTTGTTGATGGAGACTGGTGATTTCCACTCCTATTGAAATTCAGATTATTTCATGAACAAAATACTGAGAAGATTCTCTCCTGGAAGCATTTCCAAACAGAATTATTGTCCTGTGGACTGCATGCTTTTGTTGAAAATGCTGACAGTTTAGCAAAACTTAAATTTCTTACCACAAGAATAATTTTGTGAATATATAAATAGCATACATGCTTTCTATCTTTAGCATTTTCTGCTTCCTTTCCTTCCAGCTCTGTTGTTTTTCAGGTCAAGGCTCTGTAGCTGTTAATACTGAATCACTCAGCAGTACTAATATAATCTGAATCAGGTGTGGATGCATAATTACATTCATGTCAAGTTAGCTAGAACACACCATTCATGATGTCTGCAGGAATGTAGGTATTATCTGATCTGACATTAGGTTTACTGGCACAAAATCAGATTATCAAAATTTGTTAACAAATTTGAACCTTAAAGTGATTCTTTTTAATGGCTGTGGGTATGTTATCATGTGACCATGGCATTCTTGATCTGCTATCAACTGCTCAAAAGTCAGATTTATTGCATAAAGGTGTTATTCCCTGCTACTGCTTTAAATTTTTGACTTGAAGTCTTTCAACAGCATTTCAGGTCAGGAACAAGTACTATTAAGTTCATACTTAGTTGCTGACATTCAAAATCAAATTCAGATGCTGAACTACTTTGCTCTTTAATGCGTTTAAGAATAATGAGGAAAATACATGGGCAGAGTGTTTATGATATTGATCATCAGCAAATTAATTCAAATTCTGATTTATTTGTTTTCCTTACTCATTTTTTTTGGGGCAGTTTTGAAAAGTATATGCTGTCTTCTTAAAACAGGGATCAACAGCTCTGTGTTTTCCTGGCATATGCCAAGTTAGTGGAACAGATACAGCTTCACATTTATCAAAGTTCCTATCAAAAGTGTTTTTTCTATCTAGTCAGATCCATATGGAGGCACCAGTCTGTTACAGGTAAGTTCAGAGGCAACTGCCCTTGGCAAAACTTGCCAGTTTAATAGCTCAGAATAAGATTATAGGAAGATACAGTCTAATGGTTTGCCAGCACTGAGAGGAAGAGATCCTTTTCCTTCCAACATATTCCCACTGATTACCTTACTGTTACTCTGAGGTTGGCTCTGCCATTCACAGGACCCACCATGAGCCATTCCTCTTGCTAACTCAGCAGAGGCCTTACCTATTTGAGGGTAGCAGGGAAAGTAGATAGTGGTGTAGCTGAAGCAGAGAGTCTGCTTATGGGTCTTGAGCACCAGAGCTGACATGAGGGAGGAAGATGGCAGTTGTAATCATGAGTGGGGGAGAGAACGAGATTCCTTCTCCTTCCCTCTGCCTCTTTGTTTGTTTTTGTTATAAGCTTTTTTTGGTACCTTAACCTTGCCATGTTGTAACTGAAGATCTGAGTGTTTCTTGCATGCTTCTGAGCAATGCCAGTTACCTTAAACCTAAACTGGCTGTTTAATTTCAGTCAATCTGCATGGAAGAGATAAGAATTGTATACTAATGTCAGTAAGGAGTTCTTCTGGTGTGACTGTAGAGACAGAAGGTAGTTTCTGTCTCTGCTTTCTTAAGTGCTAGTTTCTTATTGATATTACAGGCATGTGTCTGCCTCACAAGCTAATTTTTCAGAACTTAGTAAATAATTTTAAGTGCTTATGTAGCACTTTTTCTGTAGTGGAGATTCTACAGGTACAAAGAGTAATTTTGGTTTTTGTTCCTCCTCTTCTCCTTTAGGTGAAAAGGGTACAGGAAAATCCACCCAAAAGCCATTGCATTACAAAAGTTGTCTGTTCCACAGGGTTGTGAAAGATTTTATGATCCAAGGAGGTGACTTCAGTGAAGGTATGATTTCTTTGAAGAAAAATTGAATGCTTATGTAATAGAATATTGCAGGAGTTCTGTATCGGTATCTGTATAAGTAGCATGATTTACTTATGTTAATTATTCTGTGATTCAGCTGATTTTTTCCCTTTTTTCTGCATAAAAACCTTTACATGAGAACTTATATAATAAACCTACGCATGTGCGTGCACACATACACACTTTTGCTCCGTTATCTCAGTACTCAGAGTACTAAGTACTTTCTGTTGAAAAGTTTAAATGTGAGGGTAAAATATTATATCTGCTCCTGGGAAATAAAGAAAAAAAGGGACACTATAGCAGAATACATGGGAGAATACTTTATTGTTTTCCAAGTTTGCTTTGGGACTACGAAGACATGTCTTGATCTTCTTTGCATACCTTGAAGAATAATGTCAGTGACTTGGATGCAGTTGGATCAGTATTTATGAAGCACCTTCCACATAATGTGACTCTTTTAATCACTACTTTAAGTTGTAACTGTCACTTTTTCCCTTTCAAGGAAATGGCAGGGGAGGAGAATCCATTTACGGTGGCTTTTTTGAAGGTAAGAGTTTTATCAGTCTGCTCTATTTTGGTGTTGCTATAAGCAATCACCTTTACATTCTCTAGTCTCTGTTCTGTAAACCTGAACTCCATTGTTTTTATTACGATTCTGTCTGGTCTTGGAGGCCTTTGACTGTCCAGTTTAGGTTGTTTTATTTTACTTTCAAGATATGAACCTTTTTAATTAATGAAAAATTAAAACCAAGCTCCTTTGTATTTGTCTGTTTTACCAGATTTACATTTTTAAAACTGTTTTTAAACATACACTTTTGGCTTGAGCAGCTAGTTAAAAGTTGGGGATTGTCTTTTCTTCCAGTGAAAAGGAGAAAGGCGTGGTGGAGTCAGGTTTCCTTGCAAATGTTTATTTAAAAGAAAGCATAAAGCCCTGCTTTCCTGAGCCCAAGAGGAATTAATGGTAAAGAGGCCATCAGTTTTCTCACAGTGCTGGTCATTTTTCAGTCAGTGTTGCAGAAGTAGTACCTCTTCTGCACTCTAGTGTGTTTCTCAGCCTGTGTTTGTCCAGAGTGTAGTGGAGCACCTCTGTGTTTCTTGGAGCAGTTTTTGTATTACACCTAAACCCATGTGATGGCTAGCTGCCACCAGCAGGAGTGGTTATGCTCCTTCTTCCTCCCTCCACTTTTCTTTTAACATTGTTTCTTGTCTGAGTTTGCAGCAAACAATCAGAATAATTATTCAGTATTTCGGTAGGGTCAGGCTGCAATTTTATATCAGACCTTGAGTTGAATCAACAGTTTGCAACTGCCAAAAGAGGGAGGAGGTCTTACCTTGCACTGACTTTCATTTAGATCAAACTTTAATCTGATTCAGCTTGCTAAAAGGCCCAAAGGCTATTGCAGCAAAAAAAAGTATTTATTTCCATATTAGTGAGTGGACCCAGTGCAATAATTTGGCAAGCATCAGAACCAACACAAATGAGCAGCTGGATTTGAGGARACGTATGGTTGGGGGAGATGGAAGAAGGAGCAAAACCTCTACCTACCTTCTGGGAGTTGCAAGCTGGCTGTTCAACTCACCCACAGTATAAAACTGAATTTGTGGGAGTTTTTGCTTTTGTGGATCCCTTGACCAGCTCACCATAGAATTAGATTGACACTTGATGCTCTGCCAGATAGGAATTGTACAGGTGACTGGAGAGTGAGTGGGACTGTCCCTTTCACTGCCAGTGACACAGTGTGATGTGAAAGCATAGCCTTACAGATGGCATACTTTTCTTCTTTGTTAATGCTTGCTCCTGCCATCTGTATCTAAATAATAATGAGCAAACTTCCTCTGTCTGAAGAGTTTGGATCTCCCAACAGCCTTTATGCTGTTCTGGGAAAGGAGGGAGATAGGATAATCTCTTACAGATATCTTAAATGAAGAATAGTGATTACATTTCACAGTTTCATTGGGATTTAGTTTGAACTGTTACAATGATTTGCTCATCAGAAGTAGGATTCATTCAAGTTAAACTTACTTTCTTAATGGCCAGCGTGATAAGTTCATCTGTGTGTGTGACAGACAAACAGAAGTTGTTTGGGATTGCTATCAAACTGGATATGCATGTGTATTACAAAATAATAAAGCAACAAAACTGCCTGAAAATGAGGTGTTTCTTAATAGTTAATGCACAGCTAAAAAACTTCTCCTGCTCCAAAGAGACAATAATCAGTATGTGCAGAATAGAAAGAGCAACAACTTAAAATGATGAGGTCTCTGCTAATGTTGGTAGGAGACAAATCTCTTGAACAAGAATACTCAATTTTTTAGTTTTTTCTTATGCTATAAACCATTAATTCATATTTCTCCTTATTAAATTGCATTATTTAGAATGGAAGGAATAATATATTTTAAAAATAGCTATTATTTTGAATATTTTTAATACAACTTTTTACTGAAGTGACTAGCAGATTTATTTAATAAGGATGAGTTTACTTAGATCATAGCATTTATCTAAGCGTGTGTGGTATATTTAAAGTAACTGAAAACACTTTCTTTAGATGAAAGCTTTGCTGTAAAGCACAACAAAGAATTTCTCCTTTCAATGGCCAACCGAGGGAAAGATACAAATGGTTCACAGTTCTTTATGTAAGTATTGTACTGTCCTGAAATGAGTGTGTGGTTTGCCATTCGTAAGCTGTAAAGGCAGTCCTTTTAAATATTTAAGACTTGTCCCTGTGCAAACCCAAAGTTGATGTTTTTTCACAAAGTTGCACGGAATTAGCCATTTTCCTAATGCACTGATTAGTGAGCCTGACTATTTTAATCGCTTTTGTGTTTAGTTCTTATTGTCTGTGCAAAAGAGCTTTTGGTAGTTTTCAGTAGCTGTGTTCTAACTTGGGTAATAAAGCAAACCTGTTAGTTCCTTGTAGAACTCTTACCACTTTCTTCTAATAAGTCTTGTCTGGAAGGAAGCAAAACAGCTCTGGGGGTTCTCAAGAGTAGTAGAGTGTTTTTTTGTCACAAAATAACTCTCCAGTGCAGTCTCATTTACCGTTAAAACTTAAAATACATTGCAGTAGACTCTTCTTAAATCTAATTTGTCTACATTCTTGAAATACATTTTTGAAATACATCACTCTTACCCGTGTTTCATGACCTTAATTAACATGGTGAGTTGTGGATGTCACTTACCATTAGACCCTTATTTTGGGATTTCTGACTGATTGTTACTGTAATTATCCCAGTTTTTTACTTCTGCCATGGCTGACACCTGTATGCCTTAGTAATGCTAGTATTAGTATCTGCACCTCGAATACTGTGTTCAGTTTTGGGCCCCTCACTACAAGAAGGACATTGAGATGCTGGAGCGTGTCCAGAGAAGGGCGACGAGGCTGGTGAAGGGTCTGGAGAACAGGTCTTATGAGGAGCGGCTGAGGGAGCTGGGGTTGTTTAGCCTGGAGGAGGCTGAGGGGAGACCTTATCGCTCTCTACAACTACCTGAAAGGAGGCTGTAGAGAGGTGGGTGTTGGTCTCTTCTCCCAAGTAACTAGTGATGGGACAAGAGGAAATGGCCTCAGGTTGCGCCAGGGGAGGTTTAGATTGGATATTAGGAAAAATTTCTTCACCGAAAGGGTTGTCAAGCATTGGAACAGGCTGCCCAGGGAAGTGGTGGAGTCACCATCACTGGAGGCGTTCAAAAAACGTGTAGATGTGGTGCTTCAGGACATGGTTTAGTGGGCATGATGGTGCTGGGTTGACGGTTGGACTTGATGATCTTAGAGGTCCTTTCCAACCTTAATGATTCTGTGATTCTATAGGGGAAAGCTGAGAGAAAGTCAGTCCTACTTCTGTGTCAAATAATTTGTACACAGAGATTGTTTTTCTTCCTTTGATTTCTGGTTATTTTCTAATGTATAGAAGGTTATTTGCAGTTTTCGTGTTCTGAGACAGTTGCCTTAATTTTTGTATCTGTTCCTGGTAGTATTTATATAATTTAATAAATAGAATACTTACTATATCCTATATGAGGACACCGTCTAAAAATTTATGTGCACTTTTGTTCAGCAAAAGGTGATAAAGTAATTAATTGAATAGGTAGTTTAATGTATAAAACATTAAATACTTTTAACTGCACACAAACTTAGAATAATATATGTTGGTTTTGTTCAATTTTATTCACTCAAAATAACTTTTGCCTTCATATGTGTATATGACATGCTTCAAATACTGACTGCTTTCCACTAATACTGACTTTGTTTTTCTCTTTAAATTAAAATCTGGAATCAACAGAACAACTAAACCTACACCTCACTTAGATGGGTAAATATCTCTTATCTTCTTTTCTTATGTTTGTTTGGGAACTGCCTTGAGAAAATTAAGTACTAAGAATTCTTACTTTTGTTTAAATTCTTCAGACATCATGTTGTTTTTGGACAAGTCATCTCAGGTCAGGAAGTTGTGAGAGAAATAGAAAACCAGAAAACAGATGCATCTAGTAAACCATATGCTGAAGTACGCATACTGAGTTGTGGAGAGTTAATTCCAAAATCCAAAGGTAAAGTTGAACTGTACATTTACATAGATGCAAACTATGAGGTACTTTTGCTCATTTTCTTCCCTGTTGGTTGCTTATAAAAATATTTAGAAACTTATTTGTGATGGATGGAGGGGCAATTGGTGAAAAGGTGAATAACATTGCAGTACAGTTTGTCTTCTAAAAAACTTAAAAGGTGTTGATGCAGAAACCATTAAAGAAATATCATATATGCTTTCTTCAAAGCTTCTCCTGTCTTGGATTTCCTTATACCAGCAAAATTTTAGTACAAAGCTGGCAAGAACTTGTCCCATAGAAAGTAGAGTGCTATGTTAAGAAGATTGATGGCAGTCTGAATTTATTTGATAACTGCTGCTTTTTTTGCAGCTATTGAACTTATTTGAAGTTTCTTTCAGGTAAATCTTCAGAACAGGCACTTAGCATAGAAAAGCCTGGAATTGCCCTTTAGCAGATACCCTTTTTAAGTTACTATAAACTATATTCTTAAACAGGAATATGATAGAACCTGCCTTTCTTTCTGGAAGAGATGCCCTGCTCTGCCATTCCAGAGCTGAACATGGTATTGGAGATTGGATTCTGCTTTTCTTACAAAATAAGGCTCAATGTAAGATGTTGCTGTAACCCTGGAGAATCTCATTAGAGGAAACCCAGGATGCATGTTTGGTAGGAACTATGATAGGGATCATCATGCTTTTTCATTCATAGCATCTTCTGCTGATATGTACTATGAAGGGTTGCACCAAGGATATTGAAGCATGAGACAAGAATAATTGTTTCTTTGGCCTAAGGAAAATATAGGCATTCAAACTTGAGCTTCTTAGTTTTTCCTCTTCTTTTGATACAGTTCTGTGTTCACCTGTTGTGATGTCTATCAGAATGACTTTGGAGTCTGAAGTCATCTCTTCAGTACCTCAGAATTCCAAGCAAAGTTATCCTGTGGGTCCTGACTTTTCAAAGGTTCTAGAACTTCTTAGATTAACTCATAAGTCACCCTGTGTGTTAGGACATAATTTTATTTTTCTGGACAGTACTCAGGAGCATGATATCTGTTAGAAAATGCATGGGTGGCATAGATTAGAAAATAAAATAAAACAATACAGATACAGAATGGGTGAAGCTAGTGGGTGAGATACCCACTCTGTATGTATGTCTTCCTTGGTTTGCCACACTTCCTTTTTAGTCCACTCTAGAATACTTGAAATTAAATGATTAAATGAAAATTTTGGCACTGAGCAGTCTGATGACTTAAAGCCATTAGGCAGGGCTTTAAAGTACTTGTCATCAAAAGAGTGAATAAAATAAATACAAAATGTTTTTTTCCTTTAACTTCTCCTAAAAGAGGACAGGCTTCTGGAATGATCTGTCTGGTCCTACCCATTTATCTGTGTCCTTATACCTCTTTGCCTCAGTACTACTGGGATCCTGGAGACTACTTCCTGTAGCTGGTCTGGTGTGCCACAGAGGGAAATTGATGCCAGGGTGATGGGATAGCCCACCCATCTGACTATAAAGCACAATACTAGATCATGGTGGGCAGCAGGATTGTTTGGAGAACAAGAGGCCTTAGGCAACAGGATCGGGCAGGTGGAGGGCAGAGCTGAGTGGAGGGAGATGTGGGCCCTAATGGGCACTAATGCAGAGCCAGCCTGATGAAGGTGCTGCCTGACAGACCATGATGTAGATCCTGGTGACTGGAGAATCCTGCTATTGAAAGGGAAAGGCTGTCTGTAGGACCTGCAAAGGGAAATCTGCTGCTACTGTGAGAGATGATAGTATGGCTGGAACTGTCTGCTAAATGCACAACATGGAACCACTGATTCTGGGATTCTGCACAGAGCAGTGCGAGTCTTGATTCATGATCATTGATGTTATAGATGTCCCTGTAGAATCACTGCTTGTAAAAGCATGCTTTCTGCAATTAAGGCAGATTATGGCTGCCTTCGTAATTCATCAAAGAACAATATTGTAATTAGATCATTCTATCAGTGCAATTTCATTTAAAAAGAAAAAGTATCAGTACAAATTATCAAGCACTGATACAGAGTACAAAGTTACACATTTAGGAATCATGAAATATCTATGGAGTAAGAACAGTCTTAGAAAGTGGTGATTCTGGTAAGTCATGTCTTACCTGGACTTTTAATTCGTGTATCCTCCCTTTCCTCTTTTCTTACCCATTCAACCCCTAGAGTACTCATTTCTTCTGTTACACATCGTTGTTAGCCCCCTTTCCACAAGCTGGTTGCTATGAACAGTTGTTTTCAGACTTTTCTGTTCCAGATTATTGCTTTTTTTCCTAGTGAACTGGCCCCTACATAGAAACTGGTTTGGCTTTAGCCAAAACTGTTCAAAGTGAAGCTGGAGATGGCTTTTTTTTTCCCTCTCCTTTTTTTTTTTTTCCCCCCTCCCTTCTTTTTCTTTCCCCCTTCCTCTGCTCTTGCAGTTTTGTGGTAGGTTGCTTGTCTACAAAAACATCTATGTCCAGAGGCATTTGTGTTACAGGACTCCTCACAGTAACAATATCATCTGATGAACAAGAATCAAGTATGGTAGTGTTCCCTAATGTATATCTGAGGGCCTGATTACTGTGTATAATTTTCGTTGTAAGAAACAGTGGGTCCTTAATCAAGCAGTGAAAGACGTAACAGGAACCCATGGCAAATAATTGAAGCAAGATGCATGCAAAATAGAAAAAAAGACCTGATACTCTGAAGAGCAGGGTGATTAAAGACTGGAAAAAATTATCGGGGAAAATATCTAACTGTCCTGAAGACACCCTCATTTTGGAGACTGCTGTAGTCCAACACAGGTTGTTGGAATCTATATAAGGTAACTATTTGACTGTCACTGCTGTGAATTACAAGATGAGATCATGTGTTCTGACTTTTGTGCCTGAGCCTGACTGCCTTCTGGCCAGGTCATTTCTTCATGTCAAGTCCAGGAGTCTGATATCATTGGGGCTAACGTAAGACTTGCTACAGTCCATAACAAGCTGAGGTGCGGAGAGCGCTTGGCTGTGCCATGCAGCATGATTATGTAATTCACGAAGTCTGGCAAATACTATAGGTCACAGTGAATGGAGTAGGAAGTGATGTATCTATTTCAGATGTGGTCATAAGTTGAAACCTGAGCCTGAAGTTAAGGAGCTGGAACAGTTGGACTGTAAATAGAAATCTGTTTCTTTCTCACTGACCTTCATGCTGCAGGATTGGTTTCGTTTGTTGTTGCGATCTGTAATTGGCCAACACCAGGTTCAGTATTCAAAATAGCATTTGCTCCTGGACAGATAGTTAGATATCTGTCACCAGAAAGTATATCCAAAACGTCTTGCCAGATATTCTGTCTTCGCTGTGTAAACAGTTCTGGGATTTTTGGTTGGGTTTTTTTGTTTGTTTGTTTTCTCTCATCGTTTCACTCGCTACCTGCCACATGATTGCCCAAATACATCTGCCATTGATGTTATTTGCTGCATGTTAAGAATCACCTTATGTAGCTGCTCATTAACTCACCTCCATTTCTATCTATTACTTACTCGTTTTAAAGTAGTAACTATAACATACCTCAACTTGTAAAAAGAATGCAGATAAAACTGTCACAGGTAGTTTTTGACACACTTAAAACAGATGCAGGAGGGAGAAAATACAGGAAATAACTGCATTTATTAATGCCTTGTTCAGACATTTCTGAAATTGAGCTTGGAGACGTCTTGTTTTACCTGAAGGCATGTAGGAAACAGTATAGTGCAATATAGTGGTTTTTTTGAATGGGCCAAAACCAAAAGTGTTGAATAGATAAGAAGCATTTCAAAGTGTCTTGGGACTTAGAAACTAGTTAACTTTTTTAGTACTTTTTGTGTTCATGGTATTTAGAGCTCAGGTGAGATTCCTCTTTTTCTTTGGGTCTCACCAGGCCGCTATGACAGCATGATCCTTTGATTGAAATTAATTTGGAAACTGTTCAGTTTTCTTTTATAAATATGTACTTGTTACACTCTGTGGATGTATATATATTTAGACAATCTAAAACTGATATAAAATATTACAGAGACTTTTTATTAAATATGGTGCTTTGATAAGGACGTTGGGCAAAAGTTTGAGAAAAGAGACCAGGTATCTTGGCCTGGACCAACAAGGGAAGTAAAAAAATCTAATAAGAGATCTGTCTTTGGAAGCATTTTGCAAGAAGCTCTAAAAACATCTGATGAGAACCAGCTGATTTCAATCAGCAGGCTGTCCTAAACGGGTAAGACAACTTGCTAGTTTATACTGCACCCAGAAGTGACTGGAAGACTAATATAATCTGTGAAGTACAGAGGTTGTGTTTCAGTTGGTTGTCAGGCTTTCGTTAGTCTGTATCAAATGAGGCTTGTGAATAAACACGTAGAAAACACCATGAAAAAAGTCAATGTAGAAGTCATACAGGTATGACTTGTGTCTGTGATACTAATCTGAAAAATTAGTGTGATTTAGTGCAATGGGATTAAATTTCATCCATTGTACCAGTGTGGGGATTCGGTAACGTTAGAAGGAGAAAAAAGTACCCATAAAGAGTATGACCACAAAAAGAGAGGCCAAGATGCTGTACTTAGTTGCTTCTGCTGACATTTTTCTGCACCATGTATCTGATCCACTGTTACCTGAATTAAGCCCCAGCTAGCTTCCTGTCATCCAGATCTTTTATCTCAGCCAATTCTTTTGGAAGCAAGTGTTCTGTATCACTGTGAAGAGGAAATCTTTTCACCACTGTATATATCACTGCATTCTGAATGGGAGACCTGACAGAGTAGAATACTGGATTGTGACAAAAGAGGTGTTGGCTTACATAGGTGATCTAATGCTACCAGCTAATACTTTGCTGAAGACAAAGAATACTGCCTTAGCTTTCATTATGGATATTGTCATGAAAACATTGGAACAATACTGAAGCTGCTGATAGATCTAGAACATCAACATATCACAGTCTACAGCCAGAAGGTGTTCTGGGCAAGACGTGGTATATGAGGAGATGGATTTACGGGAGTAAAATATGACAATATGTTTGAGATTTCATTGTTTTGTGTTCAGTGACTATATACAGAACAAAAGTTAATATTAAGAGATGATGCTATGAATGAGAGCTTAACTGTTGCTTTTCTGAGAAATGCTGACATTCTTTTCCATTAGGAACCCATAACTGTCTGTCTCTGCAGTTGGTATAATACATCCACACTTAACTTTGCTACTCTAAAGCATACCCAGTTATGCCAATTTACAAGAGGCCATATGAAGTTCTGTCACAAAGAAGCTGCCTGAAGTGCAACTCGAAATGTGTTTTGGGCAACTATGGGTCTGTCCTGACTGATTTTTATCATTCTAGCCCAAATGAGAACTTATTTTCTCACGAAAAGTTAAGTTGGTAGGAATTACTAGCTTATTATTACAAATAATGCATCCCTAAGTGTTATACTGACTCATTATCCCCAAGACTCTTTTTTTTTTTTCTCTTCTGTGACCAGTTTAGCAAGGAATTTTATGTAAGTTTTATTCTTTTGATCATCCTTGAAAAACTGCTACCTCCCATCATGCAGTTTTGCAAAAATGAGACCAAGTTAGTGTTGAATTTGAGAATTTCCACATTGAGCTCACATGATTGCAGTTACAGTTACTTAGTGCTAACTCTCAAGAGTCAGTCAACTTGGTCATACCTGCTAAGCAGTCGAAGAATCTAATACTGATAATTCCAAAAATTGATACACTGTTCCATTAAATAGCCACTTGTGTTCTCAGAAGGGCAGTTACCAGATCATAGAAGTGTTTCCTCTGCCTCAAGTTGTCTACATGAGTATCACCTTTTTTTTCCTGCCTTCAGATCTCTTATCTGTTATATAGAATTAAAACAATTCATTTTCCAAATAACTGCGTGCTAGAAGTTTAATAGCTGTTAATAGATACTTCTTAGTATTTGGTACTGCTGCCACTTTCATTTTTTTTCTGGACACCTCTAAGTGTGGTATATGATCAGAGTTTGCTAGCAGGGAATTCTGGGTGGAATTTTTCTTCCCATCTATATGTACAAAATCAAGTCTGTTCATAAGTAAAAAGCTGGTTAATAACCTGTGATTCTTTGAAGTTCTTGAAATCTTTTATCTTCTGACGCTTGAGTTATTGTAATACCCAAGAGGACTTTCTTTACGTAAAGCAAGGACAAAAATCGTCTAATAGGAAAGTTATGATAACATATTTTTACCTTTTTTTTTTTTAAACAAGAGTTTCTCTAATTACTTGCCTTAATTATTTTATAACAATGACTGATACACAATAGCTAAGTACTAATTGCATCATCTTGTTGGGTGCAAGTGGAAGCCAATAGAAGAAGTGCTTGGCTAAACAGTTTAATTTCTCTGTCTTTAACAGAAAATAAAAAAACTTAGGCTATTCAGGGAGACATCTTTGTGTTTTCTGCTATGTGAAAACATTGTGTTCTCTGTGTCTGAATAGTTTTCAGATGCAGACAGGCTGCATAGTCATAATCCTGTCTTTGGTGCCTAATGTTTTCCTTTACCTGTTTTGTGCAGAAGACGAGCAGGGACTGGGAGGTTGCATTTAAACTGCTTGTATGTTGATGTAGGTCAGATAATCTCTCTGTAAACCATGAATTCTTTGGATACAGCAAGCTATTAAAAGCTTTGCAAAATAGGCTAATACTTTCAGCTAGGATTCATACACAATTTTAAAATTCACTTCTGCCTCTGATCTGAAGCCTGTTCTAAGGTCTTAACAGGTGTTCTCCTAAAATATGGATTGTTTGCTGTGATGAGGAAACAGGCTGTTTGGACATCAGTATTTATTTTTAGTATATTTTTCTTCTGTTTAGTGGTGAAGGTTCTGTTTCTTCTGTCTGCCTCTGTAGTATGTTGTGTAGTGAATGATGGGCTATCTTTGCAATTTGCAATGGCAAAGTAAAATAATATTTGATGCTAATTAGAAAAGTCAGCTACAGCCCGAAGACAACCAGTGTGCTCTTCTGGATTTTCTGGGTAGAGCATTTAATTTTCTGTAGAATAACCTGATATGAATTTCATAACACATTTGAAGAATATTCATACCATTTAACTGATTTACCTGAAGCGTCATAACTCAGAAGCCTAGACTTCCTTTAGTGAAGTTTTTAGTCTGTTTTTCATACTGTATTTTTTTTCAAATTAGTGTGACTCTGAAATAATACTTAAATCACTTTTAGTAGTTTAAGCAGGTCTCAGATCAATAAAAGGGTATAAGAAGGTGTGTTTGTTCTTGGATTATTTCCTGTCAGACTAGTATCACATTCGCAGTGAGTTGCTGATTTGCAGCTCCAGCAGCCACATGAGAAATGGTGAAATAGGACTAGTCTGCTCTTTAGCAGGGTTCCTTTTCATACCAAGTGGTTAGTAAGTTATTTGTATCTTTCTGTTAAAAACCAAAAAATCCAAAACAAACAACCAAACAAAAACAAACAACACATGATGAGCTGGAGGATTAGGACTGTTGTCTGAGCATGGTTTCACTTAGCAGGAAGGTTGGTTATTTGAATCTTCCCTCTGAGCTAAATTCAGTGAGTAATCAATTTAGTCTATGCCACTTATTTTCTGTTTCAAAACTTCTCATTTGTGATTTGAATAGATTTTATACGAAGTCACGTTAAACCTGAAGCCAAAGAAATTTTTTTTATAAACACTTTCTAAATAAATCTTAAATAATTCTTCATATGTAGCTTATGTTGTATAAAACATCATCTGAAAACTTACACAGTTCTACAAGTTCTTGACAGTGTAAATTTAATACTTTAGAGCTCCGTAAATATAAAATGTTGGAAATTTCTTATGTATTTCTAGACATATCCTTTATTGTACTTGGGAGAGACAGTGTTTTCTCCAAAATTTCAATTTGTTCTTAAGTATTTTGATGAAGCAGTCTCATGACACAATTATAAGAAGCTCAGGCAGATACTAGATAAGTTGATTTTTCTGAGATTTATTTAGAAGCATTTGATACTAAAATGTGTCTTTGCTACTCTGACTTAAAGCCAAGAAAGAAGAAAAGAAAAGACACAAGTCGTCTTCCTCATCTAGCGATTCAGAAAGTTCAAGTGATTCAGAATCATCTTCTGATTCGTCATCGGATTCTGAGAGTGCTTCAGAAGAGAAATCTAAAAAACGGAAAAAGAAACACAAGAAAAATTCCAAGAAACATAAGAAAGAAAAGAAAAAGAGAAAGAAAAGCAAGAAAAGGTCAATTTTGAGTTTTGTTTTATTTTGTTACATGTACACCATACAGTACCATTTTTCTTGTCCTATAACTACAGAACAGTATTCTGTAACTAGTGAAGTAGGTATTTTGAAGTCTGGGAGACGATCGATTTCCATATACAAGCTTAATTTTTTCTGATATGATGGCAAAGGACAGTGTCTATGTGTATACATGCTGCAGCTTGTAAAGGAGTGAAGGAATGGACTATGACTTATGTCTATTTGGCTTGAAAAGTTGCAGGAGTGCTTGGTTTGAAATGAGTGCTGATAGCTTGTTTCCCTAAATTCACTTCTGTACAATTCAATTTAAATTATATGCAGTGGGACTTATGAGAATGTAGTATGCAGGAATAAAAGCAAAAATAAACAAAAAAATTAATAAATGAACATACTTAACGTTATTTCTGTCTGATATGCCAAAAGTCTTGCAGTTTCACTGGAAGATAATAAAACTCAAAAGGCACTCTTGCTTCTGAAAATGTTATATCTAATAGTTCAGTGTGAGATACAAGTTGTGTCAGTGCAAGTCACATTTTTCTAAGCTAGCAGTAAAATGTAAGAAATACTCACTTAGGGCACTGCTGCCTAAACATTGTTTCTGTGGGACTAAGCCCATTTCACAGAAGTCTGTTTCTACCAACTGCTTGGAATTACAATAGTTTGTAGCCAGTTATATATGTTAGTGTAAAATCTGAATTTGACTCTCCTGATAGTGTTTTTAAAAGAAAATAAATTTTTAAAAAAAGCTGTATCTAAATAGAGAGTAAATGTATGTTCAGTGTTGCACCATTGGAATTCATAGATAAAAAATGTTGGTCAGAAATCTTCTGCAGTTGTACATTTTGGAGCAAAGATATCATAGGGAAAAAAAAAGTTGCTTTTCTTGTGGTATCATTGTGTATTGAATTAAGAGAATTTCTGAATTATTCAAATATATTAAAAGGTCTTCCCTCATCCAAATAACTCACTTTAAGTATAAATATCTTTATACAAAAATAAAGCTCATCCAGTGAAAGTGAAGATGAAAACCCTGAAGCACAGCCATTATCTACTGTCCGTCCTGAAGAAATTCCTCCTGTACCTGAAAACCGGTTCCTGATGAGGAAAAGTCCTCCTAAAGTAGATGAGAAAGAAAAAGAGAGGAGAAGCAGAGAGAAGGAAAGAGAAAGGTAATGTATCTGGTTTGAGTCTGACTACGTGCTGACAATGGTATGGTCACGCTACTGTTTTAGGACTCTAATGTTAAATGAGTCCTTTCCCTGTTAAACAGTTCCATGTTGTGAGCACTGCTGGCTGAAGAATGGATTTTTCAGTTTATTGGCAACTGTTGTCTTTGTCCTAGAACGAAGGCTTCGTCTTTGAAAATGGTTTTAGTCATTTTAGATTTTTCATTCACTGATTTAAGAAAAAGAAAGTAAAATACATTGCAATTTCATTTAGAATTTATTAGAACTGTCCAATCTGAATCTATAATCTTCTTTCAAAAATGGAAAAACCTGGAAATTTTGTAAAATATTTTGTGGTCACAAAATCTGAAGTTTTTACTGTGTGGTTGTTACTGTCTGCACTCATAATAAAAAATGAAATGTGTGTTCATTTAGTTTAATTTCTGAAGAGGTTTTAAAATTGGTTTTATTTTCTCTTTCTTTCTTTCTTTGATGTTATAAACAATATCACTGTTTTAAAATTATTTTTAGTAATCTATCGAATTCACAGTCAACATACCAGAGGAGGCTGTTAGTGACCAGATCTGGAAGGAAAATAAAAGGAAGAGGACCAAGGGTAAATGTTTACAATCTGTTCCCCAAAATAAACAAGGTGGTAGCACAGTCTTACTGCTGGTGTTACTAACCATTTTCATTAGGATGGTTGATTAAAAAAAAAAAAAAAAAAGGCAGGATTTATGGTGCATCATAGTTGATTGGGGACTGATGCTTGAAGGAAGACAACAAGAAAATTAAATTAATTTCCTGTTTGCATACTGAGTTTATTTGAAGGCGGGGGGGGGGGGGAGGAAAAACAAAAAGTGCTTTATTTGTGTTACTGTAGTATTCTGTGAATTAGTGAATGGAATTAGCTCAAAAAAGGTTCAAGTGAACAGCAGAACCAGTACGACATCAGTGCCAAGAATGTGGAGATAACTTCTCCCCTTTTTGGCAGGGGGGAGCTGTCAGATTGGTTCTTCTGATTTTTGTGAAGCCATATGCTGTGCACTGCTTGTAGCGAATGTTTTTAGTAACAGAAGTATCTATGCCTCAAATTTTTAGTAAAAACCTTGAAGAAAAAGTTGAGTATTGTTTTTGTGTTGCTTGTCAAAGCTAAGAATTTTCATTGTTAGAAAAGTGAGTTGCATTTGTGCTAATGAAAAGCAACAAAAAACCTCTCAGCAGAGTACAAAAATCCTGAAATAGAAGTTACCTTAAAAATAGTTACTTGATCAGACATTTTGTATTCCTACTTTAGCTGAATGTCAAATATATTTTTCAGTAAGTTAGTAACTTGTCAATGTAAACTTGGTATATACATGTAAAGTGTCATGTAAGGTGCTATGTAGAATCGACCGCCAGGGATAAACGTTTTGCTTAGCTATCACAGCATGTGAAATTCAAACTTACACCCAATTTTCTCTTTTTCCCTTCAAGCGTTATCGGACACCTTCTAGATCCAGGTCAAGAGATCGATTCCGACGCAGTGAAACTCCTCCACATTGGAGGCAAGAAATGCAAAGAGCTCAAAGAATGAGAGTGTCTAGTGGAGAAAGATGGATAAAAGGGGACAAGTAAGATTATTTCTTTACGAAGTATATGTATTGAAATTTTTTTATTTATTAAAAGTAATACCTGTTGTCTTAGATTTTTCAGTTACARTTACTTCCAAAAAACCAGTGCGCTGACTTGGTTATCCCTTTAGTTAACTGTGTCTGATTCTAATCATGCTACTGTAAATATATAGTTATTAATATAGATGACCTAATGTGATTTAAGTTTCAGTTGTGAAGTTGTCTCACTTCTGACTTAATTTTTCAGAGTGGAGGGGATTCAAAATATTTAAAAAATTGTATCTTTCTCTCCCCAAGGAGTGAAGTAAATGAAAACAAGAAAGAGAATCAAAAAAGCCCAGGAAGAGGAAAAGAGAGAAGAATATCAGACCACAGGCAAGTTTCTGAAAGTCCAAGCAGAAGAGGGGAAAAAGAGAAGAAAAAAGATCACAAATCCAGCAGTAAAGACAGGGGAACAAGAAGGAATTCGGAAAAAGATGACAAACATAACAAAAGCAAGGCCAAGAAAAGAGCTAAATCTAGAAGCAATAGTAAAAGCCGAGAGAAAACAAAAAGTAGAGAAAGAGACTCTAAGCACAGTAGACACGATGAAAGGAGAGTAAGATCAAGGAGCAAAGAGAGAGACCATGAGAAAGGTAGAGAAAAAGAAAAACGCTATGATTCTAGAGGGAGAGATAAAGAAAGAAGTAGGAGCAAGGAGAGAAGTAAAAGGGCGGGCTCAAGAAGTAATGAACAAGATCATAGGAAGAGTAAAGACAGGGAGAAACGTAAGTCAAGAAGCAAAGAGCGTGAGCATGCTAGAGGAAAGCATAGTTCCAGCAGTAGAACAAGGGATCGAAGCAAAAGCCGAGATAGGGGTAGGAGAGGAAGATCGAGAAGCAGAGACAGAGATCGCAGTAGAAGTAAAGACTATTCAAGGAATAGAGATAGAGAAACAAGAAGAAGAGGAAGATCAAGAAGCAGAGAAAGGAGAGGTACACCAGATAAATACAGAGGAAGAGAAAATAGGAGGAGGAGGGAATCAAGGAGCTCAGAGAGGGAGGAAAGTCAAAGCAGAAACAGAGAGAGGTATTCAAACAGAGAAAGTAGAAGCTCATATAAGAGGAATGATACTGAAAGCCAAAGGAAGAGGCGTTCAAAAAGCCGTGAAAGTAGCAGTCCTGAATCCAATAAAGATAAGAAATCTAGTAGAGATCAGGACAGAAGTCCAGACTCAAAAAAGAGACCGAGTAGTAAAGAGAGGGAATCAAAAAAATCATATTCACGCAGCAGTAAAGAAAAGGAAAAGACCAGATCCTCAGCAGAAAAAGAAATAAACCAAAAATCAAAGAGTCAGGAAAGAGATCATGCCCCTGGTAAGGATAAAAAGTCTGATCATGAAACAAGTCCTGGAACAGATGACGACAGGCACGGATGAGTTTGTGGACTTAATGTTTCCATTGTCTCAAAGTTTTAGAGACATTTTGGGGAACGCCTTTTTTTAAGATGTGGACTTCAGTTTGGTCTTTTGATAATCTAAAACCTGGATCATTTGTACTGCTAAAGTTTTAATAAACTTGAAATGAAAAATGAATTATATGTGTAATACAGTGTGCTGTGTTTTAAATATTTCATTGGTTTATGTATCCTTCTTGTGTGTTGGCAGCTAGAAAGGTAACTTCTATGCTGCATTTATTTTCTACCTGATTAACTTAGTTTAGTGCAAACAATGGCTGCCTGTGAAGAAGTTCGTTTCATGTGTGAAGAAGAAAGCTGCAAGTATGCAACATGTCATCTTAAAGCTAGGAGAATGTTGCAAGGTGTCCATCATTCCAGCGTTGCTACATCTGTATTTCAGTAGGTATAAATCCTAAGGAAATTAATTTATAGAGGAAAATTACATTGTTTTTTTTTTTGTAATCAGAAAGTGAATTAATTTAAGTAAATCTTCGCTGTGTACTTCTGTCACTGCCAACAGTAGAATTCATTCATGCTGTAAGGCAGTCATCTGTGTTTGGGAGTTATTTCTTTGTCCGAAAGAAACAATTTTTGAACTGCTTATCAGTGTAATTTTTTCCCTGTAACCTCCTTTTTCTGTTCCATGCGTTCGTTTGTCTACTGCAGAAAATTCAGCTTGGATGCTTCAGACTACCCTGCCTCAGTTGCTAATTAATGGATGCATAGAGATGAGACAGATTACCAGAATTCACAGTGGGTGTCAGAATAAGGAACCAGGAAATCCTTTCTACTCTTGCTGCTTCTTAGCAGTCTATGAGAAAACTATTGCAGTTCTCCAATACTGGTTTTTGGGGTAGTTGAAGCAGAATTTCAAGTAATGTTTTAAGACAGGCTCTTAATTTTTTTTTAAACAAAAATTTGCTTTCCTCCCTGCATCCCCTCATTCTAAAGACTGTACTGTGATTTCCTCCTCATTCTCTACTATGTGTGTGTCTTCCTCAAACCAATTCCCTCCCTTTTCTGCTTTCCTCTCCTGCCTCTAGGACCCATCCCTGTTTCTTTCTCACCACCACACCTTCCTATGAAAGAGAAGGAGGTTGGCTTGTGTTGCTGCAGGAGTGCTTGATATGTACGATCACGGAAGAGCAGCCAGTATGTGGTGACTTAAAGTAGTGGGCTGAGAGGGGGATAGATTTGGTACAAACCCCAACAATTCTTTCAGTCCTGTTCACACCAAAGGTTAGTAAATCTTGAAATTCCTGAAAAGAAGTGACAAGCATTAATGTAAAGCTATGTCAAAGTGAAACAATGTTTTAATAGTTGATTTGTTTGGCAGATCTTTGAGTGTATGACATAACTTGTTCTTACTGTCTTTGTTATGAGTTTGTCAACATTTTTGCTATATAACCTACTTTGTGATCAGTGTGTGTCTACAGCAGATTAGCAGAATTGCTGAAAGTTGGCTTGACATTGTAATCCAGACAGTTGTTATTCTAAAGGAAAACAAATAGTTATGTCTTGAAAGCAAAAGAAAATACAGAATTGTGAACATGAGCAACCTTTTTAAGGAAAGAAAACTAGAAGTGTCTAGTGTTACTGTTCAGCAGAATAGTTAGTGGAGCTGCTGTGGAGCTGCTTTGGCTCTCAACTTTTTCCCCCTGTTTTAGTATGAATTTTGCATTGCAGTGGTCATTCTATGCAGAATGTATAAAAATGTTTTCCAAGCCCACATGCGGGTGGATGATACAGCTGTTACTTAAGAGAGCTTATAGGAGTGAACCGAAGACCTGTATAGTGGACCTGTTCTGTGTGAAGGCACTTTGAACTCTGTATGACTTCGGAGAATTTGTAGTCCTATTTTGGGGGACTGTAGTTAAGAAGTTAGGCTTAACAGAACTGTATGGCAGCTTGGACAAAGGCTTCCTCGGTGCATTTATACTGTGCTATGCATGCCATGTACTTCAGACTCTCCTTTAAGAACTGTCTGTTTGCAGTGTTCTTTCATTATTTTTTACGGAGCTGACACACAGCAAACTATTGCTGAAGAAGTATGTTTGCACTACTGAGAATATTCTTGCCAATACCACTGAAGCTCATATAAGCATGCGAACAAACAAAAAACCCCTCAGCTATATTGACTCTGCTGTAGAAGAGGGGAAAAAAATGCAAGCAGTCAGCAATAAGGCAATCCACAGGAATTGTTAAAAAATGTTACAAAGTCTTTAATTTAAAATCTCAAAATGGAGATTATATCCAATTGCAGTTTGCAGTTGTGTGTAACTAGTTATTTCAAAAGATGCACTTGTATACCCTTTCATAGCACATTAAAATTCATCTGAGTTGGTGGCACAAAGCTCATTTCTTTGTTTTTAATGTACTTTGTAAGAAGTTGGTTACTTTTTATTGCACATGGTGGGATACACTTGATCTCTTGATGAGTACATGCCTTGCCTGTATCATATTTGATGGTAAATTGTTCTACTGCCAGCCACTTTGTTTAAACTGAAACACAACAATAACAGTCTTGTAAGAGGGAGGATTTGCCAGATCTGTGCTTTTCTTTATCAAACTGGAAATTGAGAATGCTGATAAAAATTCGGTGGGACTGAAGCACAGTCCCATGGACAGCAAGATGTCCCGAAGAACCAGTGAGCTCTTGCTGCCTTGTGAGGCACCGACTACTGCTCTTGCTGTCCTGCAACCATTTCTTCCCTCAATGGCAGAGCTTTCCTGTTCCCGGCCTCACAGTAACCGCCTTGTGCTGTAGTCACAGCGTAACTCAAAGCCATCTGCCATGGGCAGCTGTGTCACAGGCCATTGGCTTTTGGCTTCAAGAACTGAACTGGAAGCATATTTGAAAGCAATACTTATGTGTACCAGAGGTAACCAAAACAGTGCTCATGGTCTTTCCTTGCGAATGGGAAAAAAAGTAGTACATTTAGAGGACAGCTTTTTCTGTCAGTGCCCCAGAACTGACCTTACTCCAGAGAATTTGTGAACCTCAAGACTCAAGGTAAAATGAGGGCAGGGAGTACTGGACGAACTTTGTAAGCATACGTTTAAGTGTAGCTTGAAATAATTTCCAAAGGTTAGACATGCGTTCTCTGTTGTATTGACAATAGATTTTACTAGTACCATACAGCCTATGTATACATGGAATGCTGAATTTAGTATTGGCAGTAGCTTTCCAAACTATCAGGGACCATTATTTGATGTTGGATTTGCTGGGTACTGCCACCAACTCAGAAGCACAAATTCTTACTGAGGGTGGGTGGATATAATGTAAGGTTGTGTAGACACTATTGCCCGTAAAAGATGTGTTGCTGTCTGCTAATTCTTTGACACAGGTATAGTGTTTCAGTTGTTCTTTTGATTTTGTTTTTTTGTTGGGTTCTGGTTTTTTGGGGTTTTTTTTAAGAAAAGGGGAAAAAAAGGCTCTGGTTAGATTTTAACCGTTATCTGGTTGTCAAAACTTTAACCTGAAACTTCTCACTTGCTACTCTTGAAATCCCTCACTATGGACTTTTCTTGCAGTGCTCTTTGTCAGATGCCCTGAAGAATTTGCAGTGATCCCCTAACAATGTCTAATTTGTAATAGTGTCAGTCTGGCAAGTGGATTTTAGATTAATGTAAACATAGAAGAAGCAGTCCTTTAGCCACCTTTCCTGGAACTGTTGACTTACTGAAGCAAATAAAGTATTTTTGGGAACACGCTTTCTAGGGGCATAGTAGACTCATTGCTTGTCTGATTGACAAAAATGTGTATCCCTGCTTTTAGGACTTTCCTTATAATAGACAACCTAGAGATACATGTACTATACTTTATCAAGACCTCTCTTTTAAATAATCTATATATTCTCTCTCTCCAATACTTGAAGAACAACTTTGTGAGAAAAGGCAGTAGTAGTTTCGCAGCAGCCATGAGGGTTTTGGTGTTTGTTTTTTTTTTTTTTTGGTCAACTTAACCTGGAGGATACCAGTGACAAAATTAATCTTCACACTTCTAGAGTCAATGTGATAGAAGTGTAAAGAACTGTTACTTGCACTTCCCTTCTTTTGCTGAAAACAGTAATTTTCCTAATGCAGTATTTAACTAAATTATTCAAGAAAATGCATATCAAAATGTCTGTGAACTCTGCATTTTGCAAAATTTGAATTTGGTACAATTCTGCAGTTGCCTAGCATAAAACTTTAGCTTTCCATTTTGTTGCATACATACTTTTAATGTAATTTCTTACCCTTGAACAATTCATGTAGTTAGGAACACCGTTCTAACAAAACTTGTGTTGCATAAAAGCAAAAAATAATATTCACCTACCAAAATAAGTTTTCTACTTTTAGTACGAAATTTCACAAAAAGAATAGCAGTAATAAAATACAATAAAAGTGGTGAGTTTAGATAGTAAAACTACATAAAGGTAAAGGTACATTTTGTTAAAGAATTAAATCAGTGTACTTTCTTAATCATAAAGTCATTGTTCAAATGAAACTAACAGGGCAGTTAACATGAGTAAGTTCAGAGGACAGATCTTAAACTGCTAAATATGCATAGGATGGTTTTAAATTTATATTTATATTCATAAAAGTTCTAACACTAACATTAAAAGGACTAAATAAACTGAACTTACGCAGCACCCTAACTTCGAATTGAAATTTTGCAGCATGCAAAGCTGCAAAGATAAGGAAACTTGCTATTTTTGGCAGGAAGTTAGACATTTCTACATATCCTGTACATATCCCTATAACTGTATATAAAAAGTAGTCAGTGTGTGGCTTTAGCCGTAACTGCTAATGAAAAGAATGGTTGGAAGGATTGGAAAGAAGTTAGGCCTATTAATTTATGATCAGTGGTAAGAGGAACTAGCTGATAACTGATTTCCTTCACCAGCTAAAAGAATTGTGGTTAATTATACAGGCAGTATTGTGCATGTAGTATTTAGCAGAGGATTTGGAAACCTCAGTCTTTTGGACATTTTGTAATTTATAGCTCCCAATAGGGAAGATGATCCAGTTGTCAGCTGGGAGAATGAGTTCTTGATAGGAAATGTACAATTTGCGTTTTAAAGTACTTCTCAGAAATAAGTGCTTTTTTGCATATTTTTAAGTGTATTCCATATGTCTGCCACACGTGCTTCTTGCAGTATTACTTAGCATCTTCTGTATTTAGAGTAATACTCACTTCTAAGTCATATGGTGCAACCTGTGTGTGTAAACATGCTTGTGAGTGGCAAATCTCCTGCCTTTTAAAGTAGTAGTCGTACTGTTTGTATAGATTTACAAGGTGTGGAGATTTGATGCCAGGACACTACCTCTCCAGTTAAACCAAGATCTATACATTTTTTACTGAAAATGTGAATAGTCAGATTTTTATTCCATGCTAAACTGGATGATAGTGTTGAGTTACAGATGGAATTAGTGTTTCTACTACAGAATGACAAATGAGAGTCTACTCACCCTCTTTATATTGTTAACATATATAACAATGCAGCCATGTAATGAAGCTGATCTTATCACTAATTTTTTTGCTAGTTGCAAACTTTGATCTTGTACTTAACACAAATACAACAGTCTTGTGTGTGTGTGAGTGAAGCAGAACAGTTTTCACTAGTTACAGAACTACCTGCTTGATGATATGAATTTAAATGTAGTGGTAGGACAGCTTACAGTCAGTTTAGAACCGAGTGAAAGAACAAGTTTTGATCAAAAAGTCACCTACACCAGTATCCCAGCCTGGCAACCTGGCTATGCTGGCAGCAGAGTGCTTAGGAGAAAGCAGGAAAGTGCTTTTCCCATTCCCTCCAGTCAGTTTAGAAACATGAGTACTAGATACGCAGTGTCTTGCTGCAGACATCTCTTTCCCATAAAGGATTAAAGACTCAGCCAGTGCCACAACTTTCTCCAGATAGTATTCCTATCTTCCATTGCATTCTCCAAAGTAAAATTAAGTAGAAAACTGACACAAATAAAAGGTACACGCAACATTGATCTAATTGTTACAGGCAGATGTTTTGAAACAGCTTATTCAATTTTATTATTTGCTCAGTAAGAATTTTTTTTAAGCCAAAACATAAGGTTTGAATTAAGCCTGGAGGCCCAGCAATACTCGAGGAGTACTGTTCAGCCGAATTGATAGTTTACCTTTGGTTGTTACCTCTTGACTTCCTAGAAAGTGAATCTACTGCTTTGTTCCATAATAAAACTAGAGTAGGTACAGTTGCAGGCTATGGCTGTAGCAATGGTTCTCGTTTCCTGAGCTGAAGTTGAGTATAGGCAGGCTCTGGCAAATAGCATGCCTTCTCACTTGCTCCAGAGTTAGCTTCAGCTGTTGGGCACCGGTAGGTTTTGCAGGCTCATATAACTGTAAGGAGACAGTGGCTAGCTTCTTATTCCTTAGTAGACACTTCTGTAGTTGTCAGATGTATTTCTGAAGAAGAAAGAAACGGAGTTTAAGTCTTACTGTATAATTAGTAACTACTGTACAATTAATTGTATATGCACTGATAGGTTGTAACTGAAACTAATGCAGAAATACTTGTCCTATAGCAGTAATGTAATAATAAGCTTTACCAAAGATAGTCCAATTTCTCCTTTGTCCACTATGCCACTGTACCAGTTGCTGGATTTGTATTTCCCAGATCTTAGTACTCTCACCTTTGATGCTGTCTCTGTCTGCTCAGTAACTATTGCTTGCTTCTTCCAGTACATGTTGATGCTTTCTAACCTTTGCCTGTTTTTCATTTACATAGAAAAAGAGTCAGACCAGGTGCTACTCATTTGAGGGGGGCAATTACTATTATGTTAACAGAGATGTAATGTTGAATTTTATTGGACCTGCAGTTCTGATGTTCAAGCCCTTCAGCACCTAACAGAATTGTGCATTTCTCTGGGTAATGTATTGGAGATGAGGAAACCCACAGAAAAAGGAAGTGCCATGCTGGTTTATGCAAGACAGTATCAACCAGGTATGAACAACTATACTTTAAGACTACTTTCTAGAGATTGGTGAAGACATCTCATATGGTCTTGTCACACCTCTGGCCTTCATTTCAACTCCCTCTGAAATCTTAGCCTTCAGAGATGACAGGGTTTTTTGAGAGCTCTTTATAAGCAGTGAATTTTCCTTCTCTCAAAGATGTACTGCCAGAACAAGAAGGAAGAATCAGCATCAGAGACAAGGATGCACTGCCAGAACAAGGAGGAATACAGCACTCTTCAAGAGGTACAAGAAAGGCATAAGTTAATAACAGGCATCTGAAAGAATTTAGCTATTGAAACAGAACAAATTATTTGACCTAAGATAACCAGTGAACTCTGAATTTTTTTTTTTTTTCTTTTTCAGGAGCACACAGCCAGTCTGTATTCAGACACGGAAATGTCCATCCATAGTAATCTGATGGCACCAACTCTTCTGTTCATGGGTAATTTGTTTCCAGGTAGGTGTCTTCTTCAAACTTCCTCAGAGCTGAGCAGTAGCAAAGACTGTGATGTTAAAAGAACTTGAACAGAACCAATAACTCCAACCTGGAACACTACCTAACTCGCTGTGCAGTTCTTCACTGTTAACTCAAATTTTCTTAGGATATGATGCATTTTAAAAAGCTTCTCTCTTCCATTTCCTAGGTAGGAGTTGTATTAGATCCATGACGACAGTACTGGATATGACAACAGTACCATGGATATGGTAGATGGGTACCCATAACCATGCAGGTACCAGTTGTGTTACTATTGGGAGAATACCATGTTAGACCCTGGAGGCCCACGTGTTCAACCTTAAGTAGCTGCTCTACTTCCAGAGCTGGGTGACAGGTTTGGAAAAAATGCAGTTTGATTTAAGGTCTCTGTTTCAGTCCCTCTGAGGGTTGCCTTGCATTTCTAAGGTCTTGGCCTTCTAATAAGGCCAATACCTGTTATGTTTCTCATCTGCTACAACCTCCTGAAGCAGCGCACCATCTGAGAGGGTGCTTTGTTGAGCAAAAACAGTAATTAAAGTTTACTAGTCAAATTATTTCTCAAAGCATATTCTGATTTGCTAGCTATTAATTAAAACTTCAGCTAATAACTAGTACAAGTAGTGATGCTAGGCATTAGATTAGAGGTACCTCTCAATTAGCAGATTTTTCCAGGTCAGTAATTTCCCTTCTTATCAGCTGCAGTTTATCTCCCTGTATTTTGTTGCCATCTTTAAATGATAGCTGAAAAGGACCTCTGGTCATCAGCTAGACCAACCTCCTGCCTTGCACGGGACATCTTTAAAGCCTTCACAGGTGGTGACTCCACCACCTCTGGGCATTCTGGTGAAGCAGGTTTTCCTGACTACTCAGCCTGATGTCCCATGTCACAATTTGTTAAATCAATCATCTGACTCCGCTTAAAAGAGTTTGGCTCTGCTGTATTTGTAACTACCCTTCAAGCAGCTGTAGGCTGTTAATTAGATCACTCCTTAATCTCCTCATTGCCTGACTGAATGAGCCCAGCTTCCTCTTTTTTCTCATCTCAGTCTGTTCAATAGCTTTCATCTGCTTTTACTTGCACAAGGAGCTGTTCTGTTAGCCTATTTCCTGTTGTCTTCAACATATCATAAACATCAAACTGATTTGTCTTCTGTAGTATTCCTGCAAGCAGCTTTCCATTCTTGCCTTTCATGTAGAACAACTGTAAAAGACAATGAAATTTTACCAAAATGCTTTGTCACTAAAAATTTTAGAACCTCAAGTATTTCCTTTGTCTTCTTAAAACACTTGAGGGGTTTTTTTGCCTAGTTTTATAGAGGATTACTAACTAGGGCTAGTCATTTAAAGCAAGCACACAAAGCACGTGCATCTCAAAGTCAATGGAATAAAGTGACATCGTGAATCATGGTGGATTTTTTTCATGCTGAATTTGGGTAACTAAATCCATATTTAGCCCATGTGTTTTAAAATTACACAGGATTCCTACTTCACGCTAGATGTACTGAAATGAAGAGTTGTTTTCTGGTACTTGAGTTTGATATTTCTGTAGATGTTCGAAGTAAAATGGGTATAAGCCCCATGGAAGCAGGCTGTAGACTTCAAATGCAGACATACATAATCTGCAGAACACGGTGTTTATTGAAGCTGAGTAGGAAATGAGGCTGCAATCCACCTTGCTTCTTGCTGCTGGGGAGGGTAGACTAAAAACCATTTAACTCACCAACTGCATGGTAGTGAGCATGTGCAAATAGGCACTTAGGGATGCATTTGGAGCATCATCAAACTCTGCAGATTTCAGCATGACTTCTGCTGTAGTCAATGCTTCTTCTCAAGGCTCCAGCTTCTGCGATCAACAGGCTTTATTAAAAGTTTCCATTCTTTCTGCTTGCTGAAAAAAATCTTGAAGTAGTAAAAGGAGCACTGGCTTGGAGAGAAGGGAAATACATTTTTCATTAGTGAACTAAGAAAAAACATATTTAGAGACAATTTCACAAGTTAATTGCCATGTCTCTATTTTTTTTTAAAGATGTATTTTCCAAAAATCAATTACTCCAAGATAATTGGAGAGAACTCTGTGTGACTTTTAGTTGATAATGCAGCAACATTAGCATTTTAGTTTAGGTCAGAAGTAAGTTTTTGAAAAAAGTCTCTTGATTGTTCCTACTTACTGTGCTTTGGTTCATATTACAGAGCAATCACAAACTGGACCCTTTTGGATGAAACTTAAACATGAAGATACGCTCCAACCAGTGATGGTCATTCAGCCCTGACATCAGGCTAGAGCTATTCTGTGCAAAACCTCTGAAACGCATCATGGGTGTCAAGTTCTCAGCAGCAACTTCCTCACTCCACAAACAAGCTCCTTATGGGCCACGCTAAACTGACATGGGTAGAGAGTCGGTCAGCTCCACCCAGCCATGTCCTGCTGTCCAAAAACAGCGCAGCAGCCCAGACCACAGCAGGACTGACCAACCAAGACAATACTGGGGTCTGTGCTGGCTCTGAGGAGAATTCTTGGCCCTGCTCTCTGGCAGGGCTTTGAGGGGCACACAAGCTGTAACATTCCTACACAATGCCAAGTGTTTGCTTAGTCCCTGAGCAAGCTGGGGGCTTGTGTATATTTGGCAGGAGGAACATGGATTTCTTACATCAACCATCCTTCCCTGCCTCCCCCCAATTTTTCTTTTTCAATACTGTGTATGTATACACTCTGCCACTCTTGCAGTTGTCCTAGTTAGGAAGCCCACATCTTGTTCCCTCCTTGGATGCTTGAAGAGAATAAAAATTATATCCAGTAATGGCACTGATTCACTTACTCACTGTCTTTATTGCCGAAATGCTTGATACTTATGAAAAGCAGCTTCTCTCTGAGCATCGTAGTCCAAATCTGCTTGCTTTTCCTGCTGTTTTTTTGCCTGCTTTTCAGCCTGATGAAGAAAAGGGATATTAGTTGATACTTGTCAAATATCATCCCTTCCCATGTCTCTCCCCTGYCGTACCCGCCACAAAAAGGGTACTTTGAAGAGCTGAGTGAACATCAGCATTAGCTGCTGCTCTTTGGTGACCTGCCCAGAAGATAGAAGAGAGCAGTAGTAGCATGGTTGAAAAAACAATGTAATGACACAGGACAGGATGTGATCTGTCATTGTTGATCTCTTTCTTATTACCAGCCCGCCCAGGTGATCCTCCCCAACCAGCGTGGGCCAAGTGAGCCTGGAAGAGGCTTCTGTTGTACTGCTCTGAGAGGAGGCTGGTCCCCAACATCAGCACCTGCAGTGCACACAGGTAAAAACCAAACAAAACGCGCACATCACACCCACAGCAAGCTTCCTCTTTCTCTCCCACCCAGGAGATCTAGTACTATGGGTTTAGATGCGTGCTTCCTTCTGAAGGGGCTGACAGGGTACAGCTCTTCTATTTACCATTTGCTGGATCTGAATTTTCTGTACTTCCATGCTTGCATCATGTTGTCTTTGTTTCTTGGCTTTTTCCATCTCCAGGTAGATGCGCTTCTTTTCCATGAACTCATGAAGTTCTTTTTTATCCTCTGCTTTTTCCTCTCTCTCCTTTTCCACTTTCATCTTCATCTGTATTTTACAAAGTACACAAAAAAGGTTAACCAAGGAGCTAGCCTGCTAGTTTGGAAGTCCTATCTTTCAGCAGAAGCAGCCGTGTATCAGTGTTCTGATAAGCACAGTCATTGTGGCTGGCCAGCGTCCAAGCCCAGGGTTTTCAGCAGCCCTGGCAGATGTGCGCCCAACACAGAAGTGGGAGAGGGAGAGAAGACCCCAGGAAAGATGTCAGCGGACCTGATGAAGCATGGCACCAGAGCCACCAGCTGTGATCTGGGCCAGGCTCCTCGGTTGGAGTAAGCAGGAATAAGAACAGGCTAGGTTTCTTACCACAGTGGCTCTGTGTTCAGCAATAGATTCAATGGCTGCCTTTTTTTTTGCTTCTTTCTCTTTGTTTTTCATTTGGTATTCATCTTCTACCTCTGCAGCTGCTCTATCAAGACGATCATCTTCAATCTTACATGCCTCACTCATCTGTGCAGTTAGTTGTTCAAAAGCTTTGTCCTTATACTCCTGAATTAGCCTGCAGGAGAACATAGGCTATCGTAACATACAAGGATATCTGCTCAGATTACCTGAGGTGCTGCTCCTAACAAAGACAGCAATCCCACTTCTACCCCCAACAGCACCAATTACTACTGGAACTCGTAGGCATTTCTTCTGGACTTTCTACTTCTTTTTCAAGTTTTAATTACAGAAACATTGCTTGCATTACAAAGTTCTGCTTTTGCTGATATAAAAAAAATCACAGTAACATTTATCACAAAATTAAATTGCAAGTTTGAATCTTAACGCTGAAAACTGTAGCCCTAGACCCACCTATTAGTCTCTGCATCTTCTTTTCTCGTCAGATCAGCCATCATTTCTTTTCCTTTAATATAGGCCTTAATCCGATCATCATCATCATCATCTTTTTGTTTCTCTTCCGCTTTAATTATTTTCTGTTCAGCTACATACTCCTGTCTCAATGGAAAAGTACTTTTATTTTTATATAGAATGAGATTTTGGAAACATGAACTGCAAAAAAAACCAAATCTAGCAAAAACTTCAGGCCTAGCCTATAATAAGAGTTCTTTGGTTCTATCAGTGGAGAAGCTATAGAAGATAGAAACCCAGAGATGGAAGAGAATTCTCATGACCTACTTACCACAAATTACCACAAAAATAAAATTAGTATGTGGTTGCAGTCCCAAGCACAGTATCTTTAAGTTACATTCTTTCCTCTACTTCCCCACTGGTTCCAGCTGTACTGCTCCCATCATGTGTGTCATTCACACAGCAGACTCTGAAGGGCTCAAACAGTAAGAGTCTCTAGAACCGTAAAAATGTAAGGCACAAGGCATTTTGTAATCACGCAGAAATGGCAGTTGTGAGTATATATAGCTTTTATTGCATACACAAGGTTGGGGACAAATGGGGTAAAATGTGTATAATTGAGGTAAGGAGGAGTATGAGGGGAAAAAGAAGTAGGGTTTCAGTGGGAATTCTCTTTCTCACATGCCATCACAGTACCTCCAGTTCAGTCTCCCTGCTCAAGCAGGCATGGGGAGGGAAAGAGTAGGTGTGGTAAGTAGGTCTTGACTAATTTTCTAAACATCTCGAATCATAAAGGGAAAGACAAGTTAAAAAGATATTGTCATGTTCAGACTCAGGCTATACCCTCTTCCTAACAAAGAAAAATGGGCTTATAACAGAGCAGGTACAAGGAACCTAAATCCAGTTCTCAAGTCAAGGACAATCTCCTTGCTGTCTATAGCAGACTTTCTCCATCATAGATGAGTCAAAGCTCAGGTGCCACATTACAACTTCCAAGAGGCCTTTCTCAAAAGCCCAGAGGAAAGAACATGGCCTGCAACTGGCAAGGTAGGCCATATGATCCAATGCTGCTGAAGCTGTCAGCAAACCTCCTGTTGCCAGCAGGCCCATTTAGATACACGAATGCTATAGTTTCACTCCAGGCAGCCAAGGTGAAACAAGCATTTTGAACTCTCTGCTTTCCTATTACTTACGTGATACAGCCTCTGGTGTTCAACTTTTTCCTCCTGTTCCTTTTCTTTTCCTCTCTGAATTTCCAATTGGTACAATCGGTTCAATCTCTGTATTTGTTCTCCTTCTCTTTTGTCTTCTAGCTTGGCCAGGTCTGCCTGATGCTTGTGCTCCTTTATTCTGAATCAGGAAAAGGAGTTGAATAAATGGGCTAGGGACTACATGAAGTAATGAACAGAATTGGATTCTGCACATCTACAGGTACTTTAACAGTAAAAAACCTGATACTTTGAAGTGAAATTAGAATGTCAGAGATCAAAAACAGGATCAGTTTTTAAAAGGTAGCTGCAAATCCTTTGGCCAAAGCTCAGTCCTAGTGCAAGGGTGCTGGTTAAGCCTATACTAGCAAAAGCAAACATGACCAGCATTTGGACTCGAATATTAGATTGAATTTGATTAGCCTGTTTAATTGTTAGCCCAATCCCTGTACAACCTGGGCTTTTGCCAGCTAGCTGTCTTCCAAGCAGTGCCACGGCACTGTGCAAGACAAAGGCATGGTCGTCAGCCTGTGCTAGCTGGATGTGTTAATCATTCTGGGCTGGGGGAAGTGGCAATAATAGAGTTTTGCCTTAGGGAGACAAGCCACTTCCTCCCAGTGCCATAATATAGACAGGCTTGTTTAATTTATTAGGATAGACATAGCCACTGGCAACAAGAGACGTTTCTGAAGCTGGGAAACAGAGTCACGGAGGGTGAGGAGAGGCGACAGGTTTTCAGCCTGACCGCAGGGTGAGGAGGATCAGAAACAAGGGTTGAAAAGCAGCGAGTCATGCAGCCCCAGGCACGGCCAGCCGCCGGGCGCGCTGCTCCCGCCGCGGGAGCCCACCCAGGCCAGGGCGGAGGCCTGCTCCGCCAGACCGGCGTCGCCTCAGCCGGGTTAGCCCCASATAACCCCCCCTCCTCCCTTGCGTGTCCGGTGCGCCACCCCACCGGCGGCGCAGGCGGCTCCTGACAGCACGGAGCTGGCCAGGGGAAGATTTTTAACCCAAACCCCGCTCCCCTCCCAACTCCTGAAGGCCCCGCCGCCGCCGGGCGGGCCCCGCCGCACTCACTGGGCCAGCTGCTCCTGGGCCACGGCCCGGCGGTCCAAGTAACGGCCGCGCTCCACCTCTGCCTCCCGGCGGGCGGCGTCCGGCCTCTCGTGGTCCATCATCGGCCTTTCTCCGCCGCGGGCCGGCCCAGCTCTCGTCTCTCCGGCAAGCGGCAAAGTCTGCCGAGAGAAAGAGACGGATCCTTACCGACGGTCCCGGCAAGTCGGGGCTTTTTCCTCCACCCCCGGAGAGGGAACAAAGGCGGCCGCCGCCCTACCCCCGAGCCGCCCCGCCCACTGCCGGCCCTGGCGGGGAGAATGGCGTTACCCGGCGGCGCGCACTGCAGCGGAGGAGAARGCAGGAGGGGCGGGCCGGCTGCCGCGGCTGTTATAGCGGCCCGGCACGGCCCAGCGCCCCGCCCCGCCGAGCTGCCGGCGGGCGCCGCCCGCTCTTSCAGGCAGGAAGGCTCGGCCCGGCGGCCGGGGCGCGCCCCGCCCTCCTTTCCGCGGCCCGGTCCGAGTCGGGCGGCAGAGCAGGCTCGAGCAGCGGCGGTCACCGCGGAGGCCCCGGCCGCACGCGTGCGGGAGCCGCCCTCCTCCGCAGCCGGTTTGTGAAATACCCGTTTCCCTGTAGCGAGTCTGTACCCGGTAAGAGGCTGTAACGCCCCCTCTGCCTCTGTCTTTCTGCTCCGACTTCGGCGGCCTTTCTTCCCTCTGGTTTGCCTCTGCCCTGCGTGGCCGGTGGTGAGGCGTTTTGGCCCGGCCTGGCTCTGTGGCCTGCTGCGTCTCACACGTAACCTTCACCCCGCCAGGCCTGCCTGTGGCTGGGGTTGTTGGAGACTCGCCTTCATCCATTGCCTGACCTTAAAAGGTGGCCTGGGCGCTGCTTTCCCGGAGGAAGGCTCTTGGCGCTGGATGAGGGAGGAGGTCGGTCCTCCCCCCTGCTTCCAAAAGAGAGTCGCCGAAGAGGTTACTGCTGCACTGGTGAAGCACATCCATCTTACATCCAGCTGTTTTACACTGTAGGGGAGGTAGAGCCAGCTCTGCATGGCCCTCAGCTTGCCAGAGAGACCTCGCCTCTGGGGTTGCCTCCCATCTTGCTCAAAGTCTTGTGCTTTCTTCAAAGCCTGTTGCTATAGGAAGCCAGGCTTAGAAACTTGAAGGCACACAGAAGACCTGTTTTCCAAACTAAAATATTGTCAAGCATCCGTTATATAAAACTCTCCTATTTTATTTTTTTTTTTAGAACCTGCATCATTTTCTAGTTTGGCCAACAGAGACTGGCAGCTGAGGGGCTGGAACAGAAGGTTGTGTGCAACAAAGCAAAGCTTCAGGTTTCTTGGACTTTGTTTTCAGTGGACCTCAGAATAGGGCGATACCCTGTTTAGAGCCTAGGATACTCGTGGAGAAAGTCATTATAGGAAGCCCTAACTCTGTCCAAGGCAGGAACATGATGGTAAAATTTCAGCAAACAAACTAAGCTTAAGGAGTGAGATGTGTGTGTGACTGTTGCTGGAGAATAAGTCAGTTGAGGAATCTGAGAAACAATTTTAGATCCAGATCTGTTTACCGCAGATTGAATCATTGTTAGTGCTTTTGAAAGAACAGTTGAACTATGTTGTTCTTGTTGCCATGCTCTTTTTGTAGTAGCTATTTACAGCTATATTGGGACCTATTTGCCTCCTAGGTGACCTTTTAAGGGCTGTGATCAAATCACATATTTTCATATATTATAACTTACCTATAGTGTGACATTTGTTTTACAGAGGTAGTCGCAAAATGCTATAAAAACTGCAGTACTATAACTAATGTAACTTTCACCTGTATTAGGTTGTTTTTTCTTCCCCTGTAGATTCTGTAAAGTTGGTTTGTTTTGTTTTTTTCTATTATGGGGAACAATTAACTAGAAGTGAGCTAGTGAAAAATGTGACCTTTTGCACTGGGAATTCATATCCTGGGCCTGAAAAACCTGGGACAGTGAATTTTTAGAATAATAAATAATAAAAATATAACAGTAATAGTGAGCTTCTGGCTGGAATGTGTTTAATTGATGGTCAATTATGCATTTCTGTCTCAAGTTTAATAAGCTAACTTTCATGAACTACAAGCTGGGGATTTTTGGTAATACAACCAGTTCTCTGGCAATTTTTTTTTTCAAATGGACTTCCAGATTCATAGCATATATTCGATGTAGATCATTTACGTTTTAACTCTGCCCATAAGGTTCAAAAAGATATTTTTTTGACCACATGAAAACTGCTTCTGCCTTTCCTTGCTGGATAGTCTCAATATTATTTCTTATTTTTAACTTCTTGAGCAGTAGTACAGCTACAATGAGGTAACTGGGTCCCAGCACCATCCTGTGCGTGAAAACTAGTATTTATTCCTTCTCTTCCTCTGGAAAATGGCCCATGTCCAAGTCCTCTTCCATCTTTGGATGCTTTGAGAAGAGGATAAAGATGATGTGTAGTCTTGGACTCTGATTCAATTACTTGCCTTGCATAGCTCTGAAATTCATGCTCCTTGCAAAGTGCAATAACCTCTCTCTGAGCATCATAGTCCAAGTCTGCTTGCTTTTCCTGCTGTTTTTTTGCCTGCTTTTCAGCCTGATGAAGAAAAGGGAATAGCAAAGCTTAGTATTTCTTTCACAACATAACTATCCATTAAAACTTACCGAGGGTAAAAGCTTACAGTAGATCTGCGGTGATGTTAGTTGATACTTGGCAAATATTATCCCTCCCCACTTCTCTCTTCTGCCATACCCCCCCCAAAAAGGGTACGTTGAATAGCTGAGTGAACATCAGCATCAGCTGCTGCTCTTTGGTGACCTGCCCAGCAGATACAAGAGGGCAGCAGTAGTAGTACGTAATGGCACAGGACAGGATGTGATCTGTCATTGCAAACCAGCCTGACTTGCACCACTGCTCTGTATGCACTGTGAAGCATACATGATTTAAAAAAGACAAAAACAACAAACAAAAAGCCCCAAACAAAACACAGCAAGCTTCCTCTCAGGCAGGAGCTAGTGCTATGGGTTTAGATGTCTGCTTCTTTCTGAAGGGGCTGACAGGGTACAGCTCTTCTATTTACCATTTGCTGGATCTGAATTTTCTGTACTTCCATGCTTGCGTCACGTTGTCTTTGTTTCTTGGCTTTTTCCATCTCCAGGTAGATGCGCTTCTTTTCCATTAACTCATGAAATTCTTTTTTATCCTCTGCTTTTTCCTCTCTCTCCTTTTCCACTTTCATCTTCATCTGTATTTTACAAAGTACACAAAAAAGGTTAACCAAGGAGCTAGCCTGCTAGTTTGGAATCTTTCAGCAGAAGCAGCCGTGTATCAGTGTTCTGATAAGCACAGTCATTGTGGCTGGCCAGCGTCCAAGCCCAGGGTTTTCAGCAGCCCTGGCAGATGCGCGCCCAACACAGAAGTGGGAGAGGGAGAGAAGACCCCAGGAAAGATGTCAGCGGACCTGATGAAGCGTGGCACCAGAGCCACCAGCTGTGATCTGGGCCAGGTTCTTCGGTTGGAGTAAGCAGTGTAGAGTCTGGAAAATGTTTGGACAAATTACCAACAATTACAGAGCCTTCCAACTCTATAATTTTTTGAGAGAGGATCATCACATGTACGACTTGCACCTTTCTTAAGGAGTTAGTTCTGAAGCTATAGATGGTAAATATGAGAGGCAGCTGCTAAGTGAGAACTTGCATGTGCATCTCACTCAAGACAACTGTGCTAGAATCGATGGTGTTTCTAAAAGGTATTCAGAAGTACAAGTATATGACAGAAGAAGGAATAAGAACAGGCTAGGTTTCTTACCACAGTGGCTCTATGTTCAGCAATAGATTTAATGGCTGCCTTTTCTTTTGCTTCTTTCTCTTTGCGTTTTTTTTCTTGTTCAGCTTCTTTTTTTGCAATGTCTCTAGCAAGACGATCATCTTCCCTCTTTAATGCCTCATTCATTTGTACAGCTAATTGGCTAATGATTTTGTCCTGATGTTCCTGTGTTAGTCTGCAGAAGAACATGAGCTACCATAACATACCAGGGTACACACCTGGGTCTACCTGAAGCATTACTGCTACCAACTCAGCAATCTTGCTTCTAGTCTTCTCTCCTCTTGCCACATAGGCCAGCCCACCCACCCAACTCCTTGATCTCTTTGTGTTCCTCCTGTTTTATTTTTTTTTTAATTACCTGATTTAGTAAATAAGTGTTCCCTGTATTCTTGTAACACTAGCTTTCTGTTGTAATAATGAGCTGGATCACTTGGGGAGGAGTCTGCCTAGCATCTTGCCATCAGGAGAGAAATGTTGGGAGTACTGGCCAGAAGCAGGAAGAGAAGGGAGATCTTGCATTGGCTCAATGCTACCTTCATGCTGTACCCTCACTGTTAAATTGGTAAACCATCTTCCCTTAATAATAACCCAATGTAATTAATTAATATAGGTGCCTAGTTAAGAAGTCAAATTATTTTTCTTGATCTGACTCAGGCAAATATAGCTTATGCCCAGAAATACTTTTGTCAAGGATTTGAATTGTCTTTAATTGTTGTGGAGGTGGAGGCTTGGCAGGCCATACGGAAAATCACTGTTCCCAACACACTGGTGTAGAGCTTTGCAATTCTGTAAGTCTTTGTACTTTGAAGGGCAGAGAGATCGTTCCCACACATGACTATTGCTAAGGAACCTGTGAAAGAATTTCCTTTTTCTCCTGAATTCCCTACTCTCCCTACCAGTAGAATTTAACTTTTAGAATAACTGTGGTTTGTGTTACATCATCAGTGTGAAAGATTTGAATATGAGTACAGTATAATTCTTAGTTTATTTACAATTTATACTCTAGCTTTGTACCTACCTACGCATTTCAGCTTTTTTCTCTTTTATCAGCTTGGCAATAGTTTCCTTTGCTTTAAAATGAGCTTTAATCCGATCTTCTTCTTCCATTCGTTTTTGTTCCTGTACTGCTTTGATTGTTTTCTGGTCAGTTACATGCTCCTGCATGGACAAAACAGTCCTGATATAACCGATGAAGTATAGAAAATCTGGGCCTGGGGTAGCAACTTAAAAGAATCACTCCCTATTCTCTCTCTTTGTGTTTCTTTCAAAGAAAGAAGAGAGGAACGGGATTCTCAGCACTTCCACTTCTGCCTCCCTGTTCAAACGCCCAGGAAGATGAGATAGTAGATATGAGGAAGGAGAAGGGGAATTGAGCATCGAACACCTGCTTCTCCAGCCCATTACACAAACAAATTGCTATGCAATGCAGTGTGCATTATCCCTTGCTCCCATTCAAACACGTGGGAGAGGGAGACGTTGAAAGGAATGGGACTGTGCAACTCCCACCAACACATACACAGATCATGTTGCTCCTGGCCCACCTCATCCAAAACTATCCCAGTCTGAGAGCTTAATCCAAATCATAGCTGAAGAAGAGTTTTCTATAATTTTATGTAAAAAAACAACTGTCTTTTATATGCTGTCCAGAACTGATCTGAAGTGTTTCTAATTTGCGTTTAGCAAGATGCCTTTAAAAGTGAAGAGAGAAGGCAACAGATCTTGACTAAATTTCTAAACCTCTCCAGTCATAAAGGGAAAGAGGAGTTAAAAAGATACTGTTATGTTCAGAATCTTCCTAACAAAGAAAAATGGGCTTAAACCAGTAGGTACATAGAACTTAAATCCAGTTCTCAAATCAAGGAGAATATTCCTTGATGTCTATAGTAGACTTTTTAATCATAGACCAATCAGGTGCCAATGTCCTTTCAGGCAAGAGAAGGGACCTGCCTCCAAGAGGCCTTTCTCAAAAGCCCAGAGGAAAGACATGGCCTGCAACTGGCAAGGTAGGCCATATGATCCAATGCTGCTGAAGCTGTCAGCAAACCTCCTGTTGCCAGCAGGCCCATTTAGATACACGAATGCTATCGTTTCACTCCAGGCAGCCAAGGTGAAACAAGCATTTTGAACTCTCTGCTTTCCTATTACTTACGTGATACAGCCTCTGGCGTTCAACTTTTTCCTCCTGTTCCTTTTCCATTCTTCTCTGAATTTCCAATTGGTACAATCGGTTCAATCTCTGTATTTGTTCTCCTTCTCTTTTGTCTTCTAGCTTGGCCAGGTCTGCCTGATGCTTGTGCTCCTTTATTCTGAATCAGGAAAAGGAGTTGAATAAATGGGCTAGGGACTACATGAAGTAATGAACAGAATCGGGTTCTGCATAACCATAGGTACCTTGCACTGAAGGATGTGATACTTTGAATTGAAGGTGGGTAGAATATCAGAGGTGAAAAATAGCATCATTGTTTGTAATGGTAGCCCTCAATCGTCTGACCAGAAATCAGCTGTGGTATGCTCACAGGTTGCAGTCTAGTAGTAACAAGTTTTATCTGGATGACCCGTTAGCAGCACTGCATTCATAACATTCTGGCCTATCTCTGCAGCATCCTCAGTGAACAAGATTTCCCCGGTAAGTCCCTCCATATCTATGCTGCTCCTTCTGGGCATGCAGGCAACAGCTTAAACTGGTAGTGTTCTATACTAAGTTCTGCAAGGATTTATGTGTTGGACCTGGAATATGTGAGACCAGACTTTGAACGCTTCTGCTGCCTCAGGGAATTTGATTCGTTTCATCAGACCCCCAGGACCAGTCCTATAAATACCACTGGGAACCCCTTCATCAGGTTTCTGTAAGAGCTGAGAGAAAGAATGGAGGTAGCAGTGACGTGTTCTCTGGAATCTGGTTATGGGCAAATGGAAAATATGGTTTAACCTTTTCCTTTTCTGGGGCCAAAACTGAGTTAAAATACACTTTCAGTAACAACTTTTGAGTACCGATTTGACTAAAACCTATTGATGCCTACCAGAGGCGATTTTACATGCAGACTGCTGGCAAATAAAAGACACTGTGTATCACAGCTTTTCCCTTTTGTGCAAGGTCTTTTGTGGCACTCTGGATTTTTCTTTTAAAGTGTCCCATTTGTGAATCAAATTATTAAGAAGTTTATGTAAAAACCTTATAGAATGTATTTGTGAGAAGAGAGTTTAAGTAAATAATAAAGTAGGGTTACTTTTGATTATTACTTACTGTTCCAGCTGATCTCTGCGTAGTGCCTGTTGATTCATATAACGCTGATGTGCCTTTTCTTGCTCTCTGAGAATAGCTTCTTTATGTTCATGTTCCTTTTCTTCATCCTTCTTTTTGTTAACACCTGACTTTAACTTTTTAAATTCAACTTGAGCATCTCTTTCTTTTAGGACCTCAGCAAGTAGAAGTGCACTCTGCAAGAGAACATTTAAAGTAATTTGCATGTTCAGAAGTGTTTACAGAAATTCAGTACAATTTGAATTTAAAAATTATAAGTTGTCAACAAACATGCAACCCTTTCACTCTTTCATTCTGATAGTATAGGTAGGTTTTTGCATGATTAATAGCCTCCTTTCGTTTTGCTGCTTGGAACTGTTGTTCTTCCAAATCAAGTAACTTTCTTTCTTCCTCTTCCCTTTCTTCACGTAATTGTTTGGCTTTAAGTTTCCGTTGTGCCAGGCCCTACAATGCAGATAAAATTAGAAATCACATTTAAAGCACATGGATTAAAAATGTATAAACCATTCTGAAGGTGATGTACTCAGTGTTTGGGGTTTTTTTAATTTTGCATTTTAGCTTTAATTAAAAAATTTAAGTGTTRATGTTAGATGCTATATGTATTTAAATGGAGGTTAGTTAAAATACTTAAATATTTATTATACTATACTAAAATATTTAAAAGCAAATGTTAAACAAAAGGAATACAGCTAGAAATGTTACCATGAGTGGTTTTGCATATCTGAAAATGAATCCTTTTGTTTACAAATGTATCTTGTACTTACCATAATGGTATTGGGCCAGTCTTTTACAGCCGCTTTGGAGCGTAAGTGCATTTCTTCCTGTTCTTTCTTCTCAGCAAGGATGCGTGCTGCTTCTCTAGTTCTGCTGCTAAGATTGCCCTGAATCCTTTCCCATTCTGCTTTTGGCAATATAATTACCTGATGAAGATYTACTTCATTTGGAAGAAAATATCCATCTGGAACATTATTTTCTTCCAAATGATGTGACGCTGTGCAGAGGGAAGAAAGGATACTGAGGTTACTTGATATCAGAAAATCCTATATTCAAACATGCATCAGGATTTGAGTTCCTGCATAGTAACAACACTAAGTTATCCCAACAGGTACTCTCCCCACCCCAGTACCCCAGAGCTAAGACAGGATATCTGTATCTGTAGTCTAACTGTGGCCAGTGTGTGTACTTGGGCTGTGGCTGAATGACTTAACTGTTTGTATGCCCCCTTCCCTGTTTGTGTGTACGTACAGGTTTGGCTTGTGGTAACGAACACTTTCCAGGCAGTACTTGGGCGTGATCCTGAGAACAGCAGGGACCAGGGACGATTCCCAAAAGAAAAGGGGGAATATTGGTGAAGCCATTTTTCTGGCTGGATGAGGCAGCAGTTTGGGCACTGGCTGTGCCTTACCGCCCTTGTCCTGCACACTCATCATATTTACTAAAATAGATTTGGCTTGTAGAACAGTTTCTTGGATTTGTTGGAAAGATTAGCATTTCTTTCTTGTATTAGTCTTGCATACACATGTGCATGCATAAATACAGCTTTCCTAGGTTTTGTGAAACGCCCTTCAAACTGTCACCAGTATTTTCGAAAGAAAATACTCCGCACTCTGTACGGAGGGGTGTCCTGTTAGAAATTCTACTTGTTCATCTGATTTGCAACAGACTGACATGCCGTGTCTAAAATGTAAGGAGACTTTCTCTTACAGCGATACTTATGTCAAAGTCTGTTTTTCCGATGCAGTTGCTAATCTGTTTGTCTTATGGTGGGAACCAGACCTGATCTTCTCCCTCTGTCCAAGGTGAAGGTAGCCTTGCCAAATGCAAAGGTACACTGCCACGCTGCTCCCTAGGGATAGGGAACTGCCAGGCACCCAGTTCTGCTCTAGCTTCTAGCTGCTGGATGATACTGTATCTCCACTGGTTTCAGGTTAGTTCTTTCTAGGTAGTTCTAGAAACAGCCTGTCGTCTTGTCTGCAGCTGGGGGAGCAGGGGGAGGCCTGGGGAGAGTCACCCTGCACACGGGGACAAGGAGCACCCCTGCAGCCTGCCGGAGCCGTGTGCAGACGGTGCAGCTACGGGCTCGGCCCTGCCCTCCCCCCGGGTCCCGGTGCCCGCAGGGGGGAGCCCCACTCACGGGCCAGCTGCCGCCGCCGCCTCCCGCGGGGGAGCCCGGGCCCCGCCGCCGCCATGGCCCCGAGCCGCGCCGCCTGTGTACGCGCGCCGTTGCCAGGCAGCCCGGCGGCGGGGAGTCACGTGATGACGTGGGCCGGAGGCACGTGGCGAGCTGCGGGAGCCGGAAGCGGCGGGCGCGGAGGTGGGTCGGGGGCAGCGCGGCCCTTGGCCCCGCCCCTTTGCCTCACGGGCTTTCGGCCCGCTGCCGAGACCCAGGTGCCCCGCGCGGTGCTGCCGCCCGGCTTCCCCCCCGCCTCTGCCAGCTCCTCGGGCGACCCCGGTGCCCCCGCCGGGGTGGCTGCGCCGCTTTTCCCCTCGGCCCGGTCGTTGCGCCCCGGGCGGGCGGCAGCAGCAGCCGCTGTGCTGCCGTTGGGAGGGGACTACTTATGTGGCTGCGCGGCCCGCTGGTTGCGGGCGGTGGGGAACCGGCCTGAGGGACGCTTGGGGCTGAGGAAGCGGCGGTGCTCGTGGTGTGTGAGAGAACTTGCCTGTGAGGAACGGCTCTCAGTACCAGATGAGGTGTCTCCTGCTCCCAGGGATTTCGTAGCCCAGAGGTGGGCTGCAGGTACTGAAGTTGCAGGACTGCAGCAAACAGACCGATCCCCTCCCCCCCCCCCCCCTCCCCGCAAATGGCAGTATTTCTTTTCGTTGGCTCTTTTGATTTGGTCTGTCCTTGTTAAAAAGACTGGCTCCATCTGATCAGTAGTAGTTTCCTTTCGAAACATCTCTTAAGGTGTTTTGCCAGGAAAATCCCAGTTTGGTTGCGTTTGCAAGTGATAATGGAGAAATTTAGAACCGCCAGTCAAACTGATGGTGCATGAATACTGGAAGACTGACACTGTGTTAGCAAGTATTAGTAACTATGCAGCATGAGTTCAGATATTTTCACGTTGTCTATTTTAAACAGAGGTTTGTTACTGAACTAGAACTTTGACCTTTACAGACTGCTTTTTTAGCTTCAGCACAACTTCCCATAGCTGTAGTGGCCATAAATAGTTTACTTTGTTTAGATATTTGTCCTAATGCTTCATTTTCTTGCAGAATTTTTCTCTTCTGAGCACAAGATCAGGGTAGGAATTCAGTACTTTTGTTTATATAAATAATTCTCTTTTTTTGTTTGTTTTGGAAACTATTTTCTGACAGCTATGAAATTTCTGTTGGTTTTTGATTTTGACCATACAATCGTAGATGAAAATAGTGATACCTGGATTGTGAAATGTGCTCCTGAGAAAAAACTTCCTAATGGATTAAGAAACTCCTACCGACCAGGACACTGGACAGAATATATGGGCAGAGTCTTTGTCTACTTGGGAGACAATGGCGTCAAAGAAGATGAGATGAAAAGAACTATGACAACAATTCCTTTCACTGCGGGAATGGTAGATCTTCTGGGTTTTATTGGCGAGAACAAAGAGTTGTTTGACTGCATAATTGTTTCAGATTCTAATACAGTATTTATTGACTGGATTTTGAAAGCTGCTGACTTCCATAAGGTGTTTGATGAAGTGTTTACAAACCCTGCAGCATTCAGCAGTACTGGCTACCTTACTGTACAGAACTTCCATGCTCACCATTGTGCAAAGTGCCCTAAAAACCTTTGCAAAAGGAGAGTTTTAAAAGAATTTCTAGATAAACAGTTGGAGCGAGGAGTAAGTTATACACAAATTGYATATATAGGTGATGGTGGGAATGACTTATGTCCAGTAATGTTTTTGAAGAAGGATGATATTGCTATGCCTAGGCAGGGATATACCTTGGAGAAAAAGATTTCTCAGCTGGCCCAAGATCTCAGTCCTGTAGAGTGTTCTGTTCTGGCTTGGTCATCTGCTACTGAAATTATGTCTTATCTGAAAGCGCTTATAAAGGAATAATTCAAATAATAAAAGGAAACTAATATAGTTACATTTTATCTTCCTGGGAGAGAAAAGTGCATGTGTATAAAAGCACAAAATTGTAAAATTAGGCTGTTATCTGAACTTATGTTTTTTAAATACAATATAAAACTGTTTATGTTCAATCTTGACAATAGCGGGAAAGTGAAGTTAATGTGGCTTTCTAACATAGTACACATTCCAACGTAAGTGGAGGAGTGGGGTTGCAAGAGGAATTGCCGTTATACTTAGTCTTCCCCCTCCCCCCAAGCTTTTACTGACCACATAACTGACCTTTTCTGATCCACGCGCTCAGGGTAAGGAGTAGGATTAGTGCACAAAAGAATGAAAGTCTTTACTCACAAAACATTAGGTGCCAGGAGCATGGTTCTGGAACTGTTGGCTTCTATACTTCTTTGATCAGGATAAATGTTAAATTTTGTAAATTATTTGGTATGCTTGTAATCTTGTTTGATCTGAAGATGCATTTATATTTTCAATATACAAAACATTTTACCAAACAAAATTAATTTTTAATAGTTTGTATTATCATGTATTGTAAAGACAATAAAAGTTACTGTCACGGACAAAAGCAACACACCTGATTTGTGTAATGTATTCTGCTGGCCTCCGTGTCATCAGGCACCTGTTCTGTAAGGGCCTGCAGAGAGTGAATAGAAGTGTAGGTGTCAGCCTTTGGATAACACCTTCATTCATTTGGTCAGTCAGACCCCTTCTCTTCTGGAGAGAAGTAAGGACGTTGCTGTTCTGTTTAAAGAAAAGTCACTCTCCCATTCTCCTGACTACCGCCCTGACAGTGTGCTGCTGCCACTCTGTATAGAGCTAATGCTGGTTTGATCTTCCATGCTGACAGCTGTGAGTCAGCCAGGTGCTTTTTTCTGGCTGGCTTTCTGCTGCAATGCACAGGCCCACAGAATGGTGCATATGTATACGTGTTTACACTGATTTTACCTTTCACTCTCGTCCGTATCTGTAGTATAATCCTCTCTTATAGGCTAGAAGGGAACATCTATGTCCATTTTAACTGTTTAACAGAATTGTCCTGGCTTTAAATAGTTTAAGGAATTGTTTGTGAATATGCAGTCTTTCTCTTTACCACTCACGGCGAGATGAGCTCCAAGAGTTGGGCTATGCATATAGAGATATTAAAAATAAGTATCATTAAAGTTAAATAATGTATTTTCATGCCAAATGTTTTCCTTCTTACAGTCCCACAAAAGGTCCAAAGTGGTGATGTAGTCTCCTATGAACTGATGTCTGTTCTAGCTTAAGTGCCCTAATAACGGAGCAATTAGTCCAACTTTTGCAGCACTTTGCTTGCAGATGTCTGAGATGTAGCTCAGCAGCCTGTGATGGCTGTAACTGTCTTCCTCTCTTTTCTGTGCAGCGTTGTTGTCATTTTCTTACCGACATTTGATGTTGTCACTACCTTCTTTTTCTCCATTGAAGATTTTTAGGAGTGATCTTGCCTGTTTTCAGGCTGATAGTGTATATATAAGATTTCCTTTGACTGCTTCCTTGTAAATGGTCCTGCTTTTAGCCCTTTACCTATTTTAATGAATTGTAGAAGGTTGCTTTGAACAGTCTGTTGTCTAAGATGTCCAGAATAATATACTTGAGTTCTCAGGAGCATTGCTTTAATGATGCATATTTGATAGGTGCCCGAGATGTTTGTATTAGAGATCTTATCCTATTGTCTTGTGCAAGGGCACGAAGACAGCATCTGAAGAACTGGTCAGTCTCAAATTGTGACAGGTCTAAGTTGTCTGATTTACAGGTCATACGAAGGAATGGTAATGGCTGTTGCATAGTACAATTTTGTATGGTTACTTTTTTAAGTTTTGTGCCTCCTTCATTCTAAATGTGCTGCTTAATGTTCCAAATTCTGTGCCGGTTTCCTCTGTGCTTTTCAGAACTTAGTTGTGAGACAGCTTGCTTTCAGTTTGTCCACAGAYCTCAGTTACTGCTGACTTAAAAACAAACTAACAAAAAACTAGTATATGAATAATTATTCAGCTTTTTCTTCCACTTATATTAACTATTGTTCTTTTAGCCTTAAGGAACCTACCTTGTAGTTTGCTGTGAGAGTGAGAAATTGAGTGAGAAATTCATCTTCATGCTCAAAAAGGGGTGTTTTTTGTGGTTTTGATGAAAGTACTGAAGCAGGAGTTGAGACTAGATTAAGCAAAGTAGACTACTTGAAATGTTAGCTATTATGATCTAATCACTTCAAGTAGAGGGTAGAGCTGATGCTATTTGGTAGACAAAGTGCATGTTGGAGACAGAAGAAATTTTTCAATTCCAGTAGGTAGGCCATTAAGCTATTAATACGAGGTCTTGTTTGGTTTTTTTTCTCTTAATAGAAGAGAGAACTTTTCTGAAGCACCACAATTAACAATTTTTTCCACATTTGGATATAAGGGCGGGGAGATAAGTATCTCCAAAGGGTGAAGCTGGTTTAAGCTGGTAACCCAGCCGAAAGAGAAAGGGAGAAGCTCCTTGAAGGGATGCATGTTCAGTACTTGGTGCTGCTGACTTCTAGACTGGATGGCGGTTTAAGTCAACATGCTCTCTGGGAGGAAGATGACTTAGGTAAAGATGTTATGAAAAGAAATGCATAATGGAAGGTATGTGTGTGTATGGGAAGTTTTCTGTATGGTAACATTTGGTATTGTATACCAGCTACTATGAAGAGTACTTGGCCTTAGTATTATGTGCTAGTAGGATGGCCAAGACCTGGGAGAAGTTCCTACTTGTCCATAGGAAGCTGATGAAATGGAAAGTATAACACCACAGCAAAACAAAACTGTTGGCATGGGGATGTATAAACAGACTTAGGGCCGTACAAGGGAATGCTCCAGAGAAAGAAATGGAGTGAGTAATGTAGCTGAGGGACAGGCCTGGGTCAGAGACGCAGGGCTACTGCTAATTCCTGCATTACACCACAAACCTCTGATTTCCTGGGCTAACAATGCATCAAGAGTGGTTGAAAAACTGAAGGCAAAGATGTGTGAAGGGTTTGTTGTTTTTTGTTTGGATCAGCTTATTTATGTCTTGTGTTACTTTGTAAAGGCGAAGGGCAAGTCTGAGTCCTGTTGCACGGTTAGCATGTGAGGAAGGATGGCAGAGGGGTATGTCCATACACACTTTCCAGTTCAGATTCTTTCTTTAGTTCATGCTAAAGAATCTGCGTAAAGCAGGAGCTCTCCTTTTGGGTATTGCTGGCACTTAGCTAATAGTAACAAATACCCACCTCCTTTTGGTGGGAGAAACCGCCGCCAGTCCTTTCAATCCAGGAAAGCTCTAGCAGGACAAGGGGAGCCTGTCTGCTGGATCCAAAGGATCCAATCCCTGCTGCAGGTGAAGGAGGGAGTACAGCTGCTTAAACCCAGAGGATGCTGTGCTTCAAATACTTTTAAAAGTCTCCACTGCAGAAAATGTTTTGCTAGCAGAGAAGAAAGACTTCTTGTGAACCACATTTTCAGAAGTAGTAAGAGCCAATATAACCACCTTCCTGAATAATTTGCTTATAGTTGGAGTCTGTCAGCGTAGTTTATGACTGTCCTTTGCACCTGCCAGGTTCGGGTGTTTGAGGAGAGCTCTGGCCACCCCTCTCGAATCTCGTCCTTCTGTGATGGGGGAATCCCTGGAGCTTGCTGCTCCTCCTGGGAGAGCGGGATGCCCCTGTGAGAGGCGGCTTCGGGTTGCTGTCAGTGGCAGTCAAAGGCCCCCTTGCTTTGTTGTGTGGCTGCGTGCCACCAAGCTGGTGACGCTCCCCAGGCATCTGCTTCTGTCCCTAACGCGGCTGGGCCTTACGTCACCATCGCGGTCAGCCTGCGAACCCCCTGCCCCCGGGGCTGCGGAGCCCCAGCGCAGCAGCGGCGGCTCAGCCCCCCGTTTCCCCGCGGGGAGCCGGCGGCTGGGGGCCGGGCTGGGCGCCGGGGCCCGCTGACCTCGCGGAGGGGTCCGCGGGGGCGGGCAGGAGCTCGGGGCACCAAAATAGGAGCTGCCGCTGCGGCCCCGCCGCCTCCCGCGGGCAGCGGCTCTTCCGAAGATGGTCACGGGGCCGCCGCGGGGCTGGGAGTAAGCACCGCGCCGGGAGGCGGGGCGGGCCCGTAGCGGGGGGCGGCGGGGCTTCGCGGAGCGGCTCTCGGGTCCGCGGGCGGGGCGCGGACAAAGCGGCGGGGAGCCCGGCGCGGCGGTGCCGGCTGCCCGCTGTTGTGCGGGGGTGACGGCGATGGCCGCGGCCGGGCGGGAGGAGTACGCGTACCGCTACACGGACTGCGCTCACCCCGCCGGTTTCCTGGGGGCGTTCCGGGCGTTTTACCTGGACGGGCTGTTCACCGACATCAGCCTGCAGTGCGCTTCGGGGGTCATCTTCCACTGCCACAGAGCCGCCTTGGCGGCTTGCAGCAATTACTTTAAAGCCATGTTCACAGCCGATATGAAAGAGAAATCTAAAAACCAGATCAGACTTCCCGGGCTCAGCCATGCCGTACTGGAAGCCCTGGTGAATTATGCATACACATCAGAGATCCACATAACAAAGAGAAATGTCCAAAGCCTGCTCCAGGCTGCAGACCTCCTCCAGTTCGTGTCAGTAAAGAAAGCCTGTGAGCAGTTTCTGGTGAGGCACTTGGATACTGACAACTGCATAGGGATGCACTCCTTTGCCGAATACCATGGTTGCTCAGAGCTGGAAAAAGAGTCCAGGAGGGTATTGTTATGGCAGTTTGAAGAAGTGTGGAAGCAGGAAGAGTTTCTGGACATTGGCAAGGAGAAGCTCTCTTATATTCTCTCCAGAGAGAATCTCAATGTTTGGAAAGAAGAAGCAGCCATTGAAGCTGTTGCTAAGTGGGTTGCACATAACGTGGAAGAAAGAATTGAAGACGTCTATGAACTGCTGAGCTGCATCAAAGTAGACTTAGATAACACGTATTTGAGGTCAGCTTTAAGCCTGCAAAAAAAATGCCGACTTAATGACAATAAGATAAGGTCACTCATATATAGTGCCCTGAACCTCAATTCCAAAGGTCTTTCCAGAAGACCCACAGCAGCCATGTATGTGATCGGAGGATATTATTGGCATCCCTTATCAGAAGTGCATGTTTGGGATCCTTTAACCAACGCATGGGTCCAGGGAGCAGAGATGCCGGATCACACCAGAGAGAGCTATGGGGTCACTAGCTTGGGACCAGACATATATGTGACAGGAGGCTATAGAACAGAGAGCATCGAAGCCCTTGATGCTGTGTGGATCTATAACAGTGAGAGAGATGAATGGACAGAAGGCTGCCCCATGCTTGATGCAAGGTATTACCACTGCGCAGTTTCCTTGAGTGGCTGCATCTACGCGTTAGGTGGCTACCGAAAGGGAGCTCCAGTGCAAGAAGCTGAGTTCTATGATCCTTTAAAAAAGAAGTGGCTCCCTATTGCAAACATGATCAAAGGTAGGTAAGCTTTTATATGGCGTCTGCCTCAAATGTTAGTCCTTTTGCGTTTGCCACTTTTAAGTGCCATGGACGCATTTAGGGTTTGATCCAAGTTCTAGTGAAGTCCATGGGAATCTGTTAATGTTGGTGGGCTTTGGTTCAGGTCTTTACTAGCCAAACGACTGCAAACATCCAAACGCTATGCTGGGCTGTGCCACAGAGCACTAGGATCGAAAAGCAAGGGGTAGTCTCTGTAATTTTGCCTTCTTTCAGGAGTAAAATTTCTGTTCAGATTAGAAAGAAATCAGAAAACTACCTGATATTAGAGTCCATTCAGTAGATGGTCAAAGAGCAAGTTCCAATAAAGGCATTGTATTATTTTAATATAAGACCAGATTACTAAGATTCTCTGTGCAATCATCTGTAAAGGTCATCTTCATTTAAAGCTTCTTGCATGCAGCTTCCTCATATTTCAATGTATCATCTGTTCAGGATCCTTAGTTTAATCTTCAGTGTGAGGATAATGAAAAGCACTAGTACCTGTTTCTAGCAGCCAAAATAGTGATCTGTTAAAAACGTATGAATTTGGATCACAGCCTAACTAAAGGGTATTATTTTGTTATAAGATTTATAGACAGTTATACATTTTATCATATATTTTTATAAATTAATGCAATTATTTACAATTAATTATAAAATTTTACTCTAAGTTGATGCAACATAGTGTTTTTCTACATACATGAGAGTTTTTGGAGGTATCTGTAACAGGAAAAAATACTTATTATGCTCCTACAACTTTCTTCATTGTTTGTATATTTTCCACAAACGTTGCTATTAGTCTCTTTTTATTTCCTTTGATAATAGGAATGCTATGCTAATACAGTGAGCAGTTACACATTCTGTGGAGTTGTTTTGTCCAATTTTCTGCATGAAACTTCTTAGATGCTTAAAAAAACCACGCTAATTTTCTAATTTTGGTCCATTTTATCTTGCCAGATCCCTTGTTTTATTTTGTTTTGTTCTCYTAGAGACWGAGTTAACATGGCTCCATTCTGTTTGTGTCCTTGTTTATACAATAGCATAATTAATAATACCATGAGAGAGACTAAAAGTGTCAGAAAAGGTATCCCGAGACACTGAATTATCTCAACTCCCATTGTCTTTGTCCTTGCCATATGAGTGACTTCTAAAAATCTTTTTAACTTAGTGAAATATTGAAAGTAATTCCCTATTCCAAAACCAATGTGACAATGTGTCTTTAATTACTGCATAAAAATTCTGTGAAATATTGTGTGGCTGTATTATATGCAGTATGTATCAGTTACTGCAGTTTTATTTAATTGCTCTTGACCTATGCTGATTAAAATAAGGTGTCTTGACCAGTTTGTTTAATTTCACATTCAGTTAAATACTTGCAAGCATAGTTTCACCCTAAAATATTAATTAACAAGTCATTTGAAATGGGATTGTGGATGGAAGTGCCCGTGGTTATTGCGTGCAGTCTGAAGGGGTGTTGTGACTTTCACACTGTACAGGTGTTGGAAATGCCACCGCCTGTGTTCTGCATGAAGTCATCTACGTAACCGGAGGTCACTACGGGTACAGGGGAAGCTGCACCTATGATAAAATCCAGAGATACCATTCAGGTAGCAATGAGTGGAGTATAGTCACCACAAGTCCACATCCAGGTAAACAATAATTTCTGTAACGAGCGTAGAGCTTGTTTTGATTACTTGTATCTGGGAGTCTTTAAGCCCACTTCAGAGTTTCTGGCATGTTCCTAATAAAAGGAGCAATGCCTTTAAGGGCAGCAAGGGCCAGAGTGGGATCATCTCCCATTTCCAGACTCTCAGAGGGGAAGGGAAGAGACCTTCTTCAGGGATCTGTTCTATATAAATCACTATATAAGTATTGAACTAAGGAATGTCTGCGTTCTATTAAATAATATATAGTAAACTAACTTTCTATAAAACCAATCTATTCATAGGTATTTGGCAAAAATAATTTATATTCATTTTAAAAGGGTTTTCTCTATGTTCTACACTTGCTAAGTTTTTAAAGCAATTCTCCCTAAGTACTGCTGCTCATGTCTGTATCTTCTGTAACGCCTTGAGCTTGTTTTTACCAAGTGTAGCAGAAAAACCTGAGGTGTCTCCTAAGCTCAGTGAAGAAACTCAGCTGCCCTCAGTGGTGCCCAATGTTTGTCATGTAGCTGGAGTTTAAGTTAACATTATCACGCTGAGTTGAACTGTATTCCTTTCTTCCCGAAGAATACGGATTGTGTTCAATTACATTACAAAACAAGATCTATTTTGTGGGTGGACAGACCACGATCACAGACTGCTATGACCCAGAGCAAAACGAGTGGAAGCAGATGGCTCACATGATGGAGAGAAGGATGGAGTGTGGCGCGGTGGTTATGAACGGATGCATCTATGTTACAGGAGGATACTCCTATTCAAAAGGAACGTATCTGCAGAGTATTGAGAAATACAACCCTGAACTGAATAAGTGGGAAGCAGCAGGTAATCTTCCCAGTGCTATGAGGTCACATGGCTGTGTCTGTGTGTATAATGTGTAAACATTTAATTTTCGTATTGCTGCTACAGAAAACAGCAGATGCAGTATTCATAATAGTACTGATTACCTCATGAATGAGATGTCTAATACAATCTTAGTGCACATCATTCAAAAAAGGTATAATTTGTCTTTATTTTAAACAATTCAGGAATATAAATGTGGTAACAAGATTTCCATATATTTTTTCAGTCCAATCATTCTTTGTCATGAAAGTTTTCAAATTACTCTCTTATAATATTTTGTGCAGCTCTATAGGAACTACTGTGAAAAACAGATTTGTTTTCATTAATCACTGTGTGGAACTATAATCTGGTGCTAAGGTGAGTAAAGCCAAACAAAATACTCTGCATTTCTATGGACTACTGGGCTTAAGATGAAATCTTTGGTACTCCAAAGGTAGCTATAGAAATGGTTCATTGCCACAAGCTAAGTGTGTGGAACATATAGAGCAATATTACTTTGATAACTAGGTTATCATCATGGGCAGTTATAGGATGCCTCTAACTCTACCTTCACATGCCAGAGCGGAGAAGAGCACAGGCTGGGAATGAGGGAGGAAATGTCATGCAGTAGCCCCAGAGCACAAGCCAGAAGTGTGCACTAGTTTTCCAGGAGAACAATGCTCTGCAGTACGAGGCAGTTTGAGAAAAGTGCTCACTTCACCATTCTCACACTGGCAGGGCCCTTGAGAAATAAAAAAGACTTTGGCTGATGCACAGGTATTGGTGATTTTTTTTTTCCAGGGAAAAGCCTTACCATGGTAACTACTTTTTAAAATCAAATTTAAGATGTGTGTCTTTGTGGAATGGAAGGAGGAAATGAGAGACACTGGAAAGTTGCTAACATACCCCCCRAGATACAAACTTCTCTCTTTTGTTTAATACCATTCAGTCTTCTTAGAGTGCTGAACTGTGACTTCAGCAAAGGTGACAACTGAAGAAACTTGTCAAAATGTTATGCATGGAGAAATTGAATGCCAAGTGGTCCACTGGATTTATTTATTATTTCTCTCAGAACATAATACGAGGTCTTCAAATTCTGACTAGAAAACAAGTTGAGATGGGCAGGAAGGTCATAATTTTGTCACCTCTTCACTGTGAGACTCCCGTGGCAGGTTCCCAGCGCAGCATGGCAGTGCCAGCGCCAGCAGAAAGCGCACTGAATCCATAGGTAGTATTTAAATAGCTGGTGTTTTGACCTTGCCATCCCCAGCCTTCTCACCAGTCCTTGTTGTGCATCCTGCCAGGTAGGTAGTAATACAAATGCATTTGACTAAATCATTATTGCAGTAACTTCTTAGGATTTTTTTTCACCTCATAGCTTGTATAGATACTGTAATGTGGGGCTTTTTATTAGCCTGGTTCCCCGAGGGAGCAACAGTCTTTCTGTGTGTGTGTCAGCTCCCCTCTAACGCTGGACTCATTGTCTGGGTTCAGCCATGTTCTACAGGGAGGTATAGGCCTTAAAAATACTTTTTTTCAGGTTTTATGAAAATTAGGAACAGGATAGAGGGGGGGGGAGAGAGACTGAAAGGAAGCACGAGTTGTATGGAAAGTACAAGGTGGCAAAGCCTTCCCAGTGCCGAGGAGGAGGTGGCTATGAGGAGCGTTCCTGCTCCTCCCTGCCTCTGGTGCCCCTCACCCGGTCCTGCTTCAGCTGCTGTGGGGCCGCACGGTCTGATAGCAGTGATCCAAATAAAGAAGTGTCTCGGGGAGCAGAGAGGCTCTTTTAGCCCGGATCAGTTCCCCAATCCAGCTTATAAAATGACAGCAGGAACAGCTGTTGGACATTGGCATGAGAGGGAGGGACAACACAGGGCTGCTGTAGGGTGTGGTGGGAACTTCCTACACCAGCACTGCCACCAAAAATGAAATTTTGGTTTTATTGGATTTATCAGATATGATGGAAGCAGCTTTGCTTTCCAAGCAGGTAAGCCCTGAGTTTATAACATTTCTTTTTCTTGATCATAAGCATTTTCAACATTTCTTTGTTCTTTCACATTTTTGTACTATTTCTCACATTTGACTGCTGGTAGCAGGCAGCACTTGACTCTGACCTTTGATGTGAAGTTCTGTGGTGTAGATATAGTTCTTGTTTTGATATCTCTGTGTGTCACCTGTGTCAGAAGCTCATGTGTATGTGGGTTCACCATTTTGCTTCGTTAGCCATCCCGTTGAGACCTATTGAAGGATCCAGCATAATTTGTTTAAAGACTCTAAACTGTAAAGATGTGTGGGGAATTGAGCTCTGACGCTGTTTGGAATGTGTGGGCTAGGCAGGTGAGCAAAAGAAATAAAGTGAGTTTGTTTCTCCTGCAAATCTCCACAGCTGAGAATTGTTCAAAGGCAGGTGGAGATTTAAAGGATGACATCACAACAGCATGAAGGTGATCTTTGTATTGAACGAAACCACAGTGAACTCAATGTGTGTATGTAATTTTTCAGTGCAAAATATCTACCCGTGAAGCTTCATGTTTGTCAAAAAACATGAGCGTAGGACAGCTGCTCATGGCTGGCCCTAAGGTTCATTCTGGCCCATATCCTGCCACCGACAGTTGTAAGTTGGTGAAAGGATGTGAGAACGAGGCATGGACTAACAAAACCTCCCAGCATCCACCTGTCTGCTGCTTCTAAACTAGCTGCTTAATGTCGGTGAAAGACAGCGCTGTTCCGCAGTTGGAGCACAGCACAATCAAATAACAGAGTTAGAAAAATTTGGTTTATTAAAGCAAGCGACAAGTAAGCAAAACAGCGCTGGGCGGCCGGGGAGTCTCCTGCTCTACCAACGGCACGCACTTCAACGGTCCCTCAGTCCTCTTTTATATCCTTTGTCTCTTTCTCGGTTGTCGGTTCCTCCAACCATAATCCGTTTTACTYGCGCTTTCGTTTGAATTCTCCAATCGCAACCTACCCCGCTCCTGCGGGCGCTTTTCCCGCCGGGGCCGTTCCCGCCGCCGCCTTTGTCTTGTTGCTGGGGTTTCCCACGGTGCTGAGTCACTGTGCACGCCGCTCCATCCTCCCACACAGCCCACCCCCTTCCTATCATTACCCAATGCCCCCATACAAAATTTAACATTCAACATTTAAATCATTATCAATTGCATAACATTAGCAATTTCCTGACAAAACCTTAGCTAACATTTTAAGAAAATTTCAACAGACACACATCACAGGATTTGATTGTATCAACAAAGTTTGATGAACAAACAGTTCACAATTTATCACAATCCCCCCTTTTCTTTTCACCATTTTGTTCATCAAATCGCTTAAGCTCTTGCTGGCTTAAAATGAAGGTCTCCTCTACCTCCGGTATTCCTCCCAAAGGTTCATACTTGGCTCTTATAAACATTAAATGAGCTGCTTYTAATCTGTYTTTTACAATTGTAACTACTCTATTGAATATACAGGGTCCAAAAGTTAATACCAATATCAATATAATCAGGGGTCCTGCAATGGTAGATAGTAACGTGGTAAGCCAAGGAGAGTGGTTAAACCAGGACTTATACCAGCTCTGCTGCATTTCTCGTTTTCGTTTTTCTAAGCCCTTTCGAAGTTTTGTCATAGTATCTCTTACGACCCCAGTGTGATCAGCATATACACAGCACTGTTCTCCCAAGGCAGCACATACCCTGCCTTGTTGTAAAAACATTAAATCCAGTCCCCTTCTATTTTGTAGCACCACTTCAGATAATGATCTCAATGATTTTTCTAAAGCGCTAATTGATTTTTCTATTCGAAGTAGGTCTTCGTCTACCGCTATTCTAAGTGATTGAAATTTCTGATTTTGTTGGACTAATGATGTTATTCCTGTGCCTGCACCTGTGGCTCCTACAACTATCAAAGTGGCTACTGTCAGAGCCGTAAGGGTGAATGGTTCCCGTTTYTGTAAGTGGTGACTCTGGGTATTCTGGTAATTATACACAAATTYCTCAGGGTGGTATATGATCCAGGGAATTATCATCACTTGTATGCAATGTTCCTCGGATTCATTGAACAATGTGAGAGATAGACAGGGAGTGATTCCAGTTTTGGAGCAGATCTATTTGATATTACTGGTTGGTATTAGCCAATCAGCAGGGGGCTCCCTTTTTAGGGAAACTTTTTCCTTGCAAAGTCTCCTTTTCTCGGGGGGTACATTTCCAATACACCTTCCTTGTCCCGATACATACTGCATCGTCAGGCCTGTTTTCCGACCTTCATAATCCCATAAACATTGTGTTGGGTTCGAACCATTCACCCTTTTCGCCTCTGAGGGAATACCCATTGCCTCATAGAAGGGGGGTTTAATATCGTAACACAACCAACAACGTTGGGCCATATTTGGATTTGTGTTGTTTAACACCAGGTAACTGGCTTGCATTAATTTCCAAAGGGAATTATCCTCAAAGTTTTTGTCAGGGGTTGTGGTGTTTTTTTGTCAGGGGTTGTGGTGTTTTTTTGTCAGGGGTTGTGGTGTTCTGGGTATTATTTATCACAGGAACCATTGTTATATCGCCCTTTATTTTCTCAACCAAACTGTCAGTCAGTGCTTGGTTGGGGCCTACTGKCACTGGATYATTCGGGATTACTTCCTTTTTTATGACAATTAAGCCGCCCCTATCTGTCCCTGGTTCTGTATATCTCACTCCCCACATTCTTCCRATTATCCACCCTCCGTCTCCGGGGTTGGTAACATTTAAGAAGAGGTATTGGCAGTTTCCACGTCCGTTCCACCCTTGCGGTGGAYGGCACCCGTATGGACCCCATTGGACCTTCAGGTATTTATCTATACCACTACCCGGTATCCAACTAGGGGCTATGGTCTCACAACCCCAATAACTGCAATAATACTGATTAGGGGAGTTACAATAACCTTTCCCARGATTCGAGCTGGGGCACATATAAAATCCCAGGTACTCCCAGCATCGAGACCTTGGGACAAGCTGACATAGTGTGGCATTAAAGCTCGGTCCTCCCGGTGTTATTTGGGTTGCAATAACCTGTTGGTCTTCGAATCGGAATAGGGTCCATTTAAAARGTTGGTGGGGGTTATCCTCCGCTTGTATTAAGTTTACACAGATTAAAGCAATTAAGTACCTAATGTTGGGGAGAACTGGTGGGTTCTTGTTTCTAATTGAAACTTCCCTTTCTAACCTGYATAATTTGGTTGTGTCCCTTGTGCCTTTTCCTTTT
>JASVER010000003.1:11097952-11357100 GCA_030449065.1 Oceanodroma leucorhoa
TTAGAAAAATTTGGTTTATTAAAGCAAGCGACAAGTAAGCAAAACAGCGCTGGGCGGCCGGGGAGTCTCCTGCTCTACCAACGGCACGCACTTCAACGGTCCCTCAGTCCTCTTTTATATCCTTTGTCTCTTTCTCGGTTGTCGGTTCCTCCAACCATAATCCGTTTTACTCGCGCTTTCGTTTGAATTCTCCAATCGCAACCTACCCCGCTCCTGCGGGCGCTTTTCCCGCCGGGGCCGTTCCCGCCGCCGCCTTTGTCTTGTTGCTGGGGTTTCCCACGGTGCTGAGTCACTGTGCACGCCGCTCCATCCTCCCACACAGCCCACCCCCTTCCTATCATTACCCAATGCCCCCATACAAAATTTAACATTCAACATTTAAATCATTATCAATTGCATAACATTAGCAATTTCCTGACAAAACCTTAGCTAACATTTTAAGAAAATTTCAACAGACACACATCACAGGATTTGATTGTATCAACAAAGTTTGATGAACAAACAGTTCACAGTTTATCACAAGAAGAAATAGGGATTCTGGCTGCTGATCAGTAACTTGTGCATCCTACGGGAGGTGGAAAGCTCAGAGCAGGGGATCTTTACTCATCTGTGTGATACGTTTTTAATAATAATAGTTGAATGTGAACACTAAATTATTGTGCTGTTGGACCTTATTATGGTAGACACTGTTTTACTGTTTCACTTGTAAGCTAGAAAATTAACTAATACAGAAGTCGAATCAATTGTTAAGTCAGTACTATTAATTAGAATTTTTACTCGTGTGATCCCCATGTTTGTAGCGCTATAGATGTCTACAACACATCTATATTACTTAAGTGAATATTTGTAGTATTTAATAAATGTAAATATAGCATCAGTGTACAAATACAAGCTTTTAAGTTACTTTTTGTGTTAACTGTGCAAAAGCAGGCGAACAGACAGACACGCTGCGCAGCCGGACGGGTGTCCGTGGCAGCCGCTGTGGCCTGCCGGGCTGTAAGGCACCGCCCCGCAGCAGCCCTCCCGCCGCTGCTTCCGCATTCCCTGACGCAAACAGCAAACACGAACGCACTTCCCCACCTCCCGCCGCCTCTATCCAAGTACCCTTCCCAAATCGCTCCGGGCGCAGGGACTCCCCTGCCCGCGCCGGGGAGCGGGAGCGGCTGCTTGAGGCGGAGCGTCGGTGGGGACGGGGCTGGAGGCAGAGGCCTGACCCCGCCGCCCCCCGCCCCGCCCGGCTGCGGGTCGCTGCCTCAGGCGCGCAGAGGGAGCCGCGCGGGGGGCGGTGCCCCGGGCAGCTGCGCGCTCCCGCCCCGGAAGCGGCGCCCACGTGAGGGGCGGGCGGGCGGCAGCCGCGGAGGCTGCTGGGCCGCGCGGCGCCGACTGCGGCCTTTAAAGCGGCGGAGCGGGGCCGCGTGCGGGCGGGTTCCGGAGCTGCCGCAGGTTTGTGCTCGGGGCGGCCTCTCGCCCGCGCCGGGCGGCCGCACCTGGGGACCGGCGCTGCTCGGGCGCGCCGCGCTCCGTCAGGCCCGGCCCCTCTGAGGAGCGGCGGGCCGTGCCGGGGCAGGGCGGGCCCCAGCGGGGGAGCGGCGGCCGGGCCTGCGGGCACGGCTGCTGGCGGTGCTCCCCGCGGGCGGGGAGGAGTCCCTGGAGCGGGGGAGCACGTGCTGCCCRTCTGCCCGCGGCTCGGGCCGGAGCGCCGTGCGGGGCCCAGCCGTGCCCGGCGGAGGCAGGGCGGGCTGCCGCCGCTCCTTCGCTCGCCGCGGTGCTGCCCAGCCGTGGGCCCTCGTGCGGTGTCGGGCTGTGCGCGCCTCGCTGCTGGCTTTTTAGCGCTGCCCGGCGCGTCCCGTGCGCCCAGCGCTGCGGGTGGAGGAACGCCGAGGGCACCGCTCCAGCAGCTGCGGCGCCAGCGCGGCTCCTGCCCCTGCTGCCGGCGAGGGGCCGCGGGCTGCCCCTGCCTGCGGGCGGCAGCGAGCCTGGGCCCGGCGCCGCGGGAGCGGTCCGGAGCGCCGCGCCGGGCGGGCCGAGGGCAGCGCTCCCCCTGCAGCCAGGCTGAGGTGTCCGCCGGGTGGGAACCTCGGCCACGGGGCTCGAGCTTGTCTGAAGAGGGCTATGTTGCCGCTGTAGCAGCGTAAAAGTGTCTCAGAACAAGCTGATGGCTCCTAGCAGAGACGTAGGATTCAGGAGCTGACATTTCTATCAATTAAATACTTCTTGTAAGAGATTCCTTCTTCTATTGCACTGATTCTACTCAAAAACGAGCTGTGCAAATAACCTGTGATGATGAGTGGTGGCAGTTAATCCTTACCTTAAATAAAAAGCTTGTGTTTTGATGTAAGAATCTGGTCAGAAGGCTCAGACCTCTTACATATGGGTTCTGAACAATGCATTGCATGAATAACAGTGCCATGTTACTTTACTGGGGAAACTTTTTTTTTTTTTTTAAAAAATAAAGCCTTTCATTTTCTCTATTACAATAATGGTAAAAGCAGTTAGCCTGCAACTAAGCTTTGTCCAGACCTTAAATCTGTAAACTAAATGACTGATAAGATGAAAATCCACTTGAGAGTTCTTCTGGGATGATCTAGCTAATACAGTGTGGGATCAAATTGTTCTAGTTAAAGGGCTTGACTGTCATTTTCCATTTGTAATTTAAATCTCATGCCTCCTTGCATTATTTTAACTTGTTTTCATTTTGAGTAGTACAGATACAGATTGTTGGCACACAGAAGGAACAGCTCAGTGTGGTCTACTAAGAAAGCACTTACAATAAGATCCTACAAGTAGGATTTTATATGCTGTTCAGACTGTGGTGGTTCTTCAATGGAGCTAGCTTTTTATCAGCCTTCATTGCTGCACAGCAACTGAAAATTATTGATCTGGAAGTTGGATCCAGAAGACTGGCTTGTGCCAAATGACTGAGCTAAAGAGTCTGAAGAGAACATGTGCAGCAAGAGTAGAATTTCTCTTCAATTAGAATGCTGCTTCTGCTTTATTCTAAATAGGTTGGAGCTTGATCAGTGTCTGAACTGAAGTCCACGTATGGCAAGCTTGAGTCTGTCTTAGACTTACCTTCAGTTTGTTGTCACTTGCAGCTGAACGGGTGCTTTTCAGTAAAACTGTTGCAGGTGTAAGACTTAATCTGAAGGATTTGTCCCAGGTCTTGTGTTGTTTTACACTTCTGTACAGTTTGGTTTTTACCTTGAAAATACTGCTGAGGAAATAGACTTTGGTTTTGATCTCTTCTCAGCAGTGGAGCTGAGCCTTATTATGTGGAAAGCAAGTTGCTGGTTCTGGGTATTTTGGTACCCAGAGTGAGGCAGACTGGGAGAGTGGTGCACCGTGAGAGCTGGGGAAGTGCAAGACAGACAGGGTATTCAAGGATATAACAAGGCTGTGAAGGAGTTTAGGTGGCAGAAGCTAGGTGAAGACAAAAGTATGTTCTTCCATTATGCTGCACGGCACTATTATCTTGGCATTTCTTAATGGTTTCTTGGGTATCCAGTGGTAAAAAGAAGGCTGGCATATTTCAGACTGGTGTGGCTTTTGGCGAGGCTAGAAGAGCCAGGCTACCCTGGACAGACTGAGGGGGAGTTCTCTCTAAATGACAAAACCAAAGCAAAGTCAACAGCTTTACGAATGGATTCTTTTGTAAGTGTACTATCTCAGATATGCTGCCTCTGCGTAACCCTCATCCTGGTAACTGAGGGTAGAACTGCTGGTGATTTGGCAGCATGCAGCCAAAAGGCCCCAAGTTTATTTTAACAAGATGTTGTATTAAGGGAAAACTTGCTCCAAGAAATCCATGCACTATTCAGTATGACAGGTAAAACAGCAAAGATCACTGAAGGAGCAAGCAGATACAGCCTACTTGGAGGCTGGTCTGTATTTCACACTACAGAAGAGTACAAAGAAGCTGTCTCCTCGCAGCTCTTTCTTAACAGTGTACTTGAGACGGCTGACCAAATGGAAGGTGGTGAGGGAAGATTCCCCTCTCCAGCTCAATCTGTATTTCAGTGTGCACCAGCAGATTGTCTCTGTTCTAGACTTCCAGAGCATATTGTTAATGCCTTTTTCTTAAAATGGGATACATGACTAAATTACAAATTAATTTTTTTCCTCAGAATATGCAAGAGAGCAAAATTTTTCACATCTCTCAGTAAATTAGTGTGTCGTCTTAAATATTAATTGAGTTGTATTGTGAAAAGCACCCATAAGAAAATGGCTCACTTAAATATGTTGCCTAGTGCTTAAAAAAATCTGCCACACCTGGAGAGGAGGCTTTGCAATGTGATTTAAATCTCMAAAGTAAGGTTCAAGAATATGAAGATTCACATAGCTGCCATTCAGTACTTTATTTTTGACCCTGAGGATATAGTTTAATGTCAAATCTAACCCACTACAGCTGCTTGCTGCCACAGAAAGGTGTTTCTCTTTTTTTTTTTTTCTTTTCTTGTCCTTCCTGCCCTAACAGCTCCATCACTAGTGTTCTCTATAAGCTGAATCAAGTCAGTGATAAATTTATCTGATGAAACTGTTCTTCCCTTTCTTTGGTGGGTTAACTTTCTGTTGGATCAGGTGTTACACAAGGAGTGTGGTCAATTAATTGATGCAATGGGAAGAGCTGAGACTACTCCATAGACTGCCACTAAATTACACCAAATTAGGTATAATGTAAAATAGAACACTGGTTTCTCAAAAGTCAGGTGTTGGGGACAACATTGCAGGGGAGTGTTAAGATAGTGCCACCACTTGAATGTGGTGGTGAACTAGGCCAGTCTCCTGTAGTTACGGTGGCTAATGTGAGACATCTCTAAAGTAACTGCAACTGTTAGCTTGTGTACCATGGCCTGGATTTTAGTGAAGCGCTTTATAGACAAATGGGTCATGCTCTGAGCATAGCTGTCAACTAACACTCGCTGAAATCATGCTTTAAAGAGTGTTACAATGTTAGGTGCAGGTGGAAGTCCAGTAGTGGAGACCGGGATGCAAATTTTAAGGCTGTTAAGTGCCTAGATTAAAAAGAGCTACAAGCAGGTTAAAGGATGCAATGTAGCCTCGAGATCAGGAAGAGGAGGAAATGGGAATACTGCGGACTGCAGCAGGCTGAATAATGATCGGTGAATTAAGCTGCTAAAGTAAGATGAGGCTGCCAGGCAGGTCTTCTGATGAAGAACATAATTTCCTGTGACAAGGGAGTCTCAGGGGAGTTTTCCCTGCTTCTATGTTGTCAGTCATCTTGATGCTCTGAAAGACGTTACTGTCCTGTGAGTGGCAGAAGAGCAGAATGTGTATGCTTAAATCTCCAAATAAACCGTGCAAGACATGAGTGCAAACCCATCTTCACCAGTAGTCTGAATGATCACTGATCAGTGAAGTGGGTAACTGAGGGCCGTGAAACTGCTTCATCTTCTGTAGCTGGATTTAACAAGTGTGATAGTCCCCAAAGGGAGAAAGAAGAAATCTATGCTTCATAGTTCAAAACTGAATTCAGACAGATTCCTGACAGCTTTATAAAGCTGCATTTTTCCTCAGGGATTACTCTTCACACTCTATCCTTATCTTAAGAACAACCAGATAGACATTTTTCTGATCCCAATTAACTTTCTGGCCCAGCAGCTGCTTTCTTACCAACCTTCTAGTACGTGTAGTAACTGTATCTGATGTACTGGGATTATACGGTTAATGCCAGTTAAGGGAAGAAGTTACTTTCAAGTTAAAACATCTTACCTCTTATCAAAGATGCCTGATTCAGTATTCAGGCAGAACTGCAGTGAAGACAGGTTTGTAAAGGAGAGAACTAGACATCTTTAGGATGTACTAATAAATGCAGATATTTTCATTCCTTCCTCCAGTAAGTTCCTTGAACTTCCAAAGATTAATTAGGAGGCAGAAACTTCAGAAAAGTTTCTAATTAGACCTGTTTAGGAATATTAAACAATTTTTGTTATTGATGTTTTGCCTAGTGATGAGAGCTTGGATTTGACTTAAAGAACAAATGTTGTTGGCTCTCAGGTTTGTTGCTGTTAGGTACCAGCTGAGGATCTTTGCCTAGAAAGAGGTAAATAACAAATACTGCTGTACAATGCCATCATTTTTTTACTTATCTTGAATGTAGAATGCCAAATGCTGCCTTAACCACCAAAGTATTTGACTTGTTTTTTTTCCAGTTGTTTCATAGTTTCCCCTTGGAGTTCTGCAGTCATGTTTAAAGTTGGCTCAGAAGCATAAATGTATGGCTAAAGAACTTGTCTGTTATCTTGTTTAGATGAGGCTGCAGTGAAATGTTACACTATACAAATCTAAGCCTGTAGAAAGTACTATTCAATACTCAGTGCCTTTGCTCTATATTCTCTTCAACACAGCTGGTGAAAATGGCTGAAAATGGAGATGGTGAAAACATGTCTATTTTGGAAAGCAAAATCTGTCAGCAAATTGAGGTAAGTTCAATTTATAGTTTGGGATTTGGACTGCGATGTAGTTCTGGAGACATTCATTGGTAGGGGCTTGGCTAACGGGAATTTAACTTCATAGGGAGTTAGGCTTGAATCTTCATCTCTTTAAAAAATGTCTGTCACAGGGCTATGACAGGTATTTAATACTTTAAGATAATTCACAATTGTAGTCGAAGTTGGAAGTTACACTTGTCCAGAGTTGCCTGTAGGACCACCACTTAAAAACACAAAAGGTTTAACTTGCTAGCGTTTTAGGTGCTATAGCAAGTGAATGTATTGTTAAACAATTTATTACTATGTTCACTGAGGTTATTCTATCTATGCAAATAGGAAGATGCATTTTAATTCTATGTCATAATTTTTTTGGGGAAAAAATCCTACTTGGGAATCTCTGCTGGTCAAAATATTAGCACATTGCATAACTTGCTATTCTGATTTACTGCTTTGTAATTTATTGCTACAAATTATAACTAAACTTATGTGTCTACTTTAGATTAACTATTTCTCACTGTAGAGGCTTGGAGGGTTACCCTACAATGGAAGACTGAGCACATCACTTAAAATGACGTCTAGAACAAAACAGTTTTCCTGAAGGACAAAAACACAGCTGCACGTGAATCCCCATTAGCATATGGAGCTGTAGTCATTATTGGGGGGGGGTGGGGGGTGGAGCAAACAAACCTCAAAACCAGAGATTGAGGGAAAAGTAGTTGACAAAGCTAGATTTGTGGTAATGTGAGTTTGAGGTATTGTTGTAAAACTTGCACTGACTTTTTAAAGCACAATATTGGTGGAAACACTCCAACTTATCCTATGGCTTCAAGTATTTGACCCTAGTTAGATGACTGCTAGTAAGCAAAAGAATCTGATTAACGTGTCTATCTTGTACTGAATTGTCTTCCCATGCTCGACATGATCAAAGTGAGAACGTAGTAAATTAAAATAAAAACTTTTTTTTATCTTACAGTATTTTCTTGAATGAGACCTAGAAACTCTAGTCTGTGTGTATGATTTCTCAGTGTGGCAAATACAATATTCTTGCTTATACATTCCTTTAATAAGGATTAAAACCTGAATCTGTTGGTGACAAATTTGACTTTTGACTCTGCAGAGCTTGATCAGGTTGATGAACAATTACGTTAACAGAATAAGCTTTACGCCTTTCCTAAACAAAACTGCAGTTTACCTTTGCCTTATTAGTCCCACTGGATGAAGCACTGTGGTTTTTTTACAGCTTATGTGTTGCAGCTGACTTTTCGAAAAGTATCACGTTAAAGCAGGAAGTAATAATTTCAGAATTTCTAATTGTTCAGATTAATGAATTTCAGTATGTCTCAATCCACTACAGTAAGTTGTCAGATGAAAATGAGCTTTTAAGCCTGAACATTCAAAGACAAATCTCTCTCTCCACCTCCCTCCCCCTTCTTTTTTGCAGTACTATTTTGGCAATCACAATCTACCAAGAGACAAGTTCCTAAAGGAACAGATCAAACTAGATGATGGCTGGGTGCCTTTAGAAGTAATGATCAAATTCAACAGGTAAAACAAAGTACAACTAATCTGGATGGAAGGGTAACTTTCAGCTACTTATCTCTATTTGGGGCCAAATGTCCCTGGTCTGCATGTTCAACTCCTATTGCTGCTTTAACATTTGGCTTCCGCTTTGCCTGTATATTTGTAATAACCTGTATCTGCTTACTCAATAGGTTAAGTCGCCTTTCAAAAGATTTTAGTGTTATTGTAGAAGCACTAAGAAAATCCAAGACTGGTTTAATGGAAATAAATGAAGACAAAACTAAAATCAGAAGATCTCCAAACAAACCCCTTCCTGAATTAAATGACCAGTATAAGGCTGCAATTAAAAACAGATCTGTATATGTTGTAAGTAAACTTCCTCCTTTGCTCTGTGCTGTTCTGTATGACTTTGACTGAAAACCAGCGAAGTAAAGCTTGAATTAACTCATACTAGACAGGTTATCATTTCTGACTAAGTGTCAGTTTGTTGCATATAATTGAAGCTTGTTGCTATCTTGCAGAAAGGCTTTCCACTAGATGCAACTCTTGATGATATCAAAGAATGGCTTGATGATAAAGGTCCAGTTGAAAACATTCAAATGAGGAGAACATTGCAGAGGACATTTAAGGTAGCTCTTGCGGTGAATAGTTAGACCTGGGGCAGGGATCCCCCCTGGACAACGTTCTGTTCAATTACTCTAACACAGAATGTCTCTTACCGTTTACCAGGGCTCAATATTTGCAGTCTTTGATAGTGTTGAATCTGCTAAGAAGTTCACAGAGATCCCAAACCAAAAGTACAAAGACACAGAGCTGATAGTACTTTTCAAGTAAGTCCACCTAACTGATGTATGAACTAATAATGGTCAAGGGTGGGTTTAGACAAGAACCTGGTTTGACCTGAGAAGTGTAAGTTTCTACACTGTTGTAGAGGCATTGATAGCTGTACCTTCTGGAGACTAGCATCTCAACTCCGAAAGATAACCTCAACTGTTTCTTGGCTACTGCTATAAAGTAGTTATAATGGAATACTTTAAGTGGTATTAACTTAGCTTATATTCTATTGAAGGGAGGAGTATTGTACAAAGAAGAATGAAGAAAGGAAACAAAACAAAGTAGAAGCTAAAGCAAGAGCTAAACAGTAAGTCATTATCAATTGAAGTGCCTGGTTTTGCTCACCTGACCACACCTGAACCAACTCTTAACTAATTTAACTTTTCTACAGGGAAAAAGAAGAAAAACAGAAACAAGCAGCAGATGCTGAAATGGTATGGGTTTCTTAAATCTCTATACCTGAAAACTATGCAATGCTTGCTTTTGTGTGGATTGAAAATCCTTACATAACAAACATGCTTCTGCAGCTACATTTTGTAAAGCTAACGTGGGATATTCAGAGTTTGAAATTCTATAATATAGAGCATTTGCTAGAAAGTCACTTCAGCTCTTCCAACTAACCTCCAGTAAGACTTTGTTTTGTCACGGTATTTAATCTTATTTTCAAGAGACTAATTTTGTTTAAAGGATCATATCCTGAATTTAAATTATTAGGCATGTTTACCTGTTCAGAAGTGATCCTAAATGCACCATTGAGATGATCATTCTTCTGTGGTATTTAAAGGATCCAGTAAGGATTTAGTCAGTATTAAATAATTTTCAACCTGAGGTGTCAGCCTTCAGAAAACGACTTTGTAGAAGTCAAAGAGTGTAACTCTCTTACAGGAAAGGAGTCCTAAGTTGCACATAAATATATCATAGTAAGCAAAGAAAATTTAAAGGAAAAAAAAAAGAGGGGGAAACACCATGCAAGACTTGGACATAAATAAGCTGTGTAGCAAGAATGCTTGGGTTACTGATGGTGCCAAGAGGGGTGACTTCGGTTGCTTATTTATCACTATCATGTTTTAATAGGATTGAAGGAAAAAAAAAATATTCAAGCTTGACTCTTCCACAAAAATGTGGGGTTTTTTATTTCATTTAGAAGTCTCTGGAAGAAAAGACAGGATGTCTTTTGAAGTTTTCTGGTGATCTAGATGATCAAACATGCAGAGAAGATCTCCATGATGTATTTTCTGATCACGGAGAAATCAAATGGATACACTTTGTCAGAGGTGCGAAGGAGGTCAGTAGAATCCTAGACAAGGAGTTAAGATCTCTGTATTGAAGTTTGAAAACAAATGATTAAATGCTTGTTCTCTTATGCAATCAAATAAATTATTTGACTTGCGGAATTTCAGAATATTTAGATAATTAAATTATTTCCTTAAATTCTTTCAAAAGAACAGATAAAGGTCCCAGCCTTCTCAGTTGATAAGGTCAAAACTGAGACTGAGAATGTTTGTTAGGACAGTCTGAGGGTTTTGCTTCAGTCTGGACATATTTTACATCATGCAGTGATGTAAATGAAGTAATGAACTTGCTGAGGTATGTAACAGGATATGTTGTTCATCATTCTAGCTGAATGTTTTCGCAGTAAGATCGAAATGCAAATACCACTCTTCTTTTTAAGGGAATTATCCTGTTTAATGATGTTGCAAAAGAAGCTCTGGAAAAAGCCAAAGCAGCACATAACGGAAACTTACAGCTTCGGAACAAGGATGTTACATGGGAAGTGCTAGAAGGAGATGCAGAGAAAGAAGCTCTGAAAAAAATATTAGAAGATCAGCAAGAATTGCTGAAACAGAAAACAAAAGGTCCTCCTTTCATTGATTTAAACATTTATAATGTCCTAGAAGTGGCATTGTGTGAAAGCACCTGTAAATAGTGAATACATACTAAACACTGACTAACTGTAAAGCATTCTTTCGAGTTTGCCAGTTAAAAGACAAATGATACAAAGTTCCTGACATCTTATGTCCCCACAGGACGCAAAATTAAAGGAAAAGGAAGAGGGGGGAAGATACCTCAGGGTGCACACAAAGGAAAAGTACAGTTTCAGGGCAAGAAAATAAAGTTTGAGAATGAAGAAGAAGGTGGTGAAGATGATACTAAAACAGGTATGTCATTCTGTGCACTGGATGCATCTTCTTTAGTATATGAAGCTGCTTTCTGGAGAAGTACTCGTGTTTCTTACAAGTGTTTCAGATTTGGCCCTACATTGTAGTATTTCTGTCCTCTTGTCAGTATCAGTAAAGTAATTTTAAGGGTCTTGTGCTTGATTCCTTCCAGAACTGTCCAAAAAGCACATTAAAATAATTACTAGATAGCTGAGGCTGTACTGCAGGGCTGTTCAGAGCATTCTGCTTTGAAAGATGGTGGTTGTCAGCAACATTACACAACTGTACAGACCCAGTCTCTTGAGTGGTGATTTTTTTTTTTTTTTTTTTGACTTGAGGGTATGAGAAGACTAATAGTTCTGCATGTTGGTATTTAGCTTGGAGAAGATGAAGAGCTGAGCTTCTGTCCATTAGATATGGCACCTGCTTAAACAAAACCCAGTGAAACCTATTCCTGTTAGATTGTATTCCTTCATCTTCTTACCTGCCCTCCTGCTGTGAAGTTATATAGGGAAGAAGCTCTTCAAAGCTGGTCTTCTAGAACATCTAAAAGCTTTGAGTCACACTAATAAGTAAACCCTCTAGCATAGCCGTGGCTGTGGATAAACTAGAACTCATCCTTGAATGTACATGGTAGGAAGGGTTTGTTTTTTCAGAAGATTTCAGGTAATACTGAAATGCTTTCCTTTACCATAAATGACTACATATTCAATCTTGCAGAACCAGCAAGCCCCAAGAAGAGACCACTAGAGGAAATGGAAAAAGAAGAACCTGCACCAAAACAACTGAAAACAGAAAACGGAGATGGAGATCAGTAATACTAAAATAAAATTTAAAGAAAATCATCGTTTTTATTGTTCCATTTTCAATAGGTTTTAAATACATGCCTCAGTTCAGGAGTTTCTTGGCAGAAAATCTAATGAAATCCACTTCAATGTCAACCTACAATGAGAGGAAAGCTTCATTTCGTTGGGTTACAGCTTTTTTTGTTGTTGTTTAAGCAGCATGCTTACTCTTAACATACCACCCTGGAAAACTCTTTTATATAGTTTTGTTTATACTGTCAGATCCTCAACTTCTCTGGCACCTCATTCAAATGTAAAAGGTTCTGGACTTTGTAATCTTGCGGTTACGTTGAATAGCAGCTGCCAATAAATTCAGAACTTAAAACTGCTTACTACTGAAGCCTGGATGTTAATGTAGTATAAAACTGTAACTAGGAAGTAGCAAAGCTGAAGGACAGATTTCTATCATTTAAGTTCAAGTCACCAAGAGAATAGGTACAGCTGAATAAAACTTCTAGTCTTTGCTACTCAACATACCTAACAGTCTTTAAATCTTGCTCAGTCTACTCCACGATTCTCTCTACTTCCCCTGTGGTAATGGGATACATCTCTTCTAGACCAGCATTCAGCACCCAGGAACTTGCATCTGGGCTTAAGCTTCCATACTCTAGCATCCTGACTAGGTSTTCTATTGTGGGATGAAGTGCACAGGTTCCTCCTGCGCCCTCTAAGATGGTTCTGTGAGGGGTTTCACTGGCTGTAGCTATTTGCAGTACAGAGCATAGAACACTGAAATAATGCTACAGCTGTAAAATTCTAGTTACTCTGGCCTTCATTACTTAATTCAGTCTATGCTCCAGTTGCAGATAGCATCAAGCAAATAACTATTAAAAGTTGAGTCAAGGAGGCTACCCTTAGGTTTTTCACATCTAGTTGCAGTGCTGGCTTTAATCTTTGTGTATAGCTTTGACTTAGATTACAATGTTCTTTTCCCTGTTCAACTACAAAACGTAGTAACAGCAATGGAACTTGATGCCATCATAGTGAACTTCTCTTAAGTGATCATTCCTCATCCAGTACATATGGCCCTAAAACTTAAATCTTCTTAAGTAGAATTTATTTACCTACCTAGTACAAGACAGAGCATTTTCGCAGTTACGTTTTATACTTACTGATTTCTTTTTATGGAACTTGTATGATGCTGGTAGGTCGTATCTAAGTTCTGTGAACAGTACAAAGAATACTTGTTACACTACAATGAYTATTAGTTAATTGACTTACACCCTACACCCATGTTCTTCTATTCTATTGCCTACCTCTTGCCCCCTGACTAGGTAACTGTTTTGACCTCTGGACTAGATTATGATTGAACATTTACGACAACCACATCAGACAGTAAGTGGATGGCTGAAATGCAGAAATGCAGTTGTGTTTCAAGCACTTGTGCAACTTCCATGTCTCAAGTTGTGTGACTGTATAAAGCATCCAGCTGGTGATATTTAAGAATTGGGAAGATAATTGAACAACTGTCAGAAAAATATTTAGGTGACTATAAGGACAGGATGCTTTTTTTGTGTGACAACTGACCTGCACTTTGCTTTTGTTATTCAGCAACAATCTCCTTTTGAAGCAGAAAGGTAGGTAACTTCTGCTTGAAGGCAAAATCTAGTCCAGGAAGAAATCCAATTCTAATTCTGCACAGAATATGTATTCCTTAGAGCTTTATTAAGTGCCTGCTTGTATTCTAGCCAGGTAGCAAGGTATATATAGATATAAAAAAAAAAGGGGGTGCTTAAAAAAAGACCTCTATCATTTTCAGTGTTAAATCACACTTAAATTTACCTCAGGCTGTTAAGACTGGCTAATAATGTTATACATATTAGCCCCCAACAAAATGTTTTTTCTTTTCTTTAACAACAAATTAATCTTACCTGCTATGACTTCCATCTTCACTTCCCATTCATCTGCTTTCTTTTGAATGTGCTACAATATTAAATAGATACAGGTGCATTTAAAAGCTCATTTCTACAGTGTCTTATAAACATCTACACCCCTGTACTTACTTAAGAAGTCTTAAAGAAAGCTTTAAGAAGCTTTTGTTTTTCAAGCTGAAACATTAGATCACATACTTACTTGATGTATGTGAGATCACAGTTAATTTGACACAAAAATTACCCAAAACAAGTTTCATACCCCATAAAGGTATGAACAAATCAGTGAAGCTGTAGACAACACCATTAAATGCCAGCTATTTCATTGCCTGGTTAATGCTCGCCCTACTAAAATGAAGAACTTACCTGCCGTGTTGAAGTTTTATGAAGGGAATATACAGCTGTTTTTGCCATTTGTAAAGCAGTTTTCAGAAAAATCATATCCATTCCTAAAAGAATGATGAAATTATTAAAACTGTTAAATGCAAGCTTAAACTAGAGGATGTAAAGATCTTCTGCATGCTTCAATTTTTCTGGAGTAATAGGTATTTGAGAAACAGCACTGAATATATTAAGGTACAGAAAGTATTTCTAAAACTTAACCCAAGTGCTTTTAGTAAAAGAAAAAAATGATAGGGATATGAAATAGCTAGTATTTATTTCAAACCCAGCAATTGTTACTTACAACGATGAAGCTGTTAATCTGTACTTAGGAAACTGATTCCAGATCAACAAAACTCTAGGTATTTACAATAGGTAATTGTACTAAAGGAGGGAGATGTTTCATTAAAAGTGTTTCCCTTGCTATTTCATTCCTAATAATTTCTAACTGACTTTCAGAATTACCAACCTTTATTATGCTTGGTACCAAACGGAGGGTTCATAATAACTGTGTCAAAAGTCTCTGACATGTTGTCAGATAAAGAACAGACATCACACTGAACCATGTTGACATTTGTGAGCTCAAAGTCTTCAATATTGCTATTAAATATTTCCAGTGCATCTGCATCTATGTCAAACCCCACACACAATCTATTAAAAAAAAAAAAAGTGCCACATATTAGTCTCCTGCAAACTAAAATGGTGTTTAAATTCTATAGTAAAGTTTTGAAAGGGATCTGTGTACACAGCTTGTTTTATCTAGGAAATGTAACAAGCATACACTATAAATTCAGTGCTGATAAAAATGTGAGTAGCTCTGTTGCCCTTTCTCAAATATCCTTTTGATGTTTGTGAAGGAATTTTCATGTGTTCATTTAGTGCTTCAGGGGAAAGCAAACATTAGGACTTCCAAATTCATGGCAACTGTCCATCTCTTCCACTATTTGAATGGTTATTGACTGTCTAAACATATTAAATGGCCTCATTATGCGCCAGATTAGATACCTAAAATTAGTTTAGTTAAGGATTGCTATGTTCTAATCTTATTTTCTACTCTTCTATGCCAGAAAAAAACGCAATCAGAACTTAGTATTAAATACTTACCCTGCTCCTAACATTGCACTTCCAATGCTGAGCATGCCACAACCACATCCTAAATCTGCAATGGTTTTGTTTTCAATATCATCAAAAGTATTGTGAATTGTATAAAGCATACATGCTGGGGAAAAAAAAACAAAAAACAACCCACAGGTCAGTATCAAATATGCATCGGATTAATCAAGAAAAGCTACTTCTGCCTTCTGAAAACTCTGAACTAAAGGCTTCTTGTCATGCAAAATTAAGCTGATGTAATTATCTTTTTTCATTTATATGTGAAAACAAGTCAAAAAGATTTTGACAAGTTACAGAACTGTAGATCTTTGGTGGAGAGATTATACATAGAGCTGTGAGTGTTGTTTGTGGAAAAAGTATGCCTCTAGATTTGTCTGGGGAAAAACAATAGAAGGATGTGAAATACTGGAAAAAATCATAATGAGGGTACGGATGAGTGTCTGTATACACACTTCTACTGTTTTTTGTGTGTCATGAAATAAGTCCATTTCAGCTTTCTCATTTACATATTAAGATGTTTCCATCACAACATTATCTTTTAAATCAATTTACTTGATTTTTGGATTGTACATTAACTGTACTTCTAATGAAAAGAAGTTAACAGATCATTAAAAGATAATTAATTACATTCCTGATGGATACAATTTCTCAACTACTTTTAGTGTAAAGGCTTCAAAGGAGATAATGCAGTAGAAACTTTTTTTTTTTTAATTTTAAAGTGCTGATGAAGAACTAGTAAAAGAGACAACAGTGCTGTAGGTAACCTCTACCTGCGATATGAGGTCTTGTTGGATACTGTTCAAGGAGTAGTTTTGGACTTTCAAAAGTATCAACTTGTTGAAGACAGCTTTCCAGTTCTTTAAGCTTTAATTTCTTCATGTTTACAGTTTAACTAAGGAAAATAATGTGTAATCAGTTACAACAATATAAATAAACTACATATTATCTTAAATTATTTTATAGATAAAATCCCTCTGTACTCCTCAGCATCTCCCAGGTGTTTCCATGCAGCTGTTTTCAGGGATCCAGCTGACGGCGCACCGATGACTGGGGACAAGCGCGGCGCCCGCTAGCGCGAGGCCGTTCCCGGGCCGCGGCAGCCCCTTTCCTCACGCACCGCCAGTAACCGGCTCCCGCCCCAGGCCAGGCGCCGAGGATGCCCCGCGCCCGCCCTGGCCCGGGGCTCCGGCCCGCGGCTCCGCTCCCACCGACAGGCCCCGCCCGAGGCGAGAGAGGCGTCCAGCCCGAAGCGGAGCAGGAACCGAGCCCCAGGGACCTCCACCAACCACACCGGCCGCTCGCCCGACAGGGTCCCCTCCGCGGCTGCGAAGCCGCTGACCCGCGCACACCTCCACCGCCCCCGCACCGGCCGCCCCTTGACACCGCCTCCACTCACCGCAGCCCCGGCGGGGCGGGCTGAGGGGCCGGGCCGGGCCGGGCCGGGCCGGGCCAAGCCCATCCGAGCGCCGCCGCGCACTTCCGCCGCGCCGCCCAGCCGCGAGCCGGCGCCGAGCCGAACCGCGGAGAGACTGGCCGCCGCGCCCCGCCCCCTGCCCGCCCCCCTGGCGCGAGGCGGGCGCTGCCGGGCCTGCCGCAGGCCGGGGGGACACCGCCGCTTTCCGGGCAAGCGGGGACCTCCGGGAAGGAAACGCCACGGAACTTTCCCCTTTTTTTTAATTAACATGTTAGCTTTGGCTATCACGGGTTATAAACATGATACATTTTATTACAACCTTACGTGTTACCACTGCTACGCTTTTGTGAAAGCCCGGTTTCCCAGGTTTGTGTCCCAGCACGTTCTTGGTGGTCAAGCTGTGGAGCCATTAGGGACAGAAAGCGGGGCAACGGGCTCCTACCGGCCCGGTGGTCCGTGAGGGAAAAGTAACAGACTTACCTACTTTTCTCATGCTTTCCTTCCTACAACCCTGGAGGCAGACTTACTGCACCGCCTGCCCGGCACTCCCCGCCCTGCGGGAACCGCACCGCAACAGCAGCCACCAGAGGCTGGGCAGCCTCGGGAAACCCGGCAGCGAAGCCAGCAGAAGGGTGCCCGCCCGGGGGACCGGGGGTTCTGTTGCTGCCAGATAAAAGGTTACTTTAGTTTAGGGACAGATTTTTTCTGTTAAGGTTTTGCATTACACAGTTGAAAATCTATTTACCAAGCTTTAAAGCTGTTGATCAGTATGCAAGCTACGGTAACTCGCACTCAAATACATCCTCTCCCGGTGGGAGCGTGCAGACGCGCTCCGGTACCTCAGGGCGCGGGGCTGCGGAGGGGCCGGACACCCCGGTCAGCCCGCCGGGCCCGCGGCCGCCCAGCGCGCGAGCTGCCGGCGAGGTGCGGTGCTACCGCCGAGGCCCGGCGGGGCTCTGCCACCTCTAGCGGGGATCCTGGTGGGAGAGAGCGCGCAACCGCGGGCCTGAAGTCGCAGAGGTGCTACCCGCGTCCGCCGCAGGTGCCCCGCTGTGCCCCTGCCCCCAGAGCCGCCACCGCCTCGGACCGGCCGGACCCCCGCGGCCCGGACACACCGGCGGCAGCGCCGTGTCTTCGCGGCAGCTGCTTCGGACGAGGAGCGGCCCGGTAACAAAGAGGACTCCGCTACCGTCGTGCGCGCCGGCCTCCCAGGTTGGTCCTCCGGCCGAACGGCGGTCGGGGCCGCGATTGCAGCCGGCGCGCACCCCGCGACTGCCGTGCCCCCCGTCCTCACAAGAAGTTTCAGGCCGGCGGGCGGCGACGTTTCGTGGGGCGGCGGCGCGGGGCGCGCACCTGCGCGCTGACAGGGCGGCGCGGGCCGGCGGGGAGGGCAGAGGAAGAGGAGGGGTAATGTCAGGGGAGGGGAGAGGCAGTGTCAGGAGGAGGGAGCGGGCGGCGGGGAGGGCGCCGGTTCCGCGGCTATCGCGAGAGGGAGGCGCCGCTGGGAGGGGAGAGAGGGCGGCGGGGGGAGCCCCAGAGCCGGGAGCCCGGCGCAGCCGTAACGGCTCCTCAGTTTCCCATCATGGCGGGGGCCGGCGCCAGCGGCCGGGATAAGCGGGCAACGGCGGCGCGGCTGAAGGCGGCGCTGGGCGGCGAGAGCGGCGCGGCGGCGGCGGGCGAGCTGCGGGCGCTGCTGGAGCGGGTGCTGGCCCCGGCGGCGGGCCCGGGCGGCGGCGAGGCGGCGGCCGAGGCGCTGGAGTGGTGCCGCTGCCTGCTGTCGGGCGGGGAGCCGTGGGACAGCTTCGTGCAAGCCGTGCGGGCCTACGACCCGGCCACGCTGTGCGGCCTGGTGTGGACGGCCAACTTCGTGGCCTACCGGTGCCGGACGTGCGGGATCTCGCCCTGCATGAGCCTGTGCGCCGAGTGCTTCCACCAGGGCGAGCACGCCGGGCACGACTACAACATGTTCCGGAGCCAGGCGGGGGGCGCCTGCGACTGCGGCGACAGCAACGTCATGCGGGAGGCCGGGTGAGCGCCGGGCGGCCTCGGCGGGGCGGGCGGGCACCTGCCGGCAGGGGCGGCCCCCGCGGGCGAAGCGGCCTCCCCGCTGGGTGGCAGAGGTGTGTCCGGAGCTCGGCGTCTGCCCGGTGCCTTCCTGCGCGCCGGGGGAGGGGAGTAAGTGGGGCACCTGCTTCCGTCTGGGTCGCCTCCCTCCCTCCCTGGCTGCGGGTCGGACGAGGCTCTGTGGAAACGGCGCCCGGGCTGGGCTGAGCGGGGGGTCAGCCCTGCCTTCCCGGCCGCCAGCCCCGGCGGGGTCCGGCGAGGCGGCTTCCTTCTTTGTTGTTGTGCGTGTGCCTTTTTTTAGGACGCTTAATGCAAATCCCGTTGCCTTTGCACCGAGTGCCTGCCTTCAGGAAGTTGGTAAGGCAGAGTGCATGGGAGGCAGTACCTGTCAGCTCCCAGCTAGCTGCCTTGGCCTAGCACAGCTAACCATGAAGTGTGTCCAGATACTTTTGGACTTCACGTGAGCAAATATGCAGAAATGAACAGATTGAGTAAGAGGGAGCCATTTTTGTGTGTTTTCCCAGTCTGCAGTTCACCTTGCCTTCTGTTTTTGCTATTCTCAGCTTTAAATCAAGGAATTTGGTAACTCTTGGATGGGTACAACAAGGCAGGGTTTTGGAGAAGTCATATGTCCTTCGTATTCTGTAAGCCTGCAGACCTACTGGAGGCAAGACTTAAGTACCTGATCAGAAGAAGAGGAATGTGGTACCTCATTATACCCTCCTTTGTTCCCTTTGTACTCAACGGTAAAAGGAAAGATAAGTCAACCGGTTACTGGGTGGAGGTGATAGCTAGCCAGTAAACTTCAAATTTTACAACTGGGTGTCTTTTTGGAGGTCCCTGGGTTCCTGTTCATTCACCAGAGAGTTAAAGACTTCACCAGAAGACAGTTCGGAGTACTTCTCTTCTGACAAGCTTTATAGAATAGTCTCTGTCTTGATTGTCTTAGCCTTGGTGAGATGGCATGCTCTCAGAAGAGCCGTCTCATCTCTTCCTAATAAATCCCGAGTGCGTACCTAGCAGAAACCAGTAGGAACATACAGAAATAGTAAAACATTTTCCTTGGTTCCTTTCATGTTTTTAAGATTTACAATGTATAATTATGCATCATTCACTCTGTATCTTAAGATTCCTTCTCTTTTTGCATTTGTACTTAGAGATTTTGCTAATTCTGCTTTTTTCTGTTGCTTGAAGGTTGACGTCTTGGCTCTGATTCTTTGTGTCTGTACTCACCATTCTTCTGCTCTAGGCCTTGAGGTGGCTTGATTCTTTGTTTCTCGTTATGTTTTTTCCCCTTTGTTTCTCATACTATCTGCCTTCGTCATTTCTTCATTCTTCCTTTTTGGTGGAATCTTTTCTTATTGGTAGACTTCTTCCAGTGGAATAATTTTTTTCCTCCTTTTGTTTTCATTGATACTCAGTGGTTTCAGGGGGCTAATCCTGAAGTGATTCTTTCTTTATCAGTTCTTGTTCAACTTCTGGTGATTCTGCTTTCCTCAGTATCACTGAAGTAGCAGTTCCCCTTGATCTTTAGAGGTAAGGAAAAAAAATGTAATGTCACTTCTTCCAGTGCTCAGTGTGGGATAGATTTAGGGCTCCTCTTAGTGGTAGGATTTTAATAGAGCACAGACAAATTGATCTACTTTAGGTAAATATTAAAGTGACTTCTGGTACTGCTCTCATCCCAGAGTTTCTAGCTTTCACAATTGTCTTTTCCTATTTTAAACAGTTTTCTTCTTGAAGAAAGCTGGTTTAATAAAGAAGAAATAAAAATTGTTGTTAAATTTGCAGTGTAAACAGGTGCAAACCCTGAGGGAGTAAGAATATTCTCATTTCTCTGTTAATATTTACCCTACTTATTACTTTTAATAGTAAAATTCGAGAGTAAATTGTCTTGGGTGTGAGGTAGGTCCCTTCAGAAGGCTTGATCATTCTAGATAAAGAATTCCAGAGTAGCCATTCAGAAACAACTCTCTTAAGTTGAGCAGTAGATTTTCCAGTCTTCCTGGACATACAGGAGGACAATACATGGCAGTATATGGGGTGCATGCACTCGACATAAGGTTGCTCTGCTTATCTAAAGAGTTGATGTTAAGCCAGTGCAATTAAGTGAACTAGAAACTTTGTTTGCTGTGCAAGACAAAGTAAGTTAAGCTTAAACTAATGTAAAAATATTGACGTGTGTGAACACACACAGTTTTGCCTGTTGACTTGAATTGCTTCAATGCAGCATGTTTAGATAAACTGATTTAACTTTGTGTATACAAATCAATTGCACGATTACAAAGGTAATGCTTTACATGTTAAAGTTAGGAGGCCGTCATGGTGGATTCAGGAAACCAGAGTGTGTCTAGCCCGATATAACCTTGGCCACCACAGCCTAGGCTTCTATTAATAGCAAGGGAATCAAATGTGGAGCCTACTTATGAACTTTATCTACCATCTGCCTGCTCAGATAAAATTTTTTGTAGATACTGTATACGAATATTACAGTAACATAGTTTGTTTCTGTTGGTTCTTGTTATCTAGTCTCCATGTTCAGAATTTTTTGATTTGATGCATCTCAAAAAATACTTCTGATGAAGTCTTGGTTAACTGATCTGCTGTAAAGGAAATCTCTCCAGCTTACCATCTGGAATATTTTTTTAATTTTCTTTGTGGTGGCTAATGTAAATCTAGAGATAGTTTGATCTGGAGTACAAGGATGTGTGTTAATCTTTTATTACTAATTAAATCTATAATTAACTATTTAGAGACAACTGAGTGTTATTTTTTTATTTCTGATGCCTTTATGTAAGGGAGATAGAATATAGCATAATAGATGGATGCTGATTTGCTTTAGATACCTTGTGTAATTCTCATTTGTTTTAGAAAAATCAGATTGTCACACTCTTGAACCTTTTGATTCCCATGCAAATTTCAGTGTTTTTGATGATTAAGTTAATTGCAGTTGGTCTGATCTACTAGAATGTATCTCCAAGTTTGTAAATGTAGTTACTTGACAAATTATTAAAAACTCTAGCTGCAGCAAGGTTTAATATATTTTAAGATTCAGTGATACATCAGTAGGTGAAAATAGTTTGTAGTCCTCTCCCATATGGTATCTAGCCTTGGGCAAACAAAATTTTGCAGCTCCATCAGAGATAATTAATAATGTTTTGAAGAAGGCAAAATCTTCAGTTCTAAAGTATTTATAGTCGACATATGGTCATAGTTCAGGCAGGTTCATCTGTTGGAGCAAAAAACCCCATGCAGTTGGACAGGGCAAAATTCAGACTGGAGTATTTTTTGGTTGGTAGATGATGTTGTGTTATAATGAAACTTGATAGTTTATAAAATAAGCTTTAAGAAAGTAATATGCCATGTGGTTATAATAAGAGTATAACTAGTTAGTAATCTGTTACTGATGAGCACCGTCTTGTTTCTGTGGCTGTCTTGTTCTGATTCCCCTTTAAGTCTGTAGACAATAACCTGATATACTAGAGAGCCTCTACACTTCAGCTATTTCATTCCCCCGTGTCCTGTTTCTGAGTATGCCTCACTGTGTGTTGACTTATTTGTTAAATTAATCATGTGGGAAGCAGATGTTTTAGTGCTGCATTACAGTAGAAAGAGAATAATATCTCCATCAAGGGTTGCATATCCTGAAAGGCAAAAAGCCAGGTTAAGAATTTAATTAAATGGGTTTTTGCATTGATGTTTGCTGTGTATTTGATGGTAGTTATGGCAACCAGTGGCTCCTTTGACATAAAGCATTGCCTTCTCTTATGACTTATATCAAATGGTCTAAGAAATTATCAATTTCCACTTGTGACAGTGGGCCATTTCTTTATCAGCAGGCATGTGTGAAGTAAAAAAATCTATAGTTATAAGAAAGGTAACTTACAGATTTATGTTGCGTGACATGTTCAAAAGGACCCTCAGGTTGCTACCTCTAAGCTTTGTGCAGTCCTGCCTCTAATGATCCATACACACTTTTTCATTTAGCTCTGTGTCTTAGAGTATACATCAGTGTAGGTTTCATGGAGATCCTGTCTGAGCTACACACTAGATCAGACTTCTCTCTTTTTTTTCTTTTTTTTTCATTATATCTCTGTTGGGGACTGATGTGTCTGTTAGGTCTACCATGATCCCTTATGAAAAGGCTGGAAAATTCTCTGCCTCATCTTGGTGCCAACAAGTATGAAAAGTATATTCTTAGTTTCTAGCCTGCTAATTTTCTCTTGCTTTAATTTGTTTAGAATTGGCTCTGTTTTTTCAGTGCATTAAAATGTTTTGACCCAGCAAGTGCTATTGAATAGTTAGTTTTAGTTAAATTTAAATTTTGGACAGTAGATACCTAGTATTGATGACCTTTGCTATTCTGTACCCATATCCTTCTTTCCCTCCTTCTGACTCGATTCCTTATTTTATCCCTTTTCAGAGACACTTCCTTACAGGAACTCATTTCAATAGAAATGGCCTTGCTGTGCTGTTTGGGAGCTATAGAAGAATATATTCTATTTCTTCTACTTTCTGTTGCTAAGTAAGAGTAAAGGACCTTTTTCCTATTCTAGACTTGAGAAAACTTTAACAAATAGAATGACAATAAAAAATCAGGCTTGCTGTTGAGAACGCTATTATTAATAGTTACCTTTGGATGTATTCTGTGCGTGTTCATCAGGCAAGGTCTCTTATATCATCTTGGGTTGTAGCAGCTGTGATCCACTTAAGATCAGAAAAGTCAGATCTGGCTGCAGCTGAGTTCTGGGACATGCAGGTAATAACTATTTTACTGGCATTAAGTAGATTATGTGGTTATTTTATGGAGTGTGAATCACCTGTTCAGCATACATATAGAATGTTGCTGCTTCAAGGTTGTCCCTTCCCGTGTGACTCTATCAATTGTATTCTTTAGCAGTAGACAAGACGGTCTCAGTTCTCCAGGACCTAGGCTAGGTTTGGTAAATGCAGCCTCAAGGAGGGAGGAGTGCTCTTTTGGACCTTTCTTCAAGAAGTTGCTGAAACAAATGCTTTATCAACAGGCTGAGACCCTACACATTGTCAAGGAGTTTAGCCTCTGAGCATTACGAAACTACATAAAAATGTCCTCGTGTTCAGGACTGTTGGGCTGGTACAAATGGCGTTCTGTAGAACCTCTATCAGCTCCATGCATCATCTCTGCTTTTGAAGTCTTTTGGGCTACCAAGGACTTACGGCTAAAGGGACTGAGGAGACGTCTGAGCTGTACTACCTGTTAGCTTGGTGTAAGAGTCTGAATAAATCCATGGTCCTGTCCTTCTGGTGGGTGTGACTCTTCAGAACAAAAACTCCACTATCTGATCTTCCACATATAAGGTGCAGGAATTCATGATGGGATTCACACTGACCACAGCGTTTCAAAGAACTATGGTTACCATGCAGTAAATAATTGATTCCCTCTGCCCACCTCCCCCAGATGTAAAGCTCAATATTTTGTATTGCTGCTTAATTGCAGCAATATTAATATTAATATTGCACTGTAACATTCAGTAGTTTTTGCAGAGCTTCATGTTAGGTCTTATCCTTGGAAAGCAAAAAAGATTTCAAATCACTGTGTTGATGAAGTCCATCATGACATACAGTCAGCTCACAAACCTACTTGTCTTGATATCTCTTAAGAATGTCTCTAATTAGGACTACATCAGCCTCTAAATTAGTTGCTGCAATGTTTTCCAAATGGTTAACAGCCAAGTGATAATTTTGTATTACTGCTTTTAGAGCTGTGGCCTGACTAGATGCCATGTACTTTATACATGCCTCAGGAATAACGTGCAGTTGTTTCAAAGGCGTCAGTAAGACACTCAAATGTATCAAGATACATAACTTCAAACATTTAGAAGCCTGAACTCTTGCTGTGTTAGTCATTGAACAAACTTAAAATAAATGGTGGTTCTACCCCAAAGCTTTTGCTGATGGGGCCAGTCTGGTTTGAAGAACAGAACTGAAGATTAAGAACTCACTGAAGAACTATGAAGATTAAGCTCACAAGATATGACTGCTGTATATCTTGCCTTGTCTGAAATTGGCTTATTTATTGTATGACTTGTCTATTGCTTTGTAATATACCTTGGTATATATTCAATTTAAGAAGAACTGGTGTTTTGGAGGTCTGTGGAAACAGTCTTGTTTAGATTTGGGCTAACCAGTGTTGATTTTCAGTTCCTTTGCTTTGATCCCACCAACTTCTAAAGCTCCTTTTAGCCCTTTTGTGAAACTATCAGCTGTCCAGGATTCTAAATTTGCTATGTCAGGGTGGAGTGTTATTTGTCAGGTACATATCTGATCTACATGGAGCTGTTGATAGATCTGTTGGCAACAGAATAAACGTGATTTTAGGTGTATGTTTGGGGAACACATTCCTAAAAACTTCTGTCTCTTAGATCTTTCTTAATGACAATTAATATAGGTTGATTCAGAGTTCAGCCCATTCTTCCATATCACTTGCAGAATATCAGGGATTTTAAATTTTTAAAAAATCCTGGAATGGTATCTGACAACTGCAGGTGATTTTAAGTGATAGTATCCTAGGTGCCCTCTTCTATGGAGGGTTCTGGTAGTAAGCTTTGAAAATAATACGGTGAATTTTCTTTACATTGAAGTAATAGAGACAGCCGTTTGGGTATCACAGTAAGAAGGACTATATAATGAGCTCTGTTGCCTTATCAGGATGCATATCTCTGTTTCTGCACAGCGCCTGCAGCGGTAATAGCTCTGGTATGAAACTCATGGACACTTACCCTTCCAAGAAAACTGCAGATTACATATATATGCACCTTGTCTGTTGGAGGCCTGACCAAAGTGGTATCTTGAGCTTAAGTTGATAGCTTTTATTAAAATCCACACATCTTACTCAAATCCTGAAGAAATGAAGGTTGTTTTTACATTTGTCTAGCACTATGCAGTTGCTTAGAACTTCGTCAGATGAAGCATTTGGGCCAAAATATTACATGCCGTATGTTTGACCTGTTTAAATTTTCTTAGCCAGAAAAATATTTTTGTTAACTCTGTTTTGGAAATTTGGGTTTTGTTCTTTAAATAGAAGAGGTACTGTCCATGTGCTTTAAGGTAGATAATTGATGGCACTCTGAAAGTGACTGGGCTTGGAGACATGTGAACCAATGGTTTGGGAAGAGTGAGGGCCAAGCAAAGATGGCTCTGATCAGGGCTCAGGACCAGATATTCTATTTGCTGATCTGCTTGTTTCTCAGACCTACTTTTGAAGTCAGCTGGGGATTCTGCTTTGTAAGTGTAAGAACTCCGAAAAATCAGATCCTAAAAATTATGAAATTAAACATCCAGAAGTAGAATATACATTGTATCTTAATTTCTCTATCTTTAGGTCCATATTTAAAAAAAAAAAAAAAAGGATACCTTCTGACTCCATGGTGCAAAAGAATTTTGAATGTAAATATTTTTCTTGTGGGCTTTTTTAATGTTATCCTTCATGAAGATTGCTTTTTAGAGTTGAGTTTGAAGAGTATTCTCATCAATGCCTTCTTCAGTACAGTGAAATAYGAAATTAACTGTTCATTTAAGAAGTAGTGTTCCTTTTCTGAACTGAAAAGGCTGCAGTTCCTGTTGGACAAAATGGTTAGAGACTGTATTCATATATGCAAATGGATGAATTAAAATAATTTCAATAATCTTAATATTGCCATTAACAGCGTAACTGAGGCCCTTTTAACTTGTAAGGGCTTCACTTTGCAATCACTGTGATGTTTGAAAAAGCTGCACCAAAGAGAATGAGTATTATGTGTGTAAGTTAGCTAGCTGTGTGTAAATTGAGGCTTTTTGAAAGCTGTACTTAGGTGCAATTACAGTGCAGTAATTATATCCCAGAGCATCCACCCTTTTTATAAAGACAATATTTTTGCAGAAGATGATTGTGTTACTCTCTTTAATTACTCTATTGTCTGTCAAAATGCTCAAATTCAGCAACTTTGTGGGTCCATTCAAACATAGGCTCAGCTTTAGCTCTACTCAGAAGTCCATTCCTTCTCATTCTCACTGTATTTCTGAGGTCTTACAATTGAAACGGCCAAATCTACTCTTCTGCAGAGCTTCTTTGTCTGCTTTTTTCTTTGAACTGGAGAGCTTGTTTCACTGAAGGGCGCTCAGTGTAGCACTGAGCACCAAGGGAGTGTAGCACCGAGCACCAGTGGTGACTCACTGCCTCTCTTCCTGCTGTTCTGCAAGGATTGGAATAACTTCGAAGAGTCTAATCTGTGATTTCTAGCCTAACCTGGCCAAACAGCTTTGTCATGAAGGCTTAGAGCCTGGAAAGATGTCCTTTAAAGGTGTTTTGGGGTTTTTCTTCTTGAGAAGCCATTAATTCTTCTGCCATGTTTCATTGTCCTCCATTATTGACTCTAGTGTCTCTACTTTGGAGCTTTCCTGGTTGGAAGGGTTAGACTGGCATCTTTTCAGTTGGGTTTGCTTCTTGTTGCAGTCCCTAATAGCAGAAATGCAAGTATGCAGTTTTGTCTCTGAACTCCTCTGTAGCTTGCAGCTTTCTTAAAGAGCAGAAGAGCTGTCGTTCCTCAGACCTTGAAGTCAGTACCACATTGATTCACTTTTGGAAGCCTGTTTTGCAGGTGAAAGAAATTTAACTATTGAAATTTAATTACTTGGGGGCTAGGGAACAGTTAGTTTATTTCTCTGCATTTCTTGAGAGTTACCATTGTGTTTGTTGTTGGTTAGGGACAGTGGATTACATAAAGCAAGGCTACAATATATCAAAGTCCTTTTTCATCAAGATAATTTTCTAATCCTGCTTATGCGAGTTATATTTTGTTATGAATTAAGATTTGTTTTAATGTGAACTGCAAAAGCAGGAATAAACATTTAAACGCTCTTTACCAGAACATAAAGAATGAAAAATCAGTCCACAAGAACTCAGAGACAACTGTAGCACTCAAAAGTATTTTGCATCTTGCATCTATTTTGTTGATTCAGTGTATGTAAGAATAGTATTTGCATGTTAGTTTTACAGTGGAGACAAAATGCATACTCTTTTTAAAGTGTGTATTGAATCCTTATTTACAGAACTTACTCATTTTGTTTGAATACTTTATGAAACATTGCATGACATTGTCAGTCACGTGGTATACAGTATGAAGTCTATGTAATGTCTTAAATAAAAGCTCAGTTTAGATATTATGTTGTTACTGAATTGAAGAATCACGTAGAGGTTTACTTTCTTTGCTTAGGAATTGATTTCCAGTAGCTTTCACTTGGGTACTGTCACTTGGGTCCCAGATTCTTGTCCCTAAAAGCTTCTGTCAGAGTCAGGTACTGGTAGTGCTGTAGTACTTGTAAGACTTGTGTAAATGGGATGCCTTCTTTTGACAGCTTTATGATCCAGTTTAAAACAAATGATTTTTAAACATGAGGAGGCAGGGGACAAAATAGCGAGAGGAAAGTGAGGGTAAAAATAGCCCCTCTGTGCATGCATGAACTTATGTCGAGTTTCTGGAATGCAATTGAAACTTGAGACGCTGTGGGATGTAGTGGAAGGAGGGCCGAGCAAATGTTCAAAAGCTGTAAAGGTGTGGTCTGGCTGGTACTGAAGGCATTTATCAGCTGCTGTAATAACTGGGGAAGTTTAAAAATTCTCCTTTGAAGGGGAGGAGTTGGCTTCACAGAGAGCCTTGTATTTACCTGATCTGCTGTCTGGTCAGGACAGCATCCTCCTGCATTGTTGCCTTTTGGGGTTTTTGTTCTCTGTGTTTTGCTCCCTGTCAGGTGAACAGGGATTTCAGTGTGATTTCCAAGGAGGCAGGTCTGTGAGTGTTGGTGGATTTAAGCTGGCCCAATGAAATTCTCTCTCTCTCTCTCTCTCTTTTTTTTTTTTTTTTTTTTTAGAAGTAAATAACTTCTGCTAGCTTAGCTTCTGAGCTGGTTTAATACTGGATCAATCGAGTGCCAGTGCTGGAACAAATAAGAGGGCTGAAGACAGAATTGGGGCAGGACTGACCTATCTCAACTTAAGCAGTTGTGAAACTGTAGCCTAAAGGAAAGGAATTATTTTACCTGAAGCCACTTCTAAAATACATTCTGGAAATTCACAGCAGAATTATTAAAGATGCAAATAGTAGGAGAGAATGGAATGAATCTGGAAAGTCTAAAGTGAAGGATTCCTCAGAAGATGTTAATGTTGCTTATGTTAATAATACATGGTATTCCTTACTCATGTAGATGTCAACAATGTTCTACGTCTTACAAATAAGATACCAATGCAGCATAAGAAATTTCGGGATTTATATTTGAAGTCATATGGACAAGATAGCTTGTTAAAGCTCTGTTTTTATTTAATTGCAAGTTACTGTGTTATTCTCTCCTTTTGCTGAAATTGGCCTTGTCTTTCTGTGAAAAAGCAATTTCAAAGGGAGGAAACTGCATAGAAAACAAAAACCAGAATATGCTTTTGAACTGGAGAAAAAGGAAAAAAGATGATGATTTTGTCTCCCCACAAACAAAATACAAGTACTAGTATTTTAGTACTTCCATGTTAGACCTTCAGTGAGATAGGGCTTGAATATCTCTGGCTAATGAATTGGCACTCTCACTGAAATACTACTATTTATGGTTGGACACGATGATCCTAGAGGTCTTTTCCAACCTTAATGATTCTATGATTCTTAAAGCTCATTGTAGTATAATAGTAAAAATACTTACAAGGAAGACTGTGCAGCACAAGAAATATGAAGTACTAAAGATTAAATAGGAACTACAGGCTTGTTGGAAAAAATATTTTGCAATATTGAAATCATGTAATAAAGCCTAGGTCAAGGTGACCTGTCAGTTACCTAGTCAGTCTTCCTCGCCTTAGTTATTTTTATTTTTGAGCTTCCTTAGAAAAAAATGTATTTCATATCTAGTTTATATCCACCTTTCATTACCACCTGTTAGAGACTTCTGCCTTCTCAAAGTGGTGGATTTCCAAGGCTTGATGTTACCAGGAGAGATCTGGAAAATGCTCCTTTTTGTTGCCCATTAAATCCTCGTTTTAATAGTCTCAGGAGCATTTTGAAATGTACATTTATGTAGACAGACAATTGTTTAACTGGTGCTGTGGTAATGAAGCTCTTTTAGAAGTACAAGGAGCTGATTATGGAATAGCTTGGTCTGCTGTTTGTCCAGTGACTGTGTAACCCATTGAGAAGTTTGTCACAGGTGTCTCTTTCTGCCTGTATACGAAGTTTCAACTTGTTTTCTTCCTTGGCACAGCTTGGGGTTCTGGCTCTTCTTTAGCTAAAACAGCTGTTGTTTTAACTCTGAAGATCTTCCTTGTCTGGCATTTTGGTCAATATTTGTAGAAGAATTGTGTAGCACTCTGTAAAGGCAATAGAGCTTTGAGTAGAACCAAGTATCAGTATTTCAGGATTGTGGAAGTACAATACATTGGCAGGATTGGTTTTCTGTAATTCAGCGTAAAACAGTCTTATGGGTGAATATTATAAACYCAGTAAGATTTCTTCAGCCTGATTTGTAACTAATAAAATCTAAGCATTTGCTTTCTGGATCATTGTGGCTTAGATTAATTCTTGCCCTTGAAATTCAGTATGGCCAATAGCTTGTCCAGTGGCAAGTCGTGTCAGTAAGGACATATTCTGGGATCCTTACCATGTACACGTTTCTAGCTGTTAGTTAAGAACAGCTACAATAGTATATTGATTTCGGACAACACTATAATACTGCAGCCTTTGAACCATAGAGTATGGCTCATCTTGTAAAATGATATTGGCATTTCTACTTCAAGGTTTAGGGCCTAGTATCTAGAAATCGTTCCCTGTTTGGAACTGCTGTATTTTGTGCACATGACAGTGAAAGGACGTTTCCTTACAGTGAATCGAATTTGGGTTCTTCCTTGATTTTCCAGAACCTGTATTAATATAGTAACAATAGCACACTTTGTAAGTCAGTAGTACTTTCTTGGGAATCTTGAGAGAAGACATGATTCATAACCTTCAGCTACAGAATATGTTAAATTTGGGGTAATTAATCCATAGGCTGATTCACAAGTGGTATGCTGGCATAGGCTTCTTGGGGAGCAGATCTTTTTATTTTCTGTGGTGGAGGGAAGCCTTGTGCTTAGCAGAAGCTGGGATTCAAAACAACTTTATGTGTGAGTTTTGTTACCGTGGCTCCCCAAGAGCTTATGATCATAACCAGTGAAAATGTCTTTTGGCTGAATGCAAAATATACAGGGGGGACCAGTAGAAGATTTTAAAACACACTGCATGATAATTCTTTCCTTGTGTGTCTTTTAAGTCTTTATTTACTTTTGATCTCTTCTTATAAGGATAGTGGTGAAAGGGAAACCATATATCTTTAAGATAATAAATGAGGTACCATATTGCAGCATAGACCAAGCCAGATCTGTGATTTATGGCAGTTCAGGTTTCTGTATGTGGATGAGACAAAAATGAATGACAGAAGTGAAAAAGTGAATGACTTTTCATAACTTCTGTGAATGTCATTTGCAAAAGTGAATGACAAAAGTGAAAACCATACATTTGTACATTAATTAACAGAAAGTTGTCAGTCATCACTGAGTTCTTTCTGGCAGGCTCTTTTTCCCCCCCAGGGATGGATAGGCTGCAAATCATCTGGCTAGTACTGTCCTTGTTTACCTTTGCTTAATAAAAAGTGTCATCTCTAATGTGTAAGAGCAAATGAGAAGCTCTTAATCTTTAGTCTTGTGAAGATGCTAGCCATTCTTGTGAAGATGCCATCTTAATTGCTGGACTTGTATCCTCCTTTTTTTTTTTTTTTTTTTTTGTGTGTGTGTGTGTCCTAAATTCGGATACTTGCTTTGTGGCTTTCTTCTATTTCTTTCTTCTCTTGAAGGTGATACTTTAATGGTCCTCAAAGAAGAAAGGCTTATGTTGTAGAAAGTAGCAAGCTTCTTCTGGAAAATATGGCAGAGCAAATATAGTGAAGACATTAATAAATTTAGAAAATAATTTTCATATGCAAACAAAGCTGAATCCATTTCCGAATCTTTATGTTGAAAAATTACTGGTAAAATCTAGTGAATTTTTCCAGTAAAGTTTACTCTTGTATGTTGTGTTTTTAGACTCTTTATTGCTTGTTAGCTTCTTTTTTGACATGGCTAAATAACTCTTTGATGTTGGTAAATGTCCTTTCTAAAAATAGATTGGGAACAGAAAAGTATTCAGTGGCTCTTGAGTCAGGCTCATGTTAAGTCAGTAGGAAATCATTCAGTGTGCTCTAATGGGGTTTGACTCAACCTCATGTCATTGTGCATTAGCCAAGCCTCAACTACTACCATACAGGAATTCTCCAAAGAAGAAATGTTTCCTTTTCTTTTTAAATGAAACTGCACAATTTTTGCAGGGTGTTTGTATCATCCTTTGATAAGTAAATCTTAGTTGCTATACATTTGAAATAAATACTGATCCTGCAAACTCTTATGCTTTTGGAAGTTGTTTTTATTAATGTCAAAATACATTTAAAAAGTCATTATCTGAATGAGGACTTGAAGAATCGGGCCAGCCTCTGACTATTTCACAGGAAGGAGAAGAACAGTTTTAATTCAGTATTTTCGGTTAGGCTGTTTAGAAATTGGGAGGTATGTCTTGATAAAGAAAAATTGTGTTCTTTGAATTGTTCAATGGAAGATGCTTCTAACATGTATGGGAAGAAACTGGGATGTTAGATATGTGAACTTTGAGAAGGGAAAAAATATTGGCACCTTGATAATTTGCTGGACTCAGAAACAAAATGAGTTTGACATAGTAGTTGGAATTTCAGAATACCATTTCTGCACCACCTTTAATGTAAAAGTATATACTCTCTGAAAAATAGAAAAAGTGATGGTTTTCTTAGTATATGTTACCTCTGCTGAGCTGTGCTTGGCTAACATTTTTCTCATCTGTTTTGTAGGTTTTGTAAAAGACACCGGATTAAGTCAAATTCAAATGTTCCATGTGTCCCGAAAGACTTGCTGATGATGTCAGAATTAGTTCTTCCACAGTTCATCTTTAGTCTTATTCAGCACTTAAGAGAGGGGTATAATGAGCCTGGTATGTTTTAAATTTGCATGTATCTAGCATATCTTACGATGCTGCTATCTCTTGCTTTGCAGTCTGTGAAGACGCAGTACATGAATACATGAATGCTATCTATAGTTTATATCATTGAAKTTTGTGCCTCTTTTCCTAACAAAGTTACTGCCTGGCTAGGTGATTTGATTTTGTTCTCTGCTGAAGAGCTTCTTAAATATGTTTTAAGGGTTACCTAGCATTATGTTGAGCTCTTCCAGAAAATGAAATCAGGATTAATTTGAAACTTGTACATGTGAATTTTAGAGCATTATGAATATATAGATTAATTTCTTTTGTGGTGGTCGTAGCTGTTCTGCCTTGTGAAGGTCTTAGCCAAATTACATTACATCTACACCAAAAGTTCTTGTTATGTGGTTTTCAGCTCTTGATCTGCCATCAGAGAAAGACCTTCATAAAATCCTCCAGATTCTGGAGCCTCATGTTTCCTTTCTAGAAGACTTGACCAAAATGGGAGGAGCAATGCGATCAGTTCTTACCCAGGTTTTGACTAGCCAGCAGTTCTACAAAGATCTTAGCTCTGGTATGTTTGTGTTATTTCTAATAATTAAATTTTCAAATTATGAATAATTTAAGGGCATAAGTTTTGGTTATTACTTCAGCTTCTGCATGTTTTTATCTGACTACTCAAAACCCAGAAAAATGCATGTTTTTAAGGATATTTTTTTGTTGTTGATAGAAGGGGGGTGGGCTTCAGGAGCAACTAGAAACATTTGTTATTAAGACCTGTAAAAGCAAACCTCTTACCTTCTGTGTCCCAGATAACTGTATAAAGATACATTGTTTCAAAAGTTTTTATAATAAATCCATTCTCTTTAAAGTGAAGTGAACATGGCAGCTTAGTACTTCCAAATAAGGCATATCAAGCTTATTCAAAGTGGAATATGTCTAACTTATTTTGGGATCTGCTCTCACAGAGGTTACTGGATGGCAAAAGGCCATTGTCTGTCCTGCACTTCTGTGCAAAGCCTTTTTTTTTTTTTTTTTTCTTCAAAACCCCCTCTCCCCTCCCCCCCCAATTTTTTGTTCCATCATGTACCAAATCACAATGAATCTGAAAATGTTGGGCAGTCAGTATTAACCCCAAACCACCTGGTATAAATTAAATTAACTCCATCTTATTTTCTTGTGATTAGAAGGTGTCTTTTTTGAGTCCTTTGCATACTTCCTTTGCATAGGTATGGAACAAATAGTAATTACTGTGGATTTAAGTTGCCATAACTGGCTTGGGCAGCAGCTAGTTGAAGAACAGGCAGTCTCCAAATCTTTATTTGAAAGGAGAAACACTTAGGAAAGCTGCCGCAGGGACAGTTGTCTTTATTCTGTTTCCTTCCTCTTTTTCTCTCCTGTTTAATAATATTTGAATGGGAGAAATTTAATGACTTCTCTTTTCCTATATGTGATGGATTTCCTAAGGTAGAAAAGTAGAGAGGGAATGGGAAGTAAGGCATTCTTATGTGGACTCTTGGAATGGCGAATGTGCGTTGTCTGAGTACGTACAGTTTCTGGGTAGGGAAAGCAAAGAAAGGGATTTTAGAGCAAAACCTGCCCTTCTGACTTTGAATGCAATAGGTGCACAGCTAAAAAGATGCTTTCATCTTTTTCATGTTTTCTTTTCCTTAAACACTTGACACAATTTTCTCCTCTAAAGTTTAATTTTTCCTTATATAACAAATCTGTTGGGTTTTTTTTTAGTCCATTTCTTTGTGGAAGATTTTGTATCCCGAGCGCGCAGTGTGACTTTGTTTCATCAAACAGTTGAAATGATGATATCTTTATGAGTAGTCTCCATTAATTGCAGCTGTGAAAACTTGAACTTTGAAAGCAAAATTCCAAATATTGGGAATTATATATGGCGTATTACCGTTACTGTTTGTTTTGTTGGTTTATTTTTTTCCCACTGGAAATTGTAAGTCCCTGTCCTTTCTGTCCAAAACCAACTGTTTTGAAATATCAAAACAAATCCTTTTTTTGCTGTATGTGTTAATGGTGGCAGTGCTGGTAAAATAGAAATGAAGTACATCATTTAGAAGAAAACACTGTGTTGGAGGGGAAAAACTGAGAACGTTTCTGGTCTTTTGGATTTCAGTTCATCAGTTGGAAAAACTTTTTAGCTTCTACATCTCATAACTGTACAGCTTATTAAAACATTGTGGACCATTTTTTAGATTGCTTGTATAGAATATGAAGTATATGAGCCAAGTAGCTGTTGTTGTACTTTAACGCTGTTTTACATATGTATTCAAGGTGTTGGAGAGAATGCATGTGCAAAGAAAAGTCATGAAAAGTACCTCATTGCTTTGAAAGGCTCTGGACTGGCATTTCCTGAAGATAAAATTGCATGTGGTATGCAGGAACAAGGAGCTGGAACTAGCACATTAGCAGTTCAAGGTTTGTGTAGAAAAGTATTTTAAGAGAAGACTTGATTATTGCTGGGTTTTATATAAACTGTTCTTATAGTTTATTTTTTAAAAAAACTGAATCTTAATGTAACTTAAGGAATTACCTGTTATTTAGTGCACCACCAAATTACAGGACTCATTTTAATTCTATCAACAAAGCTAAACATATTAACTTTCTGTTGCTAGTAGACTAAGCATCATTTCCCAGTCATAGCATTACTGGAATTTGAGTAGGCAAGATGAAATTGCTCGTAGTGGAATTTTGTCACTGCAACTAAGTTAAGCCACCTCTTCTTACAAAAGTGCTGTGGATTTTTTTTTCATCACTGAAGGCCATCAGAGTTTTTTGCAATTTCTGAAAGAACACGTCTCTGTTAACACAGTACGTTGAAGTTCTGCAATGGAACGTACTTGCAAATCCCTAATTTTGTCTTGCTTGGAAATCTTACTCCAACTTCTCAGTCCACTGCTGTGTATCTTTTAAAGTTAATGTAGTGTTTCATTTCATACTGGCTCATGAAATATCATAAAATACTCTTTTTTTTCAGTATAAGACTTGTGAAAGGAATCTCTGAATTTTTTTATTTCAAAAGGTTTAGCAGGTGCTACGGCAACATCAGGACAAGGGGATTCTTCAGATGAGGTGAGACTGTTTTTAAAGATTATAATGAACTGCAGCGGAATATTAAATGGAGAGAATGCTTGCAGCCAAATCCCACAAGCCTTAGCTCTTCTATCTACCACATATTCTCTCCATTTTAATGATTAGAAATAATGGAGATATAAAGGAGTAGATCTCATGCCTTTGATTTACTAAGGACCTCTTGAAAAATCCTTATTTTTGCTAATACTATTTCAGTTTAATTTATGTATGTAAAAGTTCTGTAGGTAGTTCAAAAGTCACTGTCGAGTAAATTGGGCTTGATTAAAGCAAACTTAAAGCATGCAGTGCTGTGAATGGTGTTAGCAGTTTTTGGCACTTGAGAATCCAGCTGAACTGGTGATAGCAGCAGTGAGAATTTCTCTGTAGATAAATTCCCATATGTAGACTTGACCTGACTTACCAAACAAATCGAGTGTGAGTAAAAAGGAGGGAATCTCCTTTTAGATTGAGCTGTAATAAATAAGTGGAATTTAATGAGGAGAGTTAAATTCTGGTAGAGTTACTTTATCAATTTATGATCATTTTTTTGCCCTACTATTTAAAACCTACTTTCAACTAGTAAGCCTTCTGGCAGGGTAATATAACAAATTTTAAATAACGTGAGGTATAGTTTTTCATAGTATTTTTGCTTATTTTGAATTCTGTGTGAACAAGTATTGAAGTAAAAACAATTGTTCGTGTGTGTCTAAAACAGTTGTATGACATGTTTGCCTCTGTCACGAGCACAACAGCATCTGTTATGCTTTCAGCCGTGCTATTTATAATTTGGCATTTTTCAAAGTATTGCTTGTTGTTTTTCACCATCACTTGACAAACAAACAAACAGGAAAACCCCCCCCMCACACACTGAACACTGCTGACAGTAACACTTTTAAGGCCATTGAAAGAAGAAGGCAATTCAAGTTAATGTTAATAACCTCAAATAGTATTTTCAAATAAACTTAAAATGGCTCAGCATGCTTCTTTCTGTTTTACCCCTATAAGTGATGAGGAGAGGGGAGTAAACGGAAGTTGTTAAGAGTCTGAAGAGAGGTTGGATATCGCTGACATTTCTTTTGGGAAAGAAGTCCAAGAGACAGAGATGTATTTTAGGGAGAAGGAATTTTTTGTCACAAAAAGATAATTTTTTCAAGGAAAAGATATTTTATGAATAAGAAAGGGAGGAATTACAGCAACTGCATTATAACTTGCTAGTTAAAGATACCTGTTTTCTAGAGAGATTTTTCTTTCTGATCTCCAGGATATAAAGATACATATAGGTATTTTATTATGTTACCGCAGATGTGATTTTTCTAAATTGAAATTCTGCATATACTCATATACCTGGAATCAATTTTAAGATGTTAATTACATTATTAAGATACACTCTAAGAAAGCACAAGACCCTGTTTTGAAATCTGTATTTAGAAAATTTTAAAAAAGAATGAGGAAGTAACATGCAGATAAAACAATAAGCACTCAAAATTTAAATGTTTTTAGTATATATTTTCACTTCTGAATTTTCCTTTCATATCTTTAATAAAATCATATTGATACAGTATGGAATGCAATTAAAAATAATGTCAAAAGTTTCTTGATTTTTTTTTTTTTTAACCAAAAAGACCTCAGTTAGTGGCATCTCTGAAGAAAGTTAATTTTTTATTTTATAATCTTTTTCTTAATCATGGTCTGCTTGACAAATATGAATTGCTGAAAAGRAAGTCCAGTCCTTTCATCCAAAAGCCAAAACAGAATTGTGCAGGTGGAAGGCTGAAATGCTTATTAGAAAAATGATGTTACTAGAGAAATGAGGAAAAAGTTATCTTGTTCTATGACTTCTCTTCCTCTCCCCTGCCCTCCCCTGTAAGTTACAAAGGGCATTTACAGCTTTTTTCGTGCTTTATTATACTCTTATAGCAGAGTAAAACTATGTTCTAATTAAGAAATGTGGAAGAGTACACTTTTAACTGGATTTTCTTCTTCTGGTATTTAAGATTAATCTAGAAAGATTAATGTTCTTTGTTACCAAGTAAGTCTTAAAGGTAGCATTTTTTCACAGATGAAAGGCTAGACTACAAAATTTACATAGGATTCAAATTAGAGCAATGCTTCTGCAGGGAACTAAATCGCTTGAAAAGTTTTGCGTAGTTCAGTACTTAGTTTCACTTCTACAATAGTAGATGGTTCTAAGCTAAAAATGAATCTGAAGGATGGATGTATCCTGCGATGTGTGTTGTGGGTTATTTTGTTTTGTTCGTCCCTCCCCCCTGAAACAGTATAGGCTCACTTGTGCTTTACTTCTCAAATGGTTTGTGTTCCATCCTGTGGTATTTTGGAGAGAACTCACCATTAGTTTCCTTTATTAGCTTTTCTTCTTCATGTTTTCCTTTGTGCAAAAGGAGAAAAAAAGGCCCCCTCTAAACCTGTCCTCCTATTTAAGAAGTTTTTATGTTCCAAGGAATCAAATAAAACCCAGTCCATGAACACTTTTACCACACTGACGAATAAACCTTTTTGTATTGGATATCTCTGTTTGGCTGCCCTTGTAGTTTGAGCACTGAATGCCTTCTTACTCAGTTATATAGTTATTGACTCCAATTGCCATTTAATGTAATTGTACAAAAATCTGTGTATAGTATCTAATATTAAATAAAGTTTATCTGAATTTACAACAGATGTGTCACACCTTAGGCATATTGCTAAATATTCTATTATGTAAAGTAAATCTACATAGATCTTTGCTGTTATCTGGGTATATTTAGACAGTATTATCCAACAGGTGAAAATCAGGTGTTCTGCATTTCCTTACTCATTCTTTTACTCTTTATCCTTGGGCTTGGCAGACACCATGGGACCTAGCACTCACTATCTCAAGGCTGTTAAAACTCCTGCACTTGACATTAAGATTTAATCCTACCTTACTGAAGCAATGGAAACCAACTGTCTAATTAAGTTTTTTTTCATAAAAAACTCATAAGTCCCCCAATTTTTCTTCTTTTTATTGAAATCACTTCAAAAGTTGCAATGAAGACTGTTATATGTTTAAATTTTTCTCATACTGTAGAAGGGGAAATGCATTTTGTTTGCCAGAGCAGTGGTGTTGGAGGCTAGAATCCAACTCATTAATCACAATTTGTATACCCAAATGCATTATTTTCTGGTTAAGGCCCCTCTAGCAACTCCTTGGATTAACTGAGACTGCTGAAGAGGTCTTGAGAGCTATCAACTTTTTAGCTACAGGAATATAGATTCCTTTTCTTCAGGGCAGGAGACTTAAATTGCAGAGTCCTGCAGTTCATAGTAATATCTCAGCAGGTCTGATTTTTGCTTTAGAGTACTTGGCCCCTCTGGTGGGGGAGTGGGCAGTGGCAACATCCTGAGAACTGACTGGCTCCCAATTGAAGTACAAAAGTAGCATGTGTTCACAAAGACCACAGGACACCCAAGAGTTCAAATGTGTGTCCATCTAAAAATGAATTTTCAGATGGAGGTACTGAAAGGACAGGAAAATTCAAACCTTTCATTAACATGATACTTTCGGTCAGTCCTTAGGTAAAAAATATGAATAATCTTTCTCCCCACAGAAGGATAGTCACTTCTTGAGTATCAGGTTCTTTATCATTCCAGTGAAGTTTGGAAGTAAAATACAGCATTTGCTTAGAGGAGAAGGATATTAATTATTATTGTAACAGTAAATATCTGCATTAATTATCTCTCATTTTATTAGATCCAGTAGGAATCTTTCTTTATTTCTACTGTTTCATTAGGACTACCATTTTTAGAAAAGATCCATGCAGCATTTAATATAGTCCTGTAATGTCGCGTGCTTTTTTAACACCCAGCGGTAGATTTTGTAAAGTGGTGGTGATGATTTTTTTAACTTGCACAGCATTTTGGAACCTTTGCTGTTTTATTTGCAGAGTACCTTGGAAGCTTCAGATGACAAGTGCCTGCATAAAGTGTTTGCATTATTCTGTAGGGAACAAGCAATTAGAATTCAGCAATTGGAATTGGCCTCTTAAAGGCGTAAAAAATACTTTATTCTTGCATCAAAACTTTATATTGATTAGAAAATCTTTAGCTAATTGTCCTTGTGGCCAACTTTAATAGCCAATATGTTGGCCGATACTCTTTTTAGGAAACAAAAAACCCAATCCTACAGATGAATAAGGTGAAACCTTGGATGTGCAACAGTTAGAAATTTTGTAGGGTTAAACATTTTTGTAGTAATCAGCTTCAGCAATCAAAGCAAGTAACCTTACAAAATGAATTAAATAGATGAAGGTGTCTGAACTTGTAGATGATAATGTTGCCTGTAGGGGAAAAAAGGCAATTTTAAAAATTGTGTGTTTTCTAATGAGTTGCACAGAGTCCATGGTTCCTGTAAACAGTAAAAGTATTTTTCTGGTAAGAGACTATATTCAGGGCTTTTCTGTTTTAGCTTGATAGTAAACCAGAATTTTGAGACCATACCATCGCTTGGCAATAAAATTCTAAATATACGATTATCAATTTTTTAAACTCTTCCCCTACCCCAGGAGGACCAGGATGGTAGCCAAGGTGTGGGCAAGCGCAAGAGGGTGAAACTAAGCAGCACCACCAAAGGTATTTATAAAGTACTGATCTCAGTTTATCATATTTGCTTTATGTCTATCTTAAAAATTATCTAGGGATATTCATTCACTTCCCAAGCACTATAGTGCTGCACGTGACAGGTATTAAACATTGCAAAGTCTGAAAAAGAATAGCAAGTGGAATTGTGGTAATTGGCAATTTTGATTTCCCTTGAGTGAGTACCACTGTCTGGGACTCTTGTTTGACCAGTCATTTTGTCACCTTCATGTCATTAAGTTGACCTCTAAAAATTCATTCCATTTCCACTGTGTGGCTGGCAAGGTTGCAATACAGCTTAGCAAACAAGTTTTTGATATATTTGTTCTTAACAATTTTTTTTTGCATTATGCCACTGTACAGTATGAGTGTATTCTCAGCCAGGCAAGAATGGTTCTCTCTGATTCTGGTTGGTCTTTCTGTACTGTTCTAGTAATGTTTAAGAAAAGATAATTGAATGAAGTCTCCTTTGAAACCACTCCATTATTTTCCTAGATTGAAATTAGTCCTCTGTGCAATTTCTAGTCCAACATGCGGAGCACTCACATTGAGATCAGTGCAAGTTTTAATTCAAGAATGAACATAGGCTAAAGATGAGGTAGCCCTCTCCTGTGCTTGTCCTTGACATGTTTTTGTGCTAAAAAGTGTTTAAATAGTAATATTTAAACTCTTATTATTAAATAAAGAATACTTTTTTGTTGTTGTTTTTTTTAATATGAGTATGAGGAGACTGACTTAGGAAGAACAAAGAAGTTGCAAGCCCTGAGAAAATAACATTTGGGCGAAAAACTGTGGTGAAAGTTGGAATAAAATTTCTGGAAAGGCTTTAGAGTGAAGGTTTGGAACTTGAATTTGAAATGCAAGGGTTCATGAAGTCAGTAAAAGGGTATGAAGATGTTGTGAGGAGTAAGGGAGAGTAAGATTGATTGTTTATAGTGGTTTCAGATTGAAGGAAAAAGATTGGGAAGCTGGAAGAGCAGAGAACTGAATGTTTTGGCAATGGTGTTGTTAAGAGGTGATCTTAGAAATGGTGTGTGAAAGATTGTGGCAGAGGATAATAATGTGGAAGAGGTGGTAGTTTTGGAGAAATGCAGGAAACTTACAGACATCCAAGGAAAGCTCTCTTGCTTGAATTTTAGAGGTGGTTAGCTTGTCTAAAAGATAAGTTAGAGCCAGGTAATGCAAGAAAAAATGCTGTTTTTCTGATGCATAATAACTGATTATGGGAAATAGGCAGGGAGGAAGCTCAGGTCGAGAAGCTGCCATATCTGAAAACCATTATCAGCAGTGGCATTTCAGGAAAAGTGATACTTTAATTCAACATTTCATTTCCCCCCAGGATTGTAGTTTTCCCCCTCTGAGGCATCCCAACATGGACTGTGCTCTTGATGTTGATAGCTCCTAATATCAGCCCCAGAGGAGGGAGTCTGCCAATGGGGGAAGGGTAAGTATCTGTTTTTATTAAATATTGAATAGTTTTCTGAAGTTTTCAGTATTCATATTTTATGTCCAATAGGGTATAAAATAAGAGTATGAAAAGAAAATTTTAGAAAACTGAGTATTGAATAAAAACAGATTTACCTTTTCCATATAAGCAGACTCCCTGTCCCATCCTAGGTCTTTAGTGGTACTGTCTTCATAGAGGGTTATTTACATACTGGGGATATCTTGGAATGTTAAGACTCATATTCCAGAGAGATGTTTACAACAGTCTGTGGGGTCTTTTGTGGGAAAGACTAAAAGGTTTCTTTAAAGAAAATACAGGTTTTATGCTGACGTTCACTGATACAGGTATGGGACTGAGTATTGAGAGAATTTTTATTTTTACTCTGTTTTAAAACCTGCATCCTGCATCCCTTTGAAATACCTGATGTTTAAGACAATTTTAAACCCACAGGCACTATATTTTTTTTTTTTTAATTTGTTGAAAGAAATTTTAAATCATGTGGTGCTTTTCCCAAGAGTGGGAACACTGGTCCCAGTGTTCTTGACAAATTTTCCAAGTTGGGTAAGAGCATTCTGCCTACTTAAATTCTGTAGCAGGTATAAGTGGATATATATTCTTCCATCCCTGCCTGAAACTGCTGTATAAAGAATTTGATATGCACTGTTCAACTGTGATATGTGTCAGAGGAAGCTGCACATCAGTGACAGATAAGGTGTTGTGTCACTTGTCTTCGTGCCTGGTGTTCTCACTCAGGGGCATTTGGCATGTACCTAAACCTGTGCTGTCTGTTCTATGGACAGAGGACTTCACTCTGCATGGCTACCAAGCTTTCATGGGCAGTAAAATCACACACGCAATTTCTTAACAAGAGATGAGGAAGAGAACATAAATTATCATCATATGTTTGCTGCAGTAGGTGATGTGTAATGGTTTACAAAATATTTTAATATTAAAATAGCTTTCGTGATTCTGTGAAGGTAATTTTTTATTTCAACGCTTGTAGAATATATTGACTAAAACATATTCTTGTCGTTGTGTGGCTTGCTAAAGTCTTGAGGAGATCCCTAAAATTTAAATTATTTGTTATTTCTCATGATCTTTTGCAATTCCTGAGATGTTTTGGGCTGATTGGTCACTTGGCTGGGGAACTCTGACCTTTAGTAACGGTGGTAAATAGAGGTAATTCCTGCTTAGGAAAAGCACAAATAGCTATCCTGTTTAGGATAGGCACAAAGCTATCCAGTGCAGTCCCTAAAGCTGTCATACTTCAGTGAAGAGGCGAGTCTTCAAGGCCAGATGATGTTCAGCTTAAGTGTTTTTGAATCTATGCTGGTGGGAGCACTTCATACAGTCCCACTGGAATATGGGATTTGGGGGCAGGGGGTATGTCCTCAAATCTAGTTGATTTCTAGGTATAAAGGAGCATCATTATTATTATTTTCTTTAGTCCTTATATGTTACGGGAGTGAACAATGCCTGCTGTAGTTTTAAATCATAAATAATCAACCTCTTAAGACTGATGATAATTTTAGTCATATTTTTTAAATGAGGTTAATATGATTTATGCTGTGTCAAGCCATAGCTTCATGAACAGTTTATGCAGAGGTCAGTTTGTGCAGCTTGGCAATCACGAAACTGATCTGCTTGAAAATGCAGCTGACAGAATGGAAAGATGACTTGATTCCTACCGAGGTACCCCACAGGGATATACTGTCAGCATGAGTAAGGGGGCAGAGGGAATGGCCAGGAGTTGTAGGGAAAGATGAGGCTGTCTCTTCTGGTGCCATCAGGAGCTAGTGCCTGATTATGGTAATTTTTTTATTAAAAAAACCCAAAACAATCAACCAACCAAAAACTTTGTTGGTCAATCAGTACATATATTGCTTTAAAAATAAGAATAACTGGTACATTATTGCTTCTGTTTAGCTTGTTTAGAGCTTTGTAAACAGAACAGAAGTGTTCTTAGGTGATAGAATTCATCACTTAATAATAAATTTTATTTTATTGTTTTGCTATTTTCACTTTAGCTAAGCAGTAGTCTACATTAACAGTTTCCCTCGATTAAGTGGCTGTATAAATATTGTGCAAATTGCTGTGATTCATTACAACCAGTAGAGCTGTTACAGTAAGGTGATACGATTCAATGCAGTCGCTTTCATTGACTTCTCTGGGAGGTCCTTTTTATTGTTATAAACTGACACTGTGCAGTGTTGGCCATCTTAATTTTCCCAGTGTTTTTGAAAAAAAAATTATTTACAGAGCACACTAAGATGTTCTTAAATTTTTGTTACTGAATTTTATATGACAGTGCAACTACACTATCATTATTTTTAGTTTTAATAATTATAACATTACACATCCCCTCCTCCAACCTTTTATGCAGATCAATCTATCATGGATGTTTTGAAGCATAAATGTTTTCTAGAAGAATTATTATTTTGGACAATAAAATATGAGTTTCCACAGAAGATGGTGACTTTCTTACTCAACATGCTGCCAGATCAAGATTATAAGGTACTTGCCTTACTTCGTTCAAACTTAAATGTCTTTTCTTATTCACATACTTAGTGTGTATTATGCCTTGCATAAGACCACATATGTTTATATTTGAATAATAAGCAGTGTAATAATGCAGATCTTTTACCTTGTTTTGAGTATTTGGTTCGAAGGTCTAAAGTGTATAGTATGTGAAGAGAGATGTGGACAAAACAAGACGGGTAATTCTGCAGCAGCAGTATTCATTTTGTTCTCATGATTTGCTTTTTTCCTTTTTGGCTGTTAGTGCATATTTGCATGTGTTGGGTTTTGTTTTGTTTTATTTTACTTTTTAAATTGGATTTTTATCAGTTAAAAGATGTGGATCAGCACTAAATGATTCTGTAGTGTGGTAAATAATTGCAGTGACTTCATTCCTGTTGCAGCTGTTGTAGTAGGCAGTGGTTTCTCCATATAGGTCATCACAGTGTGAGTGTTCTTGCTGCAGCTATGCCCTAGGTGATTTTGGCAGCCTTCCAGCTGCTTCCTCAGAGTTTTGCAGTTGTCCATTCCAAGTGTCTCCTGGCCTGGAGTCATGGAGACTGGATGTCATCTTCCTGTTTTAAATCTTGGTGTGCAGCCAGGTTTGGTTGTTTGCTCTACATGTTCCAAGACCAAGTATACATAGCAATCAGGCTTAACATTTTGCTCTGATCATGTCGTATTTTTGAGCCATGCAAATATTTTGGACCTTCTCAATCCATGCTGGGAGGCAAAGATCAAGAAATCCTGAAGTCCAGGCATACAGATTTCTTCAAAAATGTCTGTTTATAATGGGACAGCCCTGTATTCGTGCCCCCTTAAAACCTTGCTGTATCAAAGCAAAGGATATCAAGATAACTTGCAAGGAAGAAAAAGATAAGATGTGGGCTTTCAGCAATACTCTGTCCATGTCAAGACAGCGTTTTGAATTGGGATACCAGCATAGATTCATCTTGGTCTCGGATTCAGCTAATATATAAGGAGACATGAGGACTTATTGACTGATGATCCCTTGCTGTGAAGCTTGAATTCTTCTTGATATTTGGAGACCCAAGTGGACATCCAGTTCTCCTGATCCATTGCCAGATAAACTCCTTCCTGTAAAAACACCCAACTGCTAGCAGCATGTGGAGGAATCTGGTAAGTGTTGCTATGTTTACCTTTTTACTATACCATGTAATAACAACTTTTAATGATCATGAGATCTTTTTTCCTTTGACAACAAGCCACAGTCTTCAGTGGCTTTCTTCATTGTGTTCATAATCTTTCTTCACTATGTACTCAGAATGGAGACCATGGTATATTTGGTTTCTTTACTGGCTGCCACCTTTATCTGGAAATAGTCCATCTTCCACCTACCAATACTGTATGTTCAGGCGAAAGGACTATTTCAACATTCTTTTTTTTTTTTGGTTACCAATTTCATATTGTGTTTGACTAAACAGTTAATTTCTATGTACAAACTTTATTACTAGCACAAATCCTAAGTTTTTGAAATCTTTTAGAATCTGTGTCTATTTTAATTGCTGTGATTGTCTGAAAGGTATTTTTCAGTAGTAAGGAAACAGAGCAGCAAATGTATCACAGCAATACTAGGGAGGCAGTGACAGTTTTTTCCCAAGATACCTGTGCTTTGTTGCAAAACTGTGTCGATGATGCATGAATTTTAACAATGTCTATGAGGACTGTGGCTAATTTACAAGGAGTGTCTCTACCTTTTACATGTGTACAGAGAGAACACAACATTTTGGGATGAATTAGAAGAATGTTTTATCCTTCAAACTTCCATTTAGCTTTTACGAAGGAAAAGCTTCTTTGCTGTTTAATCATGTTGCATTCTCAAACAGTAGGAACACCTGTAGGGGTATAAACTGTTCCAAATGATCTGTCAGCTTTCTGCTACTTTCTCCCATCCCATCTACACCACATGTACTCTCTTAATTTTTTTCTGTCTCTGCAGTTGTGCAATTTGTCTGAGTCTTCATGAGCTGATTTAGCTCATTAAATCCACAAAATTCTGCTAGGTTGGTTTTCTGATAAACTGAGTGAGCTAGGCAGACACAGAGCTGGCTATCTGTGCATGCTGTGAAATTGTTGAAATCTCTGACCTCCGCATAAATGTAGTAGAGCTAACTGAATCCACCATGCCCTATGTAGCAGTCAGTGAGCCACCAGCAATCTCTGTTGCACAGATTTATTTTTAACCAGGAGAACAAACTTCTCTTAGGATTCCCAGTACCGAAAAGAGGTATTGAAAGGGGTCGGCTAAAACCCTGGGTTAACTAGCTTCCTCCCCCCTCTCGCCTTTTGCATATGAGAGAGAGAGCACAACAAACAGTGTGGTCTTTGCCTTACAGGATTTGTGCCTGAGGAATCCCTTCCAGCACTCTCTGACATTTGAAGCTTGGAAGACTTATAAGTGAAGAAAACAGAAGGGAAATTTACCAAAGCTTCCAAGAAATTAGAGGTGTTATGGTGTGGACAAGGTTTCTGCAAGCGGGAAGACAGAAGGCCAGAGAAATAGGACTGACCTTCATGTGACCAAGGAGAAGGCAAAGAATGGGTTGGCGATAAAAAGGAAGCGGATGGAAGAGTGTAAATCGTCCAAGAGCAGAGCCTTGCTGAAATCTGGAATACTGAAAGTAGAGAAATGCAAAAGCATCTGGTAGAGATAATGAATCAACAGACATAATTACCAGAAATGCTGTGCCTCGTCAGGCACCTCCCATAGCGAATGTTGAGGCAGTTATTACAGCAACAGGACTTCACTTACCCCTGGATATGCTGTTCTACAAATTCTGTACAACAGTTTTTCTATTGGAAACTTAATTTTAGCACAGCTTTCACCTGGCAAGACTGCCTTTTTCTTTGCACTGAAAACATAAACATGGGAGATGCAAGTTCTAACTGAAACATGGGGTTGATGTTAGGCTCCTAGAAGTTCTGGCATTGTTGAGCGGCCACCAAGAGGAAAGGCCAGATGAAAAAATTAACTTTGTTTTTGCATAGGCTAGAAATGTAAAAGCTGCGCAAGATCATAGAGAGTAGGTCAGTGAAGGTAATTAAATATACAAAAAACATGTCTTGTCTTAGGAAGCCACTTCTTGCAAATGGTTGGAAGCTGCCTAAGTATTTGGAAAGACGTGTTATGTCAATATCTACCTTCTTGCTCCATTCTATATTTTTCCTTAGTTGTGAATACAGCTTTGGCCACTCAAAGACAGGATACTGAGCTGGATGGACTGATTTGACCTACTATGGCTGGTTTTATATATGGACTGCAGTTTACCACAGCATTTCAGCATTTTAACTTCTGGACATGAGTTTAGTTTCTTTCTCTCAAAATTGGAAAGGGTTGTATTTGTTTGTTTAACTTCCAAGTGAATGTAGGAGTAAAGCTGATGTCTTTTCTTTATTTAAGTGTATTACAGAATCTCTATCATTACACTAGATTGATAGCGATTCTACAGTACTTTCAGAATTCATTATTGTATATGGGTGAGGCATAAAAAGTTTTGATGCATGCTAATTTAAAATAAATAAATAAAAAATCCAAAATTTGTCCTTAGAGGAAAACCATGTTTTTTCTCAACTTGAATTGAGAATGCTGTGTAAAACAAGTAAAACATAGTTCCTGCATCACAGAACCTGAGAATCCTATTTAAATATAATACAATGTGAAGAAGTAATACATAAATAAAGTATACTTTTTTTACTAGCAGCATTAATATACTTACTTCTTAAAATATCAGGTGCATCATTTGTGTCTGAGGCTTAACATTAATAGTGTAAATGCCTTGATGTTTGTTGTGTCACTGCCAGTGATTAAAGTTATATCAAGCTTTAATTTAAAGGAAATTATATGATAGGTTGTTCTGCCTTGAAATACCAGAATGATATTGTATTTACTCTGCACAAGTATTGCGCAAGTATTGCGAATATGTTGTTCCATAAAGGCTTTAGCTGAAAACAATTACCATTGTGCTGGCTGCTGTATGTAGAAGACACTTTCAATTATTATACAGGTTTCCATTATTGTGAACCAGCTAAAGGAAGACAAGTTAAGCAGTGTTGTAGTGTTTCCTGCAGTGACATCCCCATCCCCACCCTGGTCTATTTTTTTCCATGAGAAACTTCATTTTTGAGGATATTTGCTGGAAGAAGTAGTCTTTGTGCCCAACAGCAGCGTTATGGCATTATGATATTTTTAGAAATATTTTCTAAATGGAAATAACATGGTAGTGCTATAATAAAAATATGGGAGCACTGAGTCTGAGGCAGGTAAAATGAAGTAATGATTTGTATACAGTCTGGTGAAAACACAGCTGCCTGAGGGTGGTTTTAAAATTTCTAATTTTATGCTTATGAAAGATTAATACTTCCAGAAGGAATAGACAGGGGATTTTAGACTTTGAGCTGAAAATTTTCATCATTACACAGCTTGTATCATCTCTTCTTATTAAGCCAAGGAAGTCCAGATGGTGTTAATTCAGAACTTAAAGTACTAAGTGAGAAGTGATTTCAAAGCTGGCAGATATGCACACATGTATACGCAGTGCAGAAGGTTGGTTTACAATGCAATTTGAGGCTAATGGAGTGGGACAAGAAATTGTACTAAGATTTATATGTATATGTATCGATACATTTAAATACCTATCTGGTTTAAAAAACCCCAAACAGTTGTGTGAAGAATAGCAAAGCTTGCTAATGACTTTATTTAGGAGAAAGTGCTAAAGATTTACTAAAAAAATATAGGATGTTGTGATAGCAGATGAAATTCAGTGTTGAAATGTCATCCTTGACAGATGAATGAAAACCTTACTCCATGGGTAGACGAGTGCAAGTGGTAAGTTAAGGCAGCTTTATTAGGCACCACTAATCTCATTGTTCATAGTGTATCATTTTGGGACATTAGTCCCTGTTTTAGCATGTAAAAAATTCAGGATAAATTCATTATTAGAACTTTACTGCTTTCACAGGTATGCTGAGACTTTATATTCCTTGTTTCAACATTTCTGGGTTTTTTTGGTTGGGTTTTTGTTTTTTTTTTTTTTAGTGTGGGAAGTATAGAATGAGAAGGTTAGATTTTGGTATAAGGTAATAAAATTGGAGGCATAAGTTTCCCTTCTCTATATGTAGGTCTTTTCATGTGGACTGTTTCTAGAAACTAGACATGGGATAGTTAGACCATCAGTTTTGGTTTGTCATGGCAACTGGTGTTTCCTAGGATATGTTGATTGTACTTTTGTAAAGAAATATTTTATAATGCAAGAAAGCTATAATTTTTGTATGGTGCTTGTTAACATCAAAATTTCTTTATAATTTGCAGATTGCTTTTACCAAAACTTTTGTTCAGCATTATGCTTTTATTATGAAAACACTGAAGAAAAGCCATGAATCAGACACAATGTCTAATAGAATCGTGCATATCAGTGTTCAGTTGTTCAGCAATGAAGAACTAGCACGCCAAGTAACAGAAGAATGTCAGCTGCTGGATATTATGGTCACTGTTCTGCTATATATGATGGAAAGTTGCCTTATTAAAAGTGAATTGCAAGGTAGGTTGATTTGCTTGCTTGTTTCCATGGATAATAAATTGATTATAGAGGAAATTGAATCTCCTTCTTTGGTAGTCAATTCACCCCTCAACACCTTCCCAAAAATGCACAGGATCTAGCAACATATGGTAGAGGCTGAGTCTCAGAATCTCCTAGAAATGTAAAGATAGTTATCAAGAGTGATACTGATGTTTTATCCKTTGGTTTGTAGGGTTTTCTTTTGTAGGAATGTTATATAGTTTATAATACAGAGTATTATCTTGCAGGTGCTTCATTTGTTGGGTAAAGTGCATAAACACTATTTGTGAAGCTCATCTGAATGAGAAATTAATATGCAAATTGAGACCTTTATTAATTTAAAAAATATTTTCTAAGTATTTCACAAGCTATTTGAAGTATTTAAAATGGTTTTAATTTTTCTCACCTGTGATTGCCTTAAAACTTGATATAATTAGAGGAGAATTATTTAATCCTTTGTAAATATAATCATTTGATCAAGTTTTTTGTTGACAGAGTGGCAATTTGAATTTGAACTAGTGTACACAGCGTAACTTTTCCAGTGAAAAAGCTGTCCTATTTCTACCCTCCTTGTTTTCCCTGTCCTTATCTGAAAATGGTGGCACAATGAATCTTGCTGACTTCTGTTTTTCACACTTTCATGTACCTAACAGACTGCAGACCTCTCAGCCCTCTTTATCCTAATTTGAATTTGAAAATACTCTCTAGATTGGCTGACTGCTGCTGCCAAATAAGTACCATCAACTTCTGCATGAAATTGTAATTTTTCTTGTCTGAAGTATCTTTTGTCTCTGAGTCCACTCTATGTATAGCCTAATACAGAATGACTGTACTGAAATGGGAAATCCTCAGTCATCTAGCTACAAGGAGTGCCCTCGTTCAGCTGCACTTCAACATGAGAAATTTTTCTGTTGCCCTATGTAGATTGCTTTACAGTATTCAAAGAAAAATGTTGAAGCTTTCTCTTTAACAGTTTGTATATCAAGTTACTTTTGCTAAACTAACGCCATATTGGTGGAATGTCATTTAAAACTACTTTTAAGTAGTTGTTTTTACTTGTTGGTCAGTATGGGATGTTGCTAGCATGGTGATAAGGTTCTGTAATGGATCAGAATTTGCAGCCAAACAGAAAAAGGCTGTGACTGTGATTAGACATTCTCTGAAGAAACTTCCTGGTAATTATGTAAGCTGGAGCTGGTAAGTTAAATAACATCAGATATATTTGTGATAGATCTCTGAGAAAAGACTTACCCCTGGAGCAGCCATCCCAAGACATGAAGTTACCTGTTTCCTTTCCCCAGCACCAGTGATTTGTTTTAGCTAAGACTCCATCATGGAATCTGTCCAGTGCTTTTCAGTGTTTTCACAACATTTCCTCCTCTCTGAGGGGTTGGACATACTGTAAATTGGGAAAAAAATTTTAATAAAATACTTTATTGGTTTTTTCCCCCTCTCTCATTTTCACTGGCCTTCTTTTGCAGTTCTGTGGGCTTGCATCTTGTGTTTAGTTCAAGGTATCTCTTACGATGCTGGAAATAGTGAGAAGTCTGTTAGAAGTCTGTGCTGGTGAGATAAATTGAGAAGAATTCTGTTTGTGCAGCTAGTGCAAACAAGTAGGTCATTTAGTATCTGAATGAGACAACGTTTACAAATCCAGCCAATGGATAGATGGAGAAAACATGTTGGAGAGGAGCAAGGAGAACACGGAGCAGGAATTGTATCTGCTAAGGCATGTTTAGTTTGCATTGCTCACAGATCCTAATTGTCTTTTCGACAGCTGGCACCTGTTAAAAGTATACAGTTCATTAAGGGGATTTGTGGATGCCAAGTGACAAACTGTGTTCCTGAAACAGAGTTGACCTAGGAGCTGTGTTAATACCAACTTCCGAAGTGTTACTAGTTCAGCTTACCTCTCTCACACGTGGTGTGAAAGGATGAGGAGGTCAAATATGGGTGCAGATGATAAAACTGGCTCCCTAAGAAGATTTATGCCCCTATGCTCTTAGAGACTTTTTTCCTCTCTATCAGCACTTTTCCTCCTACTGAACTTTTCATGGGAGAAGAATTTATACCCCAAGGAAAACATTTTGGTAATGGTTCAGCCTTTAAAAAAAAAAAAAAAAAAAAAAAGGGCAACTTTTTCTTTGACTGACCTTACACTAACCCTGGATTGTATTCTGAATAAGAGGCAATGCCACTGCCAATTTGAAGTAACTATAGATTTATTTAATCTATACTGGGGCAGAGAATCAGCAACATGTAACTGTTGGCTCTTTGCAAAGTCCTTCAGCGGGTTCAGGCAGAGCCAGCTGAGATGTTATCCTGTTCTTGGATAGGCTGTGTGAGCACATGGGAACCAGGCAGCTGAGCAACAAGACTTAGTTTCCTTTCTTTGCAGATGTACCAGCTAACGAGAGAGTTATTAAAGAGTATTTGATCAACTGTGGCACAGAAGTTTGAGAAGCTGTGCAAAGTGCTTCTGGCTTCCTGTTCTTTCCAGTGCTTCAGGGTACTAGATAGGAGTCAGTCTTAAGAATTGGAGCTCTATATTACCTTGTGGTAACAAGAAGGTATCTGTTCATAGTTGTGTGCAACTGAAGCAGCACATTTTCCAGGATGAAATCTGATTCATTTTTCTGACTGTGCTGTGTTCTTGGGAAGTAAAACTTGTCAAGATCAAAATACTGTGTGACTTCAAGTTAGAAAACCTGTTGATGTAACAGGCAAGAGAGTAATTTTTTTTTTTTTTTCCTGGTACCAATAAACCAACAAAATAAACAACCTCAGAACAAAAAGTAAAAAAGGTGTTTTCTTCAGTAGTTACAACAAAGGGGAGGAAAAAAGCCTACATTTATACCAAAGGGAACCACTCCAGATGCAGATGTGCCTCATCAGCCAGAGACTGGAGTCCCTTAATAAGGGTGTCTTTTTAGCTGTGGCTGTGCCATACTGCTTAGGACCCTTCCATTGTCTAAAGGGTAACTACAAGGGTCCTTCAGTGCATTTGAACTGGACGAGAGCCATTCCCAAGACTGATCATCAGATGCAAGATTTTATTTCTTCTGTTTGCTTGAAACAGAATAGCAACTATAACTGGAAGTTATTTCCCTTGGATTGTGAATCCAGGACCAATCCTGTTTCCCTTCTGGTCTTTCCAGGGGTCCCTCTTATGAAAGTCTAATAAAGAGATTTATTTGACAGCTGTAGAGGATGTACTTCTGTGATTCGGGGAGGTGACTTCTATGCCCCTCCCCCCCTCCCGATTTCTTCTCCCCTACTTTTGGGAACCGTCTCCTGCCCTAGTCTCAGGAAGGCTGCATAAACCCTCTCTCTGTCCCAAATTCAGAGTGGAAATGCTTTTCTCTGCTGTTCTTCTTGGACCCAACATGCCAGTGTAGGTTTTGATCACCAGATTCCTGTTTGCATGCTGTAAGGTAGCTTGCTCATTGGAAGTGTGTCAAATTCAAAATAGATTTCAGATGTTCATAATAGGAATTGTATTGTATGGTCGTCTTATACTTGAGACTATTCAAAAAAGGTATAGCTGTGATGGTTTTACTAATGCACTGCTTTTCAAAGGTTGCGATCCTGTTCAAAGTATGTGTCTCCTACTAGAGTGGGATCTATGTTGATGAGTCCATGATGAGAAAACCGCCTCAGGTACCACAAAACAACCATCCTTCTTTTCTGCAGTTTTCTCTGTGTGTGTGATTGCAACATTACAGTAAATCCTGACTGGTCTTTTTGCATTATCTTGTAACTTTATTTAAAAGTTAGAATAAGAAGGAAAAAAAAAGTATTACTTCATTTTTTCTTTTTTCTGTTTTAAATCTAGACGAAGAAAATAGTTTACATGTTGTGGTGAATTGTGGGGAAGCACTACTGAAGAATAATACTTACTGGCCTCTGGTTAGTGATTTTATAAACATACTTTCACACCAAAGTGTGGCAAAGAAATTTTTGGAAGATCATGGTCTTTTGGTAACATGGATGAATTTTGTATCATTCTTTCAAGGTATGTGACTTTTTTATAATCAGTATTAATACAAGGATGTTAAGACAGCTTAATGTTCGCAGTAGCAAAATCCTCACACTGCTGCATATAAATGTTTAATTCATCAGTATTCTCGTAAGTCTGTATTCCTGGAAGGGAACAGTATATTCTAGAAAACAGGTAGATTTGAAAATGATCTAATAGATCTTTGTCTTGTGTGGACTAGTTAAAGAGCAATTGCGTCACACTTGACTGAGGTTCGTGGTGCCAGAATTCTCAGGTTGAACTTAAAGTACAAATCATAACTTGTGCTAGAAGTGTTTTTAACTGGTGAAGTTCTAAATTTAAATATCAGGTAAACTAATCTGATAAATCTGGATCTTTTTCTAAGTGTTGCTGGGAAGAAACTTTTTTATTATTTAAGAAAATATTTTAAAATCGTGAACTTTTCAATACTGAAAGATGTTCTGCCTAGAAAGAGGACCAGATATTTTCCATCCACATGGTCCCATTGACTAAATAAGATTCAAAGTAGAAGGGCTGCTGTCCATGTTAATGTCACCTGAACAGCAAGGACTACAGTTACTAGCCAATCTAGAGCTATTGTTTTTCGGTCTGTTTCTGTTCAAACTGTGATGTTCTCATATTTATCTATTATTCTGCTGCTAGATAAGATAGATTGTTATGCTTTGTGGTTTTTTGTCTTAATAGGTGTGTGAATGCATAACACTAAAAATAACTGCATTCCACTTAGCCCTAGTTAAATATTTAGTTGTATAACTCTGCTTAAATCTTTGAAGGTATGAATTTAAATAAACGAGAGTTAAATGAGCATGTGGAGTTTGAATCGCAGACATACTATGCTGCCTTTGCTGCTGAGCTGGAAGCCTGTGCCCAGCCAATGTGGGGTCTTCTGTCACACTGCAAAGTTAGGGTAAGACTAACATTTCTCTGTCATTATTCTTGGTTTTATTCATGATTTATTCTAGAGTTCTCAAATCTGAAAGGTCTGTCTGTTTTGTGTTTGGAAAGACTTGGGTTTTGCTGTCTTTGTCTATCAAATATATAAAACTGTGATCAACTCAGATTCTGTGTATAGTGAGTATAGGATTCATGCTTGTACTTAATTTATTATCACCAGAACTGGGACTACAAGTTCGGGATGTGTACAGTCATTCCGTATGACTATGCATGTGGAATAACTTCTAATCTGATGAAGAACTTGATAAATGTCTCTGAGTCATTCTGCCTTTGTTCAGTGGGGAAGGAGATACACAAGTTGTCCCTAATGTGATTATAATGTTGATTGTGTCTGCAAGTAGACACTTCATTATGATGGAGTATGGAGTAATTTATGGTTTTGTGTTGTTTTACTAACAACCTGAGGTGAAACCCTCTTAGGTTCTGACATCTAAGGTCTCCTAACTAGAGCAAAGAGTTGTTACTATTTGCTGGACTGTAAATTATATTAAGTTATAGTAAAAACGGAATCCATCAGCTTATAGGAATATTTAACATGTGAAAAAACTTCTTGTTGGTTATTTTTTATGAAATAAATACTTATCTTTGAAATTAGCTTATTAAGATACGTAATAGCATCCACGAGACAGTAATACCTGAATTGAACTGTGCACTGAAAAAATGTGCGCAAGCATAACCATGCAATTTTAAAAGAGTTTAAATCAGGCAGCTGCAAAAGCCTTTCCATGATGTAAGCTATACTGATACATTATGAATATATCAATTTATGAGTCTAAATTATCTTTTGAAAACTGAATTACAACTTCTGGCTTTTTGAAGTATTCCTTTCTTTTTAGCTTAGGGATGGGAAGATCTGCGGGTTTTTTTAAGGCCTGTATGATTCCTTGCTCCGCCTGTCGGCAATCAGTCGCRTTTTCACCCCCACGTTTGAGTTCTTTGGCTGTTCTCAACAAATCTGAGAGAGTTTTAGAAATCTCGTAGCTTAATTAATTGTTGTACTTGTTTAGTGAAACCTGATGGGTGGGAAGAGATTCCAGCTCATGTCCTGCAGGAGGGGGAAAGCTGGCGGAGCCTGGCCACCATAGAGGGTGGAGCAGCAGGATGGGAGTGTGGCTGTTGTATTTCCTGATGAGGAAAGGTGTCTGACTGAGCCAGTCGGCACTTGCACAGCTTCTGGCTGGCCAAAGCACTGCTGGCTTTTGTATGAGAAGTGTTTCAGAGATATCCTAAGAGTCTGAGGCAGGTCTGGAGTCTGTGTTTAGGAGGAAGGGAAGACTGAAGGAAAAGTCCACAAGAAATGAGGCTTTGTAAGTTCTGCTGATCACAGAGCAATTTGGTTTAGGTCCCCTCCCGCCTTCCCTTCTTGCACATCACTACTTCGCTCCTGGAGGGCAATGTACAGCTCTAGTCTTGAAATACATTATTTAATCTGAAATATATTATCATTTTAGGGCATTGTTATAGAGTTGTATCATACATTCATAACAAGGTTTGCTTATTGTTAAACTCTACGCAGTATTGTGTTATCATTGCATTTCAGGTGCTTTGTGTTAGCAAACTGTAAGGACCTTTCAGTAGATAAAACTTACAGGACATCAGCCATTCCTTTTCATTGCATGGAAAGACTTTTTCTTTATGCTTACATCTCTAAATTTTTGATAAAAATAAATGAATAAATTAAACAACAGTAGGCACTAGGACCAGCTGACCATTCTGAAGGTGCCTTAATTCTCACCATTGAAATAATTTTTTTAGAGTAACAATGAAACCATGTTAATACTTACTAATTTCCATATGATGAGGGCATAAATTATGTACTGTAAAAATATTCTTGAAATAATCGTATTTATTTGTAGTAGGAAAACAGTGACACTTACTTAAAACTGTTCTGGCTCGTGTAGTACACCGGTTTCTCTTACTGCAGGAAACACAGGAATACACACGAAATGTTGTCAGATACTGCCTTGAAGCGCTTCAGGACTGGTTTGATGCTATCAACTTTGTAGATGAGGTAAATATCCTTAGTGAATTTAAGCAAAGTACTGTGAAAATTTGATTAAACTGTAAAGGTGATATACTTCCCCCCCCCCCCCTTTAAATTAAATCATCATTCTAGATACTGGTTGAAAAAGGATTGCCTTGCTGAAATTAGTTTGTAGTTAATAGTTGCAATGTTATGTCCTAGGATCCTTTATTTATAGAGTCTTGATGATTTAGATTTGCTGGTGCAAGCTTAAGCTGTGTGAGTCCTAAAAGCAGTGCCATTCATGTACTACTGTTCTGCTGAATGAAGAGCTGAAGCAATGGCAAAACAGAAGTCCCCTTCTGATACAGTAGTGGGGAGCAGCCTTGCCATCTTAGCAAGCAATACTCTCAATCAATTCAGAGTGTCATTAGCTACTGGGGGCTTAGTAAGAGATTAACTACGGAAGTCTGAATAAGGGAAATTTCTGAATCATTGGAAAGTTCAGGGGAATGAAGTAATACTAGGTTAGTGGAAAGTAAGTCCATCAAATGAAGACATGCAAGATACCGTTCTTGGTGGTTGTGACAAAGACATTTGTAGGTTTGTTTTTTTTAATATATCATATTAAAATATCTTTATTTTACTTTCAGCCAGCTCCTAACCAAGTTACTTTTCATTTGCCACTGCACCGTTACTTTGCCATGTTTTTAAGTAAGGTAAGCACATGTTTTAGTCACACAGAAGATGGAAATTCCCTTTTGAGTGTGATTGTTCAGTACAGCATGTGCTTGCTCTTGTTTCTAGGCTGTCAAATGCCAAGAACTAGATCTGGATACTATCTTGCCAGATCAGGAGATGCTGATGAAACTGATGATTCACCCACTTCAGATTCAGGTACGGGCAGACTTCTGACTTTGATGTAGATATAGAGATATACAACAAAAAAGAGTTGCTGTCTGATTCTTTTAACCCCAGTCATTTAAATATATTTAGAACTATTTAACAAGGGGGAGTATGTCTTAATTGTGGAATATCAAAATAAGCTATATATGACAATAATAACTAGAATATACTGAGTAGTTAGGATAAACTCTTTTTTTTCTTCCTATTTCCAAAATTAAATCTGTGGCATAGTTATCATACACTGAGAAGTATGATAGTAATATTCACTAGAGCACTTTCAAAAGTGTAGGAGGAACTAGCCCTTTGAAAACATGGAATTGCATATTCATAGAATAGCTACCAATGGAGCGTAAGTTGAGAAGAAACCTGAATCTGAAAATTTCATGTTTTAAATTGAGAATGAGTTCAAGAATGGATGCACCCTGCAACATTTTTTTTTATTATTTACAAATTTGTATTTATTTGTATCTAAGTGGTAGTCAGCAGTATTTGTAATCACTGCTTTTATATCTAGCTTCGTTTTAACCATGATGCCTTCATCTCTGGAGTACTTTTCAAGATTTTAATAAATAAGTGCATAAATAAATCGCTTCATTGGCTTTGATCACTTTTGTTGTCTGAAATATGCTCTCATATGAAAGTATGGTATCTGTTTAATAAACTTGCAGTTCCTTTTCATCCCTCACTCCCCAGGAGAAGTAAATTAGTATAAAAATGTATACCTTTATATAAAGGTGTAGTGTGTATGTATGTATATGTGTGATAATATATTGATGATCTGCTAGTGTTGATCTGAATAGCTGAATATCCCTGAAATGTTTGTAGATTTTTATTTTATTTTATTTTACCTGAACAGGCAAGTCTTTCTGAAATTCACAGCAACATGTGGGTTAGAAATGGTCTACAAATTAAAGGACAGGCCATGACTTACGTGCAGTCTCATTTCTGCAATTCAATGATTGATCCTGACATTTATCTGCTGCAAGTAAGTTACACTTTCTGAGAAGCCAAGCCAACGCTTGTTTACAAACAAACAAACTACTGAATARAATGAATTTATTCTCTTTCCACAGGTCTGTGCCTCTAGGCTGGACCCAGATTATTTTATTTCATCTGTTTTTGAAAGGTAGGGTTAAAAGATGAATGCTCTTGTTCGGTGTTGTGCTAGCTGTTGACTAATTTATGCCATGTGAGAGAAATGGTGCATATCTGGTATACATCTTCAGTGGTACAACTCTGCCTAGCCAAAACTAACACTTAGCTAAGGGCTCTACCGAAAGAGGTGTCTCAAGGCATATCCTTGATTTTTATACAGGATTGGCTTTTGATTTACAGTGCAGTAGTGAACCTTCAGACATTTGTTTTCTGAGCGTTTTCAGGGTTTTTTTAAAGTTTTGCACATGGTCATATGCAAGTTTTCAGGGTATGGTAGCCTGAAGAAGTAGATAAATAGAGATAAATAGAGCTGTAATAGTAAGAGACACAGAAAGGATGTCTGCTTTTCTGGATAGAATAAAATTAGGGTTTGAAAACAGATTAATTGGCATTAGCTTTTGTATGTCCATAAATGTAGGGTGTTTTCATGTGGAGTAAATATCACGATAGTACATTTTATAGGTAGTTAAATAAAAATCCAAATTTAAAAATAAGAGGGTTTTCATGTATGTTTGCATATTACTGCATCATATGCATTTTATTTTGTATTCATTTTGGGTTGTTGTGAATGGTATCCTGAGTTTATCAGTGCCTTTCACATTGGTGTTTTAATGTTGGAGAATGTTGTTTCTAACTTTACTCCTTGCTATGTAGATTTAAGGTGGTAGATCTGTTAACGATGGCATCACAGCATCAAAATACAGTTCTTGATTCAGAACATGAAAGGTCCATGTTGGAAGGAGCCTTAACGTTTTTGGTCCTTCTATTAAGTCTTCGTTTACATTTAGGTAAGAATTACTGCTTTAGGAATACTTATATGTGAATAACATGCCTGTTCATTTATATTCAACATTTAGTAGCTACCATAAAGTTGATTAGCCGTGTAGTAACTTAAAGCATTCAACACTTGGTTTTATTTTTGCCAGTTACTGAATTTTAATCCCTTATGAATTAGAAATAGACAAAATACATAGAAATGGAGAAAAATAGCTTTAATGGAAGTGCCTGATTTGTGTATGTGATCACATGAAGATTCTGTATCTTTTTCAGAAAGACAGCAGTTTTAGTTTGTACCTGTCTCTTCTGACTGAGGTTGTCTCATAACATTTGTGTCCCCCCTTTGTTTTGCTGTATTTTTATAGCACTGTATCATTAATTAATGTTTGTATCAGGTTTAACTTGTGTTTAATGACAAATGTATTATGAATGTGTGTTTTAAGATCATGCTATTTAATGGCTTTGTAAATTTTATTGTTCTAGGAATGACAGATGATGAGATCCTCAGAGCAGAGATGGTAGCCCAACTTTGTATGAATGACAGGACACACAGTTCATTATTGGATCTCATATCCTTGGAATATATTAACTAATGTGCATGAATGAGAATGACAGGTACCTGGATAGTAGTGGGATTTTGGAGCTTGAACAACATGTTTTCAGCTTACATAATTTTAACAAATTATATAAAGGTGTGTTTGCATATATTTATCATCAGCAAAGGCATTTGCTCCAGCTTTGTTTTTTCTTACAAAATACGCAATACTATGTAATAGTTTTAAATTACTTTTGGTACAAAATGCTTAACTGCTCTTTTTATTATTTTTTTAACACTACAAAAGTCTTCAGGTGTGAGGTGAAAAGTCTGTTTTCCAATGACATTGTAGAAAGTTTAGCGAAGCGTCACCTTTATCTGGATTTGAGCCTTTGATCATTGCTAATTTTATGCCAGTATAAAAAGAAGCCACTCTACTCTATATTGGCTTTTGCTATCAATAGCTGAAGATGCAAATAATAGCAATTCTGAATGCTGCTTTGAAATTAGAGTGAAATGCATGTGTTATGGGGGGAAGTGTCTTACTTAAAGAATAGCAAACTCTATATCTAGGATGTCTTTCTGCGCAGTGACATGGCTCATGTCCCCAAACAGCTGACTACAAATACTCAGGTTTTACTGCTATCAGTGTATTAAGCTGTGTAGGCAAATTAAATTGTGGTGATTGCCCAAAAGAGCTTGCAATCCAAGGATAGGCATTGAGCAAAAATATTAGGAATTCATAAAGATAGGAAAGGAGGAGATTGAGAGTTACAAATGTGTGATAAGAATTATTAATTATTACGATATGACCTAGTAACTCAATCACTTAAGTATGTAAAATAAACAAAACACTTAAAGAGATTCACTTAAGTGAATCACTTAACTATGTAAAATAAGTGAGTCATTTATACAAGCAATCACTTATCATTAAGCAGAAGTTTCCTTATTTGTAATCGTTACTTGTGATTTGGGATAATGTCAGTAGGTCAATTAAGTATCGCTACCAAAAATGAGAAATAGCCAATCCAGAATGGAGAATTACTTATTGTGTTTATGGATCCCAAGCTGTTTACTTGCTTTTTCCACGCTTAGCTGTAAATGCAAAATATTCTTGCTATGAAGAGAGCCATAGTGTTAGTAAATAAAGGCGAGTACAAAAACATTATCTACACTACAGATAGTAGGTTTTATTTCTCATTTAATATGTACCTCTTGAGCCAAGTATGTAGCAATTGGCTTGCTTTAAAAAGTTTAATGTCCTAGCTAGGAGGCTTTAATTCACTTCAGTAATAGTTATTGTTCCATAGCAGCTGGAGCATACAGACCTCTTGTGGTAAACACAGAGCACTGCTGAAGTGTAGCCTCTGAAATGACTGACTGAAAATGTCAAGAGGGAAGTAAAATGCTGTGTCCTGCAACTAAGCTAACTTTGCTTTCCTTAACGCAAACATTACATTCCAGAAAACCCCAATCCTAAAAGTGGTATTATTCCAGGAAGCTTAAGCTTTGAATCCGTCTTGTCAGCRGTTGCTGATTTTAAAGCTCCTGTTTTTGAACCTGGAGGTTCCATGCAACAAGGAATGTATACACCTAAAGGTATGGTAATCGGCATCCTCTTACAACATACTCAGTGGTAAGATGCCTAACCAGAGGTTTGGCTTTTTTTTTTTCTTTTAAAAAAGCCTAACAAAAAACAACCCACTAAACAACAATAAAAACCCCACCCCCCCMAAAAAAAACCACAAAAACCCCAAAACCACCACCACAAAAAAAACCACAAAACTTGACTTTTTCATTATTGTTTCTTGCTTATATTTAAGAGCATTGCTAAAGACTGTTAATAGTTTTTAATAGATTCATTTTGATCTAGAGTGAAAATGAGCTTCTTGTATCAATCAGGTATCCTTAGAAAGCAAGGGAAAAATGGAGAACTAAAAAATGATGTTATTTGTATTTCATTGGTCTCCATACTTAATCATTCATGTGATTTTAAAAAAATCTGATGTATGTTTAGTAGAGTTTAGAACTAGTTTGCACTAGTGAGGTGTCAGTTTCAAAGATTTTTTTTTTCTTTGAACTTCTCCATATTTTGATTATTAAAGATATCATGATATATAATTCCTTCTTTTATATTGCTTAACTATCTTAGTAGCCTGTAACATTTTTCCCAGTCAATAGTGAGGGTCTAGAAAAAAGTTCAGACTAGACTGGTTATAGGATATTGTTCTATAATTATACAGTGCATGCAGTGCAAAAATGACAAGTTTCCTCCCCTGACCAGCTTGTCATCTAAATTGGACTCAACATAGCGTTGGTATATCAAAGGAGAAGAAGAATTTAAGAACTCAGTGTTCCATTACTGTTTCCTGTCACTGAGCAGATAAGCCTGTAGGAATCTGAAATGCTCCATGTGCTCTGGTTGTGCTTCGGCTCATGGCAAAGCTGAGGAGGGATTAACTCCTTCCTCCCCCGGGTACTTCACTTGAGAACTGGCAGGGTTGGGGTCTGGCAGTTTTGAAACCATTTGGTTCGTAGGCTGTGTTATTTTGTGGATTTTTTTGTTGTTGTTAATGCAGGAACTAATACTGTACTAACTTGTTTGCCAGTTTTTGTACTGGGAGATTGATGAGTTAGTGAAGCTCTTACTTTTACACAAATTAACAACCAGTGAAGTAATTTTGTGAAACCAAAGTTTTGGGAATAGATTCATTCTGGTTCCTTGGTGTGTAATTAGGCAGCTTAACACCTATGTATTAAAAATAACTTTATTTTAATGTTCTGTAAAATGCATTTCCTTATGTCATGTCTAGTTTCTGGAGCTTGTGACATACTGATCTTTTTCATAACACAGTGTGAAGGAAAAAAAAAAGATGGATTATGCTATTTTTAATTATAACACTTTATATTTAGGGAATCTGATGCTAGATTACAGTGTTTTGGGGTTTTTTGGTGTTTGTCTTTTTTTAACATAGTTTATCTCTGGTATAGATTGTTTTATCTTAAAAAACATTAAGTATCTCATCTATAGCAGTGAGTACTGAAGTAATTTGTAACACTATGCAGAATCTCTTTTTCTTAAAGTAATAAAATCTGAAAGAGCTTCTGCAGGAATTAAAGCCAACATGGTTTTCTTGTGTACTATAGCCTTTTAAGTGTTTATAACCTTTATAAGACTATATAGGTTCTCAAAAAGAATGGTGATATTCCAGTTGCTTTTAAGAATTGTAGTTTGTGGCCTGTCACAGTTCAAGCAAGTCATGTTGAGATCTATTCCCCCTAATCCCTTGTTTCCCTAAATTTAGGGGAAAAAAAATAATCAACTTTATGATCACAGAAGCCCCAGATTTTGCTTCCATTAACCACTGGTTAAAAAAAAAAAACAAACCAACTTTCAAAGAAAGGACATAGTTCTTCCTGTTCTCCATGGATTTGTGTGCTGAAGATGAGCTCTGTGTGCATTTCAAATATTCCCCATATGGCTCCCTCACTTAGTCCTTTTTCCTCACTGTGCATTAGCAGCCCAAACAAGGTTGGTCTGTGTTTCAGACTGCAATAGTAAACTCTGTCCAGAAAAAATGGATTTTTTGCAAGCTAAGTTTGATCATCTTTCATGCATAGTAGAAACTATACTAAGTGTTCTCTCTCAGCAGTGTAGGAGAGTATCTGTAGAACTGTTAACATTAGCAGGGGTTAATAGGAGTATAGACCACTTGTCTTCCTGCCTGGGGAAATTAATCTCAAAAGCATGATAAAGCTGCCTACTTTTGCCTGTGAAAACTTTAAAGAATGTTGTAAGCACTTGCATTGTGTTATGCCTGCTGGTGGAGCTAAAATTCTGTATCAGTTGGTTTTCTTCTTCCTTTTTTGGGATCATTGAATTTTGCCTTAAATATTGCTGTGTTACGGGAGGTAAATACTTCCAAACGATTAATAGATAGAACAGCTTCATTTGGCTTTAGGTTGGAAACTTAGTTTTGTTTTTTAATAACTTGTAAATAGAAAAAAAAGTAGCAGTTAAATGAGAGAGCTTTATTTATAGTCTGTTTAAACTTTTCTGTTTGTGATTGCTCTGAAAAGCCACTATGGATTTTACTTTAGAGCTACTAAATTAAACAGAGATAACTAAGATTTTAATGCCAAAATAATGTATAGATATTAGTTATAAAACAGAGGCATGTCTGTAAAGGATTGATGACAAATGTTATTTCATAAGAAACTCAGCCATTTTTGAGACTGAACAAAAAATTGTGTTGTTGTAGTCATTTGGCTCACTGCACTTAGTTAAATATCACCTACGTGCTAACTGCTCTGCAGTCTTTACTTCCTATTTTCAAGAGGGTTTRTGCTTATCAAGTACCAACTGAAAAATAATTAAAACCTTTTCTTACATGTACTTGGAAATTAAAAAGAGCAAAATAAGATGCGTACGGAAAAGTTGTTTTGGGGACTGCCTTCGTATACTTACAGTTGAATAAATACATTTACTTAGATTTTAAAATTAAAATTTAAATTTAAAAATTTTAAAAACTTTCCTCAGCATGTGTTTCAACTGTTATTTTATCAGAAATATGTGATTTTTATCTTTTATTCCACATTGTAAATTATTACATAACAGAAAAGAAAGCTAGAAGACACTAAAATAAAGCTTGTTAATAGAAAAGATCTATTGCCTTAAGAGGTTGCTAATTTTTTGTTTTGGAACTAAGAAAAATATTTTTGGTGAAATTTTGATATCTTGGTAATTGTAGTAATTATTAGTATAGTAAGTATTATTAGTACGAATTAGTAAAAATCATTGTACTTCACTGCAAAAAAATTATTATATAATAGAAAATTATGTAATTAAAGCTAGTTAAGAAGAGAATCTAGAGTAAGTTGGAAGGTCTATAAAGAGAATTTTAACATGTGACTTCTTTTAAACAACAGCTGAAGTTTGGGATAAGGAATTTGACCCTGTCATGGTAATACTTCGAACGGTTTACCGTAGAGATGTGCAGTCAGCAATGGACAGATATACAGCATTGTAAGTTGGATCATTTTTAGGAATGTAACATCGTATTGTTACTCATTGCACAAAAAAATTTTTTGTTTTCACTGTCTGGTAATGTTAATCATGTTATCGATGTTTTCAGGCCCCAGATTTGTCCTTGAGTAAATAGTTTATAAATTTACAGGCAGTATCAGGGTTTTGGTTAGCTTAGTCTGTTTGTTGCTCTTCCATAAATGTTTAAAAATACATCTGAAATGCCACAGACAAAGTAGTGAATGTCATCACAGATAAAATACTTAACCAAAAGTTAATGTTTAAAAATCAGTTACAAATTACTTCGAAAGAAAGCAGCGTGATCTATTTTCATTTATTTTACAGTTAGGTACATGAAGCACAGTATTACAGTGTTCTGTGTTTTGAAATTTTATTGAAGACAATGTGGGTAAATTAAACAGAAACCACGGGTGAATTAAATTCTGATTTAAATACAGGAAAAAACACTTGTGGCACCCTTTTAAGTTCTAAGCAAGATGATTTGGTCTTAATTCTGTCCCTTAACATTCCATCCCTTACAGCTTCTTAACCTTACAGATCTTAGCTCTTATTTCAGCTAATGTAATTTGGTTCTCTTCTATTTCACACCTTGGGAGTAAAAATCAAGATCAAAAAACCCTTAGAATAAACCTAGTGAAATAATCCTCTGCCTCTGTGCTCATACCGTTAAGTCAAAGGGTCATCATAAATGTGTACTGTAAGTGATTTTGAGCAAGGTAGTATTCTGTTAAATAATTGCATTGTCTACTGCACTGGATTCCAGCTTGTTATTAGAAATATGGGTCCACGTTGAATTCAACGCTTAATTTTTAAGTTCATAGATATGATAGTGCTGGTACTGTCAACTATAGCTAATTATGTCTAGCGTTTCCTGGTGTTGCCTGTAATCCATTCCTACAAGTGTGAGATTTCTATGTTGGATGTCTGACTAACGTGGATTTGGGTGAAGTGAAAAGTTTTCCATCTCTTCTATGTGCCTCTTAGAATGAAAATGGAATTCTTAAATTCAAAGCTTAAATTCATAGCAGTAATTAAAAATTCATTTAATTTTATTTCATTTAATTAATTTATAAATAAAGGTCATTTAAATCAGTGGTAATCCACAGAAAGATAAGACTGGATTCAGTTTGTGTATACATTCCAATTTTTTTAATGCTGCTTAAATAAATTAAATGGCTTAGAAATGCTCATCAATTCTAAAGTTGGTCTAAACAAAAAGAATGCAGGATAGTTATCTATAACAGTGTCAGTTGTCTACCTTACTGCAGTGTTTAATGTAAGCCTCATTTGTTTCAACAGTTTAAAGCAAAGTGGTAAATTCCCTGGGAACCCATGGCCTCCTTACAAGAAAAGAACACCACTACATCCAAGTTACAAAGGTCTCGTAAAGCTTTTACACTGTAAAACCTTGCACATTGTGCTGTTCACGCTTCTTTACAAGGTACATAATTCTCATTAAGTCCAGTATTTCACTTCCACTTTTTCAGAACAGGAATTCTTAGAATTAGGATTTTTTTTAATAGACTATTTACAGTAGTCCGGTTCAAATTTATATAACATTTTTATTTTTATTTTATTTTATAAGTCTAGTATGATGATGTTTTTCTACCATTTTCATTATTTCATGAATCATTATTTCGTATATACATACACTAAGTCAGGTACCCAAGTGGATGAGCCGTCCTACTCTGAGGAACACTGTCTTAACCATCAGAGTTGCCATTTAAATTGTTGTTCTGTGATGGTTTCGGGTAGCATGGTGGTGTGAGTGATGTTCCTTTGGCTCCCACTGCAGAGTTTTAAGGCATCAGCAGCCTTTTCAAATATATGTAACCTTGCTGGGTTTAGATCCTAAATGGCAAATACATCTCATAGCTGCAGTTGATTCGAACATCACTTCCGGCTTTTGATAATGTTATAGCACTTTTTTTTTCCAGGACTAATTGATACCTTTAAATTGTGTTTGGCTTTGTCTTTGATAGTTGGCTGCCCTCTTTAAGAGACGTGCATCCTTTTTGAAGAGTATGTTAATCAGAAAATGGGACTTTGAATCTGTCTTTGTACTTGGAAAGTGCTTTCAAAGCAGTGTGCTGCAGAGGCAGATGAGGGACTATAAAAAGTGRTTTGATTGTGGCACAGTAGTGCTTTTCCTGGGCAGACTTTCCTTTTGTGCTCTTTTAAGTGCTCCCAGCTCCCCTAAAGCTCGTGTTTTCTTTCACGGTTAAACTTCCGTTGAATAGAAAATATCTGTTGTTAAGTATAGCAATAACTGTATAGTAGTCACAAAGAGCCATGCTTATTCCCACGGAGATGTTTCAGCTGATTTCTTTCTCCAATGAAGTTATCATGTAAGTTGTCAGTATATCGTTAAGATGAATGAAGACTTACGATTTTACCTGAATTCATTCAATAGATTTCACCTTTATGACAGAAAAGAACTTTTTCCCAAAAGCTTCATATTGCTTACAAATTAATGACTTCAGTAAACTATAGGTTTTGCTGTGTAATTAATGAAATTTCAAAAACCTACTTTAAAAATATAAAATATAAAAATTTGTCTGTTTTACTACTAACTGTTCCTTACCCATAATAGAATGAGACATGTTATGGTGAAGACTGAATTTCATGTGCAGAGACTATACCTTTTGGAAGCTCAGTAGTACAACATCTAATGGTTGGTCAAGGTTTTCCATTGTTAGACATCTAGTTCCTTATCTTGCTGAAATTTAACTAATGGCTGACATTTTTCATGCTGAATGCCTGTTCTGGCATGAGTTTCCAAGAATGAAGCAAGGACAAAATACATCYCCTTTTCCCATGTTTTAAGTATTCTTTTATCAAGATTCTGGATCTGAATTTAGCCAAACTGTAGGCACTGCAAAGTTACATTGTGTGCATGTTCAGTGGCTGCTTATTTTGTTCTGTTAACTGCTGAAGTCCCAAGAAAGTCAGCCCCACACCAGGCATGCCCCAYACCAGAGCTAACTAGAACTTTTCCTGGAGTGGCAGTACCTTTTTTCCCAGGGATTTCCATAATTTTTGGCCAGAGAAGCTGCTGCGTGCAATATGTTTAACCTGCTTAGCCCTGTCCCGCTGCAGGGGCTGGGCTGCCTGATTACTGCAGGGTGAAGAACGAGGCTGACGTGTTAGTATGTAGCAGAGACTGGGGAAGGAGCATACCTGGAGAAAGTACTAGACAGGAGACTTACAGGAAGGCTGCTGAAGAAAAGAAGAGCTTGGAATTATATAGAAGATGAAAAATTATTTTGACATGGAACAAAAATGGAGAATGTAGGGAAGGACTGCAACATCTTTTACTGTCTTGCTCGGGTTTTTTTTTTGCCATTTTTTCTCTTATTCTGTTAAGAAGCTTCAAGGACTTAAATCTTGAGAATCTTAAAATTTCTGGGTTGCTGTTTTAGCTGGAATGCCAAATAAGTTTCTACCAGATTTATGGATGGTAGAAATTACATAGTGATTGATTCCATGGATTGCCATGAACAATGTTTTTTCTATTTGTGAAATTTTGCCAATTTATGACAGCCTTTATATCTCTCGACTTTCGGGACTGGCTACAGAAGAACAGTAAACTACATTTAATGATTTGACTTTTCAGAAGTGTTAGTCAACRTGACTTTTGATTCTGACTGGTACAACTGCACATGGTTTTCATATTAATGTAATACTGAGTGCTTTTTTTAATTGAATAATCTCTCTAATCTCAGATTAGATCAAACCCAATCAAATCAGCTGCTCAAACATAATTTAGAAAAGCTATTGTAAAACAATATTTGTTTTAATAACTTTATTTCTCTGATGTTTCTAATGGTGTATCTGCTTATGAAATTTGACCCCTTTAGAACCAAGTTGTATTTAAAACTTGACTAGGCTACACTCAAAATATTAATTTCTATAGTAGCCTGTCTACAATGAAGTTTTAAACATCTTTTTTCATCCACTTTTTTGGTAACTTGCAGGTTCTTGCCATTTTCTTCCCTTTAAATCAGAATACTCTCAAGAGGAAAGTTGTCCTGCTTTTTAATGTCAGCAGCACTGGTTCTTCCTCTGAATGCATTGAAAGCTGTGTTAGAAGAAAGATATGGGCATTTGTTAATTTAAAGACAAGGTTATTTATTATTTGTAATTAAAAAAAATTATGTGAAGAGGGTTGTGAACTAAATTCATGTTAACCCTTCTGGCGTTCCCAGTTATCCAGGCATCGCTTATAGGACTAGGACCTCATGAGGCCTTATGGTGACTGATCACGTGAAAGAGGGAGGGGAGGCTGGGTGCAGCTCCTTGCTTGTAGCTGACAGCAGTGGTATCTGTGCAACTTTACCTGGCACTTTGGTGTTAAAGTAAATCACAGCTTGAACTAATAACGATTTTAAGGTACAAGTTCATTTGACTGGAAAGATATGTAAAATTAAATTTTGGTTTTGTGGTGATGCTCAAAGGTTAGTTTTTTCTAAACCTCAAAATAATTTTTAATTATCTTAAAAAAATTAAATAAAAACTGAAGAGTCCAAAGTATATTATCCAAAACAGTCTTTTTGTATGTTTAGATATACTGAAGTCTCAATAGGCTGAGTGGAATAATGATTTCCAGTCTTTTAAATACAACACTCCTGTTGATCCATCACATCCAAAATTACGTCTTATTTTGTAGTAGTGTTCCATTACTGTTATTGGAGAGCTATATTAATGTTATTACTCTTACTATTCTTGGCCTACTTGGAACCTTTTTTTTCATCCTGTAGCATAATCGCTAATCATGTATTTTGTTGGAGCATTCAGTCATAAACAAGAGTGAAGTTTAAAATACCTTGCTGATRTTTCAGAATAGATGTTCCAGGAACTTGAATAGGCAATTCACTGCTCTTGAAAATAATTTTTTCCTAACTGTGTTTTTATGCATATAATAAGACTTTGAAAGTGTTACTGTGCAACAAAAAGAAACCTATTTTAAATGCTAAAATTGGTGCTCAGTGTCTACCAAAAATATACTAGGGTAGCAAATGTTGTTATGGGGTTCTGCCTGTCTAGTCTTTTCTTTTTAACTGATACTCATATCTCATAATACAGCTTTTGTGAGCACAGTGATTAACTAAGAAGAAAAACCACAAACAAACAAACAAAAAAACCAGGCCAAAATCACATATGTGGCTCAAGACCTTCTACCTTTCCTAGTGTGGCTAACCTGGAGGGTCATGCTTGGAGAAAAAATTTGTATGTAGTATTTGGAGCTTCTTCATACAAGACTCCTGGCTACTTTCTTTACTTTCCAGTTTAGGCTAGAGATGTCCATCAGGTTTTTGGCAGTTTTGGGGTTTTTTTGTAATAGGGATTGTGAGAGTACCAAAGATAAAACCTTCTAAGATGTGAGTGTCTGTTTTTCTGCCTAGATATTAATGGATCATCAGAATTTATCAGAACACGTGCTTTGCATGGTTTTGTATTTGATTGAGCTGGGGTTGGAAAATTCTCCAGAACAAGAGTCAGATGAAGAGGTAAGAATAAATACCATCTTTTTCATTAAGATATAAAAATATTGTCTAATGATTCAATATTGTTTAAAAGTAGATGTTTATTACAATTATAATTTTACCATGGGAATTAGAATAAAACATCTTTCTTTATTTACTTAAGCAGGGATCAACTAAGCAAACAAAAATAAGGAAATTGTATACTGTTGTGAAGAGGTGTATGGTATCTTGTTATGTTTTTAAACAGTTTCTGTATATATAACCTGGTTAGAGCTTTACTAATCTGTAAATTAGTACTTGAAATTGGGTGAAAAAAAATTTAAAATTATTTGAATCTAAAACTTGCTTAAGTTTCTAGATTTTCAACTGAAACCTTTATCACTGAGCATTTTATCGCTAAGGCTCTGTATCTTCTAAAATATGTGAATTAGCCAAAATTTTAACTGTGCTTTTGATGAGAATTTGAATATAAAGAGCTGTTATTTTCGTGATTCCAGGTTCCTTTATGGTATATGACTTTCATAATTTTTCCTACTGTTTAACATTGCTTATGTGACTAAGGATCTGCCACTTTTTTTTCAGAGATTGACTTCTGTATAGTTCTGATTTTTTGTATTAATCTTAGATTGTACATCTTTGGATTACTCTGAGTAGTTCCTTTTACTTCTGCTAGAGAGCACTGATGGCATGTATTTGATTATATTCAAATCAAATGTGTAGATTTATGTATTTTTCAGACCTGTAGTCCTCACGGTAGGCATCAGTCGTATCATAATTTTTAAGAGGTGTATCAGCTTTAGTGAGGCACATACTGTTCAACATATTGTTCCTATCTAATGGAGGGATGATGGCCTCTGAAATACAGTTACAAAAGCAACATGAATTATTGTAACACATAAGAGAAAGTATAGTAGGTTTTTTTTCATTATTTTAGGAATCTTCAGGTGGACAAGAGCGTTGCCATGATAGTTGGTTTCCAGGTAGTAACTTGGTTTCTAACATGCGTCACTTCATTAACTATGTCCGAGTAAGAGTACCAGAAACTGCTCCAGAGGTGAAGAGGGAACCGCCTGCAAGTACAAGTTCTGATGGTTTAGCTTCATCACAAGTAAGTATATACAAATACCGGTCTTCTTCCTAGATTAGTTTAAGTTATTGCCTGTTTTGGCTTTTTTTGTTAGGATTATTTTGTTACTGTTTTTATGAATTTCTTAGGATTTTTTTTCCCTCCAGTAATCTTTCCTAAGTGTACTGATAACAGAAATAGGATTTATTTCAAATGATACCTCCTTCCAAATGATGTATGTAATGACTTTTTTTGTCCTCAATCTACCAGAGTTCAAGGCGGAAGAGCCTCCAGAGAGAGGTAGATCTGTGTGCAGTTTGTTCTCCTAAGCGATTAACTAGCAACTTGGCTTTAACTGTGCTCACCTTAACATTCAGTGACATCTTCTAATTTTCCTGCGTTTCCTTTTAATTCATATTGCAAGGACTCATGCTTTTTTCATACTCTTGATTGTAATCTTAGGTAGTAGTCTTTTAAGCAAAGAAATGCCCTTACATTTTTAATACATATTTTGAAATAGAAGCTTTCTATCAAATATAAAATGTCATTGATAGTTTGCATTGATAGTACTGCTTGAGCTTTGTGTTTAGGCCTGTTTTGTCTTGCCAAGATATTACTAACATTTAATTATGTAGAGTAGTCTTAGCTTTCTCGAATCTAGGTAAGTTTAACCTTACATTGAAAGTGCATTTGAAATTATTAATGGCAAGTTTATTTGGGTTTTTTGTGAAAACAAAATGAACATGTAAATGGTGGGATCCTGGAAGATTTATAGCCAGGAGATAATATAATCTCTATGTCAGGATTGCTTTTGTATCTTCTGTATACAGCACTCCAGATTACTGTATGCCAGATGTAGTGAAATACAATGGATATTTCTTTTGCATGGTAATGTTAGAAAAATAGATCAAAATTTAAAGTAGGTGGGTGAGATGAAATAGATTAAAACATAAAGAAGGTAGGCGAGATGATTGTCAGAATCCCATTTTTACATTTGATCTCTGAAGTATTTGGTATCTCTTGATTTGCCCAGCCTTCTGAGAAGGAGAGGGTAAGATGTTAAAGCATTCTGAATTTCATGTCCAAAATATTCAGGAAACCTCTCTGCTATGGATTCACTATATGCAAGTTGCTTCCATGTATCCTTAATTTGGGAGTGAAAGCAAGGGTAGCATAGAATAGAAACATCTGAATGGGCTCTGTCATTAATGTAACTGCACTCATATGCTCATGTGCCCTGAATAGGAAGCTCTGCTTGCAAATATGGGTATGTGGCTTCTGGATCTCAGCTAATAAATCCACACAAAATGGACAATGCCCATGGGGATGTGCGGGCTCACCTGTCTTCACCTGTGTGGGACTGAGTTACATTGTGCAGCAGTGCTCAGTAGGCTTTATTAGACATTTAAATGACATAAAGATACTGAAATTATGAATATTCCAGAAGTAGTAAGGAAATACTACTTGGAGAACAGAATTCTAAGTTTGACTAGAGCAAAGCCAGTTGTTAGTTGTTTTGGTATGGATGATATTTTCATTTTGTACTTGGCTTTTTATGCAGCTGTGTATAACAGATTTGTGTAAAAATATGACRTGTAGGGTTAGTATTTTGCTATACCAAATTTCAATACCTTTGGAAGGGGAGAGGAAACTTAAAATGTTCCATGCTTTTCCTCCTAGTTTAAAATATTTTCTATAGTTTTATAAACTTATGGTTTTTATACTTGTATTTTTGAAAATTAAATGTTGTAATTTTTTCCCCAGAACTCGGGGACAGCTCAAGTGTTCAGTTTGGTCGCAGAACGTAGAAAGAAATTTCAGGAGATCATCAATCGGAACACCAGTGAGGCAAACCAGGTGGTTCGGCCCAAAACATCAATGAAATGGTCAGCACCTGGTGCAACTCCACAGCTAACCACAGCCATTCTAGAAGTCAAGGAAAGCATACTGTCCTTGCTGATTAAATTGCATCACAAACTCTCAGGAAAACAAAACTCTTACTATCCTCCATGGTTGGATGATGTGGATGTTTTAATCCACCCAGAAATTCCGAGATACTCTCACGGTGATGGAATGACGGCAGTAGAAAGGATTTTATTGAAAGCTGCTGTACAGAGCAGATTGAATAAACGTATAATTGAAGAGATATGCAGAAAGGTGACACCTCCTGTACCACCAAAAAAGATTAGTTCTGCAGAGAAGAAAACTTTGGATAAAGAAGAAAGGTAACATTAAGAACAAAGTAAAGGGGCGGTAGAGGGGCAGTGTGTGTTGTGCATCTATTGACTGATCTGTCTCTAGGTCTTTGCATGAATTAGTTATTAAAAGAGTAAGTCTTAATTCTACAGTTCTCTTCTTTATCCATTTTGTATATACATGATTTATATGGGTACTGAGGAGGAACCTATACCTTACTAATTTAGATCTTTAAATCAGAAAACTTTTGTAATGATTTTATGTGATATAGATGCTCACCCTTCATGTTGCCATGTATGCCACTCAAATATACAAAGGTGTAGAATTAAGATTGCATTAACTTTTGAGGCTTAACTATGCAACCTCAAGATGAGGTAGAAATTTTTTTTTATTTGTATTGTCTATTCATTCACATGCACACATCACAGCATGATTATTTTTGTTTGTTTACTATATATGGGTTTCCTAATGCTGCCTTTTTTGCTTGTCCGAGATATTCAATTTTAAAATTATGGTTTTAATTTTTACAGTTTTTAATTTTTTAGAAATCATATTCTTATTTTCTTATAATGTGGCCTGAAAACCTGCATGCCAGATGTCTGTCTTGGGCTGAATTTTTTKGGGGGAAAAAGCTCAGACAGTTTTGAGATTGAGGTTGTGACAATAATGAGTCCTGAGAGCACCCAGGGTACCAGCACTACTGAAATTGAATGCAGAGAGCCTGCTTCTCTTCTGCTTTCAGCAACTGCTGTGTTGGCATGTGAGTCCTATGGAAGTGGAATCATCCAGCTCAAATGCCTAGAGGACAGCAACTAGAGCTGAGAAGTAGAGGTGAAAACTAGGACTGGCAGGGGCAAAGAGTTGAAGACTGGGACTGGAAGGAGAAACCTTCTGGTCGATGTAATAGTGAGCAAAAGGAAGATGCCAGGTCAAGGGAATAGTTGATGTGGGAAGACTCAAGCTGGCAAGTTGGGGATGTAAGGGAAGAACTGGGTTGTCAGGACAGAAATACTTGCAGAAGAGTAGCAAGTGAAAGAACCAATTTTTAGGGAAAAACTCAGTGGGGGAGAATGGGGTCTTGAGAGCTGACAGGAGAAGAATGTGGAATAGGAATGCGAATGCCTGGAGGGCACGAGTAAGACAGAGATTGGCATTTGGGGGATGTAATAGAGCCAGCCAGAAAGATGAGTTGGCTGGAGTGGGGCAGTGGGAAGAGATTGGGAACTGGTTAGTGCAAAAGACTGAAACATGGCATTTGAAGCGAGGAGATGGCAGATGGGGTTAGAAGGTTGGGGCGTAGAGAGTGGGGTGGTCAGGTCAGAGAACCTACCACGTTCACTGAAGTAGAGACAGGGCACAGGCTGGAATGGACAAGAATACTCTTGAGTGCTTGTCCGTGAAGTATTTTGATGTATTAATGTCTGGTTTATGTAACCAGACTATATGATTATGGTTCTAGAAATTTGGGTAGAAACGTGCAGCTATCTGACTCAGTTGGTTTCTGGATTACCTTTATTTATCCTGCTATTTTTACTTGTTTGAAAATAAATTTTTCACTAAATTCTCTCAAATATGTCCAAGACCTACACTGTACTAGAAAATTAAACATAAAAAAAATAAAAATAGATTTAACTTTTTTATAAGTTACACACTTTACAAAGTAAAATTAATTTTTTCTTACAGGTGGTCAGTTAATAGTTTAATTTTCAACATCCCTTGTAATAGTTCAGTGAATGAGAGAAACAGTCAAGGGTTAGTATATAAAATTGTCTTTCAGAAAATGCCAGACTGAATGGCTGCTTTAGATAAAACACAGCTACATCTTGGACACCTACTCGTTATTGTGGTACTCAGTAGTGCTAGATTTATGTACAGGAAAAGCATGTGAATCAATAAATCAAGTAACTTTTCATATAGAAAAGGGTAAGGTCATTCCTTTTTCCCTATAAAGGATGTGATATTTTCAAGGATCTGTTGTGGGCACTTTAAGTTTTCAGTTAAGTTCTGGGGCTAATGTAATGATGAAAATAAATGTTTCCAATTCTTTGTTGTTCTGAGTGACTATTTTCTTCTCCTCAAATCCATAATGGCATTGGGGACCCATGAATTTTATTAATGAACAGTGTGATAACTGAAATGAGTAATTTCATAGACTGACAGTGCTCATATAGTCAGGCTGCAATTTTTACTTTCTTTTTTGATTGTTTTGTTTTTCCCTCAAGTCCACTTTTGTGTTAGTGAAGATCAAGCAGACTGTGAGCATTCAGTGATCACCATTTTTGGTTACTTCAACATATAATGACAAACTTGGCATCACTCAGGCAATGGGTTGTCACCATAGAAACTGAAATACAGAGCTAGAAGAGAGCTTGAGCTGCTTGCAGTATTTTTTCAATTGCAGTGTCATACTCCCATGGGCCATCATGGAAAATTACTGAGCTGTACTGAATCTGTCAGAGTTTGTTTATGTCTTCTTATTAAAGGCCTCTATTTACAGTCACTGTGCTTCTAGTCACAGCTTATATTGAGAAATTCCCAGAGAGAAATAAATAAAAGCAGGTTTAATGAATGCCCTGGTATGATCCTCAGAATAATGAATCTTAGGATTGTTGTAAATAGAAGTTATTTTGAGAAATGGAGGCTGTACAATGTGACAGATAAATGGGCAGAGATATTTGGGTTTTTAAGGTGCCTTTAAGAAAACAAGTTAGAAGCTTTGACTTACAAGCAGGCCACCTCGGGATAACAGGTTACAGTATATTAGCTGCTTTGGGCCTGTGCATGCCTGTTCCTGTGCCAAGACAGTGATAATCAAACAGTGCTGGAAACCAAAGAGCAACCCGTCAGCATATCAGATGCCAAGTGATGTTTTTAAATCCCTTGTTAGTTATCTGAATCATCTCTGAGCTGGGGGGGGGGGGGGAAATTGCTGTAGATGCTGATGCACAGAGTTTGTAGCTCTGATAGAGCTTCCCTAGCTGCACTGGGGAGGTGCTGCATAAAGCCCTCATCCATGGGGCACACAGGTCTTTGCCTGTGCAGCTGTGGTGGGAGTTTTGTTTGGTTTTCCCAGTTGAACTCTCCCATTTCCTATATTTGTAAACTCTTGTCAAAGTAAAGATCCTTTCTTGGTACCTCAGGAAGAAGAAAATCAATGTCTGCTTTCTTTATCTTTTTACATCCATCCATATTCCTCTACCCGCTGCAGTATGTATATATAGGGAGTTATAGATTAGCTGGTCATATAGCCTTGTACAGATCACTAATACAGTTGAAACAGAAGGATAGACAAGAATGAGTCTCTAATGTCTTCCATTTGTAAATCTAGAGCTGTGTTAAACGATGAGGAAAAAGTTAGTGAAGTCAGCTTGGCTCCAGGGAGATAAGGGCCTTCAATCTGGAAGCAATCTCAAACTTCATTAAGTTCAGGTAAAAAAAAAAAAAACAAAAAAACAAAAAAAACCAAAAAAACGCTGTTGGTGACCAGTATCTAGGGTGAAGGTAGGGGAGAAGGAACCAGTATGAGGAGCCTTAGCTGGAAAATAAATATTTGTAATTGTTTCCCTTGGCATCAAGCTTGATACCAAAAGTGAGTGAGGTAGGCTATTATTATCAACTTGTAAACGTTGGTTGCTCGCAAGAGTACCTGTTTTTGTACAACGGTTGAGATTTCACTCTTGTCATTCTTCCCTTATGTAACAGAAAAATAACTTTCAAGAAGAAGGTCTTGGGTTTTTTTTCTTGTGATGCCATGTCCTAATCTGTTAAAGGATCCTTGGGTTTTCTGAAAGTTTTTTTAGGACAGGATTTTTTTTCTTTCTTTCAGACTCAAAATAAAATAACTCTTATTTCTTAAAAAACTCTACTTTTAAAGCAAGAGATTCCTTTTTTTAGGCTTGAAAATTAATCCTTTATTTAAAGAAAACTTGAATTTTGAATTATATTGTTGAAGGTGGCGACTGTAATCAGCCTGCCACTATAAACTTAATTTTTTTCCTCCATTATATATACTCTTCTTTTTTTTTTTCCTTCCCTCTTCCTCCCTCTTCTTTCACTCAGACGACAGAAGGCCAGAGAAAGGCAACAGAAATTGTTGGCTGAATTTGCCTCAAGGCAGAAAAGCTTCATGGAAACTGCCATGGATGTTGGTAAGTTTTTGTGTGGTTGACTGTTTGCTTGTTGTTGTTGTTGTTGTTGGGGTTTTTTTGTTGGTGGTGGTTTTTTGTTTTGGTTTTTGTTTATTTCTACGTTAGTATTAAGGAAGTATTTACCTTTTAACATAAAAAGTCCCAAAGTTAGTTTGTCTTTTGAAGATTGCATTTTCTTTAATCTGTAATAATAAAATTTAAGATTACTTCTTCATAGAGCCTCAATTTTTGATAAGGTAAAGTTTTGCATTTTAAATTTATGTATAGAATTAAGGAAAGCATAATTTTTAGATCATCGCAGTTGCTAGAAGTGATAACGTATTCTTTTTAAAGTACAGGCTTTACAGCAGAATCAGCTCTTGTTTTTCTGGAGGATAAGTTCTTTCAGGTTCTGCTGTGTAGAATCGCGCAATCTTGATTAGTTTGCTTGTGTTTGAGGAATGGAAAATATTTTCATCATCTGGATTACTTCATTGATAATTTGCACTTTTGAAAGATAAGAAAAAGCAGGAATCTTTTTTTCTTTTTTCCCCTCTTTCAATCGAATATCATCTGCTATGTAGTTTTGATTTGAGTTTAAGCAAATAGTTGGAAATATTTTGACAACTGTTTTTGCTGAAAAAGTCTGGTTTTTGAAATTGTTAAATTCCCTTCAGTTCATAGGTTGCTGAGAAGATTCATTCCTGTATACTTATGAAGGTCTTGGATACAGCAATCACTGAAATTTCCTTAGCAAGTTAATGACTATATATATGGTGTTATGTTTGGAGAGTGTGCAATACAACACAAAGTTCACAGATAAAAATGAGTTTGTCATGCTTATTAAATGGGTAGCTATTTCTTTTTAATCTATTTGTTGAAGTAAGGAAGAAGGGAAGAAGAAACATGCAGTTCTACTTATTAAAATCTAAGTCTTTTTACAGTCAAGGCTAATTGAAAGTGACTGTGAAAGTTTGATTCTGCAGTCACCTGTATTTTGAATTCTTGATATTGCAACTTTAAAGTTGATGATCTATATATGAAATCACATGTATCTATATATATTTACCTGGCATAGCTGTATTTGCGTATATACATACGTATGCATAAATACTCCCATGCTTGAGTTTTATAAGCTGTGTTTAAGGTAACTGCTTTGATTTGTGGATGAAGCATACTAGTTAAATCAATAAATTACACAGCATTTATTTGTGTGGAGGAGTGAGAATACTTAGCTTTTACTTAACTACGTATGTCAAATATTAAAAAGAACCCTTAATTTCTGTAACAGGCAGACCTGGGCCTTTGTGCTTATGATTGTGCATTGAAAAGTTCTTGGACGTGCAACACTTAAATTTTCTGTTTCTTAGTATTTAAACAATCAATAACTTCAGATATCTCAACATAAAATGTAGTGTTTGTTGTCAGTTATACCAGGTCATGCATAGCAGTAGATAGAATCAACTTAATGGACTACATTTTCATAAAGTTGTTTTGCATGAAGACATTTCTTGGCAACAACTTAATAGAATTCCAGGCATTGTGTTACTGAATAATTGCTTTGCTTTTTCACTAACTTTTTGCAGTGTCTTCTAGGTTGCCATACTGTTTTCTGAGTTTGTGATGAAAAGTCCAGTATTAACTAGCTTTTATGTTCTGACTAGCATTAAAATAGCTCACAGAAAGGAAGTATGTATTCCATTATAGTGTGTAGGATTTATGTAAAAACCTAGATTAATTGTTTGCCAGGAATATTTTCTTCAGTTTGCTCTAATTTTTTTTTAACTAAAGTAATTTGTTCAGCTGTGAATGCAGTCTCTATATGTTACAGCAAATTATTGAAAAAGTTGCAGAAACTGTTGTTACTCTAATTTTAAAACACAAGACATGGTAAGAATTCTGAAACTAGTTTTTCTGGAGTGATTCAATTTAAAACTAATATAAGTATTCAATAGTCTTACCCTGAATTGTATCATAGCTGTGCTGAAATAGTACGTTTGAAAACAAAAAAATCCTTTCATACTAAAATCAGTCAGTTAAAATGTGTTCCCTTCTCACACATTCAAACTCTGTTACCTGTTACTTTTATTATAGGTTGAAATTCAGCAGTAGGTTTATTTCTTAATTTTGATTGTTTGTTGTAACAGTAATAACACTGTCAGAGTGCAGGGATGGCAAAGCCTCAGCTCCCTGGCTTTGTCACTGATTCAGTTGGTGTCATTTGAGCAAATTATTATTATTATTATTATTATCATCATCCTTATTATTATCATCATCAAAAAACTTCTCTATCTACGAAATGTGGACGTGATTCAGTGGTAAAACATCATCTTTTAAAACTTCTCTATCTATGAAATGTGGAYGTGATTCAGTGGTAAAACATGAGAACTGGTGTAATTGGTTTTGGGTATAGCACTTCAGAAATTTCGTAATAGCTTGTGTGACATAATGACAGTATAAAAGACTGAAAATACTCTGAAAATAAATGTGTCTAGAAGACGATAGGAATAATTAAGAATAGCCAAAGCTTAAAGATTATTTTATTAAAACCCCATAAACTTAATAGTTTCCAAAGTGTTTATTAAAGTGCACAGAGCCACTGTTAATCCCCTGAGGCATTCCTCTTGTTTGATTGTTGGAATGCTGCAATGAAACATCTTAAAAGGAAGTTACCCAATTACATTTCATTTTTCAATATTAAACGTGTCTCATTTTACCAGCAAAACTTATTTATTTGAACTGGAATTCACAAATTCATCTGAGATTCTGAAAGTGAAGGTTGGCATTTCCTTGCGTATAATCACTGTAGAAAAAATTCCCATTATTTAGCCCTTTCCGTTTGTGCCCTGTGTTACTTTCTATTTATATTCTGTGACATCTGCAGAACTGCATAGCCGTTCAAGCTTGCCTGGAAGTAATTAAGTGAAATTTAGAAACAGTTATGTTAATGAGCTAGGATGGAACAGAATCTGCTATGCTGTCTTTAGCTGTTTGACTGCAGGTCAAATGTAAAAAGCAGAAAATAAACCAAGAAACATCGTCTAAGAGCACCAGATAGAGCTCTTGAAATATCTGAGGAGAATGTCTAGTGAGTCAAAAATGTGTTATCATGTAGTCACATACAGTGACAACTCCATAGGCCTTCTAGTCTCCTAGTAATAGCTACTTTTACATCTTTGTTTTGAGAGCATTTATCGCAGTGTGAGCCTATGGTTTATCTGTTGTGATGTGGAACTCCATGCAAGAGATTTTTGAAACTTCACTGCCTTTTAGGCCGGACTTGATAAGAACAAAAATAAATCCCTCGGCTCCAGGTTAATAGTAGCCTTTAACAAATTACAGTGATATTTGTAATCATCTGTCTATCTAAGACAGAAATATTGAATATCTAAAACAGAAACATGAAATACTATGATCCATTCCAGGCAAGCTGCCGAACTACTTAATCAAATGTATCTTTGTGAAAATTTGTAAGTTGATTAATTTGTGAATTACAAATATTAAGATATCTCGCATTCCTTCAATAGTTTTGCTGTCTCTGAAGTGCCCAATGTGATTTTATTTTTTTTTTTATGCCTCATGATAAGTGTGCAGTATGATCTTTGTGTTTCTTTCCAATGATGTGAGTCTTGGCAGGTCATTATTTTGTCCTTCAAGAGAACATTCCTTAGCTAGAGTTAAAAAGAAGTGCAGAGCGTTAATGCAAGGTGACATACATTTCCTGACGGTCAATCTTCTGAACCCAGATAGAAAAATAAATTAGGTACTGATCTCTTGGGGATATATATATGCTGGGTCAGGGCAAAGAATATTAGCATGCTAATGGTTGCTTTGATGCCAGGGGGCCGCTTTGGCACACAATATATACAGCAGTAAAACGTTGACTACTGTCAACAGAGATTATGAACTATTTACTGTGTTTACAGAGCCCTTTCAGTTCTGGGGTTTTGCTGGGTAGGGGAAAAAAGGGGAGTGAATCTTTAACTCTGCAGAGTACAAATGAAGTAAAATTCAGGCAGCAATGCATTCTGCGATAAAACAGTGTGCTCTATTTTAACAGACTGATCAGTATTTGCTAGGAAGTAGGAAGTGCTAGGATTTTGTAACTTTGGATCTCTTACTCCTACTGGTACAAAACCAAACAAAGAGCTAAATAATTAACTTTTTTAAAAACCCATGGGAATGATAGTGTTTGGCACTACCCTGGATTTCTGTCACAGTTTAAATGTTTTCATCCTCCTTCACTGTTTTTATCTTTGTTTTTAATGAGGTTCATATTTATCCAGATTTCTGAAATAATTCACAAGGACAAAGAAAAGTCCCAGAACCCAGTGTAAGGGGGTGGGGTGTGTTACAACATTAGACAAACCTCATGAGAGAAACTTTGTTAATTGATACCAATGCCGTGTGTCTTATCTTGTATTTCTCATTTACTCCTTCTTCATGCACATTGACATCATCAGGACAAGTCTCTGTGAAATCAATTAGGTTAAATCTTTGGAGAGTCAGAGTTTTAAACTGTAAGCGTCTTTGGTTGTATTCCAAAGAATGCTTGACATAAAATACACTTGCTGTCTTGTATGACTGCTGCCTGGCTAGTAAAGCCATGTTTCAGCCTGGCAGCTAAAACCACCTTGGTCTTCCTTGCTCTCCTGTTGCCACTACCTACTTTCAGAATCTCCAGTAGAGTGACAAGATGTCTTGTTTTGGGTGCCAGTGGTTTTCAGGCAAAACCAAACTGCGGGCTCCTACAAAACCTGTTTGAAAGGTGGAGGAGTAATATGCCTCAAGATCAGTATCTTAGCAAATGGCTGGCAAAGGATTCCTTTGGCACTCAATAAGGCAACATTGTTCTGGGTCATAACACACAAGTGCTATTTTCGTGGAAGTATTTTCCTAGTGTTGGCAAGAAATGTTTGTGCACCAGTGGAAGCAAAATAAGGAGATTTAGATTATTCTTCACCTTTTAGTTGCAACTGATGTAGCTTTGTTCGTGTGACAGTTCTTGGTGGTGATTTGGGTGTGGGCTTTAGCCAGAATAGGAGGAATTTTGTGTGATACTACAATCAACATTCAACTATAAAGACTTTTCATAAATATAAAAGGACATTCAATAAAATAATCATTTTTATTAAACTGTCTCTTTATAATTGCATTCTGTGAGCTAGGAAATGTTAGCTCATGCTGTAAAAATTGGTAAGAAACTATATTTTCTAAACCAAATGAATAAGATAGCATTACAACTCCAGTCATTTTAAATAAATACTTCACAAGTGGCCATGGAAAACACAAAGCAATTCTGTACTTTTGTTTATATGAAATGAAGAAAAAAGAAAAAAACCAAGAAGCTGTGGAGCTACAAGTTTCTGGGCATTTTAAGCTTCCATATAAGTACTATTGCAGTAAAATGCAGTTTAGTTTTATTTTTCCCCATGTGAAATAGGAAATGTATAACTGAAAGTGAAGGAGAATGGAGACATGCCAATTACTTCATATTCACAAGTATCAATGCATTAATGAAATATTTTAGAAGAAGGTTTGCAGGAAAGAGTCTGTTTCATTTTCTACAGTGTTTTGAGTTGAAACGTATTTGTCCTGGTCCTTGACAGGGTAGGTAGATCATGTAGCTGGTGAGGCAGGGTCTGTGACTTCCACAGGAACTCCACAGAGGCAAAACTCGAAGGCAAGAAAGACAAGATTGAGATCATTGCTATATGCATAGCTTGCTTTCTTTTTTCCAGATTGCCACTGATATATTTTCACGGCAGGAATTACACTGCCAAAATGTACCCCCTCAAACAAACCATAGCCCAAGTCCTATCTTCCAAAGAAGCTAACAACTAGTTTAAGCCAGTAATCAAGGTTTATCATAGTCCATTCAAAAAGAATTGGGGGTTTCTGTTTGGTTGGGTTTTTTTTGGCCTGCTTAATTATTTGAGATTTTAAATTCTTGCCAATTTCTCTTATCCATGGGTTTTGTGTAAGTTGACTTTGTTTTCTTTCACTAGCTCTGGGGGAAATTATTTTATTAGGAAGTTTTCCTTGATCCTAGAAGTTTAGGTCCCTTGAAATTTTGTTGTTTGCCAAAGTAGCCCAGCAGTAGATCTAAGTAGTTGTGAAGGAAACATGCATTTGATCATTGAGTTTTAAAATTAAATTAGCCTGATTTTTATGTGCCTGTTGCACATAGGCAATAGAAGTATAGATTGCATATACTGAATTGGTTTGAAACACCTTTTAAATACTGTATTTTTTTCCCTTAAAGTAAGCAATTTATGATGAATGAATGGTATTTTGTAAATTAAATGTTGACTGATTTTGAGGACTTCCACTGAGTTGTTCAAAATCAGATTGACACACTATATTCTCTTTATTATACTTCTTAAAAATATTGAATGGATGCATATTTTATGTTGTATTGACAATATTTATAAAAAGATAAATAAGGCTGGAACTCTAGTTGTTCTCATGTCATGTGCTTCTGATACACAGGTGTATGTGAGTGTGCTATAAAAAATAGCTTTAGTGTTTACTTCTCCCTTCTGTGCTACAGTTGCTCCTAGGTTTTCTGGACTGGACTTAAAAAACATTTGCAGTTGATGCATTCTGCTTTTTCTTTCATTGTACATCTGACTGCCACTAGATGGTGATAGACGTGTGTACAATATTAACTGTATGGCAGCGAAGATCAGAGTTCATTTTCGTATGACAGTCAGTAAGTGACTAGGAGATCAATAGTTACTAAAACAGTGTATTTTTGATTCTACCCTGTGAGCAAGAGCATTGCATGGAGCTTTTCATGGCAAAGAAGGATGCTGTCTGGCATCCAGCACACCTCTCCTTATAGCAGCAGGCCTCCTGGGCTGAACTTGTAGTGGACTTCCAGAAGAGAGCAGCTCTCCTAAAAGCAGTTCTGCGTGAGGACTGTTGCTGCACTCAAGGTTTTTGGGTTCTCTGTCCAGCAGCTTGGCCTACTTAATCAAGGAGATAAAAGGCATGGCTGAAGGTAGGGAAGAAGTGTTTTCCTTTGGAAAAATTATCTTCTAGGAAAGAAACAAAGCACCCTTATATTCTAGGTCAAGAGGCTGACTGTATAAGTTCCTGAGCAGTCAGGAGAGGATCATCCTAGTCCTAAGGTGCTTTTCTTTGAAGCCAATAAAGAATTCTTACCTTGGATTGTAACATAGCATAAAATTGCTTCTATTTTGGTTAGCCCCCTGCCCGGACCACCACCACCGTCATGTGAACAAAGCTACATCAAGTGCAAGTGCTTCAATACTTTTAAGCTGGTCCTTAGCCTTGAGCATTTCTGCCTGTGCACCTAGGAAATAATAATGTGGACCATTAGGAAACAAGATGTCTGATACGTCTTGTATACAGTAAATGTTAAACTAAACTCTGCTGCATAGCAGCAGATTGCTTTCTTAATGCATCCCAAATTTTTAAAGATTGTCCAAATTTCATATGAAAAAAAATTTCATTTTTAGTTGCACGTTTCATTCATCTTCTCTAAGCATCTTTAAATTATTTCGAAGGTCTCCAGATAAACTTTTTCCTTCTAATTTTTGTTAGAGTCAGTTATGAGCAAATCTGGTTTTAGTAGAGATTCGTATTCATTGCCCTTCATCTCTCTCCGTTCAGAGTTTTCAATATAGTATCTAATGAAATAGAAGCTAGATCTCTGTTTTATAGACGTTTTAAAGAGATCAAGTTTAATACAAAACTTGAACTAAACATTTAATTCCACTGGGAATAATTTTCAATATGGGAAAACTTGTACTTCTTTGTATAGGTGTCTTTCTGTTTGAAGCAGCAAGGTAAGTTTCAAGTAACGGTCAGTGTTTCAGTTGTACATAAACTAGCGAGATTATTTTGGAGCTTTTTTGTCACTGCCTCAATAGAGATGCAATTGAATTTCTTTCCCTCTGTTTAATACCGATTTTCTTATCCTTTTTTAGAACCGCCAGATGCTGATATTGCCATGGAGGTAGCTACATCAGAACAGCATGTTTCTGAGGCAATATATGATTGTGTTATTTGTGGACAAAGTGGTCCTTCTACTGAAGACAGACCTACAGGGCTAGTTGTACTATTACAAGCATCCTCAGGTATGAATGTGTGACTTGTTGGACAAGCAGTGCTTCGGCAGCTTTTAGTATGTGTGCATAAATACTGTTGTGTCTCATGGAGTCTGGAAAGATAGCGTCTTCCCTTTTTTTGTGGATGGTCCTCCATGAAGCACATGTGTAGGTCTAAGGGTACTGAGAAAATTTTTAAATCTTTGGGAAAAGAGTGAACAGTTTCATTCCCTCCTAGATCCTGTTGGCTTTTGCAAACCCAGCAGTCTATAATAGGCCTGCAGGAAAATAGGTATTGAAAGAAAAAGAAAATAAAATAGCCACCGGTGTATCTATATGTATGTATGTGTGTTTGTGTATGTATATATGCTTTATGTACAAGTGCAAAAGCACAACTTTCAGTATTTAATTTCTTTAATAATTTTTTTACTGTTTAACATCAACAAAGCACATTGTAGTTACAAACCAGAATTTCCTGATTGTTTTCTTAATTGTTTAGCATATTGTTATCCATTGCATTCTTTATTGCTTCTTTTCTTCATACAGTGTTGGGACAATGCCGCAATAGCACTGAGCCAAAGAAACTACCGACTACTGAAGAGGAGCAGATATACCCGTGGGATACCTGTGCAGCACTGCATGACGTGAGGCTTACAACTTTACAGCGATACTTCAAAGATGTAAGTATTTCATATGAACAGTACTTATGAAAAAATTGTATAAAAGGGTAAATAATGAAATTACAACTTAAAGTCCTCCTAGTTTCATTTCTGCATTTAGTGAACACTCCGTCATGTTGCAGTAGTTAGGAAGTGTTTACATTTGATAGGGTCCTTATTTTTAAATAGTGTCTGGCTTTTCCCTAGTTATATTTTTGGCATAGGCATCTAGTATATCTACAGGCTATATAGTCATTAAATATCCATGCGAATGTTCTCTATAAGGTATTTCACAAATCAGTGTGACCACACAATTGAGATGTGGTTTTTCTGTCTTAGGTATTACTTTCAAAACACCAGTTTTCTTGTAGCCATTCAGTTACTCTTAATCAGTTAAAGTTATTTTTGGCAGCACAGAGTAAGTGGAAAGAGTTGTTTTAGCTTGCAACAGTTTTCTGAGCCACTACAGAGAAGGGGAGGATGAGTGGATGGGAAGGAGGGATCAGCAGAAGACTTGACCCTCTTCTGCTGAATCCTCAGCTTTGCACAACATTACTGAAGTTCAGTTTTACGTTAATTGGTATGTTATTTTATGTTTTGCAGTTCTGTTAGCTGTTCCAAGCAGAGTTTTGCATTGCTTCACAAAGCCACATTACAGCTTTTCATATTTAATTTTGAGAACCAATTCTTGTTGCTTAACAGGACTTGTTCAGTTGTAGACCTCTGTGGAAGTGCTGCCTGTGACTTTCCTTGGTGGTGTGTAAAACAGCCATGTAAGATAATACATAACTGTTCTGAGAAATCATTTTGGGGGAGAAGAATATGTAACCTATGACCCTAAATTAGCTCCTATAGACTAGTCCCAGGTGGCATACCAGGCAGATCTAACTAAATAATCAGCCTTTTGAAGTTTTAAAGAGGAAAAACTGTGGCAATTTTTACTCTGACATGATTGCTAGCTTTCTCATAATCTGTCATCCACAGATAATTGCAGTTTGCCAACTGCAACCCTTTCTGTGCAGTAACACTACCAACAGATTAGTCTAAAATATACTGTAATGCAATGAGCAAATGCATCCTGCTTTGAAAAATTCCAGTCCTGCTTCAAACATTAGTTGAATTAGCTATTTTTGCTTTCAAGTTTCCAGGTCACTACTGTGCTAAACAATGTCTCTGCATGAAAGAAGTAATCCTTAAATCTCTTTTGGCATAAAAATGGAAACATCTGTTAGTGTCTTGAGCGTCTTGTTCAGCTGAGCTAAGCAATAAGAAGTCCTTTTGTTTATCAACTGTGTCTCTCCCAGTAAGTCTCCTTCCTCTAACAACAGATTTCAGGAGGCAAGAGAGTAATTTCACTTAGATGTGAAAATTTTAAATTATGAAACATGATCTAGCTTATTCTACTGGAAGAAAAAAAAATATTCAAAAGTTACATGCTATTCACAGATTGGGCAAAACAGGCCAGTTCTCTCCATAGAGATTCCTTTTGCGCTTTCTTAGCTGAAATTTGATGCTTGCTGTCAGTCAGGGAGTAGCGTTCTTGCCCATTAAAGGAAAAGTCACTGAAGTGATTATTTTTAATATGGAGAGGTATGACTAAGGATTAGGACGTAAAACTTCATATACTAGATTGATAGGACTATTTTCAGAATCACATAGTACTCTGTAACCAATAACTTGATACAGGTGTGCTCCATCCCAAGCCTATGGCTTGCTTTGGAATCTCCTTTATTTCTGAACTGAAGAATAATAGAGTAAAGCCTTTCTGCAAAGTATTTGGGGTTGTTTTTTTTTCTTATGCAAATGCTATTAAGTAGCCTCATTAAATACATGCAATAAATGATGCTTTTCCTGGATGAAACATTTGTCCTGTGGGGCTTATCCAGGTATATCCTACAACCTTACTAATAGTGCAGTCTACTAAATTATGCAGGAACCATCAGGAGAAAAAGTTTTTCTTGTTCTATGGCCTGAGAGGGTCATAGCCCATTATGAATGTCAGGTTGAGGCAAGGAGCATTTCTTATAGCTACAATTTGTAATTTTGTTTTGATTTCCTGCTCATATGCAGGGGAAAAAAATTAGATGCTAGGACTTCCTTAGAAAATGCAACTATCAGAGTTGGTTATTTATAGTACCCTGGTTTTGCATCATACATTAAGACCATTTTAGGGTGAGGTGAGTCTACACTAAAAATTGTTTACCAATTCTGGTAGCCATAAATCTTTTTCTGTTCTTTAAATGTATAACCAGAATGTACATTTCAATCTGTGTATGAAATTATTTTTTGATAAATGGAGATTTAATAATTAGACTGACTAAGCTAGGTGGCTAGGTCATATAGCTAGGTATTCTGCAAGAGAATTTTCTAGAATTCCTTATCATAAGTTTTCCAGTGGTGACTGTTTCTTCAGTTCATTATTTTCTGAGAACTACCAGTGAGGTAATTTTATTTTTGACATGTGGGCTATAAATGCAGTCTTTGAATAAGGCCAATGTTTTCAAAACAATCCTAGTGTAAAACTCAATTCACTAAACAAGTATTTGTTCTCTTTTCCCTTTATGATATGTTATATACAATATTGTTCAATAATTCATTAAAAACCCTAAGTGTTTACACTGGATTTTAATAACAGATTGGGGTTTAACTATTAACTGTGATCTTTCATTCAGTTACATACAAAACTGAATGAAATGTATTGGAGCAGTATATTGCTGTTGGATGTGGGATAACTTGTACTGTTGGAACAGATGGTAGGCAGAGTTAGAGCCGTCTTCATGCTGTAATGCAAGAGGTTCTTTAAAGAAGTCATTATCTCAAGTGACAAAAACTACAGAAGTTTAAGTGTTTGGCTCTTTGTTGGAAAGAATAGCATAATGGCAGCCATGTAAGTTAGCACAAGTAAGTACTTTATAAAATAATTTTCTTCTTTATTTCCACAGAATGTCTTTTAATCAGATAGCATGCAAATAAAAATCTATATATTTTTTTTTAAATCTTTTGTGGTAAGTACCTTTATAACTTTGCATATATTGTTGCTCTTTTTTCTTATTGTTTTTGCTTTGTTTTAGAGTTCCTGCCTGCAAGCAGTGTCAATAGGCTGGGAAGGAGGTGTTTATGTACAAACTTGTGGTCACACTTTACACATAGATTGTCACAAATCTTACATGGAATCTTTACGGGTAAGTAAAACTAAAGATCATCTTTTTTATTTGCATCTAAACTGTTCTTAGTGAAGTCAATTGGATTTATGCTGTTCAATTCAGAGAAAGATAGATTGGGTTTACATGAATGGACAAGATGTTTTTACTGTGTTTCAAGAACTGTAGATACTAAATCTTATTACATCTTGACATTGTTAACAAAAGTACTTTGTTTTCAGTTATTCTGATATATCAGAAAAAAGTACTTGACTAAATCCTATTCTTAAAAAATTAAATCACTGGTTTTGGTTGGTTTTTTTTCTTGTGTGCATATTCAGGTAAAGCATTTCTTACACTTTTCATTTCTGTTTCATAGATTCCTATTTTGATGTTTAACGTGTGTTAGAAATTACAGAGAAACTGAAGAAAAAATGAGAGGGGAATTTTGCAAATATAAACTTGTGGTTTTGGTTAATTCCTAATATGAAAATTCAGTTACGAAAAGTTAGATTTTTATCTCCAGTTATGTATGGTATATGTTATATATATACATGCAGTTTAGAGAAATGAGTTAAAGTAGTTTAACTCTTGTGAAGTATGCATTTATTTTTTTTCTCCTTGGAAAATACTGTTGGGAAGTTACTGCTATACATGATTTTAAAATACAGTTTGTTAGTCAAGCCTCAAATTGTTGGCTTTCCTTATTTTCACATGGTCTGAGTAAACAGGGTAGTATTCCATTGATGTTGCTGCCCTCCTTCGCCCCCCTCAAGCTCTTGCAGCCCAATTGCAGAACTTCTGAATGGCATCGTAGAATGTTATCACAAGCTCAGCAGTGGTAGAAGTCATTGGATATTAAGCAATCATTTCTTTCTGTATGATTTAGTGTAATAAAATAAAGACTAAATGATGACTTCTTTTTGCACATGAAACTGCTTTTTTTTTTCAAGATTATTTTATGTAATATTTCTTTAATTTTATTTTTTCATAAGTTTTGTTGATTTGTTTCCATTTTGAGAAAAACAGTGAGCAATGCTTTGTATTTTTAGAATCAGCATTGGTCATACTGTGAAATTTACCTCTAGAGAAATTGGAAGCTGTGCCACCTTTATTGGATCCCATGATGAATTGTTCTTTTCCATATGACTGTAAAGATGCTTTCAGGGGTAATTGTGTCATCAGGATAATTAAGTAAAATCTGGGTTTTCATGGTAGAATCTAATTTTACAGAATTTTCAAAAACTAATCTTTTGCATCATATAGACACTGAAGTCCCTTTTCTGGTGGATTCTTGCTTAAACTTGAAATAAACTGTTAATTCCATCTCATTGTATTCCTGAAGATTTCTAAATTATTTAAGCAAACTTTTGATCCTACCATGTATTACTACTACCTAGATGAGTGCATAATAATTTTGACTATTCCTAGCATTCTTAGTGCTGAAATAACTTATATAGACTCGTGTTCATCTGGATAAAACATTTATTTATACATAATACAATCAGAGATCAACATCCAGAAAGGTATGTAAAAATAGGCTCACCAGAATGCCTCAGCGTTCTGGGCTGATTGCTTGAAGTTTAAATTATAGTCACTATTAACTTAGCAGTTCTCTTCTCCCAGGAGTGGGAAACCGTTGAGGCAATTCAAAAAGCTGAAGCAAGGTTGCTTGCCAGTAGCAGAAGTACTCGGGAGATGTCCCCACTTCCCAAACACATACTTCTGYGTCCATTTTTTGATCCTTTGTGATAAAGAAGAAATAATCCATCAGAGTTTTTGTCGTGCTGCCCCTCCAATGGCTACTTGATTAGGTTTTTCAACCTGTACTACTTCTGAGAAATATCTTCAAATATTTCTCATGACTGAAAATAAAATTGCCTTTTGATAAATTAAAAGCTGTTATCAAGGGAGTCTCAAAACTTTATTGGGAATTGCTAGAAAGAGACAACACATGTGAAATGTTCAAAATACCCCATTGAAGTATTTCTAGTTTATTATGGGGATATTGTTGACAATGAAGAGTACTTAAAAATTAGGAAAATTAGTTGAGTTGGAGGATTGTAAGATAGTCTTTAGTAGTTAAGGCCTTTTCACTAAAGTGAGCTATTCCAATTATTCTTTCTTTACATTTTTTTGTTGTAGACTTAGTTCTTTAGCGGTACACCTGAAATATCAAACTAAAAATTATAATCTTTTGCAAATTTCAGCTACATCTTCTTTATTTTCTTTTAGAACGACCAGGTCCTCCAGGGTTTTTCAGTGGACAAAGGAGAATTTACCTGTCCCCTCTGTAGGCAGTTTGCTAACAGTGTTCTTCCTTGTTATCCTGGAAACAACGTGGAAAGAAGCCTTTGGCAAAGTCATAGTAACAAGTGTATGCAAGATCTTGTACAAGAGGTGGAAGATCTTCAAGAACAGCTGGGAACTTTCCCAGTAAGCATCAGTGTAAGGCAGAAAGATCCTTGTTAATTTGCCTCTACCTTTCAGTTTTTACATTATGTTGCATTTGTGACTTCTTAGAAACTCAACAACCTGGGAAACTTCATTTTCTTCTGATATGGGAGATAGCATACTATTTTTTTTCATATCAAGAAATTTGAAATATTTACAGCACTTACTGCATTACCCTACTAAAAATAAACAATTAAAAAGCTGTGACAAAATGTGATTAATGTAATTTTTTTTATGGAGTACATTTTCACTTCTCTCCATAGTAATTTACATAGAATTGAGTCATGTAATATAAAATTCATTTATCATTTCTTTACATGTAAAAACACCAATATCCTTGTAACTGGAAGCTATTTAAAGAATGTCTATTAAGAACATTTTAAGGTACGGATTATTTGTTTTACAGAAAGCATTTTGCAGATGCTCATGTATTACAAAGCTTCATGAGGTCTTTCTGAATGATAGAGTTAATTCTGTTAAATTTTGCTAGCCTTTCTGTCTTGATGGAGATACTTTGTGTTATTTTCATGTACTTGTGCAATGCAAATATACTTCAAAATAATGCAAGCAGTGAGATTCTTGAACGTAGGAGATGGACGAAACAGTGATGCTTTCATATTCAGAACAAATCAGAATAAATTTCAGAATATTATAACACTTCTATGAGACAGAATATTGGCTTTTAATGCATATCTTTCATAAGCTGCAAATGTGTTTTTATAAATATGAAAGTGCTACGCTTTGTGATCAGCTATTGCATTTCTTCAGGTAAAATTAACTAATCTTCTTTTGTGTCTTTGTTCATAGTCTGAAACCAATCTCAGTAAAGAAATGGAATCTGTAATGAAAGATATAAAAAGTACCACACAGAAGAAGTATACAGATTATAGTAAGAGTCCTGGATCACCTGACAATGATTTTCTGTTTATGTATTCAGTAGCCAGGTGGGTATGTTTTTTTCTTTTCATATTTGTTGTTTATGTTTCTCATTAACGGTATTACCAGATAGTTTTCTTCTTTAAAAAAAAAATAAAAAAATATTCCATCCTCTCCAGAAAGTACTTCTTGAGTACTTAGTACATTGAGGTTACATTTTCTGATTTTCATATGCAGGCATATGCAAGATGGAAAGATGTGCCTTTCAGTTCATTTTTAGTATATGCAGCAGTAGCACAAAACCTGGAGCACATTTTGTCTTGCTTATTTAGTTTTCTTCTTTATTCAAGGTTTTGCTTTTCATATATCACAATTTTATGTTGAATTTCTTTTTCTACCTTCCTTTCCCAAACGGTCAAATCTTCTCTACTACTATTTAGCAGAATGAGATTATTTCTGTATCACTGCCATATTGGTGGTTTTTAAATCACAGGGTGTTTTTAATCTCTCTGTCAGACATTAGTTTTGTTTACTTAAACAAGGATCACAGAAGGAGCCTTTTCTACATCAGCAACCAGGAATCTCTCTTCATGTGAATAAGACTTCTAAGAAAGTGTCAAAACTACCAGCATTTTCTCTGTGATGTTTGCTTCCATTTTTATAGCTGTTAGTGTCACAGACACCGTCTCCAAGAAAATCAAACAGTCCCTCCTTCCATCTGTACCATTAGTGTTAAGATGCTCTGAATGGTCAATCTGTTCAGATTTACTGTAATGCAGGGTTTTCCCATACGAAGAAGTTGAAATACTTATTAAGCAAATATTTCTCTAAACTCTGGCTTACTGTGGCCTGCAGGGAAGGTGCTGACTGCAGAGAAAGTGCAAGCATACAAGTGATATCATCCAGTAGCATTTTTTACTGCAGTTTCATAAACTCTGGTTGTTGAGTGTCTTTAGTATATAAGCAGTGGAAATATTCAGGACTTGGCTTGGCAGGACTCTGGATAATCAAATCTAAGGCTCAGCTTTTGACAGAAGGTTGGACCATTGGATCTCTAGAATTCTCTTCCAACCTAGATTATTGTATAATTCTATTAAAAGAAATATTATCTGTATTCTTTAAGAGTATCTTAACTGTGCCTTGATTAAGAAAAGCAATTAAATTTTATACATAGCAAGTTAAAAGATTATTCTGTATTACTTTAAGTGGTATATGCTGTACAAGCATAAATAATGTTGAGATTTTTAGCAAGGATGTGTTTGGTCAATACAATTTAATATCCTTCCAAAAATACGAAGGACTCAAAATTAATGTTTCACATATAAAAGTATGGTTACTTGTAACCATAACTTGACAGGCCATTTAAGGTACAAAAATGGTGTTATAATATATTTCTGGGTGTAATGTTACATAATTTAAAAAATGCTAGCTAAACATATTTTAAATATATCTATAGTTTATGATTTTTATATTAACAGCCTGAGCCCAAGATTTTTGTTTTCATTCCAAGACTTAAAAATACCTCAAACCAGAACAGCATTTCATTGCTGTTTGCAGTGCTGGAGAGAGAAATCATGGTTGACCACTAAGATTAGGATATGCCACCTGTACTCACTGTGACCTCTTCTTGTTAGGTTAGACTGGTGTCAGCAGTTTTCCATTTATCCATGACTGAAGGATTTCAGGTGTTGTTACCATAAGTCATAAGATCACTCATGAGGGTGCCTGGCAGATCAGCTGCAAAATGGTTAATTTCTCTCGCCTTTCAATTCAGCAATCCAGATTTACAGGCTTCTACTACTTGATAATTGCATAAGAAATACAGGTTAAAAAAATTTAAACTTTTGAAAAGACATTTTAATAGAACCTTACGGTTTGTGTTTATGGAAATAAATACGTAAGTGATCTGGTCATCTCCCAGACTGAAAGAGTTTTCTTTGTATTATGTTAATATGTTTTGTTTAAGTAACCAAACAATGGACCATCCACAACTTAAATAACAGGCTGAAGTAACTTGCTTTCTGGAAGTTATTCCTGTCATTCAGCCTGTTTCTTCCTTATTTCCATCCAATTCTTTTTGAGGTAATGATATCCTTGTGTTCCTTACCAACCAGTTACCTTTGAGCATTTCTAGTTTCGTTTATTCTGAAACATTTCATTGTTTTTGGTCAGACCGTCTACAGCTGTTATTAATTTCTTCCTGGTATTTAATCTAACATACAGATAAAGTGGTCAAGATGATAAGTAGCTCCTGTTTAAATAAGCATTTGAATGCAATGATATTTTTATTGACTCCGTATATTTGCAAGTGAATTAAACACTCAATCTTACAAGTCACGTTCCATTTTCAATCAGAAAATGACATCATCTGCAGTCTTCTTCAAAGATGCTAGTTTACAGCTGGAGGCCAGCTTTGAAGTGGATTTCTGCATGCTGGAATGGGAATACTATTGGTTAAACAAGATGTAGCCACTTGCCCCAGCTTATCCTTTCTGCTTCAGGAAAACGGGAACTTACTTTTCTTACTTCACTTTTGCTTACCCAGATAGATGTTTCTGCTAGCAGAGAAAAGAAATTACAAGCAAATTCTCTACCACCTAGTTAGTGGGAGAGCTAGCCCCTGTCTGTTTTCCTAGCAAAAGAGGCGCTCAGGGTCTTGGCGTCCTGATTTGCATGCACAGCTGGAAGAGCAGCCTCTTACCTACCTCCCCCTTTCCCTACAGTCTTACCTTGTTAAATTTATACCCTTTTCATATGCATCCCTCCTTGGTTTTGCTGACATTTGAGATTAGTATAGTGTGTCATTCACAAATCATGTGTGCCTAGCTTTAATTTTAATAGCTCCACGTTCATAGCATTGATGACTGTCATTTGTGGCAGTATCTTGGAGGACTGTTTCTGTATTGCATAGCAATAGGTCTCGTGCTTTTGTTGGCTGTGTAAACAAAGCTTTTGGTTTTGCTGTCAGGTATGTATAGACTAATAGAAGAACCTCATGTTCTTTCCTTCCAGTCTGTGTCTCAGTATCTGGGTTTTTTCATATATGTTGTCTTTGTAAACTGAAGTGGAAAAAATGGTAGTGCTTAACTTGATTCTTCTGTCCCAATAGAAAGAGGAGGTCCATCCAAATATGTTCTTTTTCTGGAAAGGGCATTGCATTTTTACTTCCCCCTACTCTGTCCTGATATGAATTCTGAGAAATATGCAATTATCTTCCCCACCCCCAATATGTTCCTTTAAAGAAAGCCCACAAGAAGGGATGAAGTAGGGCTGGTTTTTAATTGGGAGTCTGTACAGCTGAGCAAAATTTATCTTCTCTTTTTTTTTTTTTTTTTTTGATGAGTGAGGAAGATAGATAAAGCCAGTGTTCTACAAAATTTGTTGCTCCAATGAATGATGCAAAGATTTCTAGTTAGAGGAAACAGTCACTCACAGAGATTTTCTTTCTCCTTCTCCTTCATGTTGAGAGGGCTGAGATAGCGAAGGATGCTTTCAGAGACCACTCTGTGTTCCACCAGATGCCTCAAGTTTTTCTTCATTGATAGAACAGGCACTGGGAGCTCTGCTTTTCTCCAGTAGAGAGCAGATGGTACTTGGAACCTCAAGGTAGAAGGGAGCTTGAATTAGAGAGGAGATACACTAGTCTCTTTCAGAAATGACTTAGGGCTGTACCTGATGTAGAACATTTTATAAAGGAGAAGTGTTCAGTTTCACAGAAGATGTGTTCTCTACTGTGCACTTCATGCCAAAGTTTAGGTATGTTTTGAACGAGATGTCTTAGAGGAGAAGGCTAATATTTACGTTTCCAAGAAAGCTGAACTATAAGTTCAGCTGAACTATAAGTCTCAGGAGCTGGGGGCAATGAAGAAGTGTGGGAGGTGAGAGTTGGTATGATATGTGTGATGGAGTATATGTTTCCAGAAGTCTTTCTCCTTACATTCCTTATAGCAAAAAGTACTATGTAACACCTCATATGTATCAAGAAGAGTTTTTTCAGAATTGTCCCTGGGGTTTGTTTTGTAAAATTGTACCTATTTCTTGATGAAAGGGAAATTTAAAATTCTAGATCTAGAAAGTTGTTGCTAGACATTCAGGTAGTGTTTTTGATTTTAAATCTTAATCATCTTGGTTTTAATGGAAGGCTGCCATTAATTTTGTTATACAAATTAGTTATCAGAAGGGTTGTAGAAATAAAACATACTGGTTTCCTTTATATTCCCATGATGAACTAGCACATGCTGATTTGCAGTTGCTATTTTGTCCACTAAATATGAAATCCCTGTCCCTGCTTCCTTGCTGGTAGATTTTTAGAAGTTCAGTGAGCACTGCAAATCGCCTGAAGAGTGGAAAATTCCCCTGTCACACAGATGCCCTTATCAGCAGCGACCAGATGGAGCTCTGAGCAGGCACATTATCAATGTTAAATTGCTTTTTCTGAGTAGAGAGGATTAAAGCATTCCTTCAGAAATGGGTGGCATAAGCTGCAAAATTAGGGAAAGTAATATTCTGAAATGTTACTATTTTAAAGTAAAGATATGAAGGTATCTTAACAAACACTGCATATCGAAAATGTATTATTCTTTCAAGCTGGTGGAGCTGAAATTCTTAAAAAATAATTTGTTTTGAATAAAATAGCCATCCTGTAGTTTCTTCTTAAATATATGTGGGTGGGTGTTCTTAGCTTAGATATATTATGTGCCTAAAATTCTAGAATAGATTTTAATATGTATTCGGTGGCATTATATTGAACCTATATTTTTAGTTAAAGGACAAAATATGTTTAGATTGAGCTTTGCAGTTTAGATTAAATTAGCAAAATAACATTTCAGAATAATAGAATTACATTCCTTTATTTTAATTAAAGGAATGTATGTTGACTTATTAAAACAAACTGTCAGAGAACATAATGTAAATTGTTTTCTCCAAGTCTTGGGCGTAAAAGATAATGCAGTACTGAAACATCCAATTCCAAAATTAAACAAAGCTATCGAATTTGGCCTAAACAATTGGTGCCTAAGTATCAGATTACAATAATACTAAGAGAGCAAGCATCAGTGTGACATGCAGAGATTTGGTGACACAACTCCAGTTTCATACTAATGAGCTGCAGTGAATACCAGTGTTTCATTCAGAATTAACCTGCAAGGCTTTTATTAACTAACTTATCTATAAAGGTCAGTGCTTCTATGATAATTTAGACTGTTTTCGTACTTAGTTACTTGATGGCATATCCATTGTACTGTCTGTTTGTTGAAAGCAAAACAAAAGCCCTGCCAATAAAGAGAACACTTTTTAGACATATCTAATTGATTGAAATTTAGCCAATCTGTACACTGTCTTTTCAGATTTGCACATAAGTTCCCTTTTTATCAAGGAATTGTGTGTACATACAGAAAAAAGCAGAATTAACATTTTTTTTATTCTTCAATCACAACTGTAGCAGCTCTTTTAATATAGTACTTGCTAATCAAAGGACTTGAAGTCACATATGGCAATATCTTGATAGTTTGTTTTATTCTGAGTCATATTTTGGCAGTATCTCACACTAAAGATTAGCTCACAACATTCTTTTATTTAGTGTATTCTGGGTGTTTGTGATGACTCTCGTGTCCATAGAAGCTTGAATAATGCTGTTCCATTCAACAGTGTTATGTTTTTCTTGCAGAACAAACTTGGAACTTGAGCTGGTCCATCGAGGAGGCAATTTATGTTCAGGAGGTGCAAGCACAGCTGGGAAAAGATCTTGTTTAAGTAAGTTTCATGTTATGAAGTGCAATATAAATTATTAGAATATTGAATAAAGATGTCTAGTTCTCTTTAGCATTTTCTAAATTATGTCAACTTTTTTCTTTAAAGAACCTTTTTTTCTGCCATAATGAGTCTCTGGTTTTTGTTGCAATTTGAGAAATCTGAAATCTAATTTGCACAAATTATTCATTAGAGCTGTTCATATGTTGTGAGTATAGTCTATTTAGAAATCAATTGTCATAGTATCCATGTAATCTTTTTAAATAATTTCACATTTTTATGAGTAGAACTAGAAGTATTTTAAGGATAAAGCAGGAAAGCTTTGTTCCACCCTGGCTGTTGCTAGTAATAGGAAAGAAATTTGTTTCTCTGAGTGCTAATGTCGCTCATGACTAGGTCTCATACTTAGAAATCTGCAGCTACCATGTCCCATGTCTTTAATTTCCCTAGTTCTTTCTCTGACAGGACAGTTTTGCAAATTTTCTTTGGTAGAAACTCTCAAATCTTCACTGTTCTGAAACCTTTAATGTTTGCCAAATAAAGCACTTCTGTTGGACAGAAGTGTTTTTTTTCTTAACATAAAATCTTTTTATCTTTTACTGGAATATAAACTGTTAGGAATGGACATTTTTTTTTGTCAGGAAAAACTGGAAAGCCTGCCAGAATACTACTACTACTACTAATGCTTGGTTAAATCAAGCTTATGCAGCAGTAGCAGCAGATTCAGTAGTAAAAATGTCAGAAAGCTTGGGCCCACCTCTGCCTTTTGGTACATGATTTGTGGGCGATGCTTTCCTCATTTGAGGTGATGAGCCACCAAAGAAATCCCATCACGTGCTATGCCATCCACATCCTCTCTAGGATAAGAGCCTTCTGTTACTGCCAGGAAATGTAGTTAAATTGATTTCATTCATGTGTTGTGATTTGTGAAAAGTACTTTTTAAACCTGCACGTTGTCTTCCTCCACCATCATTACCTCCCTTTCCCAGCAGAGCAAAATACCTGAAAAATGCATGTGTTGAAAGAATATCGCTAGATCACTGTTTGGAAATTTGAAGCATTTAATAAAATCAAGACTGTATAGATAATTTGTGCTTGGATTACAATATGTTTTTAATTGTATGCTTACCTAGTAAGATGGACACATTCTCTGAATTTTAGCAACTTACTGGATGCATTACCTATTTCACAGGCATGTTATTTGGAAGACCATGATGAGCAGCTTAGGGCAGAGATTCCAGCTTAAAATATTGAAATATTTAAAGTGAKAAAATTTATAATGACTTTTACACATAATGAGAGTGTACCCCTGTTTTCACATGGCTTTAGTAGCCATACAAGATCTTTATAAGACTTGACATTTTAAAGTTTAGAAGAATGTGTGGAGGGAGGTGACCTGTAATCTATAAGGTCATATTTTTATTTTATTGATAGTTTTTCAAAGTCAGGAGATTTCAGCTTCTCTATATGATTTTTTTTTTTTTTTAAGATGAAAGTGGAATGAAATATATTCATTACATGTTAAAACACCGAGATGTTTGATGTCATATCTGTATTAGATTTGTGTTGCATGTACCTATTTAAAAGATATATCTAGAGAGAGAKATATATATATGTATAAAAAGATAATGTTTTTTCTCATGGTGCTTTATCACCAACTAATGTCAGCAAGTGCTGGAAGATTATGACTTTGCAGAGAATGATTGAACCACCAGAGTGCTGGGCATCTTCCTTGGTGTACATCTGTATAGCTCCATTGTTTCTATTTGAACTGACACCAAGGCAGGAACTACCTCAAAGTTTGTTTTTTTTGTTTGGGCTATTTTGGGGGGGGGAGGGGGGCAGGGGGAATTCTGCCAAGCTGAGGCCTAATAGCTGACACGAAGTGGTTTGTATAATACATTATTTAATTTTTTCCTTATACTTACCACACCATCCCTTCAACCTCATCTTGCATAAAGAAGGGCTCTTGCATACTTAGGACCTGATTTTAAAAGGGAGCATACCTTTTGCTGACAGACAGTGAAAAGATCAGTCAGGATTTTTAATACATATTCCTTAAGTCTTGAAATGCATGGAGAATACTGTAATCATTGGAGAAATTTCTTTTTGGAAAATTACAAAATTGGAAATGATACATGGAGAATGTATCTCCACTGGAGAATTGTCTTATGCTGGATTGTTACTTCAACAAGACAAGACAAACTTAAGTCCTGTTTAAATTTATATATCATAACTTACCTATTTTTCCAGCACTTTTACTGTTTTGCCATTAGCTCTGTGTGTCATAGAAAATGAACCAATGTTGCCTGTTCATCAAAATAGATTACTGGAACAAACTAAACTTACAGAAAGTTGAAGATACTTCTCACACTTGAGAATTCTGGAAATCGTGATCTTAACAAGAAGCTTTAAGTAAGATTACATCAACTATTGCTTTTAAAAATAAGTGTTAGTTTACAAAACTTAAAATGTTTATGAAATACATCACTGTGTGGTAGCAGCATATCTGCTGTTAAACTGTGCATTGGTTGTCTATGTAAGAAGTAAAATAGCCCAGTAAGGAAAACGTTGTTTTAAGTCCCTGTCTTCAGAATTGTGTATATATTTAGAGGGAGGAAATTTTTTTCCCCATGATGTGATTCGGCTGTTTTCATGTACTTGCACACAAGACCTTAATCTGAAATTGATATAGTATTTACTGTAATTGAAAAACGTGTTGATGATCTTTTTTTTTTTTTTTTAACATAACTTTTACTGATTTTTTTAAATGTTTCTACTTATAATATATTGCATTTTGTTTGTTTACTATTTTTCTGTTCTTAAACTGTTGTGTAATTTTGCTTATTGAGTGTGTTGTACATGGAAATAGCGCTTTTTCCTTTAGCAGTTGCATTGCTTTAAGGATTCGAGTGCATATTTCTGATGAAGGGGTAGGGACAGCATTTAAACACAATGCACCTGCTTTTCTCCACATTTTTTGGTAGAATGGGAAATTTTCTTATTTAGATCCGAATCAGTCATGTTGGTGTTTTTAATATCTATCTTGCGCTTCAGAAAAATCGAAGGCGGCCTTTAAGGCTTTCAGGTGAAAGGTGCTATGTATATGAATTGTTGCTTTAAACAGCATGGAGACATAAATGTCATCTATTCATTGTTAAAACGTTCACATGCTGTTTATGTTCTGTATTGGTACTTATTTTGTAAAATTGTTATGTAGCAAACTAGTCCTATTTAATCTGGCATTAAAGTAGACTCATTTTTAGTGTAAGGTAATGGGGTTCTAGAACAGACCTGTACAGTACTTCCATTTAGTAGTAGTATATCTAGTATTGGACATTAGGCTAACTATGACAAGTGGGAGCAGAATTACTTTTCCATATATAGCAGGGTTTGTTTTCATTAAGCCGGTATATAATTATGAGTTTCCTTCATTGCCCCTTCCATATTGGTGCATTTAGAGATAAAAAATCGCAGTTCTTTAGATACATGTTCTATAATCGATTTTATTATCTTTCCATACCAATTTCTTTTTCCAAGAGGTAATCCTGTTTTTAAAGTTTTACTGAAGATGTACCTTCAACTACTTCATTGTCTTATGCAGTGAGGAAAGAATGATTTTAAAAATCCATACCCTATCTAGAACTTGAATATTGTTTTTTTTAAAGTCTTGCCTGTACAGTATTGAAACTGCTCTTGTTTTTTAAACATCATTCATGTCAAGACTAGCAGCAGTAACCTAAAATATAACCTGGTTTTGTTTTTCTTATGCGTGAGATAATCATAGAATCATTAAGGTTGGAAAGGACCTCTAAGATCATCAGGTCCAACCGTTGACCCAACACCACCATGCCCACTAAACCATGTCCCTAAGCGCCACGTCTACACGTCTTTTAAATACCTTCAGGGATGGTGACTCCACCACTTCCCTGGGCAGCCTGTTCCAATGCTTGACAACCCTTTCAGTGAAGAAATTTTTCCTAATATCCAATCTAAATGAGGTGTCTCTCTTGTGATTAAGCATACCACTCTGTATTAGTCTTGTAACAACTGTGAAGTTTGGTGATTAGATATTGCAGAAAACAGAATATGTTGTCCCAGCTGAGCTGTTACAGCAGCAAGCATCAGGGAAGATGGTGGGAACAAATAGGTCAAGGGCTGGTTTAGTAGATTGCACTGTAAGGGCAGCTGCTCTTGGGAAGTAAAATTAAGAATGATTAATGTAGCTGTTAGTGATTGAGTCTGTGCGAGAAGAATGATGAAGCAAATTTGCCGGTAAAATTGCCATTTTAAGGTTTAAAGTTTTGTATGCGTGTTTGCATGAGTGTGCGTTACTAAACAGTATACAACCAAAAATGCAAAAAGAGTCCTATTTACTTATTACGTAAAAATCAAGTCCTATTTTAAGGACTACGTTACARCTTTAAAGTCTATGACCTTGAAAATTCTCTTGGGTTTAGGGAATAATTATGATATATAACAATTGTAAAGGTCTTATTTCTCTGTTTTATAAAGTTTAAGAGATCTAATGTTTTGCTTTTTGTTTTCATTGTTTTGTATTTATAGAACAGCTTCAGAACACAATATTAAGGCTGAATAATTAGGACTGCTCTGTACGACTTTTATATCTCCCTTTAACTTGTGTATTACGTGTTTTTCTCTGTCATTGTTACTCTGGTAATCTTGCAATAATGGGTGAACAATTCCACAAAATTTAAATGTTATCTATACATTAATTTATAATCTAGTCCTTTCTTCCTTTTAACTTTTAAATAGTTTGTTCGTTCTTTCTTTCTGGCTGCTTTCTTTTCTTTTTTTTTCTTTTTCTCTTTGTAATAAGGATATGGTTAGGGGTTTTTTGGAAAGGATTAAATATTCTATCACCTTGTCCTCTGGCTTCAGTTTCCCTGTATAGGAGCTCCTTATCCTTACACTTCCCACAGATAGCAGTCTGGCACCTTCAGCATCAACTACATTAATTGGAAAGGACATTAATTTACAAGTGGACATCAAAAAAGCATTTAAGACTTCCATAAGCTCGCTTTAAATAAAATGTCCAGCACCTTCATAACTTCTGTGATGGTTCTAACCATTGAGAAACTGTATTGTTCCACTGATTTTTTTTGTTGGTGGTGGTTGGTTGTTTTTTCTCCTCTTGTTCATTTGAGGCCTGTGTTTTGCATTTGTAGATGGCTCAGCGGTGTCATCTGTCTTGATTATGATGTTAGTATCAGTTTAATCAGTGCTTTTAGTGTTTTTGTGAGCACAGAAAGTTATCTTGACGTGAAGCATTTTCTAAGCTGTTCATGCTCCTTCTGTATCGAATTTTTCAACCACGTTGATTGTAATGGCTGTCTCCATTTTATCAGTATGGCCAGTGATACTTGGAACCACCAAGTATGGTTCATTCCGGTAGGAAGAAAAACCTAATTCTTTTATGAATTGCCTCAGTTGCAACCGTCTTCTTCCTGTAATCTATTAATGTGAATATGGTTGCAAAGATTCCTACCTAGTTCTCTGCAGCCGCTGAAAATAAAAAGAATAAAAGTAGTTTTCAAGAATGCTTTTTGCCTTGGTACAGTGGGTTTCTGTGGATGGTTTGGTTTGGGCTTTTTGGTTTGATTTTGTGGTTTTTTGTTTTTTTTAGTTAGGAGCTGGCAGTCTGCAGATCTGTGGTGCCCATCCATTCATGCTAACTCTGAAAAAGTAGTTTTTTCTCATCAACAGATGATCCTAACTATTTCCTAAAAAGCTTGGTATGCCATTTGTACCTAGCATGGGAGAGGCAAAGATAGATACTGTTAGAATTCTATTGCTAAAGTTGATTTCATACACTGGCAAGTTTGGTGTTGAGGATAATTAGCTGCTTCATCAGCAATTAAGGCTTAAGATTTTGTAAAGACTATTCGTGTCTTAATGCCTTAATAGGCTTTTCCCGACCTTAACATTTTTTTTCTTCACTGATTCCAATCTACTGGATCAGTGATAAATGGGAAGATGCTGTCAGCAGGTCTTTGCAGCTGCTGTTGCTAAGTGGACTATATAAATCTCTACAAGGAGAAAAAAATTCCTCTACCTCTTTATTAACAATCAAGTCCCATCTGGTTGTATCAAGTGTTTTTTGTTATAATCTACATTCTTCTTGATAGTCCCAGCAAACGCTGGGAGGAGGGCATGATGTCTCTAGTCTGGTAAGATCTTCACACAGCCGTTGAGACAAGGATGTTTTCAGTTCCGCTTGTGGTGAACTGCTGTGTCACTGTGTTTTGTGATCTTTTGACATTGTAAATATGAATGCTAATTTATAGAATGAAAAAAGAGAAGACTGGATCAAAATAGCAAAATAGAGATTTTCATGACAGCAGTTTGTTATTTACATCCTTCTAAAACATAAATATGAGAGACACTGGGGAATAAGCACATGATCTAGACTTTTGCAAGCAAAACAAAGTCAGCTAATTCCTTAATTTTCTTTGTCATCATTATTACAGCACATTGCTATACATTGCAGAAGTGAAATTAATCACAGAAAAAAATCCTCTGATTTCAACTTTGGTAATTTGAGAGTTGAGTTTACAGTCAAGAGACCGGAAAAAAGAAAGAAGAAAAAAAGGCTGCAAAACTCAGGTAGAAATTTGGGATCACTTTGGCAAAGACGAAACCAAGATTACTAGTGAGACCAAAACTTAGACCTGCATCTAACTTCTTGAATCACTCCTTTTTGTCAGTTCAGCACAGCATTTTTATAAGTTCTGCCATTCATCTATCAAATCCCTATCTGGTCGTCTCTCTGAATTTAGTAGTCTTTTGTGCTGTGCATGCCACACTAGACATGAAGAGAGCTGTGAAATCACCTTTATAGACTCCTGCTTTATGCACTTTAGCATAGCAGAATATTTTTAAGAGCTTTGTCAACATCTGTAAAATCTGTGCTAATACTAAAAATAGCAAAGAATGCAACTGCAGGTGCTAGTGGATAGGCAGTGTGGATATGTAGACAAAATACCCATTATCTTTGTTTTTTTAGAGGAGCAGCATTAGAACACTTCCTCTGATAGCTTCAGTTCCAGTGCAAAGATGGGGTCTTATCCTTTGAGCTGCCTTTTTGAAAGTACAGATTCCAGCTGAGTTTATTGCTCTTCTCTCACAACAGGATAACCCTGAGAGGTAGAGCTGGTATTGGAAGAGTTGAAAAGAATGTACCAAGAGCAGCAGTGTATGGAACAATAGATTTATTTTCATAATTTTTAGAAATGGAATTAGGAAGGCTTATATGAATCAAAGTTAAAGCTAATGTCTAACTGCTAATCTAGGTGATTCTATTAAGTGTTTTATATAAGCTTTACATGTATTCTGTGAAAACAAAGACCATCTAAATAAGTTGGGAGAATTGACAGCACTGCTTCAATGTAGATCATATTTGAGTAATATGAACATGTTTCAAAGCCAGTAATAATCTTGCCCACTTAAATGTCTAAATTTTTGAATCCTGCCAAGCCCCTGATGACTTGCAGCAATAAGTTATATTGTGCATTCAAATTTTGTGATTCTTACATTTATTCAACTTAACTGGATGCAGCCTGTGTCAAATATTACAAAGTTATTAGGAGAGGAGGACCATATTCAAATTCTCTTCACTGTTTACTTCTCATTATTTGTTACCAATAAACCTGTAATTCTCATTTTGTTGTGACTTCATAATTATCATTCTTTAATTTTGTTGCTTTCTAAAATTAATATTCTTCTACCAAATTTTGTTAAGAATGTTGGATCTGAGCTACACCCAGATCCTGTCTTTCCCACTTGCCAAGGTGGGCTGTCCTGGAGAGAACTGGCCGTAAGATACACTGTGAGCGGTGGAGGGGTTTGGGATGCCTGGTGGGTTATGGCCTTCCTTTCCGTTCTTCACAAGACTAGGCAAGGTTGTTGTTTGTGGGCTATTGGCATGTTAATGTTTTGCTGCTACTTGTGTTTTGTTTTGTTTTGTTTTGTTTTGTTTTTTWAAAAAAAAAAGAAGAAAGAAGTATTTTAAAGCTTCTTAAGTAGGGTATAAGAAAATGGGAGGATATTCTGTATTTTTATGTTTATGTTTCAGAATGATGCGTTCACACGAATACGCAAGGGACAAAACCTCTGGTATTCATTTGGCCCAAGGCAGGTTTCTGCCAGTCCCTCACGCATCAGATGCGGTGGAACACCCAGCACTCAGCGCCCGGGGAGTTGCCAGTTCTAGATTCTGGTGCTCTGGTGTTTTCCCTGGCTTTCTCCAATACTCCATAGTCATACTAAATGTGAGGGAAGGCAATCGGCGCCACTGTGGTGTACAACAGAAGACTAAACCTCGGTATCTCCCCCTGGCTAGCCCTTCGGTTTCGCTGACGGTTAGAAAGGCGCTCAGAGGTGGGCGCGCGGAAGCCGCGGGCAGCTCCGCACGCGGGGGCGCGGCCGCGGAAGGCGGCGGCCGTCGGGCGGGTTGGTGCCGGTGTCCCCGCCAGGGGGCAGTGTTATCCCTTGGTTACCCCGGGTCTAGGCGCGCGCGCGGCCGCGCTGCGGTGGCGTCAGGGTGTCTTGACATTTTTAAGTCAATTCATAAAAAATATTTCATAAAAGGTCATTGTACCCGTATCTCATTACCGACTTCCTAGCTTTCCATTTACCTGCTAAACACGTTTTCTTGCAAAGGAGCAGTAGCTGCCTTAATCACAAACAAAACACATTGTCTTACAAGGCTGCTAAACTGAATTTTTCTGTTCAGATTCAGTCAATATTAAAATGTATCTTGATTCCATAAATGTTACACACTTGGAAATTACCAATAAATTCTCCAGTGCTAGAATTTAATGCTTGCCTGCTTAATTTCGTATCACTAAAAGCTCAGGAAAATAGCTATCAAAGGAACAGAGGGTTAATTAATTATGCTAAGCTTTTTTTTTTTTTTTTTTTTTTTTTTTACACATAGTTGCCCATTTCTGTTTGATGCAGGGAGCAGTTCAGAAAAAAATGACATTCCTTTTAATAGCAGAGAGGCAAGAGGGAAGGAACAGATACCTTCATGGGTTTCATTTCAAATAAAACTATAGTGTTGTTGTTTGTTTTTTTTAATTGTTTTGATGAAATATCAGTATATTATCAGGGTTTTGAAGTTTGCCAGCAAAGCAATGTTTTGCTAGAGTCTTTTKCTAGGAGAAAAGATGACTTATTTTGTCCTCATTGACTGTTTTTATTCAGAAAGCAGGTGACAGCAATCAATTCCAATGCCATCTACATCTCCAATTATTTTACAAACCCCAGGAGCTAATTACAGCCCTCAGGCTCTGGCAGTCAGCTGACTTCATCATGCGACTTTTTTGGCCACTGAGTACCTCTGAGTAATTGTCTATTTATGGAAAATAAATTAATAGCTGCTATTTCTACTTAAAAAGAGGACCTCTGAGTGAGTGTGTAGGTTGAGCAAGTGGGCTGTAGAGAGAAGGGAGAGGGATTAAGAGAGTAGGAGGCGAAGGGATCAATTGAGAGAATAAAAGGGGGGGGGGRAAGATGGCAAGATACTAAGGGAAAAATTTAAAATGAAAGGGAGGAAGGAAGCAGGATCCCAGAAAATTGAACAGGAGAAGCAAACATGGCAGCAAATAACAAGATATAGTGTGACAGGAGGAAAAAAGTGAGCAAAATCGTGGGAAATAGTATTTTAAAAATAAAATATTATTTTAATATAAACCTATGAAGATAAAAAAGATGCATTTTTCCCAAACTGTAACTGTATTACAAACACAGAAAAAGAAGTGAAGTCTAAGATTCTTATTGTACATACCTGTCTGAAAATGCTGTCGACATAGACAGTGCCTGCCTTCTTGGCTCACTAAAGGGGAGAAAGGATTAGATGTTATCTTTATTTGTGTTGATCATATGATTCATAGGGAAATGAAACTCTGCATTTTAATATATATGATACTGCAGTAGTGTGCATGAATAATAAACTAAGGATCCTTTGTTCAAAAGGTTCTAGAAGTGTTTTGCAAATATTTTTGACATGGTGGATGTACAGAAGGTTTTGAATTGATGACTATCAGCAAACTGCCTGCAGGTTGTATAGACAAATCTATGCCGTTATAAAGACCGTTGCTACTTTAGTGTCATTGTGGTGTGGTCAGAAGTTTGGGGTTTTTTCTCTTGCAAAAGTTACCTACAAGATAACCTTATGAAGGCAGAAGGAATAATAACCTTTTAAGGATGAAGAGCCGAAGTGACCCTGCTATAGACCAGAACTTCTAGCAACTTTACGTTAATTTCAAATATGTTGTGCACAGAACTTACCTGTGAGAGAGAGGAATAAAAGCTCTGTGTTAAAAGTATATCAGTCTCTGTTTAGAAGAGATGTTTAGGAAATCATGGCTTCTGACATAAACTGGAGAGGGAAGTGAAGGGAGCATGGAACCTTAGCAACATAACAGCATATGAAACAGGATTTTTAAAAAGACCTATAAGTAAGTATGTGGAGCTGGTGTTTTAATGAGCACTAAACCAACTGAATCTGGTTGAAGCTTTCTAAACAGCCTTTCTCTGTTTCAGAATTTCAGAAGAGAAAAAAAAATAATTTTTTTGTATACATGCATACGTTCACTGCCTTCTATTGGAAACTTCTCTTCAAAACCTTTTTAAAATAAATAAATAACAATAAAAAGATGCTTGTTAGGGTGCCAGCTTATTTGGAATGAGATGACAGACTTTTCAGAATTGTGTAAATAAATGATGGCAACTTAATGTAAAATACTTCATATTATAGTACATAGTAATCAGCAATCTATTTTCTTCACCTTTCAGACCAGCTGTTCCACGTGTTGGCCATGCACATGCGCCTCTACAGTATAGACTCTGCATACAATCCCTGGAGAAAACTAACCCAGCCGATACAGGATCAAAATTCAGAGTAAGTATTTTAATTTACCAAATATCCATTTTACCTTGTAAAAGAAACATCCTTACAGAGGGACTTTGGGTGACTTTCTGTCTCAATTTAAATTCTTTGTGAGGTAGGCTGATGAACTTAACATCTAAAAATTGTATGTATATCTTTGTAAAAACAAATTTTCAAATTTCTTTTACGTAAAATCTGACACATTCCATGTTTGAGTTGAAGCTTAAATACACCACTTGCAAGCTTAAGCACATGCAAATTTAATACTATTGGGTAAGTGAATAGTTGCTGCTGTTCTTGGTACAGATGCTAGACAAAATTTACATTGAGATTAAGTTCATAAATAGTTTATTGAAAGTTGGACAATGACTAACAGCTGTTACACAAATAAGTAGGCCTAATATATGTGAGAAATAATTCTATCTGAAGCTAAAAATTTTCATCATGCTTGTTATTTTAAACAAGTTATTTACCTGAGGTTGCTTTTAAAACATTACATATACAGCTGTACAAGGATTAACAATATAATAAATGCAGCCATGTGTCTGTGTTCCACAAGGATTCATCTCCCTACTTGACTTAAGACTCTTCACTTCTCAGATTCCACCTTGACGGTGAGAAGAAGGGCATCTTGCCTAAAATCAGATTATTATTTTCCCTCATAAGAGGAAAACAATATTATTATTTTTTTCTCTTGGCACCTTGAGCATCTTCTTCGTAGCTAAGGTCTCCACTTTGTAGCTTGCAGTAATGTTGAAAAGACTGTCCTTTTAGTGCCTATCCAGCTGTGTATCTGTCAGTGTTTCTAGGAGCCTGAGGTGCAAAGCATCATGGGATTTCAAAAATTCATCTAGGATAGTGATGCCACAATCCTAATCTGCAAATTAGAAAAAATTGTTAAAATGTTTGTGCTTGCTTCTAGTTTGAGATTTTGTCCTCCTGGATCAAGGTCTTTTTTTGCAATCAACATTAGGTTATTGCAGTAATTAGACTAGATTAACGGATTAKTTTATAAACGATTAGCAGAACAAAGCATCAAGAATTTTATAACGTGAAAACCTATGTTATTCAGCATGCATTCAAACCGCTTTGAGAGTATGTTTTCGTGTGATTCTGCCCTGACCTAGATTGAGCAGTGGAACAAGGTTAATAAATTTGGTGTATGGTTGACTTGAGTTATACCAGGCAAAATTAAGATCACGTTGATAGGCTGTTGACAGTCAGAATGGCTGTGGGACTGATCATGCGCTTCTCATGTTGGTATCTGAAGAGCTTGCTGGCTTTGGAAGCAGCTGTTAACAGAGAGACTGCTTTTTCTGCACGTGCAACTTTTTTTCGCCCTTACAGACTTGATGGAATTCGCCATGCATTGGTCATATCAAGGTTAGATTGCTGCAAGTTAGATTTCGTTAGGTAATATTTTGAATCACTTCAAAATGAATGGTACTGTAGACCATAACGGCTTGCTTTGCAGGAGGTGTTGCACCTTGGGAGTGCATTTGAGCAGTTCTCTTGTTTTCTGCACTGGTTTTCGAGATTTCTTGCTAGACTTGCTGATGTTGGTTTGGCACTAAGTGCTAGATCGTTTAGGAAGCTATAACTGAGGGATCATCCATTTTGCCATGAAGTAGTTCACTGTTGAGATGCACAGATGCAGTCAGGCTGGAAGTTTTTGCTCACTCCTTGGAACATTTTTCCTACCTTAGTCTGGAGGCCCCAGAAAGCTGCAGAGGAGGCATCTTGGGAACATATTTTTAATGTATAAATTAGAGCATAAGATGGAGATACCCGTAATTGTATTTTAGAGATTTGAAGTAGTAGTTTCACTTGAAGATGGCATTCATATGATTGGTGTGTATGGTCTAATTGCACGCTTCTTAGAGTCACACAGCCTTTTGAGAAATCCAGAATAGCAGATTTTTTCAGGTACAGGAAAGAGTGCTCAGAGCAATTAGCAGGTGATACACTGCTGTAAACTGAAGAAGATTAAGAGGGTGGTGGAGAAACACCGCTGCAGATTTAAGATGTGGATAGCACTCTGCCATTTTGAAGCTAACCAAGTAATTGAATCATCAGCCTGACCAGTACATGAGAATTTAAGTAAAGACTTGTAGAAAAAAAAATATGTCAATGAGAGGAAGACATCTATATTATCTGGCTATATTACTGTGATTCCGAACAATTTAACATCAGGAAAGTCACAGGAGCAAAATAACTTTAAACCAACACGCTATATTTTTCTGTTTAATTTTTACTTTAAATTATTATTTCAGTTGAAAGCAATTTTCCAGAGAAGTTAGCTGCATCTTTATTTATTTCAAAAGATAATTTTCAAAACTCAAAAAGAAAATAATCGATGGGATACGAGTGCTATTGCATTATCTTTTCACCTTTATTTAATTGTAGTTACTTTATTTAAATACATAAATATTTACAATTAAAACTAACCAGGTATAGAGCTCACAATTTTTTAGCTTGGTTTTCCACAACCCAGCTATCATTATTGGTAAGTCATGGCTTAGTTTTATGTGTCTGGGAGAACTGATCAAATTTGTAAAGACTCTCACAGAATTGCTTTACTATACTTCCCAAAGTCCTAGTTTTGCCCGGTGTCATCTTCTACAACTGTACCTAGATTGTTCCATAGTTGAAAATGGCAGCTGAGAAGAAAGATAGGAAGGAGCTCATTCAGTCACACCAAGGTAAAGTAGCAATAAGGAAATTTTGAGCAAGAAGATACCCTATCAAAAAGGGCCTAAATTATGTGAACTGTTTGAAGGAAGAGGGAGGAAAAAAGATAAAGCTAAGTCTGATGAACTGTGAATGATGTAGTGGATTCTTTCTTCTGCGCAGTTCACGTTGTGAAATTTAACATACACTTGGTCCCACAGGCTGTGCTTAAGCAAATTGTTCTACCAGGGACAGATCTGGTTTCAAGGGTGATCAAATAAACAATTATTGTGGTGTAAGTGGGGAATAATAGCTTCTGGCAGGGGGCAGACAAAGAGCAGCTGGAGGCAATAATTACTAAACCTAGATGTGAATTTAATGGACTAGTCCAAATAGCCAGAGTTTCAGGAACAGCAAACCTGAAATAAAAGGATATAAATTTTTTTTAATTTTACGTTTGTACGAAGGCTGAGATTTTTGTGTCTATTTTGACAGACAAAATGTGTCGGCAAAGAATGATTCCGTAAAGCATTAAGGATCTTTGCAGTAGAAGCACTTGCAGGGGGGAGCCGCATGACAAACTGAAACCCTGAAACGCTGGGTTATTTTTAGGGAAGTGTTTTGCTGATGTTTGTTCTAAGCTACATCGCTTTGGTGATTGCTTATAGTGTCATACTGGGGCAACAAACTGCAGCACAGGGTTGGGAACCAGCAACTGTGCATGGGAACCTCTTAAGTCCCATCTCTATCGCAGAAACTGTTGTGAAATGGGAAAAATAAAACCGTTTTTATGAAGATAGTCCAAGGCAGACAGAGTAGGATGATGGGGACAATGGGGTGTAGTTAAGGTTTGTGCAAGAGGTGGTATATACATACACATGCTGCAACAGGACTTACATGTTCTATTCAATAAACACACAAATCCTGCCTGAAATACCAACGTCTCAGGACATATGTTATGATGTGGAGGTTTCGACAGTAATGCCAGCTTCAGCAGGACTTGCTCTTGGCTATTTCTTCCTTCCCCTATACTGTAGTTCATCATCTTCTTCAGCTGTGCTGATGTAACGAGCAGGCTGCATCATGAACAAAGTCAAGAAACTAATCCATGTTTTTAAAAAGATGAATTTGAATAAGTTTGGGAACGGGTGACAAGGGAGTGCTGGCGGCACAGTGGTGAATGAGAGAATGGGAGATGTCTCATGTTAGTACTGTCAATGAAATCCTGTGTTGTATAATGAGAAAAACTGACCTGCTGTAAAATCTGTTGTGACACAATGAAGAGCATATATGAAGTTATGATTATATCCTAGAGTGTAGCCAGAATAAACAGTAGAATTCTACTTTCTTATTGTGAACATCAGAAGCTGTGTATTACTTYGACCTTTCTCCAGGCTGGGATTTGTGAGCTGTATTTCTCATCCTGCAAATACTGAAGAGAATATAAATTTGCCCTAGTTGACTAAGCCTTGGTTTAGCTGTATCCGTATCCCTGTGTCTCAGGTTTTCTGTATCTGACAGTTAGAATAGGTGTGAGGCTCAAAACTTCCACTTTATTTATTGATTTTCTAACTTTATAATCCGTTGGAGTTAGCATCAAACAAAAATTTTAAGTGTGTCTAGCTGAGAGAGGAGGGGAAGGAGAGCATATATGTAACGAAAGGCCATAAGCAAATGCTGCTGGTTTCAAAGTAGAACACAATTTTCTATTCCTCTGTATCCATTCCCAAAGAAGTGATTCCCATGTAACCTCTATCAGGAGGAGGATGTAGAACACAGAGGCAGAGTTGCTCAGCTGTCAGCTGATAGACAGCTCCGGTATTGGCACAGAGAGAGGTGCACCCCAATTACCTTGGACTGGAAGAGAGGTCAGTTCCACAGAGAAAGTTGAGCAATGCATTTTTCATTTTTCRTTTTGGTACATGTTTATATTGCACTGTGCAGTTTATTTCCACCTCCCTCCCTCRTTTTTTTAATGGATACCGCATGCAACTATAATACATTTGAATAATTTTATATGACTTTGATTCCATCTGAAATTGTACTTGCTTTCATTTTATWCAGTGCTTCTGTGGCACAATATTTTGTAAAGTCAGATATTTATCAAGCTTTCACATATGCATTGGGGATTAACAGGATGGGCAATTTCCATAAAACACATTTCTAAACACATTTTATAAATTCAGTTTCAGTGTCATAATGAAGAAGTTGTTTAGGCTCTTAAGAAACAACAGAGCAGTTATTAAGTGCTTCGTATTCTGCAGCTTATCTAAACCCCTGACATTTAATGTAGCTTTACTTCTCTAATTCATATGAAATGAATAAATCGGACAAAGAATTCAGTTGGGCCTGCATGTGAAAATGAGTTGATTTATTTGTGATGTTGCCAGTCAATCACGTTATTCTGTATATATAAGAGTATTTCCTAATTTTGTCAGAACTGGTATTTGACCTAATTGTTACATGACTGTTAAATGATACTGATGCTGATACCTCTGTTGGAAAGAGGTGTTCAGCTAAATGTTGACCTTCATCTCTTTGCTTAGGGGGCAGCTCAATACTTCAAGATGAACTGAGTGCCTAAGGGTGAAAGACTCTAATTTAGTTTGAATTTCAGAGTTTAAATTGCAGCAGTCTTACATAATAGGAGGTCGTATATGATGCAACATTTGCATCCGTTTGTAAGAAGCTGTCGAGGACTGTTTTCCGTGGGAGATTCAGGGTCAGTTATACTAGGGCCTGACGATACAGCTCCTGTAGTAGTAGTGCAGATAAATATCTCAAACAAACATCTCCTCAGTTACTCCGTTGGCATTCAACAGCCAACCAGCTAGCACCACCATTGTTTGGGAATGGGAATAAGAACCCAAACAGCACTTCTTCTGTGCATGTTGCAGACAGGGGAAGGTGACAATGGAGGATGCATATCGCATTGTACCAGCTGCTCCTGCTTGAGATCTCCTTCACACTCCGTATCAATTAAGGAGGGGAGGATGATTTTTCACCGTTTTGACTCAGCTATTGAACCTGTAGAATATTGTTGTTTGGAATAGTGTTGGATATTGCTACAAGCAGCTAGAAAAATACTACCTCCTATCTGCCAACATTTTCTACTTTTAAGTATAAGACTACAAGGTGATGTTACGTCACTCAGTGAATCCGAACAGTTCAAAAGTTTGCAGTATCTGTTTATGTGCTCATTTGCTGTCCTTCTAGCCATATGGGGTTTTTAATGAAGACTGTGTGTAAGATTGCATAATCCCACCTGTGATGGCTGCTTGAGTCTTCATTTCCTTACATAAAGGAAAGTAATACCTAAAGTAAATACTTCAACAAGAATCAGGTACCCAAATGGTAACTTCCTCGTGAGTTATTACAATCCATTAGTAACATTAGGTATCATTACAATCCATTAGGTTTTAAAATTGAGATCAGTTAGCAAATTGTCAGGTATTTGGCTTCTGTAAGCTTGATATCGAATGTAATACTATTTAAAATAAAATGCAAAATAAAATATGAAAATGAAAAATGGGTTTATAGTATCAGAAGTGATTTTCTTTGGGGTTTCTTTCCAGGCTGGTAAGTGAAGAGCTGCCAGAAGTTCCTGTGCTTTACAGAGATGTCTCATCCCTTTTGCTTATCCAGATTTTAACCATGCCTCAACCATTGCACAAAGGTATGTTACAAAAATATGTATATTTAGATGATTATGTATGTGAGGCTGCATTCATGGTGATTTCCAGGATGGTAAATCATAGCTGATATACTGTGTATTCTAAAATAAGGTTTCTGCCTTATCTACAGAAGGTGGCATTGAACAGGAATTTTTGTTGTGGATTGACAGGCTTATCTGTGTCCCCTGTCTTCTCACCTTATCAGTCAGCCTATTCAGTAAAGATACAAGAGCTGAGCAAAAACTATTAAGTACTTTTACTGAAGGAAAAGTGTCCTTTGTTTGACCTTCATCTCTTTGCTTAGAGGGGCAGCTCAATACTTCAAGACGAACTGAGTGCCTAAGGGTGAAAGACTCTAATTTAGTTTGAATTTCAGAGTTTAAATTGCAGCAGTCTTACATAATAGGAGGTCGTATATGAAGATGATAATTGCTGTAATGCAGCAACTTCAATAGAGGCAGCATATAGTATAATTTAGAATAATATTAAATAGCTATTTAAGAACTAAATTTTTCATTACTAAAATCAAAACTGTTTTAAAACCTAAATTTCTTTTTTTATATGAAAGGAACAGCTGAACCTGGTCCATCTTGCTAATATTTAGTGCATGCTCCAGAAGATGGGTAGTTCAGACYCTCTGGTCTCTGGCTTGATTATTTATAGCTATACCTTTGTTTTAACATGAGAACAAACAAACAAGTATCTTTTTACTACTTCCCTGAGAATGAACAGAGTATCTGCTTTAGGGTCTGTGTGGCAATTTTGGTATCTGCTGAGTTTTGGTGATTTGTGAATAGGTAAATACAGGGACTGTTCTGCTCTTGATGGATACACCTAACTTACAAAGTATAGTAGAAACTCTGTTTCCCCTTAAGAGGTTTAGTCCTCACTACTGAATGTTCAAATTCAGCTCAAGTGACTCTGTGTGTATCTGTTAACATTGTGGGTTGTGTTTTTTCAATTCAATGTACATGTTTATGGATTAAGTATGTCTAATAAATTATTAGGATATGAAAATACCAGGAGAATGAAATAGTTTTGAATAGGAAGCCTATTGTCAAAAATACACTTTTTTTTTTTTTTTTACTACAGTTTAATTTAATTTAACTTTCATTGGAAGGACTTAATAAAAGCAGTGAACAAAAGTTCAATGAGACTAATGTCTTCTGAAATACAGGGAAGGGAGTGGTGAAGCCAAAGTACAAACAGTGGTCTTTTTGTAGTTTATATTCAGGCATTGAAAAACACCATTTATGAAAGTATACCTTATCCTAGGAAAGACAACATTCAGTTAATAGTAAGGCATCCTGTGGAGAATTCTGTAAAATGCCACATATCAGCCGCACCTTTTGCCTTTGCCCTTAGGTTTAGTGTATGTTGCAGTTGAAAGGGAAATGGCAAGTGGCAGGAAGATGAATGTAACCACTTCAAATCTACGAAGCATTAAATTGTCATTTATCTTCCTAATTTTTGTTTCCTCAAAATGGTTAGGCAGAATAAAAAGGAAGTCTTTCATGATTTCTTTGTCCTGAGGTGTAGAAAGCAATTCAGAAAAATAGGTAATAACAAATTTGTTTAGAACTTTTGTAATGGGTGTGTAGGTCACAGAGTTGAATTCAATATCATTCATTCTTGGTAGAGAGCTGAGGCATGAAAAGGTAAAATGGCTTGTGCAGGGTCACATGGCAGGTCAGTGATAGGGGTGAACGAAATCTACATTTGACCCTACTGCTTCCTGAACTGCTTGTGCTGCGTTGGCATGATTGTGGGGTGTGGGAGCCGTGGACTTGTCTGGACATCAGTATGCAGACAGGAGGTTGATGCCTGTGTGCACTGACAGGTATTTCCAGTATATACCTTTAACAATAGACTTAACTACATTGCAGACAAGGTGGCGTTGCAGTCTGGTGCAGAATGCTGTGKTCATGGTGTTAGAACACTGATAATGAAGGAAGAATCTCTAGGGTTTAGAATCCATGAAGGATTTTCGTCCTCTGTTAGCATGGGTGCTCTCCTGTAATGGTACTGGTTTTGCAGTATCATTTATTAGGTATGTTGATGTATTCAGAGAAACCATATTTGTATCCTTACAGGAAACTGAAACTGTTCATGAAGTATTAAGTCGTCTTCATGTTTGTACTCAAAATCCTTTTTGTTTACATAGTGTTTTTTAAAAACACTGAGTGGTCTGTAAGGAGGACCCAAACTTCATCTCTTGCCCTTCAGATATAGCACTAGGAATCGCATTAACTACCCTATTAACTTGTGTGTTGGTATTAACTGTACAGGTGTTGGTATCTTTTCAATCCGACATCGATTAAAGCAATAAAAATGTCATTACTGTTCAGCCTCTTCGTTCAGAGAGGAAAATTGATCTGAACACATCACAAAGAAAGAACTCTACAAATGAAATCTCCTTTTTTATGGGAGAAACTTTGTGGTGGAGGTCAGAGCATTTACAAGCACTTACCAATTTACAAAGAAGGGAATGAGAAAGATAGTGTGTACCTCCTGTGTAGTGTAACCAGCAAAATAAACACTGTGTTCAAGATACTAAAACCATTTGTGATTTTTTTTTTTTTTTTTTTGTTTGACACTAGAACATGGGCAGAGCTTTTATAGGCTTCATATGCTCAGCATTTTGAAATTGTGCAAGACTAAAACATAATAATCCACATAGGCATTTCTGGTTTAATTCTGTGGCAGTTGTTGTGCAGGGATGGACAGTGTTCATGGTGTTGTGAACTGAGACTCTGTAGAAAATGAGGATTTTGTTTCTAGAACCTCTAGCTCCTTTTTTACAGAAATAGAAAATGGTGTTGCATATGAAGAAAGGTAGTACAGAAATAGAGACAGTGGCTCAGTGGTTAACAAAACCTACATCTGTCCTTGTAAATTGAATTCAACACCCCCCACCACCCCTTTCTGCAACACAGTTTCTATATGCTGAACAAGTCATTTAATTCAAATTGGACATTCTTTGTTATTATCAATTGTGAAAAATTTTATTTTCCCAGTACCTGACTTGGGACCCCCGTGGCCAGATTTCCAGAAGTACAGAGTGCTCGTAGCTTCCAGTGATTTCAGTTTCTGCTTTGCTTTGAATGTAAAAAATACCACACTGTTGCAGAGTATTTAAAAWCTGGGGTCTGGGTGAGCAGGGGGACACCTGAGGCTAGTAGGTGCATAACATTGGTGGTCAACTGGCCAGCAGTGGCCTGGCACTGTGCTTGGTGCCACGCATGCAGGGAGGGTCATGCAGCAGCATGGGTGTTTGCCAGCACGCTGTGGCACAGCCTGGCGTTGCTCTAACTTAGGCCACAGAGCTGCTTTTATGAGATCTGTGATTTGGGAGTGGTGGATGTGCTCCAACTTGAAAGCTGGTTTTGAGAGTTTAGCCCAACCTCTATGGATTGTGGGAAAGGTTTTCTTCTCTGGTGTGTAACACCTAAATTCAACCACTTTTTTTGGAATTCTGGTAAGGSCCAGGTGCTGAAGAATCTGACCTGGATGTTCTGACACATTCTTTTTCTATCAAGTTTCAATGACATGCAACAAAAATAAAGCAAGCAGCACTCAGGCGAACACTAGCACTTTTCTTTAATGATTCGATAAGGATCTTGATTAAATATAGAATGAATGTAATCAACTTGAATATTATCCAATTTCAGTGTGGAAGCAGAAATTTTTATCTGTATCCTGGAACTTTCAATATACCTTTCATGGATTATCTGAAGTTCAGTGCTGTCTCCCTTTGTTCTGAAGTTAGTTTTTCAAATAACTATTCAAGCTTTAGATCAAGAAGAGTGTTTTCAAAGGTTATTTATATAAAGATGCCCTTCTGAATTCACTAAAAAAGGTCCTAGGTCCTTAATTTTGCATTTGGTTTGCTTTGTGCATTCTTTCTGCAGTCATTGCCTGCCAGCGTATATAATCTAATTTGATATTGAAAGATGCATACTGTTAGTAATGCACTTACTCATCTGCACATTTCTTGAACTCCAATTTTAACATTAGTGCTAGAAGTGTTTCCTGTATAAACTTTATTTTTAAGGGGGTTTCTTTAATGCATATAATGGGATGGGATGGTGTGAAGTCATTTGGTTCCAAAAAGTTTTGTTTAAAAAAGTTTTAAAAATAGGAACATAAAAGCATTTCTCAATATTATTCAAAAATAAGTAGAAAAATTCTGCGTTAACCTCTGTTTTGATTGTAATGGTCTAGCCATAATAATATAACTTTTAGACTGTCAGAATATCAGATAAGGTTTTTTATGTACAAACACAGAAGTCCTAACTGCATTTTAGTGCAGAACGTCGCACAGTATGTCATCTGCAACAGAAGGGACTGACAGCATTTACATAGTTTACTCCACAGCATACAAACCTACCAGCAATCTTTAGAATTATTAAATCGAAAAGATGATGTAGCAAAACCACAGCCTCCACCAGGGGGGCAGCAGGAAAACACCACACAGCCCCCATGCGTGCGTTGCGGAAAGGCAAATAAAATCGCTCTTTGCAGTAGACAAGAACGAAACAGCTCCAGTGTTATGGATACCTACAGCTGTCAAATATTTTGCGTTTTACAAATAAGAGATAACACATAGTAATGAAATGATAATTGATCCTCTGACTGGTGTTTTTAGTATGTCTCCCATGGGATGTTTTTGTGACTATAAAATACTTGTTTTCAAAACCTTGGTGCTCATTACACAGCATGCTGCCTCTGAGTTGCTCCTGTGATATTTTCCTAAAAAAAAATAAGATGAAGTTTGTGCAGAGGTCAGGACTTCTTAAGGGTGACCCAGATGTGGGAGTGTGCATTTTTTGTCCAATTCTGGATTCTCTAAAAATGTAATTCATAGTCATTTGTGAGTCACATACTTGTAAGTCTAGACAAGAACACTAGTTTATTTTTAAAAACATAATATACGCTAGATAAAATATTTCTGGTGAATTGAACAATTAGTATTAAGGTGGGGATAGGAATAAGGAGTAATTATATTCAACAAAAACCATATTTTAAAAAAATGTAATTGTTCTAGAGAGTGCTAAGACACCCAGTGTTGAGCACTGTGTAATCACCTCAGCAGAACAGAATGAGAACTAGGAGATGAAGTGGGCTATGGCAGATTGGTGAATGTTGACCAGCGGTCTAGTTTTGCTGCTGTAAGTGCAGTGGTTTTCATTCATGCTTTCACAGTGTAAAATTGATCTCTATTGCTTGTACCTGCTATTGATGGAGATAGAGCTCAGTATTTGAGTTTAGTTCTAGCTACAATTAGAGAGTGTAGCTCAGGCCTAAGAGGCAATCTTTACAATTCTGTGAGTGTGTGTGGTTTAATCTTGTAGATATCAGTCCCAGAAAATTTACTGGAAGCTTCCCTGCTATTATTCCTCAGGAGGAGGATTACTAAGAAAACGGAGGTTTCAGCAGAGGAAAAAAGTAGGGCCTAGAGGGATCTGGTGAATTCTCCTTCTGGGTAAATGTGGAGAGGAAAAATCATTATAATGCTACCTGCTGTAGAATGGGGCAGATGAAGTATAGCAGTGTTTGTTATCATGTTTAGCATAAGCTCCATAGGAAGATAATACAGAAAAAAAGTACACTTTTAATTACATAGTTACAAATGATCATTTAGGTGCTTAAATTGTGCTTATTGTATATCCTCAATGACATTAAAAAGCTTCAAAATCCATGTCTGTGTTGATTTGTAAACATTTGTTACATAAAAAAAGCAATTGTTATTTCACAAATTTAATTATGTACTCAAGTCCTGGATGTGTTTGTTTTAGAACCCAGTGGTGGGGTTTGATATTAGATACAAGAAAGGAGAAGCAAGGAGTTTCATCTCCCTTACCTCCTTTTCATTTTCACATACGAAGCTTGTTTAAATCCTTTAGGAAGAAAGAATGAATTTAACTCAATTTTTGTGAGGTGCTTATGTAAATAAAATTGGTTTGCTTGACTTCAAAGCCTGAGAGGACTTTTTAAAACCCTTATTTTTGTATACATTGGTTTAGATATATATTATAGTTAAGTTTGTGCTTAAGGAATGATGTTAGTGATGACAGAAACTTCTGAACTGCCTAGATTTAAACGAAATCAGATTATTTGGGATGGGAAATACAACCTAAAGTAAAAAGAGAAAAAAGGACTGCTACCATGTCTTCATTTCAGAGAATGATCACATTCACCTTTTTTCCTGTTCCAATTTTAGGAAGTCTTATTTTGCCTCTGTTGCTAGCTTCCCCAAAAAGATTTCAAAGCCATTCTCCTGCAGCCTGTATGTAGGAGATAATAGTCCTTTAAATATTATCAAAAATTGTAAACAAATAAAGATCTTTCAAAAGAAGGTAAGTTCTAAAATGACAGTCTGTCTTTTGTCCTCCTGTATTGATGTGAGGTCCAGTAAATAGGTACTCACTAAAGAGTGATTTGCAGCAAGTCTTGTGTGGCTGGATCCATGTCTGGAATTGAAGGGATAGAAACTGATGTATGCTAAATGTCCTCCTTGCAGTGATTTCTTTGGGAACTTAGCTTTTGCAGTATTTGTATGAATGTAACTTACCCCAGATGGTTTAATCATTGCCAGAAGAGATGGTAGGATATGCATTTGCTTACACCTACATCACCCAATTAGTTGTATCAGTCATCAGTAGCTTAACTTGGTGTAATGTTTGAACAACATAGAATTTTGTAATATCACCAGGTCCCTAGGAGAAAGTCACTGCTGATCAGGATTAAGACGAACATACAGAGCAGTGGAAAATTACTTGCCCTGTACTTGTTCCGTTCACTATGGCTGCCAAGTCATTTTTGAAAGCCAGTAAATATATTTATGTTCTTTTGTATGCTTTGGGGGTTTGTACTTTTTTGTATAGTGCTTGCTTTTCATTTGAGAAGCATCATTTCCATAACTAAAGGCTCTGTAATCAGTATATTTGCTAAAAGTATCAAGTGCTTAAAAATTAATATCTTTGTTTTACAGAACATTTCACCTGCATTATAAAAGTGCTATTCACATTACTGTATACTCAAGCCTTGGCAGCACTTTCTGTTAAATGCAGTGCTGAAGATAGGATGRCATGGAAAGAGTCAGGAGCTCTCAAAAAGGTTGGTTAATTTATTAAAACATTTATGAAATTTTGCTTATGTGTTTCTGGTAGGAATGTAACATACTTCTGCTTTGCGTATAAGAATTTGCTTCTGCTTCACGAAAATCCAGAATTTTGTTTCTGTGTGTGCAATTTTTGCAGGTTTTGGTATGTGATGAGACTTAAAAGCTTCACAATTAATATCTAGTTCCAGACCTGAGTTTCAGATTTGAGGCTGTATCTCTATAGCTTCAGTCTTGAATTTGTTGCAACGGTATAGAGTAAATGCAGCTTTCCTTCCTGTGAAATTGAAGCCTTCCTAGGTAAACTGTAGGTTGATCTGATGCACTCCTTTACAGGAAAAGCAAGCAAGCTGCTTCGTGGGGGGGGGGGGGAACCTCTGTCTTTTTCTTATTTGTTCATGATATTTGTGGCTAGCCATCTAAATTTCTCTCAATATGTGGTCTAGAGTGCTCATGTGATGAAGAGGCAGAGAAGGAAATTTGTAGACTAGGCAGGTAGATATTTTACTATCGTTTCCTTGCCTTTTGATAGTATTTACAAGTAAAGTGAAGGTGCATCTTGCTATTTAAGTTCAGCTGATTGAATGCCAGTTCCCACCAAAAGACACAGTTCCCTGTGCTGGCACTGGCATTCATTTAATCCTTCAGTAAGTTTTGTGCTCCATGAATTGATTCCCCAGAAGGTCAGAAGACTGCCAGTGCCAGACCAAGGGAAAGGACGGAAGTGTTGGGGCCAGGAGAGGAAATGGGAGCAGGAATACCCCTTTATACAACAGCTGTGCCTTAGATTATGTTGGGTGTAAAATGAAATGCACGCTGAGAAGCATGACCTGCTTTTCACATATGAGTTAGATTTGTCATACTGGTCAGTCACAGCTCCAAGGTATTAAAGACAAATTATCTGCTGGCCAAACCGCTACTATGCGGGATTTTTTTTTCTGGACTTGCATTAAGCATTTGAGATCACTGGGCAGTAGTGCATTTTGTTAGTTCCCTCTCCACTGCCTTCTTTCAATATATTGTCATTTTCTTAGAATTTCAAGAACATTTGCTTGAGATTGTTGCTGGTGAGGGTTTCTTCCATTTTTCTGTTTAAGTAATTCCCAAGTGATAGACAATTTTGCAGTTTGAAGTTTGTGGTAGAAAGCATATAAATAGATTAAAGTGTTACCAGCTTATATTCTTTCATAGTCCATATGATAAACATGGACTGATTGCCTTTTTGTTAGTAGCAGAGGCTGGAGTTTATGTGAACATATATTTACAATACTTAATTTTCTGTCTACAGTGAGAGATTTTATTGTATGAAAATAGACTTAGGGCATGTGGTAGGCAGGCTTGCTACCTATTAATACTAAGACATTTTCTTACAGAAGCATGTGAAAGCATTTGCTTCACATAAAGCACTTTGTACTTGAGGGTTGCAAATTATGATAATGGCTCAGATAATGATTTATGAAGTAGCCATCTCTCGTGATATTAAAGACAGTCCATTTTAGTGGGATTTTCACTAGTGTGCTTGTCTTTGATGGATGATAAAGCCGAGTGGGAAATAGTAGCACAGTAAACAGTATGTTACTGTGAATGGATGTTGTGATTTAGTGTAATTCAAATAACACAACAGATTAAATTCTGTCAGTTTGAGAATTTTGACTTTTCTCCTGTGAGAAGCCCATTGAAGGCTGACAGTTTTCCAAGTGGGAGGGCAGATGAGGTAGGAGGTAGATGTGGGCACTGCTCCCTGTTGCATATGTGCTGTACTGACAGCATCTCTGACTCTCGCTTGGAAACAGCTGCCTCCTTCCTCTTGTCTGTCTCATGTAGATCATCTGTGTACAAAGGTCCAACTTCTGACAGCAGCTTGGCAGTATGTGCTTAGGGTGATCTCTGCATGGTCCTCAGGTCTTCAGGGACTCCTACACTTACTTCCTTCTTGGCTTCCATCCCACCCAGGGATAATCAACCCCAAGTGCAGAGGCTTTGCAAAAGTCCCACATGCAAGTTTGCCCTTCCCCAGGTGTCTTTACAGTTTCCTGCTCCTCCTCCTGCATAGTGTTGCTGCCTGGACCCTTCACGTGTGCAAGAGACCTCTGAGCACTGAGGACCGACCAGTGGTAATCGCATAGCTCCCTGTTCCTCTCTGCCAGCCCTTTGGCAGCCCTTCTCTTCTTGAGCCTAGCCATAGTCCTCAGATGAATTCTTTCTCTTTGCATGTCACGGTGGAAGTTAGTTTTTAGTTTAGGAATCCAAGTTCTTTCTTTAAAGTTTCTTGAGGCCCAAATGGTTTAAAATGTATGATTCAGGCTGGCTTTTTCTTATGTGCTGATAATAGTGACATTTTGATCCCAGGATGACTACATAGATCACACCTTACTTAACTTTTGTCTGTGGATAATGCCAAGTGAATCTATTCCAGTTTGGTATTCCAGACATTAAACATGAGCTGAAGTCTTTCCTCTCTATTCATGCCAAATGATCAAACAACATCAAGAGTTTAATTTCTCAGGAGGGCTGAGAGGTGGATACTCTACTTTTGATTCCCAACTTCACTCTCATTATCTTTGGAAGGTGCCTTATGGTGTCATAAGAAACACACTGTAAATGCCTGTGGAGTAAACTTCCAGGAATAATGTAGACGAAAGGTTTCTCCTAACTACCGATTTAAATATGTGTTGCCTTCTGGTTCTTAGACTTTGAGCATAAACAGCAAGTCTGCCTTCCCGATGCAAAGGGTGAAGACCCCATCTAAAATTAACAATTATAATTGATGTCAAAATGCACTAAAGAAACCAACTGATGAATTATATACGTTGTTATGTACTGAAGTCTTTATATATTTAATCTCACATAGTTGCGTTGGAATTTTTTTAAAGAATCCGAGTAACGTTCCACTCCCTCATTGGTATGTTGATGATATATTAACAGAGCTCAAAATTCACATCCAATCATATTTTTCCTGGGTAGAATTTGTTATGACTTAGAAGAAAAATATTTATGGGAATACTGCTTTCTATTTCTGATGGCTTTCTATAATCGTTGCCTTTAAATGTAAATGCTATGGCACAAAGCTAAGTGGCTATTTATTCTTTCCACTAAATATTTTTTCCCATCTGTAGTAGATATTGTTCATTCGAAACACAACTTTCCATTTTCTGATAGACTCATTTCAACTTAAAATACATAGCAAGTGTTTTGTAACTCATTCTGGTTGGTACATTTTAGAAAATTACTGTTTTATTAGTTGTATTAGAATTCAAATTCTGTCAAAACATGATGTATCCATAAAGTGATTCTTCCTAATCGTAAAGTAAGCATTTTTATACTCACAGAAAAAACATGGGAAATACAACATTATAAAAGTGTTTTCATATAACACTTTAGTTTAGAACATAGGTAGTTGAAGTAGCAGTTCACATTTCATTCTGTGAGCTAAATGCATTCCCTTTCTGTAGAATTTATTTATTTATTTATAACAATGCGTATCTTCGTAGGTTAAAATTCATGTGTTGATCAAAAGGAAATGTACTTCGTCGCTGTTACTTTTACAGGAACAACTTCTCCTTTTCATGACCAGTGCATTTTGAATTTCTTTCCTTCTTATTTGCAGAATACATCCAGTGGAGAAAAATCTTGGGAAGTATTGCTGGGTCATGTGATTGGTGAGCTGTCTAAGGGGAAGATATATGAAGAAGGAGAGACTGAAGAATTAACAGTGGTATTGGCAAATCTCTTGAGAATTTATCCACCACATCCCCTTTCTGTGTCTTACTAAGTTTTTCAGCCTCTTTGTTATAATGATTTTTCTCTGATCTTGCTAAAGACTGCGGTGCAACTCTATTTTTTAAATCAAAGCACATCCCTTTGGGACAATTTGCCTGTGCCAATCTTTCTTTTACTAATATCATATATGGCCAGTGCTGTGTTGAGAAAGTTATTAACAGATACTTCTTATAAATACGGTTTTTAATCATATGTATGAAAGACCTTTCAGAAACTGGAAAACTGAATATTTAAGTAGAAAAAACATCTGTCAAGAGAGAAAGAAAACCCACAGAGTTCTTTCAGATTATTAGTGAAATGCTGGCCTTTGGAATGTATGTTTGATACAGTGGCTTATATAGTATGCTTAAAAAACATTTGGTTCATATTGGAGTTTCTTACATAGGAGACAACTTACCTGGGGCAGAATTTAGTAATTGCTTCCTTCCCCCGTAGGTAAATCCTGATGCTGTAGAGTGCTATCTGCAGCAGTTCTGCCTGCCTTTCCTCAGGATCACAAGCCTTCTTCAACACCATCTTTTTGGAGGGGATTTACCTAGTTGCCAGGTACAGATTGAGAGGGACACACTCAAATGTTTCAATTTAAAAGCTAGAGATCAAAACTAAGACTTTTAAGGTGTCTTTTTCATGGTATGTATATTCTATCCTAAGGATTTTTTTTTTAATCATATTTTATAGCATTGCTCTGCAGCATTGTTTGTCTTCTATAAATTTGTTTTCAAGGCAGTTTCCCTGAAAAATGGTACTATATTCTTAAAATTCAGCAAATATATGTTTATTTTATCAGGTTGTAGATGCCTGTCTCATAAAACATTCTTCTAAAACCTGTCTAGGATTTGCAGAGATGGCATAATTTCCACACAGTCTGGAATTCAGTCCTGATTTTGCTTAATGCSTGTTAATACTTGGACTTTATTCTCAGAGACATTGCATCAGCAGACAATTATGTTTAAGTTCCATGACTGATTAAGTAGAGTTTGCTGCAGGTCAGCTCCCTCGTTTCCTTGCCTCAAAATCATCTCATCTCTAAAACAGCTACAAGCCAGTTTGGGATACTAAACCGGAAGAAAATTACTGGGAAGTGGGGTTTTCTTTTTTGTTTGTGTGTTTTGGATTTGTGGTTTCGTGTGGGTTTGGGGTTTTTGGTTGGTGGGTTTTTTTGKTTTTTTGTTGGTTTTTTTTTTTTTTTTGACCGGTTTTCTTGTATTTTGAGAATCCAGTTTGAGGTAATCTGGAAAARATGGAAGCTTTTCTGTGTCTCTATTAGCATCACTGTATTAGAACGTCTTTTTCTATTGGAATAGATACATTTTTAATAAACTATTTAAAAATTCAGAGTGTAGGTATTAATTTAACCTCTCTGGTTTCATACCTAACAGGAAGATGAAGAATTCACAGTTCTTGCAAGCTGCCTGGGTCTATTGCCATCTTTTCAGTCGGCTCATCCGTTTACCAGTGCCTCTTGTCTCGATTGGCCAGTTCCAGCATTTGACATGATATCACAGTGGTGCTCAGAATTGGCTTCATTTGCAGACAGACATCCAGATCAAGTAAAGGTATGTAGCAAAATTACTTCTTCCAAAATAGTGCTGATGTGGAAGCAGCTATTTATTGCTTGATTCATTATGCATATACACTCTTGTTTTGGATAAGGATCTGAGAACCTGGCTTGTAAATGAGAGAGAAATTCTAATCAGAAATATTAGTTAGTGGCTGTGGGTTGGATTGGTTACAAACAGGAATAAGAAAACCTATCTGTTTTTCATATGATTGCTGGAGTCAGAAAACAGAAACACTATCCTTAGATGATACTAAGTGTACCCATATCTTCTGCACCTGAAGCCTATCAAGGGCATGTAACAGAAACTTTGTCTTTTAAGAAAATACTTAGCAGAAGTTTTTCTTGTGTTAGACATTATTGATATTTTTGAGCGTCTTCAGTTGCAATACTGAAAAAGATCAAAAGGATAAAAGCTGTTTAAAAGTTGACTGATAAAAGATGGTACATCTTCTCTGAAGGTTAAAGAAACAATACCAAGACTTGAATCAGTGCAATTGGAATATCAGTTGTGAAATGGAAATGTTTGAACATTATTGCATTGTTTTTATGAAGAAGCTGTATCTCAACAATTCAAGTCCCCCTCTCCTAAGTTTATTGTGTCAAAAAGGCAAGCCAGATGCATTCTTCACTCTGCAACATGATCTGCACCTGCCTTCGCATGTTTGCAGGCATGAATTAGGCTATTGTGAGTGAAAATTTGAATACTCAGATTAATCTCAAAATACAGTCGCTGCCAATCTGATAGGCATTTGAGATTGCAGTGAAACTGATAGTGTTCTTTCCATAATTGAAAAGGAATAAATGCAATTTTCCTTTTTTTTTCTTCAAGTTAGGTTTTGAGGTCATGCACTCTTCAAAAAATTTTACACCTTGCAAGAAAGATACCATCTGACCCCTATGCCCATCAGTTATAAACCCAGTAAAAATGAGTAGGTTGAAGGAAAAAAAAAAAAAAAAAAAAAACAAAAACAAAACAAAAAAAAAACAAAAAAACCCAACAACCCACAAACATAAAATTGGACATGCTTTTAAGAGCAAAAGAGAAGAGTTAGGTTTGAAACCAGTATTTAGGTAGTGCCTGGCTTACCAAAAATTTGTGAGTACTGGTAAGTTCCTAATGGCCTCAAAATTTATGTGCGCAACAAAGTTTTGGAAATCAGGCAGATGTCTTCAAATATCATTTACAGAGTCTAACTTCAGTTCTGGTTTGAAAGTTTTAGTGTAAATTTTAACTAGGAGACAGCTTTTGTAGTCAGTGCCAGGCTTTGGCAGCAGTGTGTTGATGTTGCCAAAATAACTTAGTGTAGCGAGTGGGAGTCTTCCCTTTAGATCAGTCTTAATACTCTTGTTTTAGCTATGAAGATTTTTATGCTTAAGTGTCACATTTAGAAAATGTCCTTGGGAAAAGGCTAGCGCCCGTTTTGCACCCATTCCAAAAGATGAAATGTGACCGCAGCTGGGGAGGGTGTTCAGCCAGAGGCAGGTGACTATTGCAAGGTGACTTTTGACTTCTAAATTTGTGAAATGCAGAAGTAGTGAGAGATTTTTAAACTGCATGCTTCCTTTCTTTGGTATTCTCTTCTCTTAGAAAATACAAATGCATAAATTAATGTGCAGAACTGAGATATTGTTCTTATTTGTAGGCTTTGCTTATCCAGGAGCCTAAGTGGGACTTGCCGCGCCTCCTTCAGTTGCCTGAGAATTATAATACCATTTTTCAGTATTATCACAGAAAGACTTGTAGTGTTTGTACCAAGGTTCCTAAAGATCCTGCTGTTTGTCTGGTTTGCGGTACTTTTGTATGCTTGAAAGGACTATGCTGCAAACAACAGAGTTACTGTGAATGTGTACTGGTAAGAGAGAGTTAATTCAAATTCTGTAATTGATTCTCACGCTCATGGATAGTTTTTAACTGCATTGCTCAATTTTCATGGTTTTATTTCCAAAATGTGTTTATATAATCTTAGAATAGTTTGGGTTGGAAGGGACCTTTAAAGGTCATCTAGTCCAACTCTCAATAATAATATTTAGTGCTTATTTCTGATAGATGGACCTACACTGGATTCCCAAGAGCAATTTTACTCTTGGGAGTAAAATTTTAAGCCATTTTAAGTCCATAGCCTATTTCATCTGGTTGAAAAACTCTTACAAAGCCATTGTGTGTAATGTTATGGTTTTGATTCATAACCAATTGAAATTTGTCTACATTCTGATTGTTCTTATATTATTTTAATTTTCCTCTGTTTTGTTTCCTTGCTTTCTGCATACRTAAGAATATCAATGTATGGTTTGGGGTTTTTTTCCTTTTATAGAGTAGTTTCTGATACACCTGACCATCTACGAGTGACCTACAGACTATAGCTAGATAAGCAACATTTTAAGGCCTTCTACTTGAATTCAGCAGCAAAGTTTTCTAGTCAGCATATATATAAGTTCTTTCAGGAACCTGAGTTGGAAAGCATCTAGTATTGTTTTCCTGTCTATGATAAAGGTTTGCTTTGACAGCTGTTCTGTTTCCTTCCATACAACAGTTAGTAGAAAGCTGGAACTACATGGGCTTACAAAACTATGAGAGGAATTTGTTTGGGAGATATTTACAAGTGGGGCATAAAATCAAACCCAAAGAAATTTCAGAGGAGTCTTGGACCTTTTTGAAATTGTTTGTACTCAGCTCTCTCTCTCATACTGCTAATATGGTGGGAGAAGAAGGGATGGGCAAAATTTAAAATAGAATTCACAGTTGTATTTAAGGTGTCAAGCTTCATGAAAACAAAGTTATAAAAAAAAAAGAATTAAAAAACTATATAATTAATTACATTTTATTATAGTTGATGAGATTATAGCCTCCAATTGTAGTAAGACTATATAGGAAGAGCATATTTTTTAATTGCTAAAATGAATTGATTAATATACATCATGCCATTCATMGAGATGAATGACATATTGAAGCAAGCAAGAACTATTAAAAATTTTTTTTTACTAGATTTGTAGAACCATAGACTAGATCCATGAGCATGCATAGAGACAGCAAATGTTTAGCAATAGAGACTATTGTGAAAGAGGTAATATTAAGTTTTTCTGAATACTTTCTCTAATTCTTGCCATCTATGAAAAATTTTTGGTCATGCTTTACAGTTTGCTATACAACAACAAATTCAAAATATTGTAGAGAATATTTTTGCTCATTCTTGTTTACATGATAATGCATATTCTCCCTTTTTGAGTAGGGAACCACTCTGGTATGCAAGTGTTATTATGGGAGCACAAGACATGGAGTTCTAGTTTGCTTGGAGAATTTTGGCGCAGGCTATCCTTTGTCAAACTGTTTCTTAGTAAATAATATGTGTATGTTATTTCAAGCAAAACTAATTACTGTTTTTTAAATCCTTTTTGTTATAAAGTTGACAGACACTAACAGAATCTTTGCATTCTTCCCTTTCTACACCCATAATATTACAGCATTCTCAAAACTGTGGAGCTGGGACAGGAATATTTCTTTTGATTAATGCATCTGTAATCATCATCATACGAGGCCATCGTTTCTGCCTTTGGGGTTCTGTTTATCTAGATGCACATGGTGAAGAAGACAGAGATCTTAGGTAATGTTTTCATTACAAGTGTGTTTCATTGTTGCTCCTCTGTGTAGGTCAACTTTGTTATGTAATACATGCAATAACAGATAATAATAGATCTTTACCTTCCTTGAGTGGAAAATCCCCATTTACTGTAAGTTGGACTGACTTTTTTTCCTTTTCTTTTTTCTTTTTTCTTTTTTTTTGACCCAAAGGTGGTGTAATCATGGTTGTTGAGTATACACACCAGGCACCCAACAGACAGATTCCTATGTTGCCGTTCCCAGTGACGGTCAATTCTGAGCATTGCGTAGTGAAACGCTTCTCTCCCAAAGTTGTTGTTTGGCCTTTAATCAAATGATGCAGTTGGATTCCAGTGTAGGAAAGGAGTGTAACTTCCAMGCTATACATGCCTGACAGAACAAAYGATGTTTTCTGGATTCTGCTATCCAAGAGGGAGGAAGGGAAGGCCCAGCAGTTACCGTACTAAAAGCAAAACCAAAAGCCCCTCACCAGTAAAAATGCATGCTTCCCCGGGGAAAAAGTTGTATGAGTATCATGTGTTGATAATATAATGAGCAGTTTTCCATTTATTTGGCATATTAACCATTTGTTTTTCTCCCCCCTTTTCCCCCACTCCCCCCCCCCCCCTACAGGCGTGGTAAACCTCTCTACATATGCAAGGAAAGATACAAAGTGCTTGAGCAGCAGTGGGTGTCTCATACTTTTGATCATATCAATAAAAGGTGGGGGCCACATTATAATGGCTTGTAAATCATCATCATCATCTACACACCCTATCATTGCTGTTACCATTAATGAATGCATCTTGACTGACAATAGCTTTAATTGTATGGGAGTTTAGCTCTTTGGCTCGGGGTGGAGTGGGGTATGGGCATAAAAGGGAAATGGAACTTTGTCAACATGTGAAATTTTTGCAAAATTAGCTGCTGTTGCTACTAAATGATACAATAACTTACAATTAAATCCTCAAAATGGTGTGAGCAATCTGATTGCACTCAGTAGTCCATTTTTCTTTTGTTTTTTAAAGCCCATTATTGTTAAGAAGCACAAATTTTACTTACAGTTTTTTAGAGGCTCCAGGGATAGCTGTCAGGTTTTTATTTTTCTCTGCGTGGAGTTGAGTTTTTAGCAATTTTTGCTGAAACAGTGTATATGTCTACTACATCTGCTAAATATGTTGGATAAAATTTATTTGCTTTTTTTGTGTTGGTTTGAGGTTTTTGTTTGATACACATTTGTAATTAGACAGGATTTGTAAAACGATTGTGAGGCTGCATGGTAACGATTGGTCTGACAGTTGACTTTTAAAGAGTATTTCACTTATCATGAGAGGTCTACTGAAATATTTCAGGCATTACTGAAAACTTATGCATTCTCAGGAATTTCTTTTTTTTTTTTCCTCCATAAATAAGTGAGTTAGCTGTAAATTAGGTATCTTATTGCTCTTAATGTAATCCAGAATACATATTCTTTCCTTTGGTGGTTTTTTTTTGGGTTTTTGTTTTTGTTTTTGTTTTCTTTTCCAGAAAGGAGTGTTTTTTTCCATACCAATTGAATAAACTGTTAGTGATAAAACATACAGAAATTGCTGTATATAGAGAATTTGTATGGTGCCCAACATAGCAGATCCCAGTTACAAGCATAACAACCATAAGCCTGCCTGTCATTTCAAACCAGATGTATGTTTCAGAATTGGAAATGTGATTGGATTGGAAATGTGCAGGCTATCCTGCAAATGAAACATAATTTTGTATCTTTCCTGTCATTTCAGGAGGTTCCTCTATATTGTATTTGTTTAGAGTAATCACTGTTCTTTCTGCTTGGTTTCCTAAAAAGGAAAAAAAAATTCAACAGAGATAGCCTAGATGAACAACCAATGCATGTGCAGCCTCAGTTTATGCTCAGAGGGCTAAAAAATTCATGAGAATATGCATGACTGGGCTAAACCCCACAGTGTAAGTAGGTAGGAAAGATCATAGATAAAATACTGGTATGTAATATATTGCTACTAATGTTTTTCACAAGTGTTGGACATTTGTTGGCTATTCCATACAGTACTACCAAGCAGTTCCTGGTAGCTTTGACTTTCATAGCTTGCGTGTAAAATAAAATTTATATGTGTAAAATAAAAACATCTTATGATAAAACCACATATACAATGAAAACAGTTCCCCAATGGAAGTCATTATATAGTGAAAAGTGTATAGGGGAAATAAAATGACTGTACAGCAATCAAGGAGAATGGACAGAAGGAAAAGTAAGTAAATACAATGAGTTTTTCTGGATACCTTGAATTCAAAAAACCCCACAATAAAGGATGCTGGTTTTTATACATACATATAAATATATATATATATTTCAAAAGTATTACAGTACTTCATGTAAGATTAGATTACTCTGTTTCACCAACTAAATGGCTATGTCTTTTCCAAAATATTACTTTTTTGATACTGTATTATAAGTTCTGCCTGTAATATTTTTGCATTGCTCATTACGAATATCAGGCCATTTTGTAAGTGTGGTTAAAGAGCAAAAAGATTCTTTACGTCTCCAGCATAAGATTATTACAGGGCTCATGAACTTGAGTAATCTGTAGTTTGAAGATCCAATGCTGTATTTACAAGAGATAATGTATCCAGAATTTGATTCCTGTGTTTTATTTAAAATGGAATGTTCTCCGGTTGTGCATATGGATGTGAAGTAAAACTCTTAGCCTTAACTTTATCATTTGGGTATTTCATAGTGTTTATTTTAGTACTGGTGAATTAGTCACCAGTCAATTTAAAAACAACAAAAAAAAATCACTTGGTTGAAAAATTGTACTTGAATATCCTTGCATGCTGCTAAACAAGAATTTTGATTTCCCCCGTAACTTTTTTAATCCTTACTTTATTAAGCTAATCTTGAAAAATTACAGGTCCAAACTAGAGTGGTGTGTGCGTRTATTACTCAAATGTTCTGGTGTGATATCCTGTATGAATGATCATTTAAGTACAGTACATTACTGTAGAATCTAAATCAATCTTTATAACACATCAGAAGAGTATAAAACTAGGAATACAGTAATCGACATTGTAAGATATGTTAATAAAAGTCTACTGTCAATCTGTGTGTTCGTGAAATTTTTTCTCTCTACCCCAGTGATCCAAAATGTAATTATTATTGAATTCCACCCAGTAGCCAGGCAGTTGTTTAAATGTCAAAAGCTTATGCATGCAAAGTACTTTGCATAGAGAGTAAACCTGGTATGTTTTTTTCCTTCTTGTTACTTACACACAGTCATGTATCTTGTATTAGTAATTTGGATTATTTTATTTTACTCGTAACTGTACCACTTAAAGTTGTGTTTAATTTTATGCCAGCTATTACAGCGTTGCTGCTGCAAACTGCTAAAATTAAAATGCTGAGTTGAGAAACTGTACTTCTGGGAAAACTGTGCTCGATCTTCTGTCAAATCTGTTTCTGGAATAACTATTACTTCAATTTGATGAATGTGTATCTTTATGTATTAAATTCTTCCTTTTCTTTTGACCTTTGAGAAATTTGGTGAAACAGTCTTGTTTTGACCTTGACCTTTGGATAATAGCATCTTTTTTCAGTGGTGGCCTGAAGTTTTCAATGAATATTTTCAGCACCTCTGCAATAGGAATCTTACATAACTGTCAGCATTTCACAAGCAAATTACATTTTTCCTTTAAAAAGAGGGTCTTTTGCTACAGTATCTAACAAATTTTATTCTTTACTTCAGAATCCCATGAGATCAGTTTGTGTTGTGTGTATAGCTGCCAGAGGAGACAGTGAGTTTTGTGCTGATCTTGATATGATTTAAATCTAATTTTCATCTAATCCAGATTCTGCAGCCCTGCTTTTCACTTTCTTTTCTCAGAGGTGGGGGTAATGATGAATGGAGCCTGTCTGAGCATTAGCCTAGATAAGAATGAAGTGCTGTTTGCAAAGTAGGAAAACCACGGGAATGAGCTGACCCAGTGTATAGAGGTTCACAGTTCTCGATTATCAACTGCGGGATATGAGGGAGTGCATGTAATCTGAGGAGGCTGGCTGGCTCTATGTGACAATTTGGGTTGTGTGGATTGCTCACTGCAGCTGCTGAGATCCATACTGCTGGTCTGAAGGCCACACTACATGGATGCCTCCTTTTGGTAGGGCACAGTGCCCTGAGCATCTACGCTCATGTTTTCTCAGATGGGCAGTTGTTTGCCTGCAAGTGCTCTTACACTGAGAAGAGCCCCAGCTGCTGCGGGTTCAGCCTTGTGACTTAACTTGCCTCTTCTACCACTATAATGTCCTGTCACTGCGGTTGTAATCTTGCTAGGTTGTACTAGCTATTAATTCCTGGAAATGGATGTCCTTAAGTAGGAGAAGCATATTCTCAGTGAAGTCAAACACTTCATGAATTCTTAGCTGTATAAATGGTCAGGGTGTTCTAATAAATTAAAAAAATCCTTTTAATTGACAGGTTTTAAATTTTATTTTATTCACTGTATCATTTGTACTTTCTTACCACTAATACTATTCAGGAGATTTAATGCCACATGCTTCAAATTTTGTGTTTCTTTGAAATACTACTGAGAAAGCAAAATTGAATCTTGTTAAATAAATGATAGTTCTAAAAAGCTAATCTTACTACCCTAAAATATGATTTTTGCAATGAATGGTTTTGCATGGTACAGTAAAATGTGAAAAAAAACCCCACACTCTTCTGAAAAGCGTTTTAAATTTAGCTCCGAGTCCCAGTTAAAATGTCTCAAAATGAGCTTTCATGGGAGTACCATTATTTGAAAAGCCATTTCCTGTAATTCTATCACTTGATGTAGAGCAGGCTGGTTTCTTAATTCGTGAAAATGGGAGCTGGTTCCATGGAAACCCTTCACATCATTGAATGATTTACTACCCAATAAACAACTTACTATTCCTTTTGCCTGTATCCCTTTTATGTGCCACATGCATAGTAAACCCTTCCGTTTCCACTGAGTATGGAAACAATGTTTTAAGGACTGGAGCTAAAAATATTTTTTTTCTTCCATTACCTGCTGTCATGGAGCAGGAATTTTCTGGGGAAAAAACTGCTTTCCTGTAAAATCAAACTCCCTCARTCAATTCCTTATGCTGCCCATAATGTCTGTGTTATTTTAGCTACTGGAATTGCTTACATCTCCTGTTGCCCAATACATTTCCCATTGTAGGACTGCTTTCAATTCATTACTACTAAACTTTTTAATAATTTTGACTGAAAACGATTATGCTGGGCTTATTCCTCATGGTTGGATTTTTAATTTTTTTAATGTTTCAACAAAAAATGCAACATACCTTTCAGAGATTAAAACTGGAAAAAAACCCCAAATATATTGTTTCCTTCATTTTAACAATAATTTTTCTAAGTGTTGGGCGTATCTACTGTCTCTATGCTTCGGCCTTAAATGTAGTGACCAAATGTGTATGGGTCCCATATTAAAGTRGAATGGAACTGCGTACTGAAGCACTTACCAAAGCAGAACAACATGTTCTCAGGGATTACATGTAAGTACTGCCAAATACTTAAAGCAGATAATGAGCCTTTGTCTGTTTTTCAGATGTCAAGGAATATCCTTTGCACCTGGCTCTTGAAGCCACTAATACAGTTTGCTGTGAGAAGTGTTTTCCTTCTGTTTCTTTGAAAAGCAGGGGCTCTCTCCATGTAATGCAGCCTTTTTTTTCATGCCTTTGTTGTCTCCATGTTGTATATGCAACTGCCCTGTTTGTGTAGTATTCCACAACAAAAGAACCCTAAAACAGCTGGAAAGCCCCCTGCAACTGTATAACAATACTTTGCAAATAAGATTGCATTCTCTCAGAGCGCTTTATGCAGGGATAGCCGGGGCGGGGGGGGGGTGGCACAGCTTGAAAACTAGTTTGTAGAGGCTGTGGCTGTTTTCTTGCTCTATAGTGCTAGTCATTTTAGATTTGTTATACATCAGCTTTGAAAACCTAAAACTCACTTTGCATTTTTTCAAGTTACGTCCACAGGCCCTAAAAGATACTGCCTGTGTTCTAGGACAACTTCCCATTGCTCTCAAGAGAGTTTAGTACAGGGCTGCTGTTCTAATTTCAGAGAGCTCTGTAATAAGGTACTTGGTGAGARCCACTGGTGTAAAGTTATGCATCATATAAACTATAGACTTGCAGATTTTGTTAAACTAAGATTTTCAGGGCAGCTGAAGGGACTGTTAAGTATTGTTTCATTCACGTTTTCTAGCTGTCCGCTTTAGCCTGTGGATTTTGTCTCATGCTTAGCTTGTAAGCTCCTTTAAGACAGGGAACACCTCCTGTTTGGTTCAGTAAGTAAATCAAATAAGTGCTGCTCTATAATGGTAGATCAACTGGTGTTACAGCAATCCAGGTAGTAGGAACTGCCGTCATCAAAGAAATATAAATGTGCACACAGGACCTAAGTGACATATGGCCCTTTCATGCTTCACTTTCATGCTTTCTGCAAGTTTTCATGCTTTGCTGCATCCAACCTCAAATGTCACTCCTTCCCACACAGATATTTTGGTAGTAATCAAAATCACCAGGAAATAAAAATTGGTTTGTTTCCCATAGTCAGACATGACTCTGGACATAACAATACCTCTTCAATATCTCTACATCATCTTTTTTTTCCTGCCAGAAGCTGCTATCTCAAGAAACAAATATATTCTGAGAGTCAAAGATGCTTATTGCCTTTTATGAGTCTAGTGCTGTATTTGTACAATTGATACTTTCTAGCAGGTGACTGGTGTCATTCAAATAACCCTCAGATACCTGGCTATTCAGAAATGGTTCATGCTTCCACTTTATCCCTAACTGGATTGGGTTTTTTTAGTCACATAATTGATAATAGGAAGATTTCATAAGGAAAATTTTCCTTATACAAGGAAAAKAGTATTTAAAATAAATTAGATGGGTGCTATTTATGAACACTTATTTCACAGACTGGGATTCTTTGTGTTTAAATTGTGGCCAGAATTAGGGAATATTACTCAGATTATTACATATAAACTTACAATTCTTATCTGCCTAAAGAAACAAGTGAGAAATGCAAAACAATCTCAAGCTAAGGTACTACAGTAATGTTGCTCTTCTGTGTGAGTTGTATTGCAGTATCTTTGGAAATAATGTTTTCATTGAATGCTGCACAGCTGTGTTGCATCTAGTCCTCAGAAACACATGTCAAAAGACTTGTAACATCGGTGAATACCAACAAGGTAGTTCCCCTAGCAACAATAAATAGAAGAAAGCTCAGCCCATTCAAGTGATTTACCTTTGTAAGTGTATGGCAGCAAAGATAGATTTTGAACACTAAGGGAACCCATTAGCTGTAAAAAGAAAAGCAGCAAACAACTGTAGATTCCTCTTACCCAGCATTGCTATTTATTAGAATCATATACAGCGTAACTATTGGGAATTTGCATAGGATATTCTTAATGTGAAGTATCATCTCATTTTAATTTTTCCTTCTGCAGCTTTTAATTTTCTGTACTACGGGGGGAAAAAATATGCTATATGTGGGAAGAGGGAAGGAGAAAGAACTTTGAGAAAGGGAAACGATTATTTGGATAAGTTCACCTTCCAAACTTACTAATAATGTCCTGCATACTTACTCAGGCCTAGCATTTAAGTGACATAGGCCACTCAGTGGTTCAGATGTTCATCTACTAAGGGTACATTCAGAGATTTAAACRTAATAATTATGCCAAGTCTGCCCAGCAATAATTCTTAAGGTAGCCATGAGAGGTTGTAATGGCACTCCCAGTCATATTACTGCTGCCTCTGTGAAGAAAGCTGTACAAAGCAAGACTAAGGATTGGTCTTGGGAGCATCACACTCCAGCTCTGCAGAATAAAGGGTGAATTTATGGTATTTGGGTAACCTGACTTACGTTGCGGAAGGGCTACGCGTTAGGTACCGCTGTCGTACACATCGCTTGCTAGAATCTGTGTGGATCCTTCTCTTGGCAATTGGTATCTAGAATATACAGCATGTAGGCTCTTCTATGTGTACTGTTTGTCGTCAGCTTTTAAGTCCTCTGAGTCACCTCTCCTCTGGAGTTTAGAGCTGGGACTGAATCCAATATAATTCTAACTCACTATAGTTCAGTGATGCTATTTACATTTCAGTGCTATCTCTACATCAGGCATTCCATCTCCCCCCTTCTGTTTCCAAGTATCTGCCTGAGGTCTGCAGTTTGTGCTTATGATTTGTAAGGGCTGGACTATGGTTATGTACCTTGCACTTTAGTCTTGGCTAGAACTGTTATATTGTTGAACTGCTTCTCCTGCTCTTTCCTGATGCAAGTGTAATTACTCTCTAATGCTGTGCTGCTACCTACATAGTTTTTGCTGCACTTCTGTAGTCCTTATCTGACAACTATGCAGCTGCTGGCTTCTAGTTTAAATCATCTTTGAATATATGCATAAAGCTCCAATATTCTTCTCACTACTTACTTGATTTCAGAGGCAGTGGAATTCATTCTTACATTAACATTGCCGGTATTCCATTTCTTTCATTGCTGAAGAATTTTTTAATGGAGGTTCTCTCTCCTTTTCAGTCCCCTTTTGCTGTTTTTTGCTTCAAATCCATGCTGTAAAACTCCTTGGTTGCTTTGCCCTTGCTGTCCTCTGTATTCAGGTAATGCACTATTTTTGTATTCGGGATTTTTCTTCTATCAGTGCAAATGAGGACAAAACTAGATATCTTGGCTAGAGCAACCATCTTTGTACGCAAGTGTGCACAGATGCATTAAARCTAGGAGCTGTCGTTTCAGACATCTGTCTAAATGAAAGCCTAACTGCAATAATACCTTGGCTATTAGACCCCTTGGACATAGCTTACTTTATCTGTATCTGCACATGTCCTGCTTTTCCTCTCGGGCAGTGAATGGGACGGGGGGCACTCTGGATGAAATTATGATTTAGAGATGAGAACTCTGAACTGAAGCAATTTGCTTGCTCCAGGACAGAGCAGAGAGAGAGTCTGGGCTTTGGCTCAGCAGGCTGAGAATTGGCAGCTTTGTTTCCTGCAGGAGCCCTGACCTACCCTCCTGCAGCCTGAGCCCTGATTTGGGACTGGAGATGGGCTCTGGGACTCTCCCAGGGAGCTATTAGAAATGACAGTACACCATGATCTCTGCACACCTTATCCTTCCCTTTACCTTATTCTTTTGCTCTCAGAAATACAGCAACCCTACCCTTAGGCAGAGATGCAGATGAGGAAAGTAACAGGTAGGATGGGGGATGCTTCTATGTGAACAAAACATGATGTGATTTGGAAGAGGAGGCAAGCACTGATGGAGGGAAGTCTTAATGTGAGTTCTTCCTATTAATGAAGCAGAAGGCTGATGAATTCCTGAGGTAAGAAAGGGACATGTGAAGAACTGGTTGAACCACAGTTTTTTTATGTATGTTTTCTCCAAGATGGTGACAACCCTTGAACAAGGTGCATTTGCATTTATTTAAAAGCTAAGAAAGGAAAACTGAAGCAGCACCCACGTGACCTGGTAGGACAAGATAACACAATACACATTAACTCAGATACTTACAGTTCAGAGTGCTGTATCCGTATTTGCATAGCAGGAATTTAAAACTGCCTCAAGATTTTCACTGAAGTAGTATGAATTTCAGCAGTCCTTAAAGTCTTTAGCAACTGTTTTTTCCCTTCCAGCAAACCTGTTTAGTATTATTACATTAACTTCTGATTCACCAGTGTTCATGATGTGTGTAGGTTAATGTAATCATGCATTCTGTTTGTAATCACAAGTCCATTTCCGGGCAAAGAAAAATGCACACAGAGATGAACAGGTATTTAAAAAGCATGAAGTCCTCCTGACTTTTAAAGGGATTTACTGCAGTGAATAATGTTTGTGTATATCCATTTAAATAAGGAGATTTTAAGATTATAAATCAGGGTAAGACAACGCATCTCAACTTTTTAATTACAGAAAGAGTAGGTTCCATTATGATATGTTTTATGATTAAAATACTTCCATTTATAATTTGTTGGTTACATGTTTCACTACAAGCCAGTACTGTATGTCAATTTAAACATTAACAGATTCACAAAAAAMCCCAACCTACTTAATGTTCAGCAACTGAACACTTCCATAGAGTACACTTTGGAAAAGCTCATCAGTTAAATACTGTAGACTATTTACTGCCTAAGAAATACTCCATTCCTATTCAATTCTTGAGGCTGTAGCATTTTATAACATTTCATTTAATAATAGCTTTTCACCTTTTGGCATCTAGCCATGGCCATACAAATGACAAATTATTTAATTTTCAAATACAGTCTAAAGAAAGGCTAGGAATGGCTTGATCTCCCACTGAGCTTGCATTAGTGGAGCCATTGTATCAATCATCCCTTCACATGTAATCAGAAATATTACAGCAGTTAAGAGTTGTTCTTTTCTACCTGAGATTTGCAAGCAACAACAAAAAATAATGGCTGCACTTAAATATGGCTTGTTCTGGTTTGGCTTCAAGATAAGCAATGTTCATGTAAATCATAGTTTAGTACTGACAACTCTTCCTATTACTGCAAACAGTAACATTAACAGTCTGACTGCTAACAAAGGCAAACCTTTGAAGCGCGGGTGACAGTAAAGAACATGACTAAAAATAAACCTATTCCTTTAACCTGTATAACATTACAAAAATGGAAAKGTTATGTGATCTGAAATTTATTCCTGCTGAAATGGGCAAGTTAGAATTAAGGTAAGTTTTTTTGGGTTGTTTCTTTCTTTTGTAATTTTAAATCCTTAGCTGCCTTTTCAAATTCCATATTATGGTATTTCTGTGATTCATGGATGACTCTATTGGCAAGTCGTGAATTCCATTTGTACTTACAAAGCCACTGCAGTGAAAATTGCTGCACTGTGGAAGCCCATTGCCTGTTTGGAAATCCACCACGGGATATGAAGTCTGTAAGCATACCACTCGTGTCGCTCCAATACACTGTAGTTACCCATCGTGACTATACCCTGACTGGAAACAGGTATGTTGAACAGGCTGGTAGTTCTTGGAAAAGCGATTCTAGCTGGCCTGCAAGGACCTAGTGAAAAGGGAGTGAAAAACCATCAGCATTAGAACAAAGCAAGCAGGTACAGGGAAATATAAAGTCAAGAGATTGAAATAAAGAAGGTTAAGATATAACTGACCTTTTGTAACAGAGCTCACGAAGGTCTAGATTGTATGAGCCAAAATTATTTAGTGATAATCAAGGAAATGTCTATGGTTCAAAAACCAACATATGAATCTGGGAGAAATCTGGGAATACTCAGAGCTTCTAGATTCTGATTATCAAGGAATTCTTGAGAATACTGAGGGAAAATGTGCAGAATAGTGCATGTAGATGTTATTTTTGCTTGAATCTAGGTGCTTCTTACACAACTTGATAAAGAACAATGACATTTTAGAACCTTAYGCACAACTGATAGGGATGTTTTAAAGTATGTTAAACTTCTGTAAATTGAGGGTGTGTAGGATTAAACATTTGGATCCTCCTTGGACAAGCCTGTTGATTATCCAACAGGGTCAGCTTGACCAGATGTGTGTCTATATTACTATTTGCTGTCTATATTACAATTTGTTGTTACAGTGTCTATTTAATCCTGTGTACTACAGGATTTTACAATTGCAGACAACCAGAGAAAATAATGGCTTGTGATGAAGACTTTGTATACTCCAGTGTACAAAAATTCAACAAAATAGTATGAAATGGAGCACTGCTCAGCAAAACTTCTGGAGACTCTCATATCACCTCAGTTTCTTTCTAAGGTTGTCATGGGCTAAAGTCAGAGAAAATGCTTAGGATTTAAATTTCCTACTGACCATCTGAATCAAGGTTTGGCTTCAGTTACTTTCAGTTTTGATGAAGGATTATCTTGATGTAATATACTAGAATGTGGATGCTAGAAAAAAATGTCTATAGGATTACAAAGCACAGAGTTCACTAATAAAGAGAAAGGTAAAAAAAATTACTGTACTTTGGTCAGAATTATGACAATTCAATGTTAGAAACTACTGCCTTGTTAAAACAAAACTGGTACATCAATGGATAAAGATGGTGCTGGAAGAGTTTTGTGGAGGAACGCCATTGCTCTTCAGTCTTTAATGTTTGCATCTTAAATAATTATTAAATGATATATGGATATATATAAAGCCTTCCTCATCATTTTTTTTTATTATCAAGATTACTTGCAGACTACTTGTTAGTTAAATATAGACAAGAATGATCTAGCGCTTTTGTATTTGAAGTGGTACTGGATGCTGTCAGACCTCACTGAAGCTGATGAATACAGCAGTTGCCCTTTATTTGTAACAGATTAAATTAGAATGATAGGAATTGTCACCCGAAGCACAGCCCCCGGGCAAGACCAATCAGAGCCCAATGGCGTGTTTCTGACTACCAAAATAGAGATCTGCTTATCTGATGGATCAGCATGTCTCATTATATGAGACAGATATACAATTAAAAACTCTGGAAGAAGCAGAGGGTGGTCATGGTGAGCTGGCAAAACGCCTACAGAGAGATTGCTACAGAAAGCTGAGTGAGAAGGAGCCCTGTGTGATGTGCTCACTTGAAAAAAGCACTGGCATATTGAGCAAAGGAACAGCCTCCCATTTGTTTCTCTGAGATTTTTTGTAAACAAAGAAAAATGTATCAGAGACATACCTACCTGAATTTCTTCTCATCAGGCACACTCACTCCAAAAGGGGGAGAAGTGCTTTATAAAGTAATTTCCGTCACCAGGACCCATTTCTCAGAGCACAGACAGAGCTGCGCTCGCAATTCATTGTTCTGGACAATGAACTGAATACACAGAGAGAAGCGAGGCATTTAGCAAGTCTCAGCGAAAGACTATTTAATACCAGCTATGCATATATACGCATTAATTTTATTTCTTGCTCCAAACTATTCCTTTAAAAGCTCACTAAGCATTACTCTTTTACCATGTTTAACCGATCTTTTCTGAGAGACCACCAGCGCCGCGCTTCGCAGGGAGCAGCCGTTACCGCGCCCGCCCTGAGGTAACGGCGCGCGGCGCCACAGCCGCGCGCCGCTGCCCAACAGGGCTTAGCGCAGCCCGCGCCTCCAGCAAAGCGCGGGGCGGTCCCGGCTCCTCAGTGCACGGTCCGGGGTAGGGGGGAGGTGGGGGAGCGCGGCGCTTCCTCGCCCCCTCAGCTGCGCCTCGTAGCACACCACCTCGCCCTGCCCCGGCGGAGTGAGGCTGCGCTCTGCCGGGTCTCCGGCCCTGTGGGGCCGCCCCGCCGTGTGGGGCGGGGATCGCGTCTTAAGGGAGAGGGGCTTGGAAACGGCGGTGGTCATTTACCTTGCAGTCCGCTGGCGGTCGGAGTGGGGCAGGGGCTGTCACCTTTATGAGGGAGTCGGGGCTGGCACAGCTCGTCACTACCGCCGGGAACTTGTCTTTTCCCCGAGACCCAGAGAAATCCGCTCTCAGTCCCGGGGATCGCGACAGGGAGGGGAGGGAAGGCGACCTCTGCCCCTCTGACGGGCCGCGGCGCCCGCTGCGCTGAGGTGGGGGTCCTGGGCTGCCTGGGGCTCGCTTGTGCAGCGCCATACAAGTCTGCTGCTGAGGCTGTGCGGGTACACTGCCTCAGCAGGTGACGACCAGCTGTACCTATTTTTCCAAAATCTATAGGTAAGCAATACTCAAACAGAAAAAAATCTCCATGGTTTAAATGATTAAAAATGGCAGAAGATACTACAAGGCAAAGAAGTAAGTAAGTGTGACACAGGATTTAGGCACATCGGGGAAAAGCCATAAATAACTGAGGAAAAGTCTCTGTAAGTTCCCTAAATAGCAAAACAGACCTGGCTCTAGTACCTATGACTTCTTTAAAAGTGACCTACTAGTAACTAGCGAACCATAACATACATTGCAAATACTATAATATTTCATAAATTCCTTTAAGCAAATATATGTATCCTTTTCTCCCTGGTACGTACAGGTATGCCATTATTAACAAAAGAAAATAAAAGGTACCATTATCCATAGACAATGCTGCACACAAAGTGGGAAGAGGAGGCTAACTTAAAACGTCTTTCTAGTTTTATTTCTGTTAAGCAGTACATTCAGTTCTGTATAAATACAAAATGTTTTTTAATTTTCATATTTAAAAGCTAGGGTTTTTCACTTCATTCTCCCCTTCAAAATCTGCACTCTGGAATTCCAATTTCATTGCACTGTGAAAACCAAGGATCAGTATTTTGTTTTGAGGTATTTTGAAATTATTAAGTGGGAAACTATGTTCTTGCACAGAAATTTCTGTTAGTATGAAGATGTAGAATCATACGGGTTCAGTGTCAGCAAATCAGATGTAGTTACTGAGGTTTTTCTGGCAAAAGCAGTGAATTGGTTATATCTTAACCTACTGTGGAGTCATGTGGAATGTGTTCTGAAAATACATGGAATCCATTTTTTAGGCCCTTTTACAAAAATTTACCCCAAATTGAAGTCTAGCTCAGTTCTTAATGTGCAATTTCAAACTGTAGTGCATTTATTTTTCTAACATTGTAACAATAAAGTAAAAATAGAAGAGTTCACCCAAGTTTTATTCCAAAAATAAAAATGTGACATGAACCAAGCAGAGCTATTTTTCTCCTGGACTAAGATTTTCATATGGTAGTCTAGCTAGAAGGCAAGGTGGATATAGATTTCTAAAAGCCATTTCAGACCTTTTTAAAATGGAAGTTTAAGTGCAAATGGATTGGTTTGGAAACACAGATTAACTTGTTCACTCTCCTGTGCTGGTACTTGCTGCTCCATGGTGTTCCACGCATAAGAACCTGTAGGAACATTATCTGCAGCAATACATGTGTGCGCACTGGAGAGTGAGGGCCGCTGTGTGTTTCCTTCCTCAGAATTATGTGCTGCCCTGTTGATGTATGTGCAAAGTAAGTGGAATAATCCAGTACCATCCAAAATCCTTGATTAGAAGAAATATTGTACCTGTATTATTGACTGTCTAACTACAGGGAAGAGAGATTTAGTGAGCAGCACAGTGGCCGTTTGCTTGCTTTAAGAGCTGCCAGGACCAGTTTTGCAGTGTTTTTGCCAAATGCATTCAAAATAAAAAGTTCATTGGATAAAGACAATGATTCTTGCTGTGCTAATGCCTGGAGAGGCTCACAAACAAGGGGCTCCTCAGTGCAGGCTTGTGTGAGGAAGAGAAACGTTTTGTGTTGCAAAAACGTAAGTTACTGTCTTTACCAGCCTTCTGCCACCGAGGAAGTGGAGGAGAAGGGAATAATGAACAAAGTGCTCATACACTGTGCAGTGCTGTGASAGTAATCAAAGAACATTCGTGTTCAGGAAGGGGTTTTGAAGTACTGAAAATTATGGTATTGGTTTGCTTTTGTTCTGCTTAAAAAATTATTCGGTGGGTTTTTTTTCTCTCCTCCCCCTCTTCCCCCCCCCCCAGTTTTAAGCTGTTATCTGAACACACTTAGTGTGATACATGTGTGTCTGTAGCTTCTCTTTCATTACAAACTTCCCTTCCCTAGAGATGAATTCTAGTGATCTAACCAAAGGATATACAAGAGAGGAGAAAGTGAGATGAGATGAGAGCCTATGCATCAGCAACAGAAAAAAGCGTCGTACAAGCCCTGAGCATAACTGGCCAGGTGAGCACTAAACTTTTTACAAATTTATTCTACAGCTGAACTTCAGAAATGTAGAGCCAGAGAACAGAAAGGCATCTTTGGTTTGATTGTTTCAGGGAAGATGGGAATGCTCTGCACCTGCAGGAACAATCAGCACTTCATTCAGTAGGAATTTTTCTTTTGTTGTTGTTACTGTTTAATTCCTTTTCATGAGATTGAACTGAGCTGTACTGCAGCAGAATAAGCAAGCTGCAATGCATCTGGCAATCATCCAGGACACAAGTTCAGAGTGGGCATTTTTAGTAAAGACTCCTGCGTTACAGACTAAAATATGGAGCCACATTTCTCATAGTGCTAACACGAGGAATCAAATATGTGGACTTGTTTGCTGTGATGGATTATCACTGTGCTCTTTGATAAAGCCATGTAGCTCCTAAAATGGGGAGGGGAGATAGGAAGAAGGTAAGGGAGCTGCAGCAGGAGAATCCAAAGGACGGAAGAGTGCACAATGAAGGTGGTGGTCACCCAAGGAGTTACTGTGTGCAGCTGAGGAAAGCACCTGTTCTGCTGTTGTGGAAAGTGGGGGGACTGCTCTGCAGGTAGAAATGGAGAAGGAGCAAACATCTAATGTATTAAATCAGTCTCCTGCTAGTTCCCTCCTAGGTTGTCCTAGCTTTCGTGCATATTTCATGTCTTTGCACAGCTCTTTGGGAGTTGGACAAGTGACATAAATAGGAGAAAGGGTGGTTCGTCTGGAGTGATGAGATGTGACTGCTTTGTGTGGTACTTCAGCAAAAGGAAACCCCACGATGAACCAGCATTAACAAAGCAAGGCCTTGGGATTGATGCGCTACACCAGAAATCTGAAAAATAACTTGAGAAACTGCCGTTGTTTAATTGTGCAAAATTTCTGCAAGGAATTTCCCCCTCTCTGGGGAAGAGAAGTTCTCTGAATAATGCGTTGCGTAAGGCCATACATGCTTTCCTTGTGTCAAAGCTGGAACACTGGATGGCTGTGGCTAGAATGCCACTACTCTGGGATAAATGTCTGACAGTGTAAGGCTGAGCTTTCCTGTCTGAATGTGGCACAGCAGGCATGGAGCTCTGCTGAGCACAGCTGAGAATTGGCCTGTGGTAATGGCACATGAGGAGGGGGAAAGGAAGTATGAGATTTTTCATTCTTTGCTGCTGCTTTGTAAGGAACAAGGCATGTCAGTAGCCTCTTGCTGGCCAGTCCTCTTTTTCTCCACCCCTCATCCAGTTGTTCCTTCCTCAGGCACTGACTGTACCCCGCTGTGTGGAGAGGGAGTACTGATATTGTATGTGGAAAAAGATGTTTGCAGAACTACACATTTGAAAACAATGGACTGAGTTAATTTTACAATGTTTCTTACAAAATAGATGAAAATTCATGAAAATGAACACATCTCCTGACATAGCATGATATGAATTAATAAAAGGAGTAGCTTTTAGTAGTAAAGCATGTATGAGATACAAATACCTTAGAATAAGGGAAGAGTTAAAGCTAGCACATGTCCTTTTGCATCTTTCACTGTTCCTCTGCCCTTGTAGCCACTACTTTCTTGGTCAGAATATCAAGAGAAAGTGTAAGGCTGTGGAACACGGATCTTTCTTTGCCTGCTTATCCTGATAGCATTATGGTTGATGACGATTAAAGTAGCTGGAGTCAATTTTCTTTTCCTTCTTCCTGTGTTGATGGTACCATATTGACTGTGGAGAGAGGTGCGTTCGGTACACTGGTGAATGTGTTCAGCCCACCTAAGATAATGGCATAATTACTGCTATCACTCTATTCAAGCAGCTGTTTGTCTAACATTCTGCTCGGACACTGTGTTTTTTGGCTTTGCGTGGACCTTTCTCACCTTACACACAGTTTCCATGATTCACAAGAAAATTCCATCTCCTTCAGTCTCCTTGTCATGCCACCACTGCAGCAGAAACAATAGGGAATCATTTACCCCTCCAATTCACAGAGCAATGCTTGCACTAACCCCCAGAGATTTCTGTGGTAAGCAACTTGAAACACTTGAAAGGGATGTAATTTCCAGCAGGTCAGTGTTCATGGCTGAAAGCTTCAACAATATATTAAGCTGGGCATTTTGGTGAAAAAAAAATCTGTGTGTATTTAATCTGTGTTGAATTATTATTCCCACGTTGTGTGCAATGACTGAAAATTATGCGTTTAACAGCAAGGCTGACTCTGTAAAGCAGATAGCACCTCTGTTAATAAACATGTACATTCTGCCTTGTATTTAGCTGGGTTTTATTCATAGAAGACAAGAACTAATTGTCCATCTTCCTTTCAGTCTAAATGTGAGAGCCAGCCACTTGACTTTTGGCTGCCTGAGATTCAAACCTGGAGTGAGTTCAGAGTAAGGTATAAGAAAGAAAGGTGAATTCCAGGTGGGGGGAGGTGCTTAAGTGGAGTAAGCAAGTTAAGGCGCTCAGTCCCAGTTTCACAGAGGCACCATGCAAAGAGTTTCAGATACGTCCTTTTCCTGAGTGATGCCACCCTCCTGGCTCCACATGCTGGTCTTACTTTCTCATTGTTGTGAATGTCAGTTTAAATGTCCAATTTCCATGTGGATATTCACATTTGAATACTTAACATGAGTCCTGTGCCTCCCATGCCTAGAATTAGGAACCTAGCATTTAGGTGGAGTAGTGTGAAATGTCTGAATAAATAATGTTGTTTTCTGAATGCTGTCCTAATCATTAGTGTCTGCTGAATGGCATTGCAAGTAATAACAAGAATTCTGCAGAACAAAACACAGAGGAACTAGAAAATTCTCTCTTGAGAGAAGAAATTTATGTCAATTTTTCCTTTCATCCTGGCAAGGTTTCTTATGTTGGTTGGTACTTTCTAATTGCTATCAGCAGTATCAAAAGACACAAAGTTATGTAAAAGAAATTCCAGCCTTTGCCCAGAAATCTGTAGATTTCATTCCTGCTGTGCTGTGCCATATTCAAAGTTAATTGGATGACCTGATTTTAAACCTGAAATACTGTATGAACTTAGAGACTGTATCAGTGCAATTATAAGTTGCTTGAAGAGCACATCTACAGTCTTAGGTACAAAAAGCTGGAGGCCAAAATACAGTGTTGGAAGTACATTAGCAGTTAATGACTGAAAAGAGAGGTGACCAGTGGAATGGGAATGTATACAACTACCATATGACACAAGCAAGATGTTTCCATGTTAGTCAAATTCTGCTTTGTAACAGACTGGTATGAAGGCAGTTTAAGGGCTGTGTTCGTCATTCCCCTACATTGCAATAAAGCGTCATCCTGCTTCTTTCCATATGCCATTTAGTGTTTGAAATAGATCAATTGAGCAAGAGTTCAGGAAACTCTCTTAGTTCCCTTTAAAAAGTAAATCAGACTGTAAGTTTTGAATTTCTGTTTCATTCATCATGTGCTTTTGAGACCTTCTCGTGTTCTTGTTAATAATTCAGCCTTTACCTGTTCTAGGTTTATTGCTCAGAGAGACAGTGTCTTTGGCTGAGTCCAGCATATGGCCAATAGGAGCTATGTCAGGTAAGGAATGCAACCTTTAATTTTTCACTATATTCTCTTTTGTTGTTAATCAGCTTTGGAATAGAACTATAATGCATGCAGTTGGATTTGTGTATGTCAACAACTGTTAGCTTGGGTAGCCTGTTACTTTGAAACAGCTGGAGAAATGCCAAAGATCTCAAGTGTCCTGAAGGCTGTCAAGCTTTTGCTTTTTATGTTTGTTGTTGCAGCAGCTGAGAACACAGCAAGTCCTGAAGCAAACTGGATTAGGTAAGAAAGAATTTTTAAATGGCACCCTGGAGAAAAAACAAATGTATTGTGTTGTTCTGAGTCCCTTCCCACAAAATAGATAAGTTCTTGTCTCATTCTGCTAACACAGCGTAATTATATTACAGATGGGCAGCTAGTAGCTGTGAAGTGTTGCTCTGCTTGCAGCTGTATTTCTTAACCTTTTTCTTTTCTTCTTTCTCAAGTAATGAAATTAAAGCTACCAAGTATCAAGCTAGGCAAAATAGCTGACTCCTGATTTCATCATAACACCAAGAACATTGTGAAAGAAAGTTACTCACTGAGAACATGGAATTAAAAATAACAGTTACTGACTGTTGTTCCTTCGCAACGTGGCCTTCATACATTTGTAGCAGCATAGCTGTATTTGACTCAGGTTGCACTAGAAGCATTAATTCCATTCACAAACACTCCCTAAAGGTAGAACTGCCTTTGTGATTCTGGGCTTGTTCAGCCACTTCTCTTTCTACTGCTGTTCAGAAACTACTTGCTAGAGAGAGACTTTTGAACTGAGTGGTGCATGGCATGATGAAAAACAGATCTCTGTGACTGGTAAAATTCTTAGGTATATTTATTAGGGAACTCTTCAGCCTCATCTCTGAAAGAAAATACATACAGTGCTTAGTTTCTACAGGCCTTACCTGTTAGCTTCCTTCGAAAGAGTGTTTGTTATAAATTGTACCTTAAAAGCAGCTAGTCTTAAGTAATGAGTTTGTAGTGTTGATGGTTTTGATGATGAGCAGTACCTATAGTACTGGAAGAGGAATAAGCTTTTTACAACCTTGATACTATAAGAAAGAATGGATTGTGAAGAGTGCAGCCTATACTGCTTTCATTATAACTCCTGTCTGAAGAATTGACTCATGGTATACTTTTTCCTGCTTGGGTTCTTTGCCAAAAAAATAAAATGGTAGCTCTCTTTCTCATCAGGATTCATGGCCCCATCAGTATCAACCTATTGTGAAATGAAACCCAGGGATTTCATTATCAAAAATTTTAAAAAGAAAAATCAGTTCACTGAGAATATTAATGCTGTCGGTCACTGCAGCACTGAGAATATTAACACAGTTTCCAACTAAGGATTTACATATCTAAGTGTTAGCTCTTTAAAAAGAAAAAAAAAAAAAAAGAAAAAAAAAAGTTCTTGCATGAGGTTCTTATGTATGTGTATAGTAACAAGAGTAGCTCTTTAAGTCATTGTAATAATGGAGCTAAAGTCAAGACAGTTGGCACTGTCGCGCTAAGGTGATCTTCACTCTTGCAATACAAAATATAGTTAGATTAGCACATTTTTGCAGAGATATGCAGTTATCCATGTATATAAAAGATTTAACTCCTATTAGCCAGCAGATGTCCTTGACAAAACTGCCTTTGCAAGATAGATATATCTTTAGAATGCATAGTGATCTGTACTATATGCCTCGGTTTCCTCTCTGAAATGCTTTGTGACTTGCAAATATATAAACGTTTTGGGGACTAGGTGGAGGATCTTGGAGTGTTGCAATGGTACCTACTCTGGTAAGGCTGCCCTAAGGCCCAAGTGTATCAAATTGCCATAGTACCAAGTAAACCCACTACTGTGTCCTTGACACAGTTCCAGCTCTACTGTGGAGGCTGTGCTGAACTTGTAGGTATGCAATTGCGCATTATCTTTGCTGCCTTTGCAGCCTTTCCTCTTTCTTGCATTTGGACCCAGGTGTGCAAGTCTCAAATAGAGCTTGCTAACTGCAGTCCTGCATCTCCTTGTTCCAGGTGTGCTGTTTTCTACTTAAGGCTTTCAGGAGATAGATAGAAGTTTTTTGCAGAACAATTCTTTAGGATGACTCTGTGTCACTAATAAGCAGCATACTGTAAATGCTTTGGTAAAGACTTTACAATATCCTGCAGTGGGGGAGGTATCCTGCAAAGGGGGAGGRCACTCATTTTACCATGGGCTGCTTGCATCCAGCTGCAAGGCTGACACTAAATACAGATTTGAGATTCATATGGAAATGGTGTGTTGTACGCAAAAATAGACTGAGCTTTTATTTAGGTATAAAAAGATAGAGGCATCTCTGGCCTTTTTTTGTGGATAATAAATGAAAAGATAAGAATATTTAGGGAAAATTTTCTTCCTGGCATTGAAATCTGAAGCAACAGAAAGTGCTGCTTAAAACCGTTTGGAAAAGTGCTGTCTCTGCTCTTTTTAATTTCCTGGGTAGGCATAGAACTAGAAGAGTGATGCTGATCCCGAGGGGGATCTTGTCTTTACGTTTCGCTACTACTTAGAAAAAGAAAAATCCCGTCCATTGTTTCATAAATATTTCCCTGCACAAGCAGAATTTTACTAAAGTCTGCCAGGTGGAGAGTTTCCTGATTCAGTATTCTCTGCTACTTCTATCCTCAACTTAGGCATTGAGCAAATGTCAGGGAAAGAGAGAAATGGTTTATGATAGTTCAGCTATAAGAATAATTTGTTCTACTATTATTTGATGATCAATACTGTTGCCAGTTCTCATCTCTTCGATGGTCTCCCTACTTCTGCTCTTCTCTGTTACCCAGCCTAGCATGAACTGAAGGGTAGAAGGGAACTGTAGTTAATTTGGGACTGAAAGACAGGCAGGGCTAGAGGTTTCAGAAACACTTCTTTCTTCAGGATCTCTCCTTTTTTTTTTTTTTCCTTTCCTGAGTAAATGTATCCAAAATTATCTAATTGGCAGTAAATTTTAACACAAAGTAAGAATTACCATAAATAGAGAGAAAATGGAAATGGAGAAATATCTTAGTGTGGTGCAATGATTTCCAGAGAAATGCCYTGTAGGGTTAAGAAGGTCTGAGGGTCAGTCCACTGAACACACCAAGACTCCGGCTGGTAGAAAGTGGTTTGCTTTCAAATACTCAGCAGCTCACCCCAGATTTTGCAGGATCTGTCATCTTATTGAGGCATTTGTTTTAAAAACCATTTTTTAACAGTTGTTCTCCAGTATAGTTGCCGCTTGATTTAGAAAAAGGAGAAATTATTGGAAAGTTCCCTGTGCCAGTTATTGCATACTTTTTAATACATTAACTTTGAGATTAGCCAGCAAAACCTGGAGGTATAGGGAGAGCAGAAGCTATTCTTCTTCAGGTTCCTGATCCCTAAATATGTCAGCTGGCAGTCTAGATTCCACCTATGTAACCAGTATCCAGTTACTTCACCTCTGCCATGGGACAATCCTGTCATGTTTGTAGCATGTCCAAACAACCTGTCACTGAGCTATTTGTTACATGGTGGCATTTGCTTTAAAGAATTGGTATAAAACCTGTTCTGAAAGGAAAAGAAAAAAATATTAAAAGCCCCGTTTCTGATATTGAAAGTATGTAATACTGCTGTTGCTAGAAGCTTTCCTGGATGTGTGGGGAATAAACTCAGACTGAGTGCGTTAAGCAGGAGGAGTAGTAAAAAGTGCAGAGTGGGATGGCAGTTTTCATGTCTCCTTGTATGTTTTTCACACTATATTTTAAACTTACTGGAGGGCAGAATGATAGATGTGATTAATTCCATCTCAGTTGTAAGAAGAGGACGTGTTTGGTGCACATCTTGTCTTTCACTTATTCTCTCATCATTTCTGTCAATAGTTACATGGATGATCTTTATACTTTGTGTGTAGCCTGTGAAGTGGATGTAAAGAGCTGTCACACTACCTTTTCTAATACATTTTCTTCTGAGGAAACAAACCTAACATAAATGTCACCTGCAGTATGAGCAACTGTAGCAGATGGAGCATTGAATTAATGGCTCTGAGAGGCAAGCCAGGAAAGATTATGAAATTAGATAAATAATGATACATGATTCAAAAAATCTTATGTGATTAAAAATGAGTTCAAGAAAGAAGAGTGTATCTTCAAAAAGTTACAGAGTATTTAAAAATCACCTATCTTTTGTACTTTTGGAAAAGTGTTAAAAATAATTTGCAATTATGTTTATAGGGAAAATCCCCCATTAATTTAATTAAAAGGATACTTTTCAGCTGTGGGTCTTACATTCTTTTGTAACAAATATTTCGAATATGTTGAAAGGTAGGGAATTTGCTTATAAAATGCATCATGTTTTGTAGCAAGATCACTGTCTCGGTGAAAAACAATTATAAAACTAAACTGATTGCTGTATTGAAAATCATATCTATTGTCATCAAATGTAGAGGAAGGATGGGTGTTAGTCAAAGAAAGTGACTTGAGTTTAGCAACTGATAATAAATAGGAAGGTGATGTTAGTGCAGCTCCCTTGCTGGTGTTCCTTTCATAGGTCCAGGGAACAGAAGCAATTTATATGCTGGCAGAAGGTTTAGAGGGTCTGCAGAAGTCAGCTAACAATAAACTCCAGGAGTATGTCAGTGACTCATGTAAGCAGGGTAAGTTGCTTCTCACTAGTGGTAGTTTAGCCTCTTTCCAGTTTCAAGAGTGAAGGGCTATCACGACTGACTGTAATAATGTATATGTTGTAATACAGCGAAACTAGCTTGATAGCTGCACAGAAGGTGGCGGCATGGGGATTTGTGATGGCTGAGAGCTTCGCAGAGTTCAGCAGCACTGCTGGGAAAATGTGCTTGGTTTCACACTCCCTCACAGCAGCAAACTGGCTGCTGTGAACACCTTCTTTTGACCAATCTGTGAAAAGGCATTTGGAACAGAAAATTTATCCACTCTCTGAGCTAGAAGGCGAGTGCTCTTTGTGACAGGCTGAAAGACTGGGGATGCAACATGTACAAGGAACAGCTAAGAATGCAATTTAGAGTACTTGTTAAATCAGATAATGTCCTTTCAGCTGTAAACAGTTGTGGTGAAGAGTCCACACCCTGCTCACCCCTTCATAAATTAGGGTGATCTTTCCACCTGTAAAAGTCTGTGTGTCCAGGGGCACATCTTTTGCAAACTGATTAGCTCCACAAGAATCAAAATGGGAAAAACAGCATTTTAGCCTTCAGGGCTACACAGTGGACAAGGAGGCTGCAATGCTGCCACTTTCTCAAGGTATGGTTCTTGGTACAGCTGTCTTAAGGTTTCCTCATATTTGCCTTCACATGCTGCAGTCATTCCTTCTGATTCCTGGCAAGGTGTTCCTGAAGTGAGAAGTCATGGGGTGGCTGTAGCTCCCAAATACTAGTAGGTTCCAGTTTTCAGAGAGTTCTCTGGAGATAGTTAATCTGAGTTTCTCTTTTGATTGGCAGTATCAACTCAATCTGACATCCGATTAACCTGTACTGATAACGCATGCATGCACAAACTCAGGTATTGCAGCAGAGTTTCTGTTCAACTCTTATTTGCATTTTACCGTGAGTTGACTGAAAGAGAATAAAGGGAATATTAACCACTTGAGAAGGAAGGACTACAAACAGTTCCTCAGGGAGCAATGACAGAAGCTCTGATAACAAGCACATGAGGCAGGAACTGGTAGTATAATCTTAAACCAGAGTGAAACTGGAAACCCCCTGGGACTGAAAGCCAGCAATCAGCACTGCACCGTAAAGCAACACGAGGGCTACAAATGAGGTGTTTGAAAGTCAGGAAACTGGCAGTAGAGTGGGACCTGCTGAAGCAGATAGAGAGGGATGCAGCAATCAGCACCAATGTGCTGCAAGGGCTCAATAAATGATTTTTTTACTTGGTGCGGCTTTGAAGGAGGTGTTGGCCTTAATTACTGTAGTCCCTCAGAGGCACAGAGGGAAAGAATTCACTACACACAAGTGTATTTCTAGATCCGTAAAAAGTCATGCTATACTTTTCTTCTGAAACAGATTTATTGCTGTTTTCCCCCTCTCCCCCGCAGTAGCAAGCTCTCACAGTAACATACCATTCCTGGGGCTTTCACCTTTCTCTTTCTTTTCATCATCCAGTTGGTTACTGTCTCCATGCTCAGGGAGGGGGTCCTCATAAGAGGGACCATGTTCATTGGTGTGTTGTCGTGTCCCCCCCCTATTACCCACATGCTCATGGTACTTTTGAAGTGGATTGGAGAGCAAGTTTTGTCTTTTCCTCTAAGAACTCAGCTTTTTTGTCATGTTTTCCTGTCTGTTCTGGATGCAGTCAGTTACAGATACATACCCTGCTTGTCCTAAACCAAATAATACCAAATAAACCAAACACCCCCTGGCAGGGGGGTTGGACTAGATGACCTTTAAAGGTGCCTTCCAGTCCAAACGATTCTATGATAAGTAAATAAGGCTCAGAAAATTAATGGGAAAACTGCATACAGTTATGCTTCTGTCTGTATATCACTAAAAAGTGCATGGAGTGCTGCCACAAATTTATACCCATATCTTCATAAAAAGAAGTTGCAAGAATTGCTGCTGCTGGGTCTATTTCTTGTAAGGAATGTCATGAACATTGTACTACCACTATGAGAAATTTATTATAGTCCATTTTTAATAGTTGTAAGATGACCTATGATGTAGCTTTCTGTCTTTATTTAATCTGACTGAGTCTTAACAACGACACATCTGGAGAGATGCAGAAAACACAGTAGTAGTGTGAAGTTTTAATGATGAAAACTTCTGTAAACTTTGAATGGTGCAAATATATAAACCTTATTTGTCTACCTGAAATATGGAGTATGGAGTAATTACTTTCTAAGTAAATTTTAAATATCTCCTGTACTGTGTTGTACAGGAAAGGGAAATTATTAGGAGTGTTTCAGGAGGCATCTTACTCTAACACTCAAAATTAAATGAAAGAAAGATCTTTGCCAGTTCTTTACTGAACAAAAGTGAAAAGGCTATATTCCTGCTTATTAAAGTCTCGATGACAAATGGGTATGAATATTTCATCAGCCAGCAGAATACTTTGTTACCATTCAAATTTAGTCTTATGCTTTCATGAACTCCAGAGACTTACGAAGCAGAATAATTCTATAATCTGTGGCAAAGTCTAATTTTGTTAAATAATATATACTAAATTGCCAGAATTTTGCAAGAGCTGTTTATTCAATAGAAGGAAGAAAATAATTAAATTTGAAAATAGGTTTTGAGAGAGACGATTTTTTTAAAGCAGGTCCTGAAATAGGGTTCTGCTTTACATTGTGGGATTTTGTGTAATCAAATATTGGTAGTCTTAATAATTACTCAGTTAAATAAGAACAGTATGTCCTTATGGCCTCAAATGCTTGCTTACTCTGTGTGAAGGAAGAAAAGAAAAAGAAAAAAGAAAAGACAAAAAAGAGTTTGTTTACCTTAAAATATTTGCCTTACAAGTTCCACACCACACTCCTTTTGATTTCAGTGAACATTTTCTATGTAAACAGTATCTAGTGTAAGATACGGACATTAAAGTTTAGTCTAAGAGTCTATGAACCCTAACAGTTATCACCAGGCAATACTGTAGCATGCGTATCTTCATCTGTCTTTCTTTAAGCAGGTGAAAAGTAGTGACCATGAGAAAAATGTATGTGGCTCATCTGTTAACAGGGCTGTTGGATCTCACTGGTTTTGCCTCTTGATATGCACTGAAGGATCTGTAGATCTCTAGGTCTTGCTACTCTTTGGTTTGAAAAACGTGCAAGTTTTTGCATGTGCTCAGGAAGGCTAACCTGAAAAAAAGCTTGGGTAAAGTGCCAGTAGGCACTCTGCAGTGAGGGCTGGGCTGCCCTGCAAGGGCAGGTGAGCTGGGAGCCACGGGTGCCAGCGAGGCGGCAGGGTCAGTGGCCTCACTGAGCATGGCACATCCTGGCAGGACCCAAGCCAGGCAAGGGGGGCAGATCCAGGGATGGCAGCCAGGGTCAGCCGACAGTGCAATGACTGCCAAGCAAGTCTGTAACAACAAGGCAGACTCAAGATCTGGCCAGGAGATCAAGTCCATTGGTTTGGGTCTGGATGGATGGGATACATGCTCAGGCAGAGGCATGGCTGTAGGCTCACTCAGGCAGGGACCAAGGGTGATGGCCTCAGTTTAAATGTGGCTTCCAAAAGAAGCAGATGCTCTGACATTGCAAAGGTTTGCAAAATTATGTAATCCATTGTGCTTCTTATGTCTCTTTGCATGTGCTGGGCATTATTCTCTGCTGTTTGTTGCAGTTGATAAGCAGTTTTATGTGCTGATCTTGCTTGAGTCAGAGCTCACATGCCTGTCTGCTGCAGGTCTGTTTTCTCCTAATATTTTGGATTCCTGAACACGTTTGTTATGTCAGAGTACAGCCCACTCAAGGTAAGAGTCATTCTGGCATGGATAACTTCAGTTGCTGACACAATCTAATTGCCTTGTCAAGGATTAATTCTGGATTTTGCAGTAGTTTCCTTTTGAGTGATCATGATACGATCTTTTATCAGGGACTTATTTAACGCATAAACTTGTATGATTGTCTCTCCATCTTTTGACAGCCACATTTTTTAAGTGTTTTCTTTGTACACGTAGCGAAAACTAAACCTCTAATGGGTTTCATTTTTACATGGCGTACCATATTCCTCCTGGTTTTGTGACATTGCACTATACTTCCTTTTTACATCTGAATTAGCAAATATGTCAACTGCTTCAGAATCTGACTGTCACCTGAAAGTTTTTCTTCCCTTTTTGCTGGCATCCAATAGTTGAAGGTACAGAATGAACTGTGGTTTACAACTCCCCTTTTTTCTTCCTCCTTATTTGTTCCTGGAGCCCAGGAGGCCAATGAATCATTTCTGAAATCACTATAGGTCTGAGGTCCTTGCAAAAGAGAGTTATTTTTCAGAGAACAAGTTCAGCAGAACATGGTTTTCTCTAACCTGTCCCTGCCAGAGGATTGGGTTTTTTTTTCTCTTGAAGCTAAGATATATGAATTTGCAGTTTCAAAATCACCAGTCTTTGTACTTTGTGGCCTTTTTCTGGCTGACCTTTCTCAGTAGTGATGAGAGGAAAGCAGTGTTCATAGTCTGTAACATTATTTCCTAGTGTTTGCAGTAGTACCTCTGCCTCCAGACTCATGAGAGCAGTGTTTCCCCTGTGTTCTGGATTGAACTATGCAAGGGATCTGTAGTCTTACTTTGGAAATGCTTTGTTACAGCATCCCTCAAAAATACAATTGCATGCTAAACCAGTATCTAATGCCAGCAACATTCATTATTATCACATGCAGCCTCTATTAAAAGACTCAGTTAAATGAGACACATGCCTTGATCCCATTTATGTGTCTGCTTAAAGTATGGTTGTTAATTTACAACATAACAAATATATAAAAATCTAAAGGTTAACATATAGAGAGGCGTTGTCTCTGAGTTTTGACCATTTTCCAGCTAATGTTATGCTTCACAATGGACTAACGGACTGTGAAAAGTTGAGCCAAATGTGAATAATTACTAAAGTCTGTTACAGGGCAGGTGAGACTCTTTACATCAGGCCTAAAGCCATCAGCCTCTCCAGAAGGTGGCAAGCAATAGTTTGATGGAGGGACAGATTACTCCCTTCTTGGATAAATGACTAGTAGTTCGTGTTTTAGGGGAGTGGACAAAGGCGAATTGCCCCAGAGATGGGGATGGATTATAAAGCAAAAGAGGTTGCCAAAGTAGGATTCCTTCTGTGAGAGGCATATGAGTTGAAAAAGAGTTGTGTTTATTAGATAAGAAGACCCTTCAAGGCTGATCTGAGTCTAGATGGACGTAGACTTGTTTCTTTTAATTTCTGTTCTCTTGTGACTTTATAAACCTTGGTAAACTGCATTGTGTATTGTGGATGTAGTAAATAAATCCTTTTATTAGCCATTTACGTTGACCTGGTTTGAGTGAGGGATGATATCAGTACAACCAGCTAACTTCAAGGAATTTGTGCCCATAGGCTCTTGCAATCTATAGATGGTACTGAACTACTCTCAGGCAGCCAGCAGCCCAAAACATTTTCTAGAGGCTATAAAGGATAGTGGAGTTGCACAGGACAATGCACAAGCCAATAACTCAGAGCCTAAGAAGAAGAGATATTTCCATTGCTGAAGAGGAAATCTCACTGGAATGCTAGTGAGAAGCCCAAGGATTGCAAATGAGTATCAGGGTAGAGGATGTTATCACAAATTTTACAAATTGGGAAATTAGAGACAGAGGAAAGTGAGATAATATTTCTAGGGTATGCACAAAATTCTTCTGTCCTGATACCTTAGCCCATACCTATACCATGCTTTCAAGATCAGGTTTCTTCCAGCTCCTGTTAGTTGCTTCCCATATGGTGGTTGCCTTCACTAATGTAAAGGTTGAGCAGACTGTTAGGTCAGCATGCCTCTGAGATAACATCCCATTTTTAGTATTAGTTCAGTTTTCATTAGTGAATTCACTGGACATATAAATATTTATTACTATCTCAGATGTCTGATTGCAACAGGAAATAAATAATTCATTATAGAAAATTACCTTTGTACAATTGATACCACAAGGATATAAATCAGATATGGCAATTTCCAAAAAAGCAGCATGGTATATTGTTTTTGCTGGAACACCCTCAAGTGAGTATCTTTTTGGTGCAACTGTTGCTGTTCTAAGCTGGGTAACAAACCTTCCATTGTGTGAATAGTAGTGATGTGAGAAAATCTATTTACAGAAATGTGCATATAATGTAAGTATATTAACAGTTGGGGCAATTCAGGGAATCTATATACAATATATGATTTCTGTTTGATATTGGGAAGTTTCTGTGTGTAAGTCTATCAGACTACAAACATCATTTTGAATGGGTGTGTATTTGCCTTGTCTGTTGTACTTCCGGTTATGTAGGTTGGTTGAAATAAACTTTGCACATGCCAAAAGCTAACAAAGAGTAAAAATAAAATTTTGATGAGTGAATGGCATTAAATAAAGGATTGAATACTCTGTGTGACAAGCCAGTTATCAAGCTTTAAACTTAAACTGGGAGGCTAGACTTTAGTGGGAGGTTTTGGTCACATAGTGGGTTTGAAGAGGAAACACCTGACAAGGAAGGCTGGAAGATTACAGGAAAGGGATTCTTATCAGCCATTTTAAAGGAAAATCAGCTTCTCTTTCCACAAAAAGGGTGCTTGCTGCGGAGATGAGGAGGAATGACTTAGGAAAGAAGAGCAACTGTGTTTCAGAGTAAATGGCACGATCTTGAAAGAAGAGATTGAGGACTCCTGGTTATAGTGAGTTAGAAGCTGAAAGAATTTGAGATGTCAGGAAGCTGAGACAGTGAAGTCTTAAAACAAGATGTTTATTGTTTTGACTATTTTTGTTCCTTGTAATAGCTAAAGGTGATTTCAGAAACCCTGTTAGGTCTGTGGATATATCTATTTCATCTCACACATATCTTTAAAAATACCGTTGTTGTGGACCTCTGAGAGAGGGTTTCAAGGCAGTGGAGAACGAGCTACCAGCATACCTCTGTGGCTAGCTGAGCTGGTCCACAAAGTCACGTGTCCGACAAGAGAAGCCAAAATGCACGTGCTGTGAGTCTYGAGGGACACTTACAAACATAGCAATCCATGGGGTTGCCTCTGCACTGTTATCTGGGGACAACTGATGAGACTTCTGTGAGGGCTATTGCAACAGAATATTGCTGTAATGTTCAGAGAGATGTAGCTGGGGATGCCATAGGGGATGCCTATGTACCTATTCATACCTTGTATTGAAAGGTACTAGTTTGTCCATTTGGTAAATGGAGAACCTGAAGTATGTATAAAATGTGATTTCTGCAGTACAGGATGTGAGTTACAGTCAAGAGTATCTCTTGAGTTCTCCCAACTCCTAGATTGTATTTGAAATGTACACTCTCTTTATAATGCTATATAGTAAAAGGAGCATCCTAAAATAACACAGTAAAATCCTTACACCACATCACTCATACCATATAAATATATCTTTCTTGGATGGATGATGTCAGTTGGTGTTTTGGTCATCACGCTTTTATTCTGCTTCAAGCTTTGCTCTTTTAGTAGGCACTCTCTGCTTAAACAGAGAGCTAGGAACTGGGTCTTTTTGCAGAGGGTATCCTCACGGAGGAAAAATGACCCATTGCTATATGACGTGATAGAACATAATGTCTGTAGGTTAAAGCATTGTTAAAAATTTGATGCAAACATAGTGCTGTAGATCCTGCTTCATATTGTGTATACAATCTAATTTACTTACTTTTGTGGTGAAAGCCTTAACTGATTCCTCAGTTCAGTGCTGCTTGTGGTGACGTACAAGTATATTATCTATTCTCTCTATTTTTTTGTTTTGTTGAGTGGTATCACAAAATGTTTTCCTCTTTCAAGTTCTGAAAGCCCATAGTATTGAGCACAGAGCTGTTCCATAAACTGAACAGTTTGTAAAAGAAAACTGAATAGCTGCTAATGAACTGCTAAAGGCTGGTTATTCCAGGTCATAGTTACTGTACCCAGTGCATGGTACAGCATCCTTACCTGTCACGTTTTCTCTTTATAAATTAAATTCAGGCATTCCCTTAACTTTCTTCAGGAGCATCTGCAGCAGCCCAAGAGTTAATCTGGGAAAAGAGGCCAGTTTGTTACTTTATTCTGTGTTTAAATTCTATTCTGAAAGTTCATGGACAATTTTGTAGTTGTTATGAAATTGTTCTCTTTTCAAGATCACAGCTCTTGGAGGTGTTAATCTCCCTCAAATTCCCTGAATCGGTAGGAATTGAAATTATCAGTGCTTCTCAGCGTGAAATACCTGGCAGGAGCAACCTCTGAGAATTTTTGCTTGTGTCCATATTGGCATCTGTTGTTTCTCCCAGGGTGCTTGTACCTTTTCCCTCCATGGGATAGCTGAGTACTTTGGTAGTGTGTTTTTGTATTAGTGGACACTAGGCCTGTATGTGAATTGTGCAGACTTTCAGGCATCTTCCCTTGTGTGATAAAGACAAATCAGATCTTTGTTATTGATGACCATATATCAGAATGTATAGTAAAGTGTACCAGGATCTAAATTACTCTTCAAAGTTACAAAGCCAGACTTTTTAACGGGTGAATATCTGGGAGAATCAGAGTACTGCAGCAATGTTGTTTGCTATGCAAGTCAGAATATAAAAATGCATAAGTCATGAAGATAAGAAAAGGTCCATCAGTTATTATATTATGCTGTGGAAAGCTATTGTCACTTTTTTTTTTCTGAAACTAGCTTTCTATCAGAGTTTGCTAACACAATCTTTCTGCTTGCCTTTAATATTAACAAATGGTAAGGCCTTTTTTGGGTTCAGATCAGCAAAAAACAAAGTTGTTTTTTTTCCTCTCTGTAGATTAAGGCATTATTAAATAAAGTATACAGGTATAACAGCTCCGAGCAGCTTCTGTGTGCATCACTATCTGTCCTTTTCTTTTACCTATCTGTACCCCAAAATCCCTAACAGGATTTCAAGTTCAATAATTAACTGTGAGCAGTAGTGGACATGAGCAATGTCCTGCCACATTTTGTCAGTCTTTTCAGCTGGGAAGATGTCAAGCCAATTGCTTGTGGATGTGTCTTGGTCTTTGTTACTGAACTCAACTTAGATGGTTATAGGCCCAGATAGCATAACCCGAATAATACATTTATAATTCATTAAACTTAATTCTTTAAAGGTTCTTTTGATAGCTGCTCTATGAAGATAGCTGTTGAAGGAAGTTTAAAATTAATGGATTCTATCTTGTATGCCTATTATTATTTTTGAAGCCTGTTAGAGAAGAGAAATTATGCAAATTGGTGTCACGCTAGGCTACTGCACACATGCTGGTAATGCATAACAACTAGCTCGCTGATGAAAATACTTCATCTTAAGCAAGAATCATGTCAGCACTAAGAGATGTTCTTTGTATCATGGTTAACAGTTTATTATTATTTTTCTTATGGATAAAGGAGGGTGTTCTTATTAAAAATCCTCATTAGAATAAAACTTCTATAAAAGTAATACTGGAGAACTATAATGATGAATTATGATGGATTACATTATACAATTAAGGTATATTGCGAAACAATAGGAAGATCCCTTCAAAAAATTAAGCAGTTGCTGCTCACTCTCTGTGAATGACTCAGTGGCTTTAATTCTTCAGCTCCTGCATGTAAAAGACTTGATAAATAGATCAGGCTCAGGATCAATTAGTGTCACAATGATCTCCAGTATTAACGAAGCAAAGCTGCTAGGTTTGAACCAGGTTATCTTTACCCTTCATGACAGCATCTTAAGCTAACACACACTGCATTGTCTGTCTAGTACTGGGCATGGGAACCAGTATGCAGAACACACAGTTCTGTGCAGCGCTGGCCGATACAAGTGCTCCCTGTGAGGAAGCTATCTTAGTCCTGAAGAATTCCGATATCCTTAGTGGGGACAAAAATCCAATATAAGATAAACTGGCTTCAGAAAATAGGTCGCTAATGTAAGTTTGCAGTTATTTTCTTCCCAGAAAATAGTGTCTTAGGTTTCTTTTTCCTCATCTGTACACGAAGCATATCAAGCTTTTCTGATTAGACTGYAGTGAAGAGCGTGGTTTTGGTCTAAGGGTCATCATTCTGTTACAGCCCTTCATCCTTCCATTTTAACACTAACACATGCATTTTGTTTGCCCTGTTAAATTACTGCCAAAGGAGGCGGAGAAAACCTTCTCAGGTATTGTTTTTACACACAGGTGGACTGTAGCTCGTAGTCACTTGATTTGCCACCTGCAGTTTATAACTGAATGGGCTCATGGGATTATAAACTTCATTTTAGCACTGAGTTCCCAGCCTGAGGTGAAATTGATGTGTTAGCTGTTAGTCATTTGTAACTGCTTTAATGTATTTTGCTTGTTGGAATTCTATTTAGATGGCTAACAGAAATAGCATTTTTGCAATAGAAATGCCACTGATCAGAACTTCCTGTTTGAGTTGTTGATCTTAACTGGCTTTCAGATATTTGGACCTGGTCTTGGATAATCATTTCTGCTTAATATTTTTGGGGTCTTTCTGGTTTTCATTGTTACATTTATAATGTAATAATTATGAACTATGTCATGGTAGCTGACTAGGTACATAATTTTATTCAATATTTGGTCCTCGGAGTTGTAGATATGGATTAATTAGCGGTCAAACAAATAAAATGTATTATTGTTCCTCATGGACGATCAGGGGCTTTATTTTCAGTGGTACTCAAAGCTTCACTAGAAGTTTCTGTTGACTTCTATGTTAGTAGCAAGGTACCCTTTACCTCACAGGATAAGACAACTCTGCAAAAATACTTGGTTTACCATGTGCAGGAAGTGATTTTTTGCAATAATTTTAATCTCAGCAAAGCATTCAGTCTTTCACCACTGAATACAATTTTCTCTGTTGGTCCCAGCTTCCACTATAGGTTTTCTTAAATGCACAGTACCTCCCAGAAACCTTGGAAGTGCCATTTTTCCATTAATAATACATTTTGCCAATTTTATGAAAACAAAAGAAAAATATATTTCTTGCATGTTAGTGAGAAGTGCAGGTTTGCTTTACTAGTCATCTCTGAGAATTACACAATCTTTATATGCCTTGGCTTGACCATTTTTTTGCTTAATTTCCAATGTCAATGCTGATCTTAGGATATTTATGTTGAACCTTAGTGAAACAGTCTTTTGAAATTTTGTGAGAAAATCCTTTCTCACAGAAGATTGCATCCAGATTTGACAGAGAAGTAAAAATCCCTCAAATAAATAAATTCCTACAGTTTTCATTAAAATCTGTGTCAGGCTAGAGGAATGAAACATAAGCAGTGGCCCCTCTGAGGGGGTTACAGGCTGAATTTTGTCCTTGATACATTCTACTTCGGTTGTTCCATCCATGTGCTAACAATTCCAGCTTAGCAGGTGTTGTCTTTTGGGGGTATCGGAGGAAAGAAAGAATGATAACTTATGATGGTAGGAAATTAAAAAGATGCAGATTTATCAAATTCATTAGTTTCACTGCTCATGAAACAAGTTGCTTTGTGGCTTTCAGTAATTTGTGAATTACTGCTTACAAATCTTTTCACTCTAGCTACATTTCAGCTTTTGTGCGTATTCAATTAGAGAAGTTCAGCTATAGTAAACCAGAATAAAGCATGTTGTATCTATGAAATCCTATGAAAATGAGTGGCATTGAATGATTCTAACAGGAAGAAATTTGATTATTAATATAATACCATTGGCATCAATGAAGATTATGTAGAAGAATCAGAGCACCAAGAAACTTTCTGAAGTACTAGTGATCACTTTTACTAAAAAAGATGGAGTGGTTTGAGTTCACCCTCATCTTTAAGACCCTCCTACTCTAGAAAACTCCAGTGGTTGCTTGTTCTGTTCTTGATTACGGAGTAGATTGAGGCAGTGTTTAATTTAAGTTGAAGTGCATAGCCCCATTTTGTGCATGCTAAGCAAATCTCTCTAAGGCTAATATTACACTGTTTGCAAGTCCCATTCAACTAGAAAACGGCTTGAGGTGAAGCAAACTGGTATGACTGTTGTAGACAGCAGATGACACGAAGCCATGGGTCTGTGGTAAGAGAGAAACAACTTCAGAATGGATTCCTGGGAAGCAGAAGAAACCTGATTTTTGAGGGAGATGCAGTTATGAAGGACCCAAGATGCCAGTAGTGTTACCTGGACCCCATGGAAGATGGAATTTTATCAAGAGTGTTGTGGCATTTGCTTGGGAGTTGCAGGATGAGGTGCTAAATAGTTCTGGAGTAAAATAACTTCTTTGTGACCCAGCAACAGAGTCAGCAGTGCCTCCTGATCTTCAGGAGAGACTGAAAATACATACCCAGTAAGAAGAGCATTAGATTTTCAAGGGAGCTGGTCAGGGGCCAAGCTGTACTTCACCTTTGTCTACATGCATCCTAGATCTGTTTGTTTATGAAACTGGCTGATCGCAAGGATGTATTTGCCCACCCAGAGTAGTCTTCCTTTCTGTTTGATTTATATGAACAACACAGAAATGGTCAATCATTATTGGACAAAGGTTAATGCTTTACTCATAAATATAAGGGTGCAGTAAGAGTTTACTTATAAAAATCTGTAATGCAACAGGTTATAATGCAATGAATCTAAATGAAAACATGCAACTGGATTGTCTGGACTAGAGGCACATACATCTTTCCTACCATGCATTTTCCAAGATATTAATGGAGATTTTTCTGGTTTAGACTCAAACATTTGATCCAATAATTTGAATTAAGATTATAGTCTTACAAATGCTTGTGGTTCAGAACTGGTTTAGGAGTGGTGGTGTGAAATTTTCACCATTTGACTAAAGTGTTCAAAAATCAAGTTGTTTTTTCTCTTTATTTCTAGAGAAGGAGGTGACATTCAGATTTCTCTGCCATGATGTCCATAGCTGTTTTGTGGGCAGTTTGTTACGGTTGATCCTAGGAATGGGGTTGTGTTTTGTGCTGTGATGAACTGGAAGCATAAACAAGACAAGAGGGCAAACATTCACAATGCTTTCCTCAGAACTAATGTTCAAGCACAGTCCATTGCCACTGGTTATCACTCTATTCTGGCCCTGTGGCTGATATTACAAGTCTAAAAGCTTAGATTATCTAGTCCATCCATATAAAGGAAACAGAAGGAAAGAAAGTAACAAAGATATTCCTGAATTTAGAGGATTTATGTAGAGAAAGAGAGTGTATGTAAGCACAATTAGTAAAAAGTTTAAAAAGTTGGAGTACATAGAAAGGGAGAACATGTTTCCCAGTTACATCCTCTCCACCTCCATTTTGAACATCCACAGAGTCAGTTTCATGGTTTGTATATTCAACAGAGTTCTGTGAACTGAATTTAGCAGGAGTGTTTTCAGGTATCTACCTTTCATCTATAAATAATAGCAGTTCTATTCCCGATTGTCCTATTTTTCCCTTATGTTGGCCTAGTGAAACGATGTGATCAGTTAAAGTATAGTTCTTTTTGTTTGCAAGTTGTATAGCATCAATAACGGCTTTTGAACATACTTTTATCCTTGTCCTTCATCTCCTTCCATCATTGACCTTTATCCTGGAAAGAACTATGCACATCATATTCTGCAGTCTCTCTTTCTGAGACCAATTGAGAACAGTTATAGGGTGGTGTGTTGATGGATTCTTTTGTAAGCTTCCTTTCAAGATATTGACATCCTCTTTGTTTTAACCTAGCCAGTGAGAAACAGCAGGAGGAGACTAGCAGGGGAAGCTGTTTTGACTATTGATTTTCTTGCGCCTGTCAGTGGTTCATTAATTCCTCTAACAATTGCTTCTTAGGTAGCTGTGTGGGTGTGACCCTTACTAGCCAGCAGAATAGGGGCTGTCATGGCTGGGTGAAGCCATAGCTGATAATGTCAACTTTACCTTCTGAATTCTTCTATCTGTGAGTTATTCATTTAGTATGGAAGCAATATTGAGCTCCCTAAAAATAGTGAAATACCTTCATTTTGAATATGATATTCTTATTCTTCCACAGTATGTGTAGATGCCAGAAGAGTATAATCCTGTTTCACAAGAGAGACAAGAGGAGTTAGACAAATAGAACACTGCAAAAATTAGCCCTTTGCATGAATTGTTCATATGGAAACAGTATGTTCAATTTTGTTTCACTAGTATTGACTGGTATTGCTATTGTGTCCCTACCAGCTATATTAGAATTCAAAACTGTCTGGTACTGTATACCATGACTGTTAGAAACCACCAGGCTCTTAATAATTTCAAAACCTCTACAGATGTCCCATTTTACTGTGAGCTAGAAAAGGATGTGTGTTGTAAGGCAACAGGCAAATCACTGTTGTGTTGAAGTTGAGTAAGGCAGTACTGAAAATAGAACGGTAATTGTAAAGCTGGCACTGTTTTTCTTGCTTATGAGTCCCTCTTGTCCCTATAATTTCTGAGAAAAATAGCTGTGATGATAAATTTGTAAGAAAAAGTTGCTGATTTTATTCCAGAAGTAATTATATAATAAAAAAAATCTGCATGTAGTTACTCTATGTAGGGTTTGGGGGTTTTGTTTTGTTTTCAAAACATAGGTGGAGATCACAGTAGAACTTATAGGACACTACATAATTTTCCAGATGGCTATTTTGAGGTTGTTTAGAGCCATGGAATGCAATTAGTTCACAGAGGGAAAAATAAATTGTGCACTGTCCGTAACCCATATTTCTTTTACGTTATCTTTTATATCAAACAATAAATGTAGTCTGTCTTAGGGATACTGTTAAGGGGTGATTAACATGCAATCATTGATTCTCATGTTGACCTTACAGAGAAATAATTTCTTTAAATGTAGATAAATGCTATTTGAATGTTTGCCTGACTGCCATCTAAGTTAGTCTGCCATGCCTGGTCTAACTTAATTTGTTCTGACTGTTAAAGGCTTTCAAAATAGAAAAATCCAGGTGTTATGAAGAAACCCATGAAATTTACTTTACTGATGGAGAATATCTCTTTTCATGGATAAAGAAGCCTTGTCAATGGCTGAAGCCTGTTAATTTTTTTTCTTACCCTATTGTTTGTCTTGGTTGGTCAACTTTTACAAGATTTATTTTAAGTTAGTATATTATCTCTGCCTTAAAAAAAAATCGTGCTATTTGCCCCTATTTCAGCCTGAGAGCAGTTTGACTAGACTCCATCAAGTTGTCCTTACTTTTGCTTTGCATTCTGTCTCTTCCCAAGTATGCAAAACAGGGTTTGGTAGAGTGCTATGGGCTTGTTGATAGATGTAGTCATTCCTCAAATAGCATAAGTGTGTGCAGTCCCAAATAGCTTTGTGTAAGATGTTCCCCATCCAGTAGAGTTAATTGCCAAAGTGTAATTTTTCAGCATCTGGTGTGGGCTATTTTGCTTGCCTGCCTGGAACAGATTTAACCACTGAGAAGTTTTCTCCAGCTGGTGGCACAAATCATGAAATACTTGTAATCAGAAGGTCTCTAATAGGTTGAGGCTCCCTCTGGGGAGGGCATTGCTAAGTTTTTCACAGCTAGAAGCCATTCTCTGTACATCATTTCAAAGCCCAGAGAGGTGTGAGGCCTGATGTGGGGGGAGTGAAAGGAGAAATTTCTTCCTAAAGAAATTTCAGCTTCAGCATTTTAGTGTTAAGTTCTTCTGAATATGGGGTTGTTGTAAAAGTGTTTGCATTCATATGTAACTTTTCACTGTAGAAATAAAAAATAAATGGCAGCCCTTGTTAAAACAAGGTCATTTTATTCTCTGAAGCTCAGCAAGTCAAGAAATATAGAAAGAAAAGCACAAATTCACTTTACAACTTCTGCTTTTACCTTTAATGTTTACATTTTGTGTTTTTTTAAAAAAATGCAGGTTTTACAATATTGAAGATAATAGCAGATACCGTTCTTTTGCTTTTTTGTACTGTAAAACATTCACATCTATCATAGGAATGTCATAAGAGTTACTATGTTGTGTGCAATGGACACTTTCACTGGTGGCAGATGTAGAACCTCATTTAGATATGTATTGCTTAAGTTCAAGAAGAGGCTGTTTTAGTTTAAGCAGAAGAGGTTTAAGCAGAGAATGGTACATATTTGGCAAATCTGATTCCATGTAATGCATAAACATGCTACCTGTAAATGCTGCCTTGTTATCACAATGCATAGAAGTGCTCACTCACTGAAATTTTTCTTCAGTCCTCCACCAGGACTCCATCTGTAACAATTTTGTTAGATTTTATTTTGTCAACATTGTCTTCTGGTATAAAGAAATATTAATGTATTTCGAAACTGTGGAGATACCATTTTAAGGGTTACTTATTAATCAGAACAAAAGCAGGCAATGACACTAGACTGTTTTGTTTTGTTTTGTTTTAGGGAAAAACATATTTATCCACAACAGCTGCTTGGAGGGAGGCATCATAATAAATATTACATCAGTACAAAGAGTTCCATGCATCATTTTCTGGACAATCTGTGTGATAGGGTAGTTGATATAGTGACAGTGAAATAAATATCAGTCTTTTTTTTTTCTTTCCTTTTTGTGTAAGGTTACATCAAAGCTGTTTGCAGTCTGTTCTTCTCTGTTTCTTTGCACGTGAACTTCTGTAGCATTTCTCCTAAAGCATTAAAATCACATATGTTCAATATGTTTTTTTTAACCTGAGATGCAATTGTTCCAATTTATGTTTGTATTCACCACCACCCCCACCCTGCAAGCAAACCTTGCTCTTAAGATTGGCTTATCAGGAGCTACATGTCTGTGGCTGCTGTCTTCAGTGCATGTAGTACAGTCTGTTCACTGATTTCAGAGAAGTCTTTTACCTGATCTGCTTCTCTGTTGAGGTGCTAACTGTATGTGTTCAGAATACTGTTCTTTATTTGAGGCATGCTGTATTGGATGCAAGTCGTGAGAAACTGTCCTAATAACTTACATTATTGACCCACAACATATAAATTACATTGACTCTAGCTTTTTTTTCCCCTTACCTTCTTTTTCCCTCTTATCTTTGCCTTTTTTTGGCCAAGAGACCAAAGCAATTTGTTATATTATTTGGCACCATTTTTGGTGCAAATACAGTTTTAACCAAGGAGGGAAATAGATGTTTTCTCTAAATGCGCCTACCATTAAAAAAGATTATTCTTCTTCTAAACTGACTTTGGTAACAGCCATGTTTTGTGCCTGCTATATGGTAAATTACTTTAACAACATGTAAACATTTTGTCTTTGGGTCTAAAGGAATTTAAAAATTTCTTCTGGTAAGGAACAAAGCATGCAAATGAGTTTATACATATGCTTCCATTTTGAATATTGCTATACAGACCTGCACTGCATGTGAATTTGCATACAGGTTATTTTCTTCTCTTATCATGGACAGAAAGCACAATTATTTCTTTAATTAGATTGAAGGGCTGCTGCTTCATTCCTTATTAATTTATCAGTTTCCCCAGCCAGGCTCACATTTCTTTTTGGCTAAATTTCTCATGCCAGATAGTTGTCACTGATGCTGGAAATGGTGAAGAGGTAAATAAGACAGCAAGTTTTTAAAATTATTTCAAGCAGGTTTGCAGATATCAGACATGCTTAGAAAGAAATGGCTCAAACCTTAGAACTCAAGAGTATGTTTGAGGTGCTAGTAGGTCCATCTTCAAAAATCAAGAGCTTTTGCGGTCAGCAATGCTGTTGTCTTTGATTGCTTTTGTCAAGATCACTTTCTTCTTTTTCTCCTTCGGTTTGTTCATGGATCATCTCCTAGTTAAGTGTACAGATAGCTGAAGTGGTGTACCTACTGATAGCCACCAAATGGGCAAATAATATTCTTTCTTAGAGAAACTATAAACCAGTCAGCTTCCGTAATGATGAGTTATATAAGAAGGTTAAGTTAATCTCGTCTTAAATTTCATCTTTCCTTTCTCTAATTCCAGTTCAGGTGCAAGATCTAGGTTCTCACTACTTGAAATGGAATCCTAAAATGGTATTGTCATTTTCTTAATCACCAGAACTTGCTATCTGTAATTCCAAGAGTGGGAAGGAGCCCTTTGCATGAGCTGCAGTGATGCATACATCACTCCTGAGTGTTTGGGGAAACGACTCCCCTGACCAGGAGATCTCCTGAACGTGGAGGTGCAGTCAGCCAGTGTAGCTGACCATAACACACGCTGACTGAAATACAGAGATAGAGACAAGTGCAATTGTTGAGAAACATCTCCAATGATTAATGTCACCCCAGTGGTGTACCTGTTGCCTATTATCAAGTTGGTTTGTATTTTATGATACCAGCCAGCCCAGTCTTAACTTCTATTAAATTAGTTATGCATAGCCCTGTTGTAGATATATCAGATATGATGAGGTGTTATACCTGTCTGGCAATTATCCAGGGAGCATTAAACAAAAATATGTTAAAAGCATGACATTGCTTTTTAATGCACAAGAAATAGGGCCTCATTTCATGAGCCATGTTAAACCAATTGTATAAAATGTCCATTGAAAGAGCATGCAGTAGAGGGAGGGATCAGATTCTGTCAGAACTTCTTAAAATGCGTTCAGAATGATGCAGTGTATGGGGCAATGTTTGAAGCAAATAATACATACAGCAAAGTAAGAAGAGAGTAGTGGTCCCCAGGGTTTTCTTTCCATTCCTTCATTTAGTGATCTTATATTTCTGTCTGGTTTTCATTTGTGATTCTATTTGTATTTCTCCTCAAATTAGGACAATATTTGATTTCTTTATCATAAGATGCCTTCTTTAGTACAGAGTTACTTAGGGCTTCCCACTGTGTGTGTGTCTGCTTTGTTTTCCAGGAAGCCATTGTATGGATTGTTTGAATATAATTCCAGTATGATTGGACTAGAATCATTAGCCGATCCCTCAGATACCTGGGAAATTATAGAGACTATTGGGAAAGGCACTTACGGTAAAGTGTATAAGGTTGCCAGTAAGAAAGATGGGAGTCTGGCAGCAGTAAAGATTCTGGATCCTGTCAGTGTAAGTAAACTGTAACTTCATTGTTAATTTAAAAGAATTCTCAAACAGAGTTGAAATGTAAATCAAATGTGTAAGATATTGAAAGCATCCTGAAGGGAGCAATTTTGCAGAATGCATTGACAGAAGTAGTTTGGTACCAGCACCTGAAAGCTGCAACTTAACAATTTCACCATCTTGTATGTTATTTGAAAACAGCATTTGCCTAGTTTCTTTTTTAGGTCTATGTAATTCTTCTGGTACAAATTTAGATATCTGTGCTTGGAGCACACAAATGATAAGAAGGCACAGATGCGTTCTTCTTAGGGGCCTGCAATAGCAGGGAAAATACAAGATGCTGTTAATCTTCATGTTCTTATTTTATTGTGTGTACTTCCTAAAAGAATTACTTTTCCTATCACAGAAGTACTGTGAATTTTAGGATATTTTATAGTTATGTTTTATAAGTGGATAATACTGCGAGGCAATCGTTAAGATAAAAACAGAAGAAGAGCACAGCCCAAATTCTCAGAGGTAGTTCTGTGCCAGCTCCAGTTTTAGTGAGTATTAAATGCCTAGCGTCCCTTGAGAACCAAGGCCCTAGTTTTCAGTGGAAGATTTATTTGACAGCTGCTCAGGTTGGATCAAGCTGGAGTTTGATCATGACAGCTGCACTAAAACATTTACTAAAAAATGTTACGTTTCTGTGATCTACCACTACCGAAATTCATCTTGGTTTTCTCTTGTATAAATCTGAAGAAGGTAATAAATAAGGTTATATCCTTTTTAGCAAAATGCAAAAAAAGGAAAATGCATGTAAGAGCTTAAATTTTCCAATGGTCACAGTCTGTGCAGAAACAAGGAAAGGTTCAGTGCTTAGCTACTGTTCTGAGTTGTGGCCTGTGTGCTGATATTAAACAGTATTTTGTAATTGTCACAGAATTCTTTCATTAACAAATATTTAGTAACATTTGCTTATTTCATGGGTTTTGTTTTGTCTCTCTTTAATTGTTTCTGGTGTATGTCTTTTCCTCATAAGAGTGTCTTTGTTTTTACTGATGTCCCCTTTGAGGTTTTGTGAAATTGTTCTCTGTTTGGTCCCATCTGATGACCATAGAAAAAACAATGAATCAAAGGTTCATGTATTTACCTTTAGCTTACACATTAAAAATATGCATGTTTAAAAACAGATTAGAAAATAATACATGTGTAAATTTCTTATTTAGACAACTGAGCGCAGTTAAGCATAATTTTTACTTTTCTGGATAAGTATATTATGCACTGAAGGAATCCTTGAAGAACAACTGCTTGCTTTACACAGACTTCACGTTTCTGTATGTGAAAAAAGCAAAAGTGGCATGATTTGGTGTGGATTAAATTTACTGTATTGTATGAGTACTTTCAGCTGCATTAAAGTAAAACCATTTAGAAGTACAAACTAATTAAAAAATGGTTCTTTTTATCTATGAGAGTTTGTTCTTGCTTTGTACGGACTTATGGTGTTCATATGTTCTGTATGTTTGTGTTTTTTATTTAGGATGTAGATGAAGAAATTGAAGCAGAATATAATATTTTGCAATTTCTTCCCAATCATCCTAATGTTGTTAGATTTTATGGGATGTTTTACAAAGCAGATCAATATGTGGGAGGACAGCTCTGGCTAGTACTTGAGGTAAAAACATTTTGATAATACTACATCTTAACTAGCAAATGTTGTTGGGTTTCTGTTTTTTATTGCTAGAAGAGTCACAGGCTTTCGTGAATCTCTGGTTGGGGCCATTAATCAAAGGACTAGTGACAGATGATGTGTGGTAGCATACTGTTGAAACATCCAAACATAAAAGTTTGTTTAATAGGGAATGTCCTTGCATTTTATTTCTGTTCAAGTTGGTACATTCTGCCTCCAAAACAAGCAAATTCTTTTGATAAGAATGGTTTGCCTGAAAACAGCTTGATTTTTTTTCATGTTGGAGGAAACATTAGATAAGACATTTCTCTAAACTTATGGAGAGCTCAAGCACTTGAGGGGAATGCAAAAGATGATGAAGCAGTAACATGGAGAACAGTTAACAAACATGCTGCCTATTGCAAAAGTGAACAGAGAAGATGTAATGGGAAAGTCTGTTTTATGGTAATTTAATACTAGAGGCTGGTGGTTGTTGAAAACCTAGCAACAGAAATGCCTTCTATTAACTCTTCTTGTTCAGTGGCAAGTATCAGTATTCTTGCAATGAAAAATGTATTTGGGTGGTCTTGTTGCCAGTTAAGTGACTGCCAAAGATTGTTGCAAGATGAGGATTTCTTCTGGATGTTTTCTAGGCTTAATTGATACAGAGCTTTGCACAGACTGATGAGCAGTAACAGGCCATTCAAACATTTCTCTCTGTCATAACTAGACCAGTAAAAGTTAGCATTCGCTTTTTAATTACTGATCATTTTAGAAATTTAATTCCCTGTTCTTGAATGGTGACTGGAATCAGAATAGGAATCTTTATTTCCACTTTAAGTTGTGGAATCCCAACAATATATCTAACTTCTATGTACTGCAGAATTACGTAGCTTGAATGAAAACTTTTGGATGTGTTTCATCTTAAATTTCAGTAACTATTAAAAAAGGAGCTTTCGTATTTTTGTTTTGGTGGTGTTTTTTACTGTATGCCTGCTGGATTTGTGTTGAGTTTGGGCTTGGTTTCCCATGTGTTTTCTTTTTTAATACAAGTGTAGTGTATCCGACAGATGCATCACGTGGTATTCCATATAGCAAAATTTTGTAAAGCAAAATCGTGACGGATTCTATGTAACAAAATTAAATGTAGAATTTGGGAGAGTTAGGTGTTTGTACAGACCTTATCAATTAAGTCTGTTCATATCCGGTGTTTTTCGGTGCACATTATCCAAACTTTTAAAGAAATTTGATGTCTAAAAAAGTGTGTTTTCCTTATATGGATAAATTTACCTGACAAGGCAAACTATGTCTTGCCTTGGAATTTACATGCAAATTTATGTGTGCATAGCAGTTACTTTTTATATTATAAATTAATGACACTTTTTCAGTAAAAGGGAATATACAAAGCCCTCAGACTTTGATCCCCAAGTCTTTGATGAAATATATTCATTGGATGTGTGACTTCCAAAATTTGTAATAAAAAGGTGGATTTTTTTTTCCTTTAGGCACAATTTTGCCATGTTTACTCACTACAAGCAGGACCTTACTTTGATAAATACTTTTCCATCTAAATGTGCATCAGTCCACTTTTTAAAGTATTACCATTAGGTATAAAATGGTAATGAAGTTTACAAGTTCATTTTGTGCCAGATCTTTGCTGACTGTCAAGAACAGTGTCACTAACAGCTGCAGTAGTGTTTGTGGAATGTATTTTTTGTCAGACTCAGTCATTCGTTTAACATATGCTACCAAACAGCTGTCAATCTGCATCATTTTTCAGTCACAACCAGCTTGGTTTTTTTTTTTGAAGCGAGGACATACTTTTCTGTATTTTATTTGCAGGCCAGAGATAAGTTTAGTACAGCCTGTCTCAATAAAACATTTAGTGTAATGAAAGCAATAAACAAAAATCTTTGACTTAATGGCTTGTCAGCAGACAGTTAAGCATGGAAAGAAAAACATGCACTTTCGCAAGATGATGAAGTTCTCCTGTAAATACATTTGATGACTGATATTGAGCTGAATGCTCCCACCTAATTGATTTWAAAAAAAAAAAAAATCCCTACTAATGAATTAAAAGGTAAAGTCAAATTCCTGCAGAACTCATCAATTTTCAGTGATGAAATTTTGCTTCAGGAACTTATTTACATAAAGGATGTCTTGTTTGTCATGTGATCTGGTCCTTTCCATGAACTTTAGTTTTCACTTTTAGTCTAGTGAAATGTTTTGATGCAAGGGGAAGTTAGTAATAAATGAAGAAAAAAATCGACATATCACAGAAATTAGTGATTGAACTGATACACAATTCATAAAAGCTATTTRAGAGACGGAAAACTTGAGAGTCTGTAGAACTTCTGTTTTCATACCATTCTCCTGATTAATGCTGTAGTATTTGAAACTTAATACTGATAACGTAAAATGAACTTGTGTTGAAATGAATGTGATTTCTGCATGGCAGAAACGTTGGTAAGGCTGCTGGCTACAAAAACAGGTCCAGAGGAGAAAATTAAATGAAAGGAAGGCAATCAATTCTCCCATCTTTTTTTTTTGTCAAACAATTGTGAATATTAAAGTAAGAAAAGGACAGAGAAAGAGGAGAAAGGAAAGAGGCGAATAGCTGCTTAGAAGGGCATGGACAGTAACGTAATGGTGTGGGTGAAAACATATTTACAAAGATTCTAATTTTACTTTTTCTCCTCCTCTTTTGATGTAGGCAGTCCATTAGTGGGAAATGCTTGCAAGAAGCTGCTTTTCTGGATCAGGATGTTTCATCTCAGTTGTTGGCAGCACATGCCATCAAATCTGAGTATAGAGATATGGCTTCTGTCTACTTTATATTGCCTGCCAGCAGGAGCATTGATGGAGTGAAAGTTTAAAATGACTGTAATTTGTTCCCTCCCAGTTATCAAGTTTCTGCCTGGCAATTTTTCAAAAAGACAATGCACGTATTATTGTGAAAATACTCAAATAATGTAAATTGGACTTATAAATCCTCTTTTAACAACAAAATACAGTCCTGTTCATAATATTTTGATTTTTAGTTACATTTTATTAACTACACTTTACAATCTTCGGTTTTCACTTCCCTCCCCCCACCCAGGCTGCTGTGATTTATTATTAACATTGCTAGTAAAATATGTTCTAAGGTGGGGTGACAATATAAATAATTGCAAGGTAAAAATCTAGTTGTTCCCAGACTTGTGTTGTAGTGCAGTTTTGCATGGTAAGTGTTTACAGCCTAAACAAGTATATTAACTGAGGACTTGTCTTGCTTTTTTCCCCCCTCTCAACTCTCCCCTTCACAGCTGTGCAATGGAGGTTCTGTCACAGAGCTTGTCAAAGGCCTGCTGAAGTGTGGCCGATGGTTGAATGAAGCTATAATCTCATACATCTTATATGGTGCTCTCTTGGTAAGGATGTTCATTGGGCTTGTAATGACAGCAGAGGGTGCAATTTACTCATCTCATACATACATTTTCCATTTATAAAGTATGGTAATGTTGACAATATTATGCGGGTTATTATAACAGCAGGGGTTGTATCAAGCATGTAATCCGGTGGACAGATGTTTCTATAGAGTATGTGCAGATTGTCTTCATTACATTCCCTAATAGTAGGGTAATTGTTTTTAAATAAGTGAGTAAACTTATTTTTGTTACTGCTGGTATATAGGGCCTTCAGCATTTACACAATAACCGGATCATTCATCGCGATGTGAAAGGGAACAACATTCTCCTGACAACAGAAGGTGGAGTCAAGCTCGTTGACTTTGGTAATGACCACTTCCCATTTGTTTTCCTGATACATGCAGTTTAGCCAAAGGCATCTGTTTAGTTTCCCCTGGGAAGGCAAAATGCCATAGTGAGAGACTTTTTCAGAAGGGTACTCAGAATTATTTTAAGGAGGGGAATGGAGAGGGAACCTGATACAGCAAGAATAAAAATTCTAACAAAAAATCAGTAAAAGACTTTTAACTTAAAAGCTTAAGCATAATAATTAAAAATAGTTCTGAAGGTACCATTTTATTTACAAAGCTCTTTTGCATTTCACAAGGGATGTCCGTTTCAGGGCAGTTGTCCTCCTAATTTGAATTTAGATATTCTATCTTTTGCATATGAAAAGGAAATATTCTTCTCTCTGAAATGGCTTTTGCTAGCCTTAAGCATATTTTTTCCCTCTGAGCAGAAGGTAAAATGGTCCCTTGGGTGCAAAACCCAACATCCATTTAATTTGTGATTATTGCTGTTAGATTTGAGTATTGCATAAGAAACAGGAGAGAGACAGAGAGACAAATAGATAAATAGGTAAATAGAAAGGGACTTGGCAATAAAATTTAACTCAGTTCAGCAATTTTTTTCCCTTTAAACATGCACTTAGAAAAATAAGGAAATGCTCTAGTCGCTCAGATATGTATGCAATGGAATGGACAATTTTGTTAAAGATAACAGAAACAGATAATTAGTTATATGTTTTATTAATGAAACCATATAATGCATAAGGTAATCATCATTGAGAATAGTGTTGTGTGAATAACAGATGTTTGTTTAGCAGTGCATGAAGGTAAAGAAAAATGATCGCAAAATAAGAGTAGTGTAAAATGGTGTGCCAAAAAAATCTGAAAATAGTAACATTTAAAAAAAAATCCAAAAATATTAGATTTATGCAGTGGAAAGAAAATTTAATACTGATGTTGTCATGGTATTATAAATTTAACATAAAAATCTATTGAAGATGCTAGAGTAAGTTGGGAAACAGGAGACTCTTTAGTATCTTCTAGGGACAGAAATTCATTATGTTGAATGGTAAAGGCAGCAATTAAAATAGTGCTGGGAGAAATATATGGCCTGAAGCAAAACTTGGAGTGAGTCCCTGACCTAGTACAAGGGAGGAAGATCCGTTCTCATTTGGGGGAATTCTGGCAGTATGATCTTTGTAACTACTCCATTCTGGGAAAAGTTGGCTTTTTTCCCCAAAGCAAAACGTTTTTATCAGATGTATCAAAGGCCTTAGCTGCAGTGGAAGCTCAGCTTGCAGCTCTGGCTTCCAAATGCAGATCAGTGTGCTGCAAGTCCAAGTGGCACATTCAAGGAGACTGAGAATCCCAACCTTCCTGGTGTCCCATGGGTGTCTCTGATTCAACATTTAGGCTTTAGGGTTTTTTTTCTACTTTTTAAATTGCCACAGCAACACCAGAAAATTACAACAAATATGACTACCTCAGAAAAAGCCGTGAGTGAAATCTTGAGTGTGTCCTAACACTTAACAGTTAGGAAACGCCAAGAAATGCCCACATATCTGTGTGCTTCCTGACTAAAGAAACAGCAGGCGCTAAGCTTTCATTAAGTTGCTATTTTTCCCCTCTAGCCCACTGCCGTAGTCACAGAAGGGACTCTGGGAACGAATTAGGCCTGAGTCACAAGTGATATTGTTTGTAGAACTGTCTCATTTGTTGCAGAAAGTGGAAGATATATAGTGAAAAATGCAAGGAGTTCAGGAAGAGAAGGGACTCCCTGTTCAGACAGTTGAATGGCATCAAATTGGAGACTGTTCTTGCTTCTGGCAGTGTTTGTCTGTGATGTTGGCAGGTCACTTGCATCAAAGTTTTTAGAAGTGGCCACTGTGTTCCTCATTTTCCCGATAGCCAGTTTGAAACATCTTGTCCTCCTTTGCAGAAGAGCTAAGTGTTCTTGAACTGCAGCTGAGATCTATTACAGCTCTACTTGAGGCATGTGGAGTGCCTGAAAACTGAAAGATTAAGTACCCAAAAACAGTGGATGCTTTGGATATTTTTAGGTTAATTCCTGGAACTAATAATCCTCTCCCATTTTGCAGGAATGTTAAGGAGATTTACTGTTTGGTGAGGAAGGAAGGAAACATGTCAAAAGGAAAAGAAAATTTTAAATTTAGCATAGGATTGGATATACTAAATAAGTAGCTAGAACTCAAATCGATGGGAATTAAAAAAATATTAAATTACTACTTATTCAGAGAACGCTATCCATTCTGTCCACAGAATGAGACAGATCTTGAAGAAAAAAAAAAAGTTGCTTCATATTCAAGGCTGTACATAAGGATATTAGGTCACAGAGAGGATTACACAGATATCCTTAATTGAGGCTTTTTTTTTTTTTTTTTTGCCTTTATTGCATGACTTTACAACTTGCATTTTCAATGTAACACACATTTCTTCCCTCAACTGCTCTCGACAGCATGACATATTTGAATAAATGTTGGTCACAGTGTAAGTTGACCCAAAATGTCTGCAACTAATCATTCATTTATGCTCATGCTTGCTCACTCTATCCTGCTGTCTCCCTCTCTCAGCTCTTTGGTATTCTGCACTGTTTTGGAGTGTCTGTAGATAGCAGCTACAAATAAAGCTAGCTGAAGAGAGATCAGAGTTAAATGCACAGAGACTTGCTGTATGTCCTAGCCATTAGCTGTTTCACAGTGGTACTCAGGAAATCATTGAAGGCTTGCAGTCACACTGAAAAATGAAAAATAAATACAGAATTGAATCTTGGAGCCAGCAATCAAATTATTTAACTTATAAATTATGAGTCCCAATTTCTTATTTATTGGCATCAGGCAATGTGTATTACATGTGTTTCTGCCTGTTTTTGTCTCTGGGTAATGCCATAGGAGCTGACCACTGTGTTTTTTGTTTTTAAACAATGCTAAGGTGAAATATGTTTTTAAGTCAATATTGGTTTTGTGTCAACTTATTGGAATGCTCCTGAACTCTACAATTCAATTATATGTTGACCAGACCACAGAAGATTTGCTGTGAAAGTTCATTCCGATTTGTTAACATTGTTTGGTTTCACTCTAGTTCTTTCTTCCTTTTTTCAGCTGTGCTTCAGTAGTACAGCCCCAGTCAGCAAAGCACTGAAGCACAGGCTTTGTTTTAAGCATGTGCTTAACTCCATAAGTACAAGACGCAGCATGAGCTTGAGCTTCTGTGCTTTTCTCAATAGGGAAAGATTTAAGCAGTGCATAAATGTTTTGTTGAACAGGAGCCTCTGCAAATACTCTAGTGAACAAGTTTCCTGCAGCAGTGTTCAGGGAGTAAATTTCTGAAACAGAACTTTTAAAGTCAAGTTGTAATTTGAATAGTTCCTGTTTATACTCATGAAAACAGCAGAAAGAAGTCTGTGATATTTAGGTGCCAACTGAATTTTTGCGTTTGAATGGAAGTGCTTCAAACAGAGTCATTCACAAAAAATTTCTGAGCAATTCTGAACAAAAACAGCAAGCTGAAATTAATCAAACAAAGAATTCAGTACAAATGCTGCACCTACTTTGGCCAAGCGTTCTGCAGCTGTACTCCCAGGTTTCGGGTTTGTTTTCCAGATACCTGAAATAAACTGACTGAAATGACAGAATTAATTTGAAGCCAGGTTTTCTGAATCTGTTTTATTGCAGGTGTTTCAGCCCAGCTCACCAGCACACGGCTGCGTAGAAACACCTCAGTGGGAACACCCTTTTGGATGGCACCTGAGGTAGGCAAACATTCCTAACTGGGTTGTCTCTATTCATTGCAATGCACACTTTGTTGCCACTTCCACATAGTAGAAGAAAAGGGTATCTTTTCTTCCCTCCCCTATGGCTGTGTTTCTACTTTACTCTACGTCTAGGCCCCCGTTCAGTAAAATGAATGTACTATTAGAATACACAAAATGGATTTCTAAAAATTTTCATTATTTTCTTCTCTGTAATGTTTCTGTAAAAGTACAGATAATCTGCAAATAACTGAGGGTGTCYTTGAAAATTTTGTGACTTTCCAATCAAATACTGTATATTTTGGTGTATTTGTCTGTGCCTCTAAATACAGTCTGGGAGGAGGAGGAGAAGGAGGACTTCCCACATTTCTGTCTTGCTATAGGACTCTGCAAAACTCTGACTCAGCTATGTGTTCTTTAACCTTAATCATTGACTGGGGACCTACGCACTTAGACACGTGGACTAGCATAGATTAAAAATGGAGAATAATCTACAGGTGGCCTAGCCAAGTATCTTAGACCATATGTTTACATACTACTCCCCAGACATAACCCCTTTCCTTCTATTTCATGAAGCTCTAGAAAGTTTCAACACACTATTGAATGAAAGTCCCTTATGTACTTTCCCTAAATTTGCGGTGAAAGATGTTAATCTTTGCCCTCCCCCCTTTAAGAAACAAAAAATACTTTTGTAAGGTATAGATTATGAAATTAAAAAATAGGGAATGAAAAGGGAGTGGTCTGTTTATTTGTAAGTTGTTAAACCTTCATAACAATAGTAGCCACATTTCTGTTGGAGGCCATTAGACTTATTTGGATTTTGGGGAATTTGGGATGGAATTTGCATCTGTTGCAAATGCACACAGGTCTATTTCTGTATGTCAAACAGTTAAAAGTATCGTGCAAATGTTTGTTTTAAAACATTTTATACTTTTTATACATCTATTCCTGTTGCTAAGGAAGGCTGATTATAGCTGAGCAGAGAAAAGAAGATGCTGGAAYGGATCCAAAATTGATCTTGCACAGTCTCACAAAGAATGGTTGAAATTTTACCATCTCCATAACAACCAGTTTACGTCACAAAGGAGACACAAGATACCTTAGAAACCACTGTGCAAGCATTATTTATGGAATCACCTTGGTTGGAGACATTCTGAAACCTTTATGAAATACTCCTCTAGACAATAATGAACATATTGTGAAATATTTTATTGAACTTGGACTATTAGAAGTTCTTTTTACAGTACTGTTTTGCTTGAATAATTGCCATCAAAGGCAGTAATGAAAATGAGTTTATTTTCCCATCCGGCTTGAAAATATTCATTCTCAAGGTAAAAAGCCAAAGAAATAAGCAGAGATTTTGATCTGAAAAATTTTGACCTGAAAATAGAACACACGTGTAAGCAAGGTATGTTATGTGCATACACGTCAAAACAGGAACAGAAGTAGCTTTGAATGCTTCCTGTTTTGAAAAGATTTGTCAAAATAACCAACCTAGTACCATAAGCATAGTAACTCATATCACATTTGCATGCCTGTGTAAGCCACGCTGATGAGGCTTCATAGATGTACCAATCTGCAAAACAGCTGTAAGATGCTCAGATATCTGTTATGCTGTCGTTGAAATGGCTTTTAAATGACAAAGTTGCATAACACTCGTGCTCAAGTCACTACAGTTGCTTTCTTTGTGTTCATATGAATGACATATTTTGACCAACTTGTGAGGTGCAATTTACCTTACTTCTGGGGAGATCCTTCTGATATTTTTAAAATGTGCAGCCAAATTTTTATGTGAAAGATGAAAGATTAGGACTGCAATAGGCTGAAAAACTCTGCTTGGGTAACAGCTTATTAGGAACAGTGTTTTCTAGATGAGGCTATGGTGAGATCAATAAAAACTAGAAAAGCACTTAACAGTTGCAAAAATCTTGCTGCCTAAAAGTTTTGACATATGATAGAATCTATGCCAAACCCCAAAATACCATAAAATAACTGCACAGGAAGGAAATGTTACTAATCGGAGAAATAGAAAGCATGAAGACTATGAATTTATTTTTTTTATAGMTTGGACTTTTACTATCTGTATATGAAACATAGTAGCCTCAGCCAATGCATAAGGCAATCATGGGACCTCATCTTATCTAAGGGTGAGAAAGATGGATTTAATCCGAAGGGGGAGTGGAGAGGGGAGATGAAAAAGCTGGCCTTGGTGAGAGAGACTATAGGAGTGTTTTCAGAGAAATGAACCTTGTGAAATGAAGCTGACAGGGAATATTTTCCAAGGTAAAACCCAGGAAAATAAAACCTGGAGAAGAAAGATGCACGGTTATTCAAGCTGACAGATTGGAATAACGATATAAACAGGAGACAAATATGCTGGAAACTAGAATCACTAGATCAGCCTGGATCAGGAACAATCTGTATAATGAGGAAAACCATCATATTTTAAGATGAAGTTTGCAAAATGTATCAAAGGGATTATATGGCATGGTACTTGCAATAGCAAAAGTCCATAGGAAAATAGCAGTGACTGAGGGTGGCATAAGGTGTTCTGTTCAGCTCAGTGTTCTTACTGGCAGCACAAAAAGCAGCAGCTTAACAGTTTTGAGTGACTCGAACGTCTTAGAGGGCTCTTTTTTTCTGATGAGGCTTGTTTAGCAGCAACAGGACAAATCAAAAAGATTTGTCCGTGAGCATTTGTTTTGAACAGAGCGTGGAATCAACAAAAATTTTGCTGAAAAATTAAAAATTAGGCTGTGTGGGAGCAACAGAGGAATTTGGCAAGGGTGAGTCAGGTTGAGTGCAGCTCTGAAGTAGACTCGCTGAAAATCAATCATTGCTGTTTAACCTAATTAGTGTCGTCTCACACTTACAGACAGACATGCAGAAACTGGAACACTGAATACAGCCCTGCCAAAAAAAGATAAATGAGGCAGGATAGTTTAAGTATGGTGGATGTTTAAAGCTGCCTGTTGCCAAACACTTAAGTTACCTAAAATCTGCTTCTATTATGCTGAAATAAATTGTGTTGAATGCTAGCAGGAGGAATCAGAATTGAAACTTTTGAACTGAACTGCCTTTACATTTCTAGTTCTAAACCTTAACATGTCTTGTTTTCAACCTCCAGTGCAGAACTGAACAAAATCTAGTTCAAATAGAATTGCAGTTTTCCTTTTCCCCAAATATAATTATATTATCATGCTCTAGCTGGAAACTTGACTCTTGAAACAAGCTGAGTTAGAATCTCTACATGTTTTCTTTGGCTCAAATCTAGTTTTAAGAACAGAAATAGAAAAAGGAAAAGGCACTTGAAGTCAGAAAGAACTGGAGAGATGCTGAAGGTAGTTTAAAACCACAGGGAGTATGCTGTTATATTTTACTCATAACTGCTAAAATATGACAATGGTGCATGCATACTTACGTTTTAAAAGGAACATAATTAGAACATAGTTGATCCTTTGAAGAATTATGTGTTGAAATATGACACATGACAGTAGGAAAGGCTGAGACATTGGTAAAGGTATCATATGAGTTCTGTAATAATGAGTTAACCAGAAGTAAAATCTTGGCTCTGTTTTGCTATTGATTTCAGAGGGATTTCAGATGTCACRCTATTATTTAAGGCTGTGTCAACTGTATATTTTGGATATTTGTTACCATCCTGCCAAGATGAAGTAACGATCAGTAAGACTGCCCCAGAGATAATAAACTGTTTTCCTTCCCCCTGCTGAATCAAGGCATACTTCCTGGGATAAAATTCAGTACATCTGAACATCAGAATAAATTTCTGAAGTGTTAGAACAATAGGTGACTAGTTTAAATTGTCTTTCTTTTTCCAATGTTCCTTTGTATTTTTTAAAACTTTAAATCTGATCATATGTGTGTGCAATAGTCTAATCCTGAAACATGGAATAATATTGCATTGTTTCAGTACGAAGCTGCGTCTCTGCATAATCTAAAGGAAAATCAACCAAACTGGTAAAAAAAGCACTCCAAAAAGTCATTAGCATTAATGTGGTTGAAAAATATATGAAGGGAAAAATCTAATTTTGCAAAGACTCACAGCAGCTTTTCCACTAAAGTCAATATTCGTTACAGTAAGGGCTGTATTCAGGCCTTAGAATTTGGTCAAAAAAAATCTTCCTTTTGGTAGATTAGGGCTGATTTCTCTTATTTACCTCTCTATTGTAGGAGACGTGAAAAATTTACAAAAAAAATCCATTTTATAGTAAATACATTTCATGTGTAGTTAAATACTGAGTTGGAAAAACAGCATAGAAAAGATAACGCCATCACTAATCTGGCCTTATGTTTTTAATTAACTCTAAACAAGTAYGGTGATACATTCCCCTGAAACTATTTAATATATTCTCATTTTGTCACACTTCAACCTAGCTTATTTGCCAGCCCTTTGCTTACATCATGGGACTCAAGGTCAGCATCCTATTAATAGCTCTAGGTCTCTTCACTTTAATTCCTTATTAGCTAAAATTAGCTCTTCTGATATGCACATTTTCACTACTCCTTTAAATGCCCACTAAGCATGGAATTTTGTAAATGCTGATTTATAATGAACTGTAGTAATCCACCGCTTAGCATAAATAGGATATAGATTTCAAGAATGTATATACACTTATTTTTCTGCCTGAAAGCCATTTAAAAACAGCTGTACAGTGAAACAGTATACGGATTTTGTGATAAAGAAACATAAGGAACTATGTACCTTCTCTAATAAGGAAAATTTTGAAAATATTTCCTTATAASATCTTTCATGAAGGTGTAATAACTATTCCCTTACAGCTAATGATAAGATAGATTACTGAATTAGCTCTTACTACAGTTTTTTTTACCTCGTGAATTACAGTAAATGAGATAAGATTGAAAATAATTCAAAAAAAAAACCTGATTGTCCTTAGGAAGAAACTTCACAGATGGGAATAGAGAAAACTTCTGCTGCTTTTACAGAATTTGTATTTATGTGGCATCATGATTAATGATAGTGAAATACTTGTAAATCCCACACATTTAGTGGGTAATAATAATAAATGCAATAAATAAATGGTAAAGAATGGTAGCATTAAATCATTCATAACATAGATTCCTGTTACATTGTGATTTGAACAATTGCTTGTTGTTTAACATTACTATATTTCTGATGGTATATTAAGCGTAGGGTGTAAAGGAATTGCCCACTTGGCATATATTTTGAAATTACATCCCTACTTTCAGAGGTTAAAGTAGTGGGACACTGTGGTGTGTTAGAAATTATTTTTAGGGAATATTAGCTGTCCTCTTGAAATGCAGCACTGTGAGTGCAGTCCTGTGGTACGTGTGGTAAATAGGTATGCTGGAGAGGAACTACTACAGTCTAAGTGTGGTAAGGCAGGGCAGCAGGGAAGAGTGGGAACCCTTGTTCTGAATAGATAGGGCAAGACTGTGTGGAAGAACCGAGGGACATAGAAGTGAAATGACTTGCTTAAGGACTTACAGCACGTCAGTGGCAGAATGTGGGATAGAATTAGGTCTTTAAATGGCCACATACGACTAAAATGCCTGTGACTCTGAGAGTTGACTGGCATGATTTAAACAAAGTTTTCTTTTTAGGAACACAGATCTTTAGGAATTGAATAAAAGAAATGGCAGTTTCTGCCCTGTTTTTTTTCTCCCCACTTTCTTAATTTTCTGTGGCTCTCAAACTGAAGCTTTAACAAGCTGCAATAGTAAGGAGTTATGCTGAAGTTACACTGAAGTCCAGAAGGAAGGCAGTGGAATTCAGAAAGCTGAATCGGAATACAGAGGTTTCTTTAAAGGAAACAGCACACAAGAGAAGCAGAGAGCGCAGCAGGACAGCACCAGTGAGCTCTCCCTGCAGAGTGGGATCTGGCAGAATGCATCACCTCCTCCTTTGCCTCCAGGAGAGCTGACCTTCTTATGGGCTAGCATGGCAGGAGGGGGTTGAAAAGGATGTGGCAGCTGGAGGGAACCTCAGGGAACCTTTCGAGTAACCTTGATAACATGGCCATAATCTTGTGAAGGGGTGTGGAGGGGTTGCAGATGCTTCTGTTTTTTTCTAACTTAAACAGCAGCTATGGAGGGGTTGTAAAACTTTCATGTAGGGTGTTTAAAGATTTAAAAACCAAACCAAAACAAAAAAACAAAACCAGTACAGAAAGTAATTTCAGTACCACACTGCCCTGCACTGAGATCCCTACATGAAATGTGTTTACTTATGAGGCTGGAGTTGCCTCTGAGTTTTCAGTTTCTTTRTGAAACACCATTTACAAATCTGTGTGAGGTGTGTAGTGTATATCCTTACTGCTCAGGAGTAAATCTGTGGGTCAGAAACAAAATGTGTCAATGACATTAGTACTAGTAGTGTTGAAGCCGTGATAGTGTCGTGGTATAAAACAAAATAGATTTGTGTGCTTGAAAGCTTATCTGTTTTTCGTCAGTGTATCATTTGGTCTAATAAAAGGTATTATGTTTCCCTACAAATGCAACCTGCTGCCAGAGAAGTCTAATGGTCTCAGGAATATTTCACTAGGGTGAGTTAAAAGTAAAAATAGAGATTGATTACTCACAGTTGTTAAAACACAATTGACTACTTGACATATAATTAATTTTCAATGAATCAACATTAATTGTGATAATTACTCATAAGAATTATTTAAAATATTAATTACTTTTTATTTTGCTAACATGTCTAATAATATAATAATTTTCTGATATGCCATGGAAAAATTTGTATGATGATAATAAATAAGGAACTGAAATCCAGATAAGAAAATGGGGGAATATGGAACCAGTTTCAATCACAAATTTGCTCTTTCTTGAATTATGTGAATGTGCTTGAGGGGAGGGAGGGAGGGAGGGAGAGAAAGAGGAAAGGAGGGAGAGATAGAGATAGATAGGTATCACTTTGGTCTGGATAATTCAGTATCCCCAGTGCTGCTAAATGCTATTATGAAAGACTTTTATTTTTTTCCTCCCAGTGCATAGGAGTTAGAAGAATATTTAATATTATATTTCCTATGTAGATAAATTAAGTTGGGTTACATAGTGTCAGGTGGAGCACAGAAGTTCAGTTGGTTTATTTCATTTGACTTGCATAGCTAGCAATTTTGTTCTTTTTGCAGCAAGGGTAACAATTTTGTGCCACATTCATTTTACATACGCAGTGCTTTTCAGCATTGTGCTCGCACACCTCATAAGCTGCTTAGTTAGCTACGTCAGCTGAGTACAGCACTGCCTCTCTTCAGGAGCATCAACCTTTTTGACTCCAGACTCCTTTCTGCGGGTGGGTCACCAGCGGTAATTGTGTAGCAATCGTCTCCAGGTAGCACATCTGTACTGCTATTATTGGTATTGTGTATGCTTGCAGCTGTACTTTGTACGTGCACTGTATATACTGAGGCAAAATGAAAGTAATTTCACTTCTAATGATTCTGGGTAAACTTAAAAGGGTTTGATGTATTTTGCTTCAGCTAAACATATGCATAGCTTCCTCTCTGCCCACAAATCAGTATGACTACTGTACCAATAACAGCTAGTTCTCCGTATTACCTGCTTTCCTTCTTTTAAATCCACCTGTGATCTGCTTATGGGCTTGCTGAAGTTCAAAGAAATCTTTGCATTGATTTCAGAACAAGTAGAATTATATCCTTGAATATAAAGTCTTCTTGTCAGGGTGTGAATCATCTTGTGTATCTCTGTGAAGTTTTGTGTTTCTGTAGAAGTGATAAATCACACAGAATGCCTAATCACTGGCTTCTCTAAATTGCCTCCAGTTAGTGTGACTGATTTGTTTATGTGCCATCTTTGTCAGACCAGTGAATTCCCCCCCACCTCACCCTGTCCCAGTGTGACCCTCAGCACAATTAGTGTTGACAACTACCATCACTTTGTCTGTTTCTCTGTGTTGTGTTTAGGTGATTTCCATCCTATGGCAGTATGGCTGGGCATGAAATAATGATGAAATTACAACTAATATAAGAGGTGACAGCCTGTCTCCTTAGCAACCTGGGCCACTGTGTGCACTTAACCAGCCCATGCCAAAGTGAAAGACTTGGTGCTTATTCCTATGGTGTTTACTGGCAAATCTCAAGATTAACTACATCACCCCCTGAAGCTTTGGCATGAACCTAGTGTTTGCAGCAAAGCAAACTACCTCTTCTTTTTCGCTTGTACAAGCAGGGGAGGATTTTGCTGGGTATAAAATAGGTACAGATGTGATGATGTTGTTGCACAAGGTGAAGAAAGGAAGTAGCATTTTCTTCAGTTTCAGATCATTTCTTCTGGGCTCTCTGTCTTCTTGCCCCACTGGGCAGAGCAGGCATCAGCAGTGCTGAGAGGCACTCTCAGCTCCAGAACTCTGACCGAAAAGGACAGATGTTTCAAAAAAATAAGTATCTCTGAGTTCCTGATAGAGACAGGAACATAATAAAAGATAAGTCAATGGCATTTTTCCTTTTTGTATTTGGCCTTTAAATATTTTTGCTCTGCAGGGAGTTGCAATAGTTTTCAAGGCAGAACAGGACTGGGGCATTCCCCAGGACTTAGCTTGTAAACTATGACTGAGAGAACTCTTTCTTCTTCAGATTTCAAGGTAGAGTGTTGTCTGCTAGCCAACATATGAAGCAAACTGCTGATGTGCACCTTTCATCAAGGAAAAAGCTGTAAAATTTGATTTGCTTTAAAAATTAAAATTAGTGGCATTTGTGTTTCTCTAAGTGGTGCATAAGTTGGTAAGGTTCTAATGATAAATCCCACAGAAATTGAAAACTTGTTTCAAACCAAAGTGATCATTGAATTCATATACATGCTGCATACTCAGTGTCAGAAGAGCAGTTCATTTTGTATGTTTTCTGTCAGGCTGATCTCACTATAGTCAAGCTAACTGTCTAAAACATACTGGGTTGCATGGTTCACTGGCTGAATTTTTGTAAACAAAGTGAATGCAGATTAAGGGGAATATTTTTCTAAAAGAATCACTGCAGGCTCTGATATTAGAATGGAGGAGAATCTGATGGTGTTTAATTCCCCTTGGTTAGAGTGCCAGTCTTTTTTGTCATAGTGTCATTTTACTGCCATGTATCATATTTACTGGAGGTGTAGCTGTTAGCTGTGGAGCAAAAGACATACAAAGATGTGTTATACATTCCTTTCTCTTTGTTTGGTAGGTAATACATTGTGAAGCTGAGAAAAGCTCGAAGACCTTTTTACTTTTTTAAAACAGCAGTTGCAGTATACTTTCTTTTCCCCATCCACTATGAGTGCAAAACCCTCTGATGCTCATATTATTTTAGTGTAGCTTGTTAAACTTTCTAAGACTGAGATACATAGCAAGTTTTGCTGTCGGCCTTTAGTTAGAAGCAACTGTGATGTGCTTATAGAGGAAAAAGTGGTGGTATCTTTGAATGTGGGAGACCAGCACTGCTGACAAAGTCCAGTGTGACCTTGAGTAGGTCCTTCTTTTCCTTCCCTTGCAAATGAAAATATATTCCTCTCTATCATAAAGCTTGAGAACAAATAGACAAGTATTTGCAAAGGACTCAGCACACTGATGACAACCAGGCAACTTCTGAGGTAGTTACTTCCAGGAGATGGGCTCTAGCAGCTTTTTAACCAAGCAGATAAATATTTTTCATGTGTTAAAGAAGGGAGGAGAACATAGTGCATTTAATTAGTCACATATGGATAAGCTACTTCCAACTTTTGAATCATGGCCTTTGAAGTTGAGTTGTAAGATTTTTTTTTTTTTTTTTTTTTTTTTTAAAGTGTCCTTGAGTATACAGGTGATTTGGGGAACTGTATAAAGAGACAAAAATAATCAAGAAATACAAGCTTCTCTTTCAATTTCTGACCAAAACTGCAATGAAGGAAACTCCAGCCAACACCAAGTTTGGCCTCTTCAGAATATATTATTTAAGTATCTCTGATGGATCTCCACACTGACTTTCTTACAAATTTTTACATCAAATTTGATTTCTTTCCTTCTCTCTAAGGCATGGTGTAAGGAAATGAAATTATCATATAGGCCTCTGAAATAAGGGTGGTGGTTTAAAGCGCTCTGCTTGGTTTGCATAGAATCTATCTACTGCACAGTAAAACTCATCTTTTTCAAGAGATAGAGGGATCTCTGGGATGAGATCAAGGCTATAATGAACTCTTTGAAGAACTAAAAAATATTTCAGAGCTTTCACTTAAGACATTCTGTTGAAAAGAAGGGAGATGGGAAAATGATCTTCATGTGACAACTTTGAAAAACACTGCCTTAGCTAACAAAACTCTGCCTCTTCAAGTTGAAGAAAAAAATCCCTGAACCTTTTTTTGCAGTGCTTACTTTCATTTTTCCCCATTCTGTTTATTTGATAGTTGATGTGTAGGGGAATGTGTATGTATGTTTTTCTCAGATGGTTTGCAGACATTTTGCTGACCACTTTATCATGTCTTACAGATCACCAGTGTTCCTCAGACAATAGTTGAGAAACACTGGTCTAATACTCTATCAGAAGATTCTTTGACATTACAGCAATAAAGGGGAAATACCACTGCCAGTAGGGTATGAAAAGAAATTTCTTTGGCATACTAACCTGGAAAAATTGAGAAGGAAGAGAGAGATCTCAACACTTTTCAAAAGATTGATAGAAAATTCAGGAAAGGTCTTAATTTTTCTGGACTGATTTGCTCTAGGAAAAGAACTGAACTATTAGTATATAGCAAAGGAATTAGCTAATGTCCAACTTCACTGCCAAAAAAAAAAATTCGGTGGTATTTTAACTAGTATGTTCAACACCCCTGATTTCTGAGAAAATAAACGAGTGTTGTATGATGGGGTCATGAGTCCCAGAGCAAGAAATTGCCAGGTCCTGTGGGCCTGGAATCTCTACCAGAGGCAGCAACGCCTCTGTTAGGTGCAGCTTATGGAGAAAATAACCAAGAGGTTAAGCTGGAATCAGCAACTTTTTCAGGAAAGGTTTTCTTACAGCAGGCTGTGAGTAGCTCTCTGCCAGCAGCTACCTGAGGTGCTAACTTGCATGTTGGCATCTCTGCAAAGCATTGTCCCAAGTTGAATCCCTAACACAAGAACTCAGAAGTAATACAGAAGTAAAAAAAATTAAAAAAATAAAATAAAAAAAAATCTTCTAGAACATATATGCAGCCACCCTAGGACGTGCTGTCAGAAGTTCTGTTTAACTTAAGTACAAATTAGTAACGATACTTAAAACTATGAGAAAAAGTCATGGAAGCCGATACTAGCAATATGCGGGGATCTGACAAATTTTCAAAGCTGTTGGTCTAATTGATGAGATTTAGGCGGACAAACTTGAGACAGGATTCCAAATCATGATAGAATAAAAGGCAGTGAAGCAGCAATTTTTGTCTCATCCCTTTGCAAAGATAAGGGCTAAATTTAAACTTCAGTTTGAATGTCCTGTTTAGATGCAGAATTGTTTCCAGCTTATATGAATAGTTAGCTTATGATTAGAATGCAAACATTGTCTTAGCTGGAAGTGTGCATCAAGTTTGTGATGTAAAACAGTTCTGATGTCCAAGGAGAGATTCCTGTTAACTTCAGTTTTTCTCAGATAAGGTACATAGTATGTTAATTAAGATTTTTTTAAACTACTCAAATCTAGTAGAGACAAACTAAAAAAAAAAAAAAAAATTGGCAGAAATGACTGATGGAATATTCTTATCTAGAAAACAGCTGTGCAAATCAGTCTATCCTCATGAATAGTCATAGAGGTTAATAAGAATAACATCAATAGGGTTCTCTGCTATTGTAATAGGTTTCTGTAAGAAGTGCTTTCAAAAACAGAATTTAGTAGAGTGATGTTCTTTGTATAGATACTTGAAGCATTCCATGGAGTTTAATGTATTTAAAAAAAAAGGAAGATTGTTTTTAAAGAAAACAAAACTAAGAGAAGTTCTAATTCACTCTTACATTTTTGTGGGGCTTTTCCTAACTGGGATATACAGGCAAAGATGGATTTGAAAGCTACATAGGATTTTAGACATGACTCAAAAAAGTACTTTGTCACACTAGGATGGCGTGAGTTGTACATTAGATTAAAGTATTGTTTTCTCTGCTTTTTTCTGATAGGTTATTGCTTGTGAACAACAGTATGACTACTCATATGATGCTCGATGTGACGTATGGTCCTTGGGAATAACAGCTATTGAACTGGGGGATGGAGATCCTCCTTTATTTGACATGCATCCGGTGAAAACCCTTTTTAAAATTCCAAGGTACGGCACTAGATGGCTCTCTTCACTCACTAGTTTGTTCAAAGGCAATTTAGTCAAAGGAGAAATAAATATTTGATAAACGTTTGTGTTTCAAATTCTGAGAATCTCTCATAGGAAAAGACATTAAAAAGCTGTAATGTTAAAGACTCTTTTTTTCAGCCTGACTTCTATAATAATTTATATTTAGAACGCCTTGAAAGACTTACGTATTTATTTTATTCTTATCTTAGAATATAAAATCATATAATATCAAGGTACCGCCCTTCAAAAGTACTTTTCTTAGCTACTATTGATGAAAACATTTGTTTCAAAGGAGGAAGAAGCCAACATTTGTAACTGTTGAATAACATTTTTAAATGTTATTCCACTAGAATCTTAGGCTTGTTTTGCTGTGGAAGAAAACCGCACAGTTTTGACAATGCTGTGAAGCAGTCTGGCAGTTTCAGCGAACTGTCGTCATAATTTATTTTTTCACTTACCCAAGGATGTTATAAAGTGAAGATTTGGATTGTCATGCATGGATATGAAAAAGGGATAGAAATTCCCTCTATGTATACTCATGGAAATTAGCTGTATTATTTCATGCTGTCTATTTTTGGTTTCATTTTGGTTTCATTTCATGGAGTCTTCCTGAATAAGTTAAGATGAGATTGACAGTGTAAAATAGAGTTTAACAACAGAACCTTTGTAATAATAGAAGAAATATAGAAAGAATTTGTCCATCACTGATTAAACTGGCATATACTTGTCTTTTCTACATTTTGCTCATAAAGAAAAAATTGCCACTGACTGATAACAGTTTAAAACCTTCAGCAATACAAGTGTTTGACCTTTTGTTATCTGCACAGTTATCATAGGCTTTTAAAATTTTTTCTGATTGCAATTTGCATTTCTGATTAAGTCTATTTATATGCAGATGCAGTTGTGCTGGGTTCTGCGTCATATAGTTATCTCCTTTTACCCAGCTCAGACATGAACTGCCACCAGCCTTTCCAAAATTATTCATACTGAAGCAGGGTTCATCTTGTTGCCCTTGCACAAGTGTAAAACAGGTCCTGGCAATTAAGGCAGCAAGGGAGGTTTCAGATTACTAAAGCAATATCTATAAATTTTATCAATGCTCAAAACAGTTGAAAAGGACAAAAGTCATACCAAAAGTAACAGCAAGAAATAGGAAGATACATAGAATAGGGCATGTAGAGGCTTTGATTTCTATCTATAGTTTACCTCTTTCCCTATTTGCTGTTGCATCTCTGTATGACTTAGATACTTCACCTTTGTCTTGCTCTCTGATGAATTAAATAATGGGTACATTTACTGAATAGAATGGTAGCAATTTTTAAGTGGAGAGATTTCCCTCTGCTTTGCATTTTATGCATAGCATAAAATAACCCTGCTGCTGGTGACTGCATTCATATTAGATAAAGTGGACTGTGATGAGTGCTGGATGGCATAAGGGCCTGTGGTATAGGAGACAGAGCTTCTCTCCTGGTACTTGTTTGAAGTCAATTCAGAGGGATAGTAAATATGACCAAAAGGTGCATTCCCCTCTTATAGTAATTTGACAGTTTAGAAGTAATCTTAGTGCAGTTCCTGATATCTGTGCTGCAATTCACACATTTTTAACAGCATTTCAACATGAGCATTGAGGCTCTTCTCAGGTTGAAAGTGGTTCTTCCAAGCACTGGCTGTTGAGTGCTCAAGCAGTATCGTACAGAAGCATTGCAGCTGACCACCTGAGACTGTTCAATCCAAAATCCTCTGAGCTCAGGGATCTGGTATCTTTACACTTTCTACTTTCATGATAATATCTCTGTCTGAAGTTATAAATGCAAATGTTAAGCCATTTGGTCATTTTTACGTAGTTAGTATCCTTCAGTATCATCTCKGAATTTATCCAGTACAAATTCTCACCTACTATAACACCTAGTAGCAAAGAAGCCTACAGGGTAGCTATATTTTATTGGAAGAACTCTCTCCTTTTGTGTGCCACTCGCTAGCTTTATTTGGTAACACTTAGCTGCCATRTGAGAAGAGGCAAGGTACAGTCGATCCCTTTTTCCCCTGTCCACGTGACTTAATGTCATTGTAAAATCCAAGAAAAGAAAAGGAACCCTGCTATTTCTTTTTTTTTTTTTTCTTTTCGTTTTCATTATTGCTTCTCAGTTTCTTGCCCAAGACTTTCTCTGCATCCAACGTGCGTTTGAGTCAAAGCTCTCAGCCCTAGTTTTTGGCTCAGTGAGACTACGGTTAGGCTCTGGAATCAACAAGTTTCTTAAATGAGACTAGCACTTGTCACATCTCCAGATGCATTTGTGCTGTGCACAGGGATCTTCATGTCTTAAAATTGCTCTGCTGATACCGACAATCAAACAGTTTAGATCAGGGTGGAGTGAATGAGAGGCAGTGTATTCATGCAGCTCGAATTCTTGTCTCAGCTGAGGGGTGGTAACCACTAGTGCCTGCCACCTCCTGCTTTCTGTAGGAGGCTGCCTGCCTGAGCTTTCCCTACAGTAGGCTATGCTCCACCCATCGTTTAAATCACGATGTAATTCTGCACATCTGGTGAGATGGAGGAARGGCTCACTCAGCTGAATGCCCTCAGTTCACAAATGGTGACAGCACTGCTCTCAAGTGAAGTCTGGAGCTTACTGCTCCTGAGAYAGAGTGAGAAATGACTTGTTCAGCTAGGTTTTGCTTTCACCTGGAAAATGGCCACTAGGAGGAGGTTAGCAGTTTCTGAAATTATGTCACAACTGTAATTTGCCATTCAAGCCACATTAATACTGGTGTACAATGGAGCTGAATACTAAGGTATACACTTCTAATTCTGGGATTCTGGAGGTAGTTTCAAGACCTGGGTCGGGAAGCAGTATAACCTGATACAACTCCAGCCTTGTGTATGTACCCATACTCTAATTTGTGACAGAGACATACATAATTTAATTTATTGTTAACAGCTCCTCTTTCAGCTGTGGTTTCTTATAGTTTGATGTGAAACTGGCAAGTCAGGTTTCAGCTATTCTTAAATGTACTAAATGCACTAATACCAAATGACACCAAAGCGTGTTGCACAGTTATGGTGTGGCTGTGATACCCTACAGTCAAGCTCCATTTTATCTGGAAGTGGAAAAAGCTGCTGCGAATAATGAGCAATAAATGTAATGGGCTATTGATTTACTGCACATATCTGATTGCTGTATGTGTTCTCCCAGGATAATTTTTGTTGATTGTGCTGATTTGACTTTAGTTTGGAGAAGAAGAGGTGAAATTGCTATTCACCAAGTAAATGACACTTGGACATGACTGAGGCAGAAAGTTATCAGGAATTAGCTTCTTGTTCCCTTACATTCTTGACTACAGTTGATCCATATCTTTCTATTTATACTGCCTTCTGTGTGTTAGACTGGTCTGTTTTGTGTGCTGCTGATTTCTTTACATTAGCAGAAAATTTGCAATAGTTTTCAAGTTTTGTTACGGAGCACTGGATAATCTGTTTTCATAAATGTACTTAAAGATGTTAGTAATGGTGAAATTGCCAAAGTTAGATACAGAAAACTGTGTGTGTGTTTCCACAGAATTCTTCCATTCTCAAGTAGGGAATGAAGTGGTTACGTTTCTATGGTTTTTTACTAGAGACAGCCAGTAATTGTGCTGTTAGCCTTGGCATTGAGTTTCAACTTAGTGAACTGTGGAGCTAGCCCTTAGACTTAAATGAATATAATTGAAATCAGTGAGTCTTTACTTTGACTTTGTAGGGTTTGAATCAACCACTGAATGAATGATTTTGTACTAACTGTCACAGCAGTTACATACCCCCAAGACCTTTGGAGATGTCTTCTTGTGTAGAACTCAAGTCAAGGATTAGGCTTTTACTGGTTTTATGTGCTAGTTTAAGGAGGAAAATGGGAGAAGCTAACAGTAGCCAAACATCCTACACTGTTTGTGTTCTCTAAGCAAGAAGCAAATAAAGTATTAAATTCAGATGGTACTAGTTACAAAGCCTAAATGTTCTTCCAGTAKGTAAAAAATTACACTTCTCTACACTTTATGTACAGCATTTGTAACCATGAAAGGGAATGTCAGAGTGACACTGATTTCGAAAATTAAATATTCAGCAAAGCATAGTCAAAATTTCAGTCCCCAGGAAACTCTCTGGGGGAATGAAAACTTTATTCCCAAACTTAAGATGTTTGTTAAACTTACCACCTCCAACTAACATAGGTCCACATCTGAATTATGTAACATGAACCAGGGATGGACTAAGCTCCAGGTTGAATGGCTCAGAGGTCTGCAAAGGAGCATGTCTGTGAATAGAATCATAGAATCATTAAGGTTGGAAAAGACCTTTAAGATCGAGTCCAACCATCAGCCCAGCACCCATGCCCACTAAACCATGTCCTGAAGTACCACATCCACACGTTTTTTAATGTCTCCAGTGTTGGTGACTCCACCACTTCCCTGGGCAGCCTGTTCCAGTGCTTGACTACCCTTTCAGTGAAGAAATATTTCCTAATATCCAATCTAAACCTCCCTGGCACAACTTGAGGCCATTTCCTCTCGTCCTTTCGCTTGTTACTTGGGAGAAGAGACCAACACCCACCTTGCTACAACCTCCTTTCACATAGTTGTAGAGAGCGATGAGGTCTCCCCTCAGCCTCCTTTTCTTCAGGCTAAACAATCCCAGTTCCCTCAGCCGCTCCTCATAAGACTTGTTCTCTAGACCCTTCACCAGCCTCGTTGCCCTTCTCTGGACACGCTCCAGCACCTCAATGTCCTTCTTGTAGTGAGGGGCCCAAAACTGAACACAGTATTCGAGGTGCGGCCTCACCAGTGCCGAGTACAGGGGCACGATCACCTCCCTCTGCCTGCTGGCCACACTATTTCTGACACAGGCCAGGATGCCGTTGGCCTTCTTGGCCACCTGGGCACACTGCCGGCTCATGTTCAGCCGGCTGTCGACGAGCACCCCCAGGTCCTTTTCCGCCGGGCAGCTTTCCAGCCACTCTTCCCCAAGCCTGTAGCATTGCCTGGGGTTGTTGTGACCAGGCATCRTACATCATAGGACCCCAAAATGTTTGGGTCTTATGGCATTGCTGGAAGAGGAGGCGCCTTATGCCCATTTAAACCCAGATCTATCTTCATCATTTCTATTTGAAATATTTTATATTCCTCTCTTTGGAGGACATTAATGGAAAACAACATATCTCACAATAAAACATTCCAGTTGCCATGAACATTCTCTCTATCCCACCCTAGGTATATATCTCGTTGGAAGACTGTTGAAATTAGGATTTTTCCAGTCATACTTCTCTGTGCAGGCTAGTATTTATATAGAAATGACAGAACTTGTAGTGATAGCCCTGTGAGCTGTCAAATAAGACTGGAGACTGGTCCATAAGGCAGAAGTTCATAATATGGAAAGTTCTGATGGCACTAAGATGTTTGATTTTTGCATTCTCCATTAGTTCCTATGCTGAGGTTCCTAGCTCTGTATTTTTGTAACTGTTTTTATTTTATAGTTTTCACATGTCTGTCCTTTCAGCATTGCTGGAAAAAGATTGAAATACTTTTGTCTCTGATCAGCATCCTGTCTGCTGAAAGTGTTTTGTTTGAAGATAGTTCTTAACAGGACATTGTAGATAACAAGGCCTCAATCATGAGCAGCAACTGTCTTGTCTGATTGCTGTGTCTTTCTAAATAAAGAGCATGACTTATCCTTTCTTATTTGCTGTTCTCTTCCCCCATCTTGTTCAGGGTAAGGATTTCATTATGAAGATTCTAGTGAAAGGCCTATAAATGCTTCTGTTAGATAAATAGCATTAGTTGAAAGACTCCAAACAGATTTGTTGCTCCCTGTCCTCCACTTTTAGTGTGTTTTAAACTGTAACCACAAACTGCCTGCAGTGTGAAGTGGGTGACATACGTGCACTGGTGATCTGACATTGTTGATCCTTGTCCTGAATCAGACAAACTTACATTGTTTCTCATATCTAGAATTCTGTCTTGCAGCTACCAGAAGTTTCTGTTTGAACAGAACAGTAAAAAGGTTTCCTTTCACTGAGTCGAGTAACATAAAATGTGATTAGAGATTGAATTTATCTCAACAAAATAGGTGATTTCCAGAGGGCAGGTGAACCCTCAGAATTCACTGAGTGTCTCAAGTTGGGCATGAAAAATAGGTGATCCCACTCTGCTGCACTCCTCTGAAAACCTGACCAATGTTTCACAGCAGGAGATGCTGGATGCTGAGCACTTTTGAAAATACTGTGTTTTTTAAGGTGTGTAAGTATTAACTCTCTACTTTTGATAATATGACCTGAGCTGTGGGCCAGATGATTAAGCATCTTCCAGTGGTTAACCATTTTTCTTGTCCTATAGAAAATGTAGTGTCTGCAGCAAATATCTGATAGCAAAAGTGGAGTGAAGAAGAAAATGCCAGTTAAATTTTAAGTCATATGTTTCATTAGACACTAGCCTTCTGGACCTTGTTTCTGTATGTATTATGTAGATTTGGAAGAGAAGGGGATACATGTTCATGGACTAATGCAAATTTTAAAAACCTCTTTCATTCATGAACATTTTATTATATGAATGTGCAGTGTCTTCGAAACAGTTGTGATACCACATGCATGAGACTTATTCTTAAAACTGCTAATGAGAAGGAAGCGTTATCTTAGAGCAAATGTTAATGTTCTGTTTTGCAATGATGCACACATTCTCCCTCATCAAAATGAATTCTTGGATCTAACTCATAAATCTCCTGAAAAGGGACCTCCAGTGCCTAGAGATAGAGATAAATCATACTGCGAAGACACTGAACCATGAAATGATTCTGTTAACATGTCATCTGTCTAGAATGTATTTTCAAATCTCCAACAGAAGGGTCTAAATTATGAAGGGAAGGTGGCCTAGCAAAGTTGGTAATTTGGGAGTTGATGCTTTTAACCTCTTCCATCTGCTGCCACTACTTAGGTGTGCCTGTTTTGGCAAAATATTACAAAGTAAAAGATTCTCAAATACCATTACACCTAAGCTTTTTAAAGTAAAATAGGTCCATAAATTCTTCAAACAATGTTATCTTGTGAGAAATGTTACATCATATCAGTACTGTCTCTTAAGGTAGCAGTGATTCAAAATTTTGAAAAGAAAAGTAATGGCTATGAAAAGTAGTGTGGCAAAGAGGAGATAAAGATTGTACATCGTCATCTGGAATAGGTGGGTGTATATACCAGTGTAAAGTGTGGATTTCAGATCATGTTGCAAAGATCCTGTGTTTCAGGATCTGTCTCTTTACAATCCTGTTTACCGGGAGGTGGTAAATTAAGAGCAATTTTCTGGGTTACACTGACAGCTGATACTAACAGAAACTGAACTGAATTCTCCTCTCATGTCTATATCAGTCAAATGTTGCTCTTCTAAAGCAGTAGAAGGCACCTGTTTCAAAACTGATTGGTGATAAGAAATGGTTATTTAATTTTCTAACCCACAAAACCTGAGAATTAAATGAAATGTCATTAAAAATTACTATGCTTCATTAGTTCATGTTAAATAGCCAGGAGTGGGATGGAGTTGAGCTTGTGAGTATTCATTGAATGGTGTAATTCTTCACCTGTGTTGTACTGTGTTGAGACCTAAAGCTCTTGGGAGTGCTTATTAGTTTGAATTTCGTGATGCTTGACTGCTTCAGGAGCTGACCTGGCTCTAGGAGAACCAAACCTGGTGTCTCCACCTCCTACCTCATCACAACTTCAGCTTCCCGGTAGTTTGCAGGTAGGCAGTATAATCATCATTGTACTTTTTGTGCACCTTTAATTTTGGTAATGATCTCTCAAAAAGCTTTTTAAGAGTACTCAGTTATTGTCATTTTTAAGGTATGATCATGTCAAGAGAGAATAGACCTGTTTTACTTCAATAGGTAGTATGACTGTGGGCCAGTCATATGAAGTAGAGGAGCCAAAATATTTGCACCTTCACTTTGCTTTGTTGTATACAGTGTGGAGCACCTGGTGTACTGCAGGTAGTTTCATCCATCTGAACAGCTAAGAACCGTTGTGGGGACATTATTTTTTGGAAGTAACGTTTAAATATTAACATTTTCTAATGTAGCCTTTCATATTGCAGCTGTCTTTATCAACTTTTTTGTAATTTTGCCATCTGCATTGGTACTGACGTCATACTGATGTATTATAGCATAGCATACACTTCTACTGCTGTTGCTTGGAACAGTAAAGAAATGTAAAGAAGTATGTGTTGTAGGACAGTAAAGCTTAGAGTTGATTGCTTTTGTGAAACAAAAGCCAAAAGAATTAATAGAATTGTAGTTATTTAAAATGAAGTGTTTAAAGTAATTAAAGGAACATGCTTAATATAGTCTTATGATGAATAATCTGACAGCAGGTATACAAGTTTCAGAGCACAGTATTGTTTATTTCTTAATAGGAATGTGAAATGCAGTTACAGCAATGTGAGTAAACTACTTCAAAAGACCAGATTCTGCCTATGGTTATAGGCAGGGCATCATGATATCCATAAAAGCTATGTATACTTGTCTGAGGAATAATTTGACTTTTACACATTATTTTATTGTCTGATACTTTGGACTTTCATTACTTTGTGATTGTATTTTTATAGAAAATCCCAAATACTAAAAATTTAAAGTGACATGTTACATCTAAGAGTACTGTGGAAATACCTAGTAAGCAGAAATACAAGGTCCTCAGGATCCGCCTTGGTTGGTACATGAATAGCAAAGCAATTAAAGGATAGTGTCTATCTGTAGGTGGAAAAGAATACAGATCTGTGACTGAGGACTGGAAAGACCACTACTAGTTCTTCAGGAGGTTACAGACTCCTCATACAATCTTGAACAAGTCAAGTATGACTAGATTTTAAAAATTATTTAGGTCCCTAAATATGTTGTTAGGTAGCTAGTGGAACTTTTGAGAAGCATTTCTGTGTTTCATTTCTGTTAAAATTCTTTTAATCTCCATTCTGTGTTTGATCTCTCCAAAGAGTTCAGGATCACCAATTTCACAGAAAGTGAACCATTGATGTGTTTTAGAAAATGTCAATAAGTGTGTGTGCTTGGCTATATCTTCCACAGAATTACAGAATAGCTGAGGTTAGAAGGGACCTCTGGAGGTCATCTTGTCCAACCTGCTCAACCTGAGTCACCTGTAGCAGGCTGCCCAAGACCATGTCCATATAGCTTTTGAGTATCTCCAAGGACGGAGACTCCACAACCTCTCTGGGCAACCTGTGCCAGTCTTTGGTCACCCTCACAGTGAAAAAGTGTTTCCTGATGTTCAGGCAGAACCTCCTGTATTTTAGTGTGTGCCTGTCGCCTCTTGCCCTGTCACTGGGCACCACTGAAGAGCCTGGCTCAGTCTTCTTTACACTTTCCCTTCATATATTTATATATATTGATAATATCCATCCTGAGCTTTCTATTCTCTATGCGAAACATTCCCAGCTGTCTCAGCCTTTCCTCATGTGAGAGGTGCTCCAGTCCCTTAATCAATCTTAGCGATCCTTTACTGGACTCTCTCCAGTAGCTTTGTATCTCTCTGATATCTCTCCCACCCAGAACTGGACACGGTACTCCAGGTGTGGCCTCACCAGTGCTGAGTAGAGGGGAAGGATCACCTTCCTCAACCTACTGGCAACACTTCTCCTATTGCAGCCCCAGGATACCATTAGCCTTCTTTGCTGCAAGGGCGTATTGCTGGCTCATGTTCAACTTGGGGTCCACCAGGACCCCCAGGTCCTTTTGTGCAAAGCTGCTTTCTGGCTGGTCAGCCCCCAGCATAGGTGCAGGACTTTGCACTTCCCTTTGCTGAACTTCATGAGGTTCCTGTCAGCCCATTTCTCCAGCCTGTTGAGGTTCCTTCCCTCTGGATGGTAGCACAACCCTCCTGTGTATGAGCCACTCCTCCCAGGTTGGAACATGAGCAAACTTGCTGAGGGTGTACCCTGCTACATCATCCAGATCATTAATGAAGATGTTGAATGGGACTGGACTATTTTGACCCCTGGGGTACACCGCYAGTGATGGATGAATGTCCTGGCATTTTGTTTGTATAATCTGGTAAAGCATGTATTAATTCCATGGGGAAAGAGTTTTGTGCTATGAGGACAAGATATTTTAATGTTGTTACTATCACATTGTCTCACGGTTTGCAAAAGTGCCAAAACACGCCAGGGCAGGGGCTCTGCCCTTCTAAAGTTGTATAGGAGTTGTTAAATACTAATTCATTTCTAACTGATATATGAACTGGTAAAAGTCAAATGCATCCTAGGGTTTGAATATCAGACTTAAATAGATTTGTGCCAAGGTTGAACTGAGTAATGAGTGGCTGGTAGTAGTGTTACCTTCATTACATCATCTGTGTCTAAAAAGCAGAGAGCTGTTTGTGTCTAAGACCATACCAAATATGTATGGATAACTAGCCTTTTAAGTCTGGCAGTAGATCTAAAAATTGAAGTGTATGCAGTTAGCAGCCATATCATAGCAAAACGGGGTCTGTTCCCCAATACCTTATGACATTTTCATATATTTGGGAAAGTGGTAAAATATTATAAATATTTTTATATACTACATAAGACAGTAGAGAATCAGCCCTAAAATTAAATCACCTTGGTGCAATTTCCCTCCTCTCTTCCCTTAGCTATTCAGTTATCACATAACTTATATCCAACTACATAACTGTTTCTCATTGATTTTGTCTTTCTATTCCTTTTCGTAAGTTGTGTACAGATAGAATTTTATTTTGCAGATGCATTCTTTGTTCAGATGTATTCATAGCCTAATTTCAGCAAGTAATTCATGCTCTGTGGCTTGTTGTCGAATAGTCTGTTGTAAGCATTTGCTATTTCAGCTGTTAGAGAAGACTTTGCCTGCATAGTATGTTGCTGGTTTTTGATTCGTTAAGTCTTTCCTCCAACTGGCTTTCTTGTGAACACATGCAATTACAAATAGAAGGGTATTGTTTTATATGTATATTCTTCAGTGCTTATTTAAAACAGTCTGTTTCAGCAAACATTCCTGGCAGTATATTTGTTACTAGAACATTCATGGGAATTACATACAGAAGAGCAATGTATGCAGCTGAAATGAATTCATTGAGAAACTCAAATGAGTAATCATGAAAATGCTCAGCTCTCAGCCATTTTCTGAGCAAACAAAAAAGAACCACCTCTGATATTCTGTTTTATTCTCTGTGCTGCACTCTAACCCTCTCTCACCTCTAGGTAGAAGCTGAGATGCCTGACAGGTGTTTCTAGTGACTCCATGTGCAGTTCATTTCATGCATTAAATGCACATAAACTGTTTTAGTCAACCAGTTTCTAAAGTAAATTAGTACTTTTCAAAATCCATTGCATAAGTAATAACAGACTGCTAAGATACAGTAAGTGCCATGTTTTACTCTAGTGGAAAATTTCATGCTGACAAGGTCAAGCCCTGCAGTCTGAGAGGAGTCAAGTGATGAAAGGCATATCCAGCAGGAGGAGAGGTGGTAGATGGACATCTTCTAACTGTTGTCTCCTTCAGAATTGAGGATTTGAAATGTGACTTAGTTAGATATAGGCAACAGAGCTAAGCTACAAAGTCTTGCTTTTATTGTAGACTAAAAATACATTGTTTTTAGTGTGTTTTCAAAACTGCTTCCTGTTTCTTGACAGAACTACAGTAATTAACAATATTGTCTGTAGTTGTCCTGAGGCAGTAATACTGTGAGGGTAGCAGAGTAATCCTTACAGATAGTAGTTACTGATTTTTATGGAGAGTCATGCCATGGTGCACAGTAAACTGGAGGTTGCAATGGAGAAGAGGTAGCATGGCTGAATTTTTTTACTGCAGCAAAATACTTGTGCTCTGCATTTAAAATGAGTTTGAAGATGGTGGGAAAATCAGTCAGTTATAAATATTAACAGCCAATTTTCCACCATTCAGCCAACAGAACAGCTTTCTTCCAGGTAGATAATTCACATGTAATATTGCTTCACAGTAAGACATTTAGTGTTCAGATATTTTTATATGTTTGATTAATATACTTTGTTATGGAAATAGATTCTTAGGATAAAAATAATTGAGATAATCTAGGAGTCAAATTGCTCAGTAAAGAACTAGGTGGCTACATTTTCAACATATAAATCTACATCATTATCAGAGGTTGCTAAGAGGCTGCTGATGCCTTATTAGATAAGGTTTAGATAGATTACCTGCAGCACTAAACAATTTACTGAGAACAGAAAATGGGCTTCCAATACAGTCTAGAAATGAAACATCACAATTATTTGAGGTACTCTGTAACCTTGGAAACAACTGGGAGCAGTGACATCAGCAACAATTATGTGCAATTTTTGTCTTTAGTTTATCACCAAGGTAACCAGGGCAGGTTTCCCTGCTTGAAATTTTAAGAATGTCTTCGTTCGGTATTAAGTGAGCACGCATGAAGCAGACTATTTAGGATCTGTTAAAACTGCATTCTGCTTCCCTTTTAAAGTGGTCCTTCAGGATTTAAATTGTGTAAATTCATGTTTGGGGTTTTTTTCCCCTCTTTTTCTTTTTCCTTTTCCTTTCTCTCTCTGAAACAGCTACAGGCAAATGAAGCCTTAGTTACTGTGTTAAATTCGCTGAATACTGGAAAGAAAGAAAATTGAATTCCTCATTGAATTCCTTTTACTGGCCCCAAATACCAAGTATTGCAACTGCAAATTGCTATGTTGTTTTTGGGGATGGGACTTACCCACAGTTGAGGACACATGATGTTCCCACATCTAACTTCCTTGAGGGAAGCTTTGCATTAAAGTCTAGGTTCACAAGAGACTTGCAGTCAGTGCTGCCTGAGGAGTACACTGGCTGAGTGATTCCCTTAGACTTCGTGGCTATGAAAAATCCTCAGTCCTTCTACCTCAGCTTGTGGTTTTGCTAGTCAGGAATGGCCTAGCGTGGTATCCATCTTCATACTTAATCCAGAGAGGTGTTTTTTTTTTTTTCTGCAATGAATCTTGTGGAAGGTAACATTTGAATTAAAGCCTTGTTGCATAGTGGAAAAATCTGTAGCCCCCTTCATAATTGCTCTGCGATGGGGAAGTTACGTGGCTTTGGAGCCATAATGCTGACAGGGAGGATGTTCAGTCTCTCATCTCTGTGTGACTCAATTTTAGAGAGAGGTATTTTACCATGAAATAGTGATAATGCTTATCTGTCATTCATGGAGGTAAAAGGGGGGCCTGCAAAAAAGTTGCTTTTTTAAGTCTGGAACACTATCTCAGGTTAAAGCCACATCAGTTGGCAACTTAGAAATGCATGTATAAATTTGCGTTCCTAAAACTTGCATATTTTACCTGTGATGTCTACTTTGTCAAACACTTCCTTTTTTTTGCATACATCTTTATCCATAGGCTGCTGCACACGCAAAATACACACTTGTGTTCTGTTGAGTTATTGCGCATTCAGCTTATGATTTTGCAGGGCAGTTGGTGTGCATGCAACTTGCCATATTTATGCCTTATAGATACAAGTTAGAACTTGACGTTTTAAGGAAAATAATAAAATTCTGTTCTTGTTTGGAGTGCAGTCCTGAAGAAGTGAAACTGCATTTCAACCCATTAGCCTTGTGGGTTTTCGAAACATTATAGCCTATGGTTAATGTTGGAGTTCAGTAGMCCACATCACTTATAATGAATTGAGCCAAGTAAATTAAATTAGATTTTTGCATGAAAAAAGATAATCCCTTCACATAGTTTGGTATTGCAGAGAGAATAAGGCACCTCATACATTTCAGGGTACCAGAGACTTTCATGGGATGTAATTGAAAAACAGATGCCTTTCTCAGAATATTGATGTTCATATTTGTAAAGGAATTAATTCACTGACTGATAGAAGCAGAAGAAAAAGAGACGAAATTTTTAGATACTAGTCACATTCTAGCAAGATTGTAATTATCCTTAGGATTGTAATGAATGTGCATTTGTTATTTTATTTTGTAATAAAAAGTCACCAAATGCCTATGTGCTGTGCCCTCTGAAGAAATTTCCAGAATATGCAATAACAAGTAATCATGCTATTTGCAAATATATTTGGTGAAGAGGAGCTGTGCTTTGAAAGGTATTGATTTGCTTGTTACAGTTATCAGTTTGATTAATGTTAAAATTCTATGCAGTATATTTAATCATTACTCATTATTACTGCAGTAATAATGCACTAGGCATGTCTACACATTTACTATTAAAAATTAGTGTCTTATATTTCTTTCCTATCACAGGTGTAATCATAAGTTAGAACTCATAAAAATTTTAAAGACATATTTATTGGAGTAGACATTGGTTATAAATCTTTATAACTACAGTATTCAGGGAGTTAATAATTATTTCAGTGGGTTTATTTTATGATTATGAAAGGCCATTTAGATTACAGTTGTGTTGCATTGTCTCTCAAGAGTTCCTCCAGGAGGTGCAAGTTTTCACCACTGCTGTAAGGCCAAGAAAAATTCCCAGGCAAGACATCAAATGCTACTCTTGTGCTTTTGGAAGCRAAGCACTTACTTTTTTTTCTGTGCAAACCTTGCTTCAGTAGCTTAGGACAGCAGGGGAAAGGAACGTTTCTCCTCTTGAAAGAGTTGGTATCTGTGCTTTGGCATCCAGCACCACAGTCTCTGAGAACATTAGGAAAAAAATAGTAGTAACAGCTTTCATCTTTCTACCTGGCTGACTAAAGTTATTTGGCTTTATGTAGTTCAGTTTGGTTAAATTAGCCAAAATGCAACTTCTAGGTTTCTTCATTCACAGTACAGATTATATCAGGTTCCCTCTTATCAGACTGTTCAAATATTAGAACAAGTGCCGGGTAAGGATGTTCTGAATTACAATAAGATACCTTTATTGGGCAAGTTGATGATCCATGATCTGTTGCCAGCATGCAAACACGTCAGACTTTTGCAGGCAGCATCTGCTTGAACTGTCTGGGGAAACAAAAAGAACAGAAAACATCTTACAGTGGAACAAAAACAGAGATTTGACTTGATGAAAGTGTAATTTTCTTCTATGTTTAGCCATTCTATGTGTTATTTAAAATTGAGTGCTTGTGTCATGTCAACAGGTATGTAATCACCTCTTAGTTCCTCGTAATTAATTACTGAGAGGAAATCCAGGAAGGAAGGAAGAATTGTGTTCCATATTATACCCTGTGTTCTTATTGGTGTAAATATATTTTACTTCTCAGCTGGTTTATTTTAAAGGTTTGGTTGGGTTTGGGGTTGGTGGTTTGTTTTTTTTTTTAATTTCATTGTTTCTCGTATTGGATATTCAAGTCTTGCAGAACCTATTATGACTTTTTAAAGACTCCACAGATGCAGATAGTGCCCACCCAACTCAAACATACAGTAAATGCTCTTTGTGAGAGCTCCCTTTGAGGAAAATCTAACTTCTTGGTCTACTCAGTTGGGAGGATCTCAATAGAACTGTGTCAGAACTCTCCGCTCCAGAAAAAGGAGGGAAGTCATGACTGTATAGTTTTATTGTTGTTACGTGCCAAAAATTTCAGTCTTTCCAAAAAGACACAAGTGCATTTTTTCCCAGATTTGTTGAGGAAATAGAGTGCTTTCTTGTTGATACCACCTGACTTTATTTGGAACATAAATAGCTAATGTTTTCTAATGTTTTAAAGGTAAAACACTGCTACGATTCAGATTCTCATTCAGTGTGTTAATATCTACTATAGAAAAAGACAGCTAAAAGACATTTGTGTATCCTCAGCACTTACTGCCTTTGCATTCTATACATTGTTTATTCCATGGTTCTGATTGAAACCCACAAAAGATGAAATCCTTTCCTGATGGCAAAAACCTAATAATTTTCAGGGCACTTCACCTGAAGTTTTGCTTTTTGTTTTAACAACATGCTTTGCTCATAGCTGCTTCTTTATTCTAACGTATTCCTTCTGTTCATTCCTCCACCACCAGCTACTTTGCAGTTTTTACCCATTCCTGGGTATGCAGACTACCATTATGGTAGTGTGCCTTCTGTGGTAGACATAGTCTGTCTTCAGAACATACCTTTTTTAAAGGTCTGTATTGTATGTCAGTTTCCTAGATTATATCCTTGGTTATTTTCTTGTTTCATCTCCTCATGCCAAATGTCAATGCTCTTACCCACACAGAATGATTTATGTCTGCTCTTTTCTTTCTTCCATGTTTCATTACTATCCTACTTTAAATATTTTAATTATCTCTCTGCTAACCTTCTTGCTTTCTCACTTCTGTCCTCTTTGGTCCTCTCGATGTATTTAGTGAATGGTGCTTGTGGGGTTGGGTTTGGGTGGGGTTTTTTTGAGAGAGAGAATACCCTATTTTTGGCTTTGGGAATTTTGGTTTGCTTGTCTTCATCTTCCTTTTTTTCTCATTTTTACTTGTTGCTCTTCTCACTTTGTTACTCCTTTGATATTTTTCCCAATCTTGGCATTGCCTTGTCTTTCCTTTTGCCAAGGTGTTGCCTCCTACATTCGGAACACTCCTTTGTCCTATGTCTGTCATTTACCATTGCTCCTTTCAACTCTTCTTTTTCTTTGGATGTGTAAACTTATCCAGGAGATACTTCTTTGCAAAGCTTACCCTAGAATGTTCAGCATGAGGTGTTGGTTAAATCTTGCATTAGGAAAAAAAAAAATCATCCCTCTTGATTTTTATGTTCCTTGATGTTTTAATATTTCAGCTTTGTAGGGTTTTTTTTGTCTCTCACTGCATCACTAATTGTTTTGTTACGCATTACTTGCACCATTAGCATTTCTTGCCTTAAATTTATTTTAACTACCTTCATCCTTTCCCAGATTCCCTAGCTTATGTGAGTCAATATTTTTCCAAGGGTATTTTCCACAGCCTGCCCAACTGTTTCAAGAGACGCATGAATGTTAAGTTGGCGTCTTACAGGCTTATTAGGATACAGTCTTATTGATATTATTGTCATTTAGTTCTGCATAAGAGAAGGTTTATTTGAATTGCTGTCATGGGACTTTTTTTTATAATGAATAAATTCTTAATGTTTATCATACTGTGTTTATTAATCTTCACTCCAGTTATAATCTACAGGAATTCCTAAGTCATTCAATTTTTTTTAAAAGCAGAGAAAAATTCAAGTGTTTTAAAATAAAGCTTATTGGACGGAATAGGAGAGGGAACCAATAAATTCCATTCCACATACAGTCCTCACTGCTCAGAAGGCATATTACCTTAAATGATAATTCCTTTTTAAAAAAACTGTACTCTTACACATCTTGTACTTTTCTTTACGCTTCAGCATTTATTCAGTCTATTGCTTCACAATTTTTATAATGAACCTCCTAATGGTCCATTGGAAATATGCCACCATTAATTGATGTATTCCCTCTATAAGTACTCATTTCTGAACCAGACTGGTAGGGCTATCAGAATAATATCAGTTCTTACAATGCTATGAACCAGACTAAACTGAAAACAGTAAGTAAGGTTTGAGTCATAAAAAAGTACAAATAAGGAGTAATCCTTGTTTCCTGTTGAAAATGCAGAGTTTAAGTGACTGCTTTTGTCAAGCGTAATGATTGAATTCCATGTTCAGTACCAGCCATATCAAGCATATGGTAATAAACTTCTTTATGGGGTTACTGTTAGGTTTATTTGTGTTTCTGTAGAAACTAAGAAGAGGCTCACCTACGTGAAATGGGAGGATAAGAAGGTGTCTTCCTCTTTGAAAATAAGAGCTAAATTAGTCAGACAAAGAAATGAAGGTAAAGAAGAAGTACAAGTGGCAAAACCGCTTCTGTGGTTCTGTGAACTAAGTCCCCCTTTTCATGGGAATAATATAGTGAAAACATTTTACTCTTGATGGAAAGAAGGGCTCCAAAAAGCATGTCTCAGCCAGTTGGAAAATCACAGGTACCCTGTGTTACCTTGTGTGTCCAGGACAATATGAAGTTTGTTGGCAGACTGACCGTGGTATGACAGGGTCTCTGCTGCTGTGTATGTCCTGGGCAGAGGCAGGTCTCAGCAGGAGCACAGAACTATGGGACCAGGTTGTGTGTCAGACTCCAAATTGTCTAGTTCTTCCCTTGGCAATCTTCCTCTGCTTCTTAAAAGAAAGAGTTTGTGGCATCCCTCTAAGTCTTCCTCTTGTTGAGCCAACTTTTAGCTTTCCAAGAGTGGATCTGCTCCACTGGGCAGTGCCTTCAGGCAGGTGGCCTACTCAGGCCTCTTAAACTGGCTGATGTACCGTGGGAGTTTGAAACACATACAATTTGGGACTTGCTCTTAGAAATTTATCTGTGGGATTTTCACTTTCAGATTTTAACAGATATTTTACTTTCCCATACGACTCTACAAATATACGATGTAATTGCAGTATTTTAATATTCTAGCTACAGAAGTGTAGTGTCTAGACAACACCATATGTATTTCAGTCAGGCACGGAAGTATCACTGTCCCATTTTTATTTCTTTGGCAACTGACATTCTCCTGCTTTGCAAATTCACAGAGCAATGGTTTTAATAGAAAAGCAAAATACTACATTGCAGTAAAGATGTGAACTGGTTATAAATAAAAATCTCTACTATTACTTCCTCTGTTTCAATTGCTGTTAATTTGCTAGTGCCTCTTTAGCTCCCTGAAACTTTTGTGAATAAATGAGATGACAATGCATAATTATAATTCAATTATGCTAAATATTTGTTTTGAAGCTTGACCACTGGAATGCAAAGTTGTATGTTTTCACCTCCATTCAAAAATATTTCTGAAATAAAATACATGTTTCTGTCTCAGTGAAACTGGAAACTGAAGAGTAAATGACAGAAATAAATGATGCCTTGTCAAGTCCTGAAAAAGGGTAATGAAACCTTGCAGCTGCCAAACCTGACTGAAACCAGTGGCCTGTGAATTGCAACGTTCAAGGGAAAAAGTCAAAGATAATCCAGATGTTGCCAGGCAGAACACTTTGCAATAGTTTTTTCATTCATTTTCTTTGTCTGTATGAACTAAAAAAATATATAATTGAGATTTGTTTAATACATTTTCTGAAGTTTATTAGTTGACCTTCAAAATAATTTAATGTGCTTAGCACATTATTTCTGTCCGTACTCATTACTTTAAAGGTGAATTTTAATTTATCAGATATATACCATTTTGAAACACAGGATTGTTCATGTGAAGAAGGTTTCTTAGAAGGTTTCTTTTGACAGCCTCTTTATATTCTTCCTGAAGCACTTTTCTTTTGCCAATTCATGATGTGAATCTTGAAAATCAAAAGGAGATTTGTGCATAATTCTGGAACTGACTACCTTTTACCATTTATTTTTGCTCATTATTATGCTGGCTGATGAAATAGTCTAAGCTGGAGACTTGTGAATAAATCTTGATTTCAGTGTATTTTAAAGAGGTAGTTGATATTTTGTTCATTTGTGGATTTGCATTTGTTTTGCAGCTGAGCCCATAACCCATTGTTAATCTGCTAAGTCACCTACTTAGTGGCAGCAAAATAAATAGTCATGTAAAATCACAAGCAAAAGGGGGCAAATGTGYATTTATGTGTTGCAAGACATATAGCCATCATTCTTTTCTGAGAAAGAGTGAGAACAGATATCCAACTTGTATTTTACTAGGTCAGGACCCTGTATTACAAAAAAAAGCTTAAAAGGTGGATTGGTACCCTCGACCATTTCAAGTAATTAGGATCTTACAGTCTCTTAGATATATTTGTCTGTTTAACTTTCCACTCAATATAAATTTATCAYATGCTGTTAGATTCAATCCAGACTTCTGTAACTGTGTACGGCCTATGGAAAATAAAGAGCATCCATTCCAGTAAAGAGGGAGATACCAGATAACTCTGTCTCTGTAATTAAAAGATAGTAAAATACTTAAGCAAGAAGAATATTTTTGTTTCAGCAATGAGGCGGTAATGTCTTGTGTTCTGCTTCCCCTTAGCCGATTCTTTTCCCTCGGTAGGTTTTGATCTTGGTTTAAAGCAGCATATCCTTGTTAGAATTAAGTCACTTACACATTATTTGAATAGATATATGCCTTTGATATTCTAGAAGGTAAGAAATTGAAGTTGTGTGTTAACAGTTTTGAGCTAGATATTTACACAAGGAAAACAGTCCTTTCAGAGAAAAGGGAGGGGGAGTGGAAAAAGAGGAACTATTTAGAAGTGAATCAGTTGCCAGAGAAGGTGTCTGGAAAGTGAACTTTCCTAGGATGTACTGTACCCTTCGTTCTCACAGAATAAGAGTAATTTTGCCGGTGTCCCCTAATTGTATAGTTAGAGTACTATGATCTGGCATTAGTCTGTTCCCTTGCCTGAGAAAGGTTTATGTAACTGTGCTGAGCGCTAAGAAGTTAAAGATGACATGAGAGGCTACCACCTTTTCCAGCTGTCTCATATGCTGTGATTTGTTACATATGGTCTCAACATATAGTTCGTGACTTGTAGGCTGGATAGGCATGGGAATGCCTTGCTTATAGATCTGGTTAAGAAGACTTAAGGGAGATTGGTGCCCAGTATGGTCAAGACTTGCACAATTCTAGGTGTTTTGAGGAAAGGATGTTCATTTGCCTTTGGAGCCCCCTAGAATAACTCAGTGGGCAGACAATTGCTTTAGGCCTGGAGCCGTTTTGCCCAGATCCCATGCTTCTGATATTGCTTCCAATTTTGTTGTAGATCCTGTATTCTCTCTGATCTTCTGGTCTCTTGAGGCAATGTACTGCTGTGGTTTCCAACCATGAAGGCTTCATGCAGCAGCATTCGAATTGATGCCAGCTTTCCACTGACCTGAAAAGCAACTTCAAAGGCCTGCCTCTATGTACACAGAGGATTTGGTGCTGATTTTCCACTCCTGCAGGCACCTAAACTCTACAGTTTTTATCTTAACCTTACGGAGCTGAATACAGTACTCTACTTCCTGCTGAGTGGACTTTGGTGAAATATATTACTGGAAGTCAGTCAAACTTGAGTAGCCTTTAGTAGGAGACAGATGAATGGAAGAGTGTTTAGGATCTGAATTTTTCATTCAGATCAGTGGAAACCTCTCATTGATTTGAATGGGCCACAAACTGAGTGCATTAGGAAATCCTCAGCCCTGTTGAGAATTGCCTGGTTATTTTGGAGGATTACCCAAGGTGGGGATGCTCTGGAGTGGCAGGACTTTAAACTTGTATGAGAATTTATCAGGTATCAATTAATGTCAATTATTCACGTATTTTAATAGAAATCATTTGTTTTATGTAACCTTTTGTAGGGAAATCTCATTATTATGCATGGTTGACTGTGCTTTTTCTGTGGCTGTTTCACTTAGTTTTTTGAAATACGCATGAATGGTTTGATTTCATGTAAAAACTGTATATGTATAAACTTAGGCAACTGTCAACAGAACTACTGTCTCTTCAGTCTGCTAGAAAAATAATTCACAACGTGCATGTACGGGGCTGCGATTGCCAGAGCCTGTTCATGGTGACAGGTGTTGGATGTTCATCTGCTAATTTCTCATTAGAAACAATGTGATAGGTTGATGATGCAATTTGGTCATTGGAGGCCCTGTCTTGATTTCTGTTCATAAAGTATATGGCTATGTTTGCCGAAATAGTTTAAAAAATAGTAGATGCATTTTCAATTTTTTAAAATTTGTCATAGAAGTATTTTAAGATGAAAATATTTATTTTCTCATTGCCAACAAATATCTATTATCTGTGATCTGTAATTAGTCTCACAGCTTAACATAWAGGATGAATGGTGCTCGCTGAGCTGCATCATTGGCCTTATTGTGGTAAAATGACTGATTTTGTTTTACCAGCTGTGACTTTGGAGGCAGGCTGAATGACAGGGAACACATAAAGCTCGACAGATTAAAATATTTCCAGCACATAACTGTGTGTGTATCATTCAGAATTCAGCAGCAGTTCTTGCTTGATAAGCTTGCTAATGTCTTCATGTTCTAAGGAACATTGTGCTCCTGTATGGGGTATCTTGTGCAGGCTCAATCCTGCAGTCCTCACTGAAGCAAAACCCCTAGTGAAAAACAGCGTCAGTATGACCATGGAAAGCACTGAATACAAGGCTAGAAAAACTCCTCACAAGAGCAATGTATCTGCCTAAGGAAATAGAGCATGTAGTTCTGTGACTAATTATGAATTATAGAAAGAACTAAAGGAAAAAAAAAGACACAAAGTTGGGATGTAAATGGTTGATTACTCATCTTGTATCAAAAGAGGACATTTTCAAAAGACAAGCCCAATTATACCTGCTTTTTGCAATGATATTCATATCTATTTCTCCCAATTTCCATCACTTATAGTAGAAAAAAAGGCTATACTGTCTTTCATCTTATTATATATGTGGCAAGGACAATTGAAAGGTTGCATGCAGAGCATTCTAATTTTATGTGAAAAGAGTAGAATAAGTTATGTCAGCAAGTTAACAAGAGGTAGGTTTTTATTTTTTCTGTGAATATGTTCCGAGTACTGCAGAAACAGCCAGATGTTGGTGAAATGCAGTGATGTTGGCTGATGCAAGTATACAAAAGCCATAGGACTCATTGTGTTGGATTTAATATAGTCTGGAATCACAAATGGTCCTAGTTTGATCTTTGAGCTGAAGTGGTGAGGCAAGTGTTTCTTCTTTGTGGTTTAGCATCTGATAATGTATGTGAGTTGTTTTACCTTTTCTCTTTAATGTGATATGAATTGCAGGGTATGAATTGCAGGCATCTTAATGGATTATTAATTTCAAACTGCAAAAGACTTAGTGTGCTCACAAAAATGCTTGAAGTGAGTTGCCCTTGCATATCTGGCTTTTTGTGTTATCCTAGAACTTGAGTTTGAGTCCTTACTGCAGAAATCCACCTCTGGAGGTGCCATGGAAGCAATGGTGTTTTCTGCTGTCATCATGAAACAGTTTGTGGTGTCTTAAGTAAAGTGAAGGTAGGAAGCTGACCCTCTTATGCCTCTTTCTGGAAATCCTTTATGGACACGATGCCAGAAAAGGGTGAGCCAATTTTGTCCTTTGTAGTTAAGTAACATCTGTCATCAAGGGGAACTGATGTACTTTACAGATGCTAATGAATTAAGGTTCTGGTCATGTTTATCAGCTCAATTTTATAGATGGGGTACCTGAAGCATCAATTTAGTGACTTAAGTACAGAGGACCCCTAGTTGTATGTTTTTACTACAAAGGCACTAAGAATAACATAGTATCTTCTGTCAACAAATGCAAAAGTATCAAGCTCAAGAAAACATCTGTAGAGTTACAGATTCCTTGGTTGTGTTGATATGGTACATGGCATGCTCAGCCACCTCTAAGAGAGTAGCTATTAGTGAGAGCTTAGTAGCTTAGTAATTTGTTGGACAAAACATGTTCTGTGTGGTTAAAACATGACTTTCTCCATTAATCATTAACCTGCAAATGACTAAATGTATTTCCTGAATGACATCTGCTCTGCTGGTCTGTTCTTCCATGATGAAATCCCACCTGTTCCCATCATAACATCTGCAACTACTGTAAGTATCTCTGTGTCTTTTTTCAAAAAGTTCCTTGTGAGATTATTAATAGAACCTTCAAACCATATGCTTTTTGTAAGCACCATTGTTACCACCATGGAAAAACTTTAAGAACAGTGTGAACAGAAAAGACAAAATTACATGTTTCATTAATAGTAACTGAGCTTTTTTGAAAAAGCAAATTACTTTGCAGTGAAAATCAAAATTTCACAGCAAATATTCAGTAGATAGTGCTGGTATTATTCTAAAAAGAAATACACTGTACTTCACAGTACAATAAAAGTTGGTCTTACCAGAATCCAAATTCTCAGATATAGTACCATTCCTGCAAAATAAAGACTAAAACCATATACTAACCCCATCTGGCTGTCCCTTAAAGCTGTTTGCAGAGTTCATGCATGTGGTATGTGTGTGGACTGATAACCATTTTCATTAGAGCGAAACAGGTTTTTAAAGTTTCCCTTTGTTTGATACAGGGTTTTTTTCCTGGGAGTATCTCTAGAAATACTTTTCTATGTTTTTTTTATGCTTGTAAAAAATCAGTTTCTGTGATGTGCATGAACGTATGAGCCTGGTAAATGGAAGACAACACTGAAATGTTATTGTCATTGAAAATAACCAAACATTTTTTTTTCCTAATGATAAATCTGATGTGATGCACATCTCAAACATTCTGGATTTCTTCACTTCATGAAGAAAATTGTGTTCCCTGAGTCTTCTGTAACAAGAAAAGTAATAATATATTCATCTCAGAAAACATGTCAGCCTGCAGTGAAATTAGATGACTGCATTTGTTTTGAACAGATACAGATGAACAAAAATGGTCCATCTATTACGAAGCCACATTATAATTTTTTTTTAAAACCATTTTGTTTGGATTCTAAAGGGTAACTGTTAAATGGAACTAGTCTTTGAATGAATATGCATGAAAAATTCAAGACCGCTAAGCGGATCAGCACTAATTTACGTTGTTTATGCTTTTGTTTTATGTTTGCCTTTTTGTTTTGTGAGATGTTTCCAAGCAGTGTCATGCTGTGGAATGTGGCCCTGGTATAAACGAGGTGATTCATGATACAATCCAGCATATTAGTGACTGTTTCTGTTGTAGAATAAGTCTTATTGTGATTTTTTTTTTTTCTGCGAGTTCAGTAATATGTGACCCTTTGCACTGAGCCCTCAAATGCAGCAAAAGACAAATCATTACGGTCTCATAAAACACAAGTTTAATCTTAAAAGGTTAAATAGACTTCAGTACTTATCAAATCCTAAGTTGCAGAAGAAACTTCTGGAAGATAATATAGTATAATATAATATGTGATTCATGAACACTTCCTGCTATAGATTGGTCCACTTAAATTTGAGCCACTTAAAATTTGGTCCACTTAATATGATCTATAGGCCTTGCTCTGTATGTTTATGTAATTTAACTGTAAGAGTAACAATCAGAAAAGAAAGTAATTATATGCCAACTAACATGGAACACATCAGAGTTGAAAAGATTGTTCTTATGGAAGGCCGTCTTACCTATGTAATGTAAAAATACTGTCTGCTAAATGTCACTTTAAAAATAACATCTGTTTTTAATAGTTTTAGAGTTTACAGTGTCATACAAACTGAATACAGATTGAAAGCTGGACTGAAAATCCTACAGATTGTTGACAGTTTGGTAGTTCTTATGATGAAGATATCCGTACTTAAAAAAGTTTTGGTCAGAGTCAGTGATCTGGGGTGAAGGGCTAAAGTGGTATGATGGCTAGGTTAATATTCCAGTTTCAGTTGATCCTTCCTGAGTCAGGCTAAACTGAAGGAGAAATATTGGGAAGTGCACTGTCAGCTATACTGACTACCAGCTTCAAAGGTATTGACATAAAAGGAGAAGAACATGAAAAGAGGAGAACTGTCAGTGAATAAGCAGCAGCAAGAAAAACCCAACAGGCATCTGAAGGGGACACACAGATAATTTGAGCATTACTTTCTCGATCATCATTTTCTCCCTCGTGGAACCAGTATCATCTTTGTTGACTACTTGTGAGAGAATTCCAGTAAACATTAACATTTTAAACCCCAAAACTTTGTATTTTTTCAGAAATCCTCCTCCCACTTTGCTACATCCTGAAAAATGGTGCAGAGGATTCAACCATTTCATTTCACAGTGAGTTTTATTATCTTTTAGAAACAGCTTATTCAGCAAGGTCTACGTGTGTCAATCTGAAAACAGAATTTGTTTTATGGAGTTGTTGCTTTTGCAGGTTTTTAACTTCAGTTTTCTTTTCATAGACTCTAGACCATGCTTCACTTTTTGAAAGCCATACAGCACAGTTTGATCTTCTCATGTAATTTGCTTCACAGCTTCTCTGAACTCCTTAGTTCATTTGCTTCTTGAATTTGATGGACCTGGGACAGGTTTATAAATATACCTGATTTCCTTGATGGTTTTGCAGTGAAATTTTGTGCCAAGGAGAAAAAAGGATTAGTGAAAATGACAGCTGGTCAATTTAATCTAAGAATTTGAAAGACAAGAAGGACAATAGTTGCCTTTTTGTTTGTATACCCAATATATGTAATTGAGCACCAGTTGTACCAAGAGTGTAATATGTTACCTAGATGGTACCAACTGGTACTGGATGTGGCTGTCACTGAACTAAAATATGCTTTTGCTTTACTTTTTTCTTTTTACAGTGAAACTAAGAAATCACAATTTAGTACTTGCTAGCATTATATTAAAAAATCTTACAGCAACTTTTGTGAGTGATTTTTAGGATTCTTCAGGATTTCATTGTGGCCTATTACAGCTTAAACTGTGTAACATGGGGAATAACATTATCGAACCCTTGGGAAGTTTACACTGTTCAAATAAGCAAATACTTTGAACAGTGCTCCTCAGTATTGACTTTTCCAGATAGGTTTGAAAATATGCACATCTGCATTTTGAATTTGTTCTGTACCTTAATGAATGTCGTTACTTGTGGAGGAGTACAAGATCCCTACCTGATACCTTTTTCAGTCAGTTGTGTAGTAGTGTCTTCCCATTTTAGGAGAAGTTAAAAATAGAAAGACTAATGCAAATTTTATCAATAATCCATGAAAAATATTCTTATTTACTATGCTGATGTTTAATCAGGCAGGAAGGTGAGGTACCCTGTAATGGTTGGCTTACAGAGGAAGGCCATTACTATCATTACTGCAACGTAACTCAGAATCTCTTCCAGTGTAGGTAGTAGAAGTATATTCCTCTAGAGCAGATTGACTCAAGTTCTCTTTCTCCATAATGCATGTCCTTGTTTACACAGCAATGTACATTGTGATCTATGGCAGAATTAGTGTTTAATTACAGAAGTCACTGGGTGGTGGATGAATTCCATTCTATTATAGAGAAACATTGGTTTTACAGTATTTTTGGACTGTAGCCTATATTCTGGGGGACTCTAGCACTGGTGGGTTATATTCCACTTGTGCTTTAGAGAGTCAGTGCACCTGGTAAATAAGATTACATTCCTCTCAGAAACATTGTGCATTAACTTTCAGCATTGTTATACAGATTTTTCTGTCTTGGTATCTTCCTTTTTAGAAGTCCCTGCTGAGCTTGAGAACAATAAAAAACCCTAAGTTTAACATTTCTTAACATTTGTTCAGTCCTTTAGTTCAACATGTATTGTTCATAAAAGAAGTCAGACATTATAGTTACGGCTATGCTTGTTTTAATCTTGTCCTTTGGGTTTTTGATATCTTCAAATTGTATATTTTTAATCACATTGATTTTTAATTACTTTTTCTGAATTACTTCCTCTCACCAGCAACATCTGCAGGTTCTCAAATCTTGCTTTTCTTTTTTACAGTAATATGTACAATGAAGTAAGGAAGTATGCTTATATGTAATCTCTTAACATGGAGAAATGCAACAATTGTAATAAATATGCTGGGTTTATAGCTACCTTTAAGAAAACACTTCTCTGTGACATTGCTTCATTCTCAGGCATGTGTTAGTAAAGTTGTTACGATGCAGAGGTTACAAGAAATTTGTTTGGAAGCTTGGATTTACATTAGTGGATTTTCTAGAAAAAATTAAATAATGAAACATTGGATCATACAACTGCAAACCTTTTAGCCATTATTGATAATTGGCTCATTTATATGTGTTATGCATTTGTTGATGCCCACCTTGTGACGGTGTACTTATGATAAATTAAAAGCAGTGATTGTATAAATTCCATACTGCCTTTTATCCATATGTTAGGACCTTGCCTGATGTTTCTGTCACCCTTCTGATGAGTGGTTAGCTTTCAAATAATTTCATTATCTACCTCCTTCCTGGTGGCTAACATCATTTGCATAACAAGCTTATCTGGTTCAAGTTGTGGGCCAGACCCGTGTACTGACAAAAACTGAGCATGCAGCTTTGGTTAAGCATACTTTTGACTTCAGTTCTGTTAACACAATAATTTTATTTATGCCAAGATTGCCAAACCTGGTCATTGTAGCTTTTTTCATCTCCCATTCTCATCCCTTGAAATGCCACTGTCTCAAGAGGCATTTTTGTTGTAAGTGTTCTCTCACGTATTATAGTGATTTACAACATGCCTGAGCTGGAAGTTTCAATGTAATTTTGTAGGTAACTCTTTAAACTGTTAAAATAGTAATCATATATTTTTCAGAAGTGAAGTCTGTATTTTTAACTATGATTCTACTGCCTCAAGAGATATGATTTTGCAGTAGCATTTTAGTCAGATGCATTATTTACAAAATCTGAATGGAGAGAGGATCAAGATAGTTCTTAGCTCGGTGAATTTATGTTTCTATTCCCAGCATTGTTGACCTTGACTTGAGATGAAGACTGTCATGTGTTGTCCTCATAAGAATTTTTACAATGAGATAGCTAATCTGAGTTAGATATTTTGTTTTTAAAAAATACAGTCAAGACACAATTTCAGCCAAGCCATCTCTGGCAGCAGCCTCATTTTGTATTTGATATCTTCTGAGATACACACAGCACATATATACTTTTAAAAGGTCAGTAAAATTCTGTGTATGCCTGTTTACCTGTACTACTGTAATTGTCCATGAAGAACTTGGCTGCTCTGCTCATAATGTGAGAAAGAATTAATTATCTGTTTATTTTTACCTGCATAATAACAGGGCTTACGATTCCTATAAGGCCATGTAAACAACCACATCAGTTGTTGGAGGATTGCATTCTAAAAACAATGTACTTTTACCTGTGTTTATTTCTGTGTTGAAATAACATAGTTTTGAAGAGAAATAACATGGTTTTGAAAACTTCACTTTATTCATTGCCCATGAATGTTCAGGAAGCTTTTTTTTTTTGATAGCTACAGCATAGATGACATTGCTCTCTTAAGATAACAGTTTGTGTCCACCACCATTTTAGACATACAGTGCTTCAGAATTCGTTCATAAAATAATACAGGCTATATGTTAAAATGAATAAAAAACCCACATTCACTACAATTATCTCACATGCTGCAAATAATTTTCTTGGCAGTTTAAACCTTGACTAATAGGGTAGATAGAAGGGTAGATAGAAAAGTTAATATGTTCTTGGAGCAGAAGGATACAATAAACTTTATTTACATTACATCACAAAATGGTAATTTTAATTAAAATGAGCAATGGTATCTCCAGGGACAGACATTCTCCTTTTAAATTTATTTAACCAATGATTAGCTATTATGGTTCTTTGAATTAATTAGTCATTCTTGAGCTGGAGGGAACTAAAGAATTAAGAAAGTCAGGAAGTACTAAAGTCAAAATGTGAAGTTACAGGATTTATGGTCACTTTTATCATCAGAATGTAACTTTTATTTTAGCAATGATATTGCAAATACAATGCAAATATAATTTTTAGTCTTGATAAACTTAATTTTTTGTACTCAATTTAAACTCGCAAGCTGAATTTCATATTGATGAATATACGTTCAGAGTTACTCAATTAATAGATCATCTGAATTATATAGGTTTCAAGTGCTCCATTTAGATTTAACTTCTCTGAATGCAGATCAGATTTTTTAACAATCTAAGCAATTGTTTAGTGACATGCTGTTCATATTACATAAAGAACATTTTACTGTTTCTGTCACTGAGAACATGATATGAGTTTGACATAACTCATTAATTTCACAGTGTCTAAGAAGACAGAGGTTGGCAAATGTCAGAAAGATACAAATTGCGATGTGTAAGGTTACCACCAAATCTGTAAGTTTTCGCATTTTATTCATTGATGTAGACTCTGAAAGTCTACAGATGAACTTGAAATACTAAATTGTAGTACCTGACAAAAGATCTCCACCACTTTTGAGTATTGCATGAGATGTTTTTATACAGATGAATGGGCATATATAATGGATACAATTATCTTCAGCTTTCTAATGAGCAGCTGTAGTAAAAACCTGCAATTTTAGGTAGAGATGAGAAACTCCCATGCAGGTTTGAACTCCTGACCCTGTAAAGAATCATGCTGGATTTTACAAATGTCATAGTATCAAGATTTTTCACTCAGGTAAAGTATACTGTTGAGTTCCTTACCATTAGTGATAAGCACTCATTCTTCCCTTGGTTCCCATGGTTTGTGGGTTTATTGGCTTGCTATTCTCAATTATAAACACTAACACTAGTAAGTATAGTGTAGTCAGAAAGGTACGTATCCATGGTGGACTGACAAGTCTATTTGGAAAGCATTGGCAATTCTAGGAATAGTATGCTGCATAGAAGATTATAGTACCAGAGAGAGCATGTGAAGTAATTGTCTGATGAGACAGTTTCCTTATTCCCTTCTTCAAGCTCCTGTTGTCATTAAGTGCCAGTATTTTAGTTTCTCAAGTAGTCTCTGCCTATGCTCTTTCACTGGGATGCTTTTTAAGCTTAATTCAAAGCTTAGAAGCTTCTGGAGCTCTAGTGTTATTACCATTTATTGGAATGTTTGCCATCTCTCTGCTTCACTTGAAAGGAAACGTAAAGGCAGGATGTTACCACCTGTTACTACATGGTTTTCACTTCCATAGTATTTGGTAAAAGTAAASACTGAACATGGCAGAAGGCTGAGGACAGTAAGATAGAAGTGGTAGACATGAACACTAACATGCAGGGTGGGAAGGAAGGAAGGTGGCAGGAGTGAAGAGAAGTGAAATATATCTCTGCTGATCTTGTAGTAGTTTGGTTTTAGGGGTGGACTTACTCCTTCCAGTTAAATTATTGTAGTTCTCAAAGAAAGGATGTGTTCTAGATGATCCAGSTTTGTTTGGAATGCATGTTTGATGGTATGAAAGGCAAAAGTACAGAAATAGGAAAACAGTAAAAACTGCAGTTGCAAAAAATATAAACCAAATAATAATCCAGTATTTCTGCCTTATAATAGTACCTTTGCATTGGGCTGATGAAGCAGCAGTAAAATAGTAATGCCTTATTCCTGTCAGTAGATTTTTAAGTCATCTGTAGTTGTACAATAGAGACAAGAGTTCAATTCCTTCTTTTACAACTGAAGAAACTGAGACAAAGGGCACCTGGCTCAAAGTCACTCAGTAATCAACAGCAGAGCTGGGAATGAAACAGTCCAGCATACTTTTAGATTAAGGGAAGCTCCAGGAAGCACAGATGCGCCTGCTGTCCTCTTGTGGGCCATGGGCTACAGGTCAGGTCTGGCACACAGTAATGGGAAGAACGTTGTTACTGCCTGTGGACTCCCAACTAGTAGAATTAACCTGATCTCTTGTGTTTGTGAATTACTTCAAATGAAGACGTCATAGCATGGCTGGATTTGGGGTTTCACAGCAGAGGGCATCAGGCAGTCAGCTTAATGGTATATAAGTGAGAAACTTTTCCCAGCTGCTCTGTGATTATGGCATAGTGGATCTACAATTGCCTTTTTAGTGGCTGTCCTTATTTACCGGAAAATAGGAAAGAATGCACTAAACACCGAAAGAGAGAAAAATATCTCTGTCCTTAGTTGCCTTTCCAGCTATGACAGAAGAGGCAAAAGAAAGAAACTGTCAGTATCAGACTATGCTTTCCTTATCTTCTACCTTCTCTATGCTCCAACTGCCTCAAATCAGCTGCATGCTGTATTGTCAAAGGGGGATGGATACCTAAGGGAGAATGTTTGGTACAAATGCAAAACATACTGTTTCTAATAAAAAGTTTCAGTTATAAAAGGTTCTGAAGGCTCTTTTTGTTCCTGGGTCTTCAAGGACAGGCCAAAGAAATAGAGCAGACCCATTACTGATAAAAGGCTAGAAACGCCCCAATTGCATCATAAAATAAATGTATTTGGTATTTTTGAGATGCTCCCTAGAATTGTTCTGACTGAATTTCTATTGTCTCTGGTAAAATTCTAAGGGTTTCAACATGAGCAAAGTCTGACCCATTCTAAGAGTTGCAAGAGGTGCCACTCCATAGTTTCCATTGTTTGTTCTCTAAACCATGTATATGAGCCAGAATAAATTGTTGTGTCTACTCAGCCCAAAGCAGGCTGGGAAACTTATTGTAATTTTTGAAGCTTTAGAAGAGGTAAAGCTGTTTACTACACCTAATTTTACAATTTCAGTTTGAGTGAACCTTTTTTAGGTTTCAGATGTGTGCTCTAAATTACACTATATGGTGCTCGCTGTTAAAAATTAAACTGAAAAAAGATTTATTAAGAAAACAGGTGCTGGTGACATTTTGGTGTATTTTGGAGTATTTCATTGTTAGGGAAGATTAGTAATTTACGGCATTTGCTACTAAAAGGCAGATCAATAAAGATATAAATGTGTTCTGACCATCAGAATTTATATTATGCACGTGATGATTGAGTACTTTGTCATAAATTCAGTCTTTCATCCCGATATCTGATTGTAGCAGAAGGAACAGTAAAATCCTTGTTATTTATCGTGGGGTGCTGGTTCAAGACAGGAGACCTGTTTAACCTATATACATACCCTTAGTGCTCAGCGTTTGCTTTTTCCAAAGGGGCAACTATATATAGTTCTGAAGATAAGGTTATTTGTATCCTGTATGTCCTGTTGAATTAGGACTGAAAACAGAAATGCTGTTGGCAAAGCTGTCACAGCTTTTTAGTTCATTTTTGCAAACGAGTGACCTGCAGCAGTGGGGGATGGGCAGGTCTGGGAATAGGAAGCAGGGAGGCTTCAGGGAAACAGGCACATCCCTGCATCATTATTACAAATGTGATTCATGAAATGTCTTTTCTTCTCCACCTCTCTGCTGCCTGTGACTAACCAGTGTCTGCCACAGCTATGTGTGGTACAGAGGCAGGAGGAACAGTCAGAGTGACAGATAGGAACAGAGCATTTTAACCAGTTAAAAACAGTCCGAGATTGTTATTTTTCCTTCCTTGACTGGAAAGTTTCTGACCTGATGTACCTGGCCTAGATGATCTTGCTTGTCAGTGTGTGTCCTTCCATTTCTCTAAACAGGAGGGGCAACCCAGTTGGGGTCATGCTCTTGATTTTATCTTCTACAGTGAAACAACCTTCTGATAGAAGTAGCCAGGAAAGTATGGGGAAGAAAAAGTAAAAATCTCAGAACCCAGAGACCTCCTTCTCCCTGCTTAGGGAGAGGATCAAGAGAATATGACCTTACTCTTTCTCCTCTCCCTCTGGGAAATCTCCATTCTAGATCCCCAGCTGAGCTGTCTACCTTTGGGGGCAACCTGGTAACTGTTTTTTCTGGGACTGGGAAGAGAGGATCTCAGGACCTCGGGATGATCTGAAGTCCTGTTCAAGACCCTGGAAAGCTCTTCTATCCCAATAGGAGAGTCCTGGAAAGATTCCTCACTGCTAGGTAGCAGGTACTTGTGTAAGCAGTGAATTATTTGGAGGGCAGGGGAGAGTGAAGTAGAGCTGTGTGAGGAGCAGATGATGGGGAGAGCACCCTGATGGGCCAGGGAATGGCAGAGAGATAGGGACCAGAGGAGTGGCAATGAGGACTTTATCTAGCCATTTGTTGAACAGATTGGAGACTTCATATCTCTCTCACCCAGAGGCTGTAGTGTGGATTCCCCAGCTCTAATACAGAGTCTGATATGCAGTCATCATTTCTTCCAAATAATAACCTATGCATCTTCTGTGCATGTAGATGATAAAGAGTGGCTAGATGTCTGGTTGGATATTTGGTTTATGAGACAAAATAAGTTCCAGCAATCCTCTGCCAGCAGATGAGAAATCATCAGAAAATGTAGCATTCACAAAATGTAATAATTGAAGAAAAAAAAAATACTGGACATAAATCATAATGTAACTAAGCTATAAGGGTTGGAGCTGCTCGGGTTCTTTATTTTTAAAGAAAGTACTTGTGGCCAAAAAGATCATAATAGATCTGATGAAAGAGAATTTCTGGAAGAAATAACTGCTGCTGCTCTACTTAGGTTTGGCTGCAATAGTGAATGACGTTAGTAATTGTTTTCTATTTTGGAACGCACAGGAGACTTAGACCACCACTGCAGTTCTTGTGAAATCTATTTCTTTCCATTTATTCATTAGTAAATATTAGCGCATGAATGCTGATAAATATCTCTCCATTTCAGTCATCTGATTCGCTACTTGCAAAATGGCATTTTACATTGTTGAGACCTAGCAATTCCAACAATGTTATCGTCCAAGTGCAAGCTGCCAGTGAATTTTTAGAGGCCATCTCAGACGGGCCTGTGTGTATGGGAGTCTGCTCTTATCCCCTGCTAATAAATGCTTCATCTTTGCCTGTAATTGTGGCAGAACAGAAATGGTGCTTAGGAGCCTGGCTGTGAGATTGCAGCGAATGGCTGCAACCTATGTTTAATGTAGTGACACTAATGAATTCCGAGAATTAATTTTCAGCTAAGAAAGCGTGATGGAAGATACTAGAATTTCAAATTAGGTAATGGATTGACTTTCATCAAGGCAAACATGTACAATGTTTGTTTCCTTTTCAATTTCTACTTACCTAGCCTTCCCATTATTTTAGATCCAAAAAAGAGCAGACCAAATAAGATCATATTTTCATCATACCTTATATGAAAACCATGATTTGCTATTCAATTTGCTCAATGCAAGGCAGTCTCACCACTATTTTTTTTTTTTGTAATTCCATGGGCCAAACAAATTGGCTTAATTTGCAGGTGCAGCACATTTGTTGGTTTTATATGTAATTGCACATGGTTGATGTTTGACAGTGCCTAAGCTAACTGTCCAAATTGGTCTTAAATGAATGCTCAGATGAGCATCTGAAGATATTTAGTTTTCTCCTTTCCTCAGAAGCAAATCCTTCAGTGATATGACTTCTTAATATTGTTTTTTACTTGCATAATGCACACACTGATTTCTGTTGGCTGCATTGAATAAGAAAATTTTCTGATAAGTGACATTATAAAAGCTGTTTTGTTATTGTACTCTTCGTCTTTCAAATGTCAATATCGCTGGATTTTTGTTAATTACTTCTTGATTTCTTTTTTTCTGGCCTTTACATGGAATACATCTCCTGACTGAATGTACTGGCAACTTTGGACTCAGGCACCCATACGATTAACTTTTTCACACATTATAGTTCTATTTCAGGGTGCAGGTCAGTAGAAAACACTGTGATAATGCTCACCTTCATGCAGGCTTTAGCATTGTAAGAGCTGATATTATATATTAAATTATTTTTTTCTGAAGAGCAGTATAGTGTCAGTACTGCTTCCAGTGTAGCAGATCATACCTTACTGAACACCTGCAGTGACACTGGCAGTCTGATGCATCATGGCCCAAGGATTGTTATTTTACAGYTAACGTTAGCTAAGAACAGCAGCAGCACACATTCAGTGTGGCACTAAAAGCAACACAGTTGAAATGACAGTGTGTAGAAGCAGAGCATGTGAATATACCTCAGAATATTAATAGGTCTTGTCTACATAGAGAGGAATTAGAACAAAGGAATATGCACCAAGAGGAGAAACATAAGGGCTCTCTTCAGTGTCACATGACAGCTGTCCATCCTGCACTCCATCGCAGCAGGCCTAGTGATACATCAAATTGGCACTGAATATCTGAGTATGCACTAAGCCCACAGCACCTGCTGTGACTAAGCTGCAAGCCAGTTGCTGGCACTTGAAACATAAGAAGGAGTAGTTTCTAGAAGTGACTGTGTCAACACTTTTGCTGTTTCAGAGCAAAAGGAGAGTGTATATGCCATACACACTTCAATTCCCGGGCCTGCCTGGTCTTTCTGCTGCTATGTTCCTGATGTGCTAGGAACTTGCCATTTAACTTGATGGATTAAACCATCTTCAATGGAGACGTACATTCTCCTGTCAGTCTCTTCCCTGAACTGGAGTAGAAGTACTCACACAAGAAGTTACAGAYGTGAATTTTAGCAGCTGTCCCTCACTCTTGCATGGCTGTTAGTTACTAGCTCTCTGCTTTGTTGTGGCATCTCACTAACCATCTGAAAGGGCTCTGTATTTCTGATATAGGCACAAACTTGACACAACAGTAGGTGTGCTCTGTCTGAGCTTGGAACAGAGACTTTGATCACAGAATCATGTGGATGTGTCTTGTGTCATTAGCTTGGTCATCTTATGAATTCATGAAGTTTTACTCGTGTTTCAAATTAAAGCTTAAGTGACCACAGATTGCAAAAATATCCTACTACCAGAGAATGAAGGCTGCCTATAGATGAAACAATATATAAACTTTTATAGTTGCAAAGCAGAAGAGTAGCATGCATGCAAAGTGAATAGTCAGCGGGGGATAGGCAGGAGTATGAAACAGAAGAAAAGGTAATCCTAAAGTAATCTTCAAGACCACCTCCCTGACAGAACATACCTATACTCATTAGAACACCTGCCAGACCTAAACAGCTAGCATTTCAGGCACATAATAGAGAAGCTAAGAACTTTTTTCTCTAAAATGTTTTCCTTCCGTCTCTTCTTGTTGGGCTTCCTTAATGAATGCAGTATCCTGAACATTTGGATGTTTCACCTAGGGGCCATCTATATGGAAAAAATTCTCTTGCAACTTCTGGATCTTGTCCATAGAGTGTCTTTGGCTGTGCATTGTTCCAGAGCTCAGAGTAGAATTAATATTAATAACTACATACTACCAGGTAAAAGATTTGTATGCTCTTCACCCTTTTGGTGAAGATATTCTGTCTGGAACTGTGTAATTTCTTGAAGAGAATCCATTTAAACTCTAATGTTGTTGTTATCTGAAAAGCAACTGCCATGACTTTGGGGCCTGTTGCGACAGGACAAGGGATAATGGTTTTAAACTAAAAGAGGGTAGATTCAGACTAGATATAAGGAAGAAATTTTTTATTATGAGGGTGGTGAAACACTGGCACAGGTTGCCCAGAGTGGTGGTAGATGCCCCATCCCTGGAAACATTCAAGGTCAGGTTGGACGGGGCTCTGAGCAACCTGATCTAGTTGAAGATGTCCCTGCCCACGGCAGGGGGGTTGGACTAGATGACCTGTAGAGGTCCCTTCCAACCCAAACTGTTCTATGATTCTATGACATAGCTTCACTTGGATTCAGTTATATTACTGAAAAATTCCTGATGTAATCAAATTTAACAAGAAAATTTCTATATTAACAATATAGCATAAATACTATAAATTTGTTATTATTGTTAAAATGGTAAAAATCACATGTGAGTGCATGAGCTTTTCAGACTGAAATCTTCACTTCAGATAGTTGCCACCAATCTGTGATTTTGTATACTACGTAGTTTTTTGTTGTTTTGGGTTTTTTTTCCTCTGTCTTCGTGATTAATGTTACCTTTCTTTTCAAATGCTTTTTTCCTTTTTCTCAGGAAACATATAAATTTAACCAGGATTGGCATGGATCATATTGTCTGTGTGGGTGTATTGACTTCTAAAAACCATGGATCACAAAAGGAAAAGTGTGTGTGTGGGTTGTCAGAACCTGTTGAAGGCTAATGATGAATCTCTTCATGGGGGGGAAGGACTGGTATTTATAGCCTTGCACTCAGAGGGATGGAGATAAAGCAGGTTCTGTTACTTCAGTTTTTCTATCAGGAGGCTACAGTTCTAGCCTATAGCAAAACTTGCCAAAATAGTTATAAAACTGGTATCACATTTTACAGACTGTCTTTTCTGGACTAGATGTACCAAGAAGAGGTTGGGAAAGTGGTTTTCAGGAACCTAAAGTATTGAAGTTATGTTCAAAGATATTTCAGGATCATTTTAAGACCAGACTTTAGGCTTCAGTAAAGTATTTGAGGTGAGGCTAAACTTTAATCATTTGCTAATGTGTTTGGCAGTATTTGAAATCAATTAATGTGTATGGATGTTTTTAGATGTAGTATAAATTTTGCAAATTGTTATTGATACTGCTAGAATATAAATTATTCTAAAATCTATTAAAGTTTCATTGAACTTTTGGCTAAAAAGATAATATTTATTTGTGATATTTGGCCCTGCTAAGGAAGTACTTTAGATGTATCACTTAATATCAGCAAATATGAGATGTAATTGTGAAGTATGTAATATGAATGCATCTCATCAAATAAACTCATCTTGGGCTATAATTTGCTGAAATGATAGGTGCCAGAAGGGAGATACATACTGAATTGCAGCATTTCTTTTTCACATTCTCAAATATTATTATTTGAGCAAGATAAACAGAATGCTTTAATATAAAGAATTAGAGGGTACTTTAAAGCAGTCTAATCCTGTTAGATCATTCTTCTGTTTGGACTGAATTATTTCAGCTTTATTGTACAGAAAAGAATTCAACTTTAATGATGGCTTCCTCAGTTTTAAATCTTAATTATATAAATTAACACAATACTTTATTTTATGCTAATTTAATAGGATATATCTCTTTACTCATTCCTACCACAGACAGAACTTTGGTACCCTGGCTAGCATTTAATTCTGACTCATTCATTTCTCTTCCAGTCCGAATTATGTAGGTTTGCAGAATTGTCTATTATTCTTATGCTAACACTTATCATTGCAATATAGAAGATCTACCTGAAACATTCATTTTAAAAGCAAAACAAAGCTCTATATCAAAGTGTTCTGACTAGTGTTGTATCACAGGTTTCACTTGTGGTTTTTAATACGCTATATCCTACAGTTCTTAGTCAAACTCTCTTCAGAGAATAGGTAGAAAATTAAAGTGAATGAAGTATTGTCTATTCATCTTAGGTTATGTTTAATGTATTCTAACCGTACAGCATGTACAAGATACGATGCCATTTTTTCAAGGTAAGCTAGTTACAGTTAAAAAAAGACATTAAATAAGCTCAAATTCATAGCCTTTATACTAGTATACTTGTAGGGTGAATTCACTTAATTAAGTATTTTATGCCAGATTTATTCCAATGTAGAGGAAGAGTCTTGTTGCATACTGAGGAACTCAAATTTGTGGAAGAAGAAACTACTGTACAATAACAGCCACATAGTAAGCCAACTCAAATCATGCTGTAATGAAATAACATCATTGCCTGAGACCACTATTTCTTTGTCACAGGTGTCTTATCAAGGATTTTGAAAAGCGTCCTTCAGTCAGCCATCTTTTGGAGCATCCGTTTATTAAACAAGTACATGGTAAAGATATGTCTCTGCAAAAACAACTGGCTGAGCTCATCCAGGAACAACAGCAGCTAGGCTCTGTAGCCAAAACAAGGTACTGTACAACATATATGCTGCAGCCCTCCTTCCCCACACTAATCCTGGAAGCACAAGTTGAAACTTTGAATGCACAGACATTTACTGTTTCAAATTATGATATTAATGCATTGACTAGCAGTATTATTAGCAATAAGTGCTGCATGCCATGTGAATGCAAGAGACATGTTTTCCCATTGATACTTTTTAAAGCAAATTTGATCAGCCATAATGCAACCTTGTCCTTGGCCTTCTTTCTCCTGCTGAACTCTGTTCTGTATGTATTCACTTTTGGCTCAGTCACAGAGATGCTAATAATTCCAGAATATTCTGGTTTGTGGAAATACATATTGGCATGATGAAAAATTATACCATATTTTGGTAGCAGATGTTTACAAATACAACTGTGAACAATGAAGTGACTACTAGAAAAGGTTAAGAACAGAACACTATAAAGGTTGCTGTTTGATTAGATACTATTAGTAAGAAGGCTATTCAGTGCTTAAAGTAATTGCTTTGTCTGTAGTTTAACAGTAACTGCTATTTTTCATTCAGCCTAGTAATTAATTTTAAAATGTGCTTTAAAACCAATGAATGTTTATCAGCAGCAGTGGGTTTTACTTTTGAGGCTGATTGTAAATATGTCTTAGTTTAGTTGTTGTCCAGAGGGTGGCAGAATTTCACTGTTTCAAAAGAGAATTAAATGCAAATGAACACACCTTCCCAAGCTCAGCAATCATGCTGTAATATGAAATTTGTCTACAGTGAGATAAGCTCTGGCCCATTATTATAAACAAACACCTGCTAATGTTGATGAAGAAAATTAAATGTCATGATTCATAAGTCATAAACATGTATATACTTATATACCATAAGACTCTGTAGCTTAAATGCTAAAAGCCCAAACAAAAATGTACAGGTTAAAATAAAGGAATAGCTGTAAGTACAGTTTCAAGGTGAAGTTGACTTCTATGGTTTGTTTGTGGGTTTTTTTCTTTTCTGGAAAAATATACCAGGAGCTGCTTGCTGTGGGTGAGGGAGGTATGCCAGTGTTACGGTAGAAGTTTCTGCTTTATCTAGCCTCCTGAGCAGACCTCCCCCATGTAACACCTCACAGATCAGATTGCCTACAGCTGCGGATTGGCTGGCCTGAAAGGTATCAGTTTTCCCAGCTGTTGACCAAATAGAACATATAGACAGAGTGAAATGATCCTTGTGCTAAGAGGAGCTCTGAAATGGATTCCTCATGGTATTCCAATACATTCTTCTGGGACCTATCTCCAAAATGTGGGGTGAGAAGGAGTCAAGACCAAGACAGCATTTCCTTCCTCAAGCTTTTCCATATATTAACTGGGAGTGCTGTGACAGACAAGCTTCTGCACCTTATGCTTATGCATGACTGGAATGTAGGAAGGGTTTTGCTTCCCAGCACCCTCAGTATGAATCAGTGCTCACCTAAGGGAGTTTAACTCCTTGTCCATCCTGTCACCAGCTAACCCATCTTAAATATTTTGTTTGCCAAGGGTGGTAATTTGCAGCTTGCGTGCAGTAGCACTTGCAGATTGCAGTGGTGAAGGGGACTCAGTTGCAATGGGTTTAGTCCTAATCTTATCCTCCCTACCAGCCTAAGTTCTATTATTGTCCCTGATGCCCCCAAATTTACTTGGCCAACTAGTCCCAGGTTCCCTGTTCCAGGTCGTTATCTGACCCATCTTTCCCATCAGTCTCCATTCACTGTTCGGTCTGTTTGTCCTTAAGGCTTTGTTCTCCTCTTAGAGTCAGCTTCTTGTGTCTTCTTCCTCCACCACTCCAATAGCTTCTGTTTCTAATCTCTACCTTCTTCAGCAAGTCCTAGTCCAGGTTGTTCTATTTTTCTAGCCATTTCTCTGTTCTTGGTGTTCCTCCTCACCTGATAATGTAGCTCGCAGCCCTCTTGTTCTTTCTCATTACTGAATTCACCTTTCCCAGGTCTGTTATAGTTTCTCTTCTATTCTTAAAGCTCTACTCTCAGCAGACTCTTCGTACCCATGTCGTTCTTTTCTGGACTCTTGTTTTGCTTTTAGCCATGCCTCTGAATTAGGTGGCTTCTTCCTCTGCCAGTGAACGATAAGAGGGGAGACATGATTAGACTGCTGGAGAAATAGTCGTCTTTACCTTCACTTTGAAGCCAGTGGGCCTTGCTATTGGCTTCACTTTGAAGCCAGTGGGCCTAACTGCTATTAAAGAATGTCTTTCTGATTGTTGTAGCACTATACTATGGTATCCTTACTTGTTCTTTGAAGCACCAGCCCACTTTGATCAGGGGTGAAAGCATGCTCAGTGAGGACAAAAAATTTAGTGATCATTTACCATTGAAATCTACAACATGTTGTTCAGAATAAAGAAGTGCTGATTTTCCAAAGATTTGAAACTTGATCAGATTGGTACAAACTTTAATGAGATTGCAAAAGCATATCCCTGCAAAATATCAAGTCTGTGGGCCAGACAGTTAATACTGGACTACAAACATAAGATTATTACAAGAGAACCAACCACCAGGAGTATCTAATTATAATTTTCCCCACAAGATAGACATAGACTCATAATAGTAAAGAGCTTGGCTCTGTAATAGGGAGATAGTACTCCCTAGGAAAATAGGTACCAATTAAAAGCCTTTAAAAACTCTGTAATGCACAGAATCTGACATGCAGAACACATGACCAGATGGTACTGTAAAAAAAATTACTGGATACATTTGTGGTGATCTGTAGAAGTCATCTGAATGCATAGTCAGCACTTCAAAGTAAATAGGCCAATTAAAACCCATGTTGAGTTTCTATTATACCATTGGATATATGTGCATGCTGCTTCTGTTTATTGATGTGTCCATGACAGGTACAGTGAAAAGTGCATTCGTTCCCTGATGTTCAGAGATAAAGAAAAGTAGATGCTCTTTTTTAGGAATACAGCAACACTAAAGATCAATCATTTAAAAGATGAGTAAAAGAAAATGTTCCCAGAGCACAGGCTGAAAATTTCCAGAAACTGGAAAATCATCAGGATGCTGGTGTTAACAGCACTTCTACTGTGAGGGAATCCAGGGAGTCACTGGTGATAACAACTGATCAGGAGGTATCTGGGTTTTGTCTCATGTGAAAGTCTTCTAGCATCAGTGCTTTGCATCTTTTGGTTCTTCACTGACTCAGCATCTGTGGTTTTTTTAATAGGATTCTCTTTCCAATTGAGCCATGCCAGTTTTGCCTATTTTGGCGCATCACTTAAGGTCATTGTGCTGGAGAGCAAGCCTGCAGACTAGAAAGCCAGTACTACTGATTTAGAGGGTATGGTGGAGAGATATGGAGAGCTGATCTAGCAGTTCACTGCTACTGAAAAGGAGAGAACTGGCTTCTTTCTCTCATTTTCCCACAGCTCCCAGGAACAAGCTCATGATGCTGTTTTTATTGCAGCTCCAGTGACTGTCAAAATTTCCTGAGCTAGAACTTCTAAAGTAAGAGAAAAAAACTAAGCCAGCAGAAACACACAGATAGTTTTCTGCTGTTAGTCTTTGCAGAGGGGTGCCTCAACTGATATAGCTGAAGTGGGAATACTTCACATGACCAGGAATAAGGGGGAGAGGGGTAGAAAGAAGCAAGCTGTCCCCTTTTGGAGCATCATATGGGTCGACCTCTGGAGCCACAGACTGAAACATCTCCTTAATTCAGTTCCTTTCATTCTTCATTTATAAACTTCTTTGTGTGCAGTATAGCTAGGCTTAACTTCAGCACAGTTCTTCATATGTCTGAACTGAAGGGACACTTCATTGCCCTTGCTGAGCTCAAAGGAGCCTACTAATGCACACATTTGTTGCGATCATCACTTTGTTGCTGACAAATATATTGCTGTCACTTTGCCATGAGATAAATTACTAGAGAGCTTTATACTCTATTATTTCCTTTAGGTTAGAAATTAATAATAAAAAGAAAAGGTTTATGCTAGTAAAAGATGACTTTTATAATGAAAAATTGCATTAACAATTGCTCCTGCTTTTTTTACTGAAAAAAAGGTGCTCTTTGAAACTTTTCCACTAGCTTTATTTTTCCCTAAATTATTTTAATCAGTGAGATGCAGATATCTCCCATCGTTACGCAAATAGGTGTTTTCAGTTTCAGAAAATCCAGCTGGGATACCCCTCTTTCCACAGTTGTAATGAGGAAGAAGATTCTTTTTTCATCTGTTCGCATCTTTTAGACAGAAATCCTTGAGTTTTGCCATGGTCTAGAGTGAAGCTGAAATTTCAGCATCAGCACTCCACTCCTGCATTGCCTGTTTCTTATACTCTCATGGGGAAAAACTTTGTGAGAAAGTCCAATGTCACGGCTGCATAAGGATGAGCTCTGGGTATTATCATCTTTATCTCTTCTCCATATCCCTTCTATAAGCTATCAGTTAACTACGTGTATGTTTTGTCTGGTTTCTAACAATACTAGGGCATAAATGCTAATTAACAACAATATACTTTTCATTAATGGCTTTGCCATAGAAACAGTTATATGAAGTTTAATTTTAAGAAGTCTATTCAGTGTTAAGTAGTCCACTAGTTCTATTTTTATAGAAGTTCTTTAATCCTTAAAAAATAGAGGTTGGTACATCAGAACATTGCTTCACATGTATTCATTCCATTAATGCTGATTTTTTCTTTCCCATCTATTCTAAAGTCAAATACATCATTACTTTTTAACACATGGATACTGATTTGTAGTTCATCTCAGGAGCCAGAGCAGTCTTATTGCCATCAATATATAGCTGCCTTTAGGCAGGAAGCATTTCTTAAAATCAGAGAGGATGCTGTCACAGGCTCTCACTCAGGTTTTTTTTCTTTTTTTTTTACTTTACCAATCCTGTACTCACACAAGGACTGTGAAATGCTTTCAGGTTATTCAAATATTGTCCTCGTGCATAATAACATTGTGAGAACAAGAAATGTAATTAATTCCTAAAGACTTGCACCTCATGTAGCATTAAATTGCAGAACTGGAAAAAAATAGGAATCTAAGTTACAGTAAGGTGTGGACAACAGAACATGAAAACTTTGGTCAGGAATGATAAGCAGAATTATAAAAATGTTTTTGATACAATAATAATAACTGAGTGTTGATAAAGGCTTTGTGGCTAATTCTGTATTCTCTAAGTAAAGAAGGGTACACAAGTCAAGTTGATAGTAACCTTGCTGTATTTCAGGGATAAGTTCTTCAAGATAGAGATTAATGCAACTGCATGTCAGTAAAATACCAAGAATGTTTAGGCACCCTCTGAATTATAATATAAAAACATGGCAGAGGTTTGTGTTTTATTCCTCATTCTCTCTCTGAATTAGTGTGTAACCTGTTATATCACTTACCCTCAATATTTCTCTGTTCCTCCACTTATGAAATGGCTATAATAGCTTAATACATTATACCTACAAAAAATAGCAGTTTGTCTGAGGCAAGAACTTTGTCTTTTACTTGTTCTATAAATCTGTATGTTGTGGTTTAACCCCAGCCGGCAACTAAGCCCCACACAGCCGCTTGCTCACTCCCCCACGGTGGGATGGAGGAGAGAATTGAAAGGGTAAAAGTGAGAAAACTCATGGGCTGAGATAAAGACAGTTTAATAAGTAAAGCAAAAGCTGCACACACAAGCAAAGCAAAACAAGGAATCCATTCACTACTTCCCATCAGCAGGCAGGTGTTCAGCCATCCCCAGGAAAGCAGGGCTCCATCATGCATAACGGTTACTTGGGAAGACAAACGCCATCACTCCGAATGTCCCCCCCTTCCTCCTCCTTTCCCCAGCTTTATGTGCTGAGCATGACGTCATATGGTATGGGATATCCCTGTGGTCAGTTGGGTCARCTGTCCTGGCTATGCTCCCTCCCAGCTTCTTGTGCACCTGGCAGAGCATGGGAAGCTGAAAAGTCCTTGACTAGTGTAAACACTACTTAGCAACAACTAAAACATCAGTGTATATCAACATTATTCTCATACTAAATCCAAAACACAGCACTATACCAACCACTAGGAAGAAAATTAACTCTATCCCAGCCAAAACCAGGACACCGTACTATACCTTTGGTCACTGCAAACCTGTTAATAAAGAGAAACATGCATAATGCCTGAAACTCTAGCCATTTTTTCTTTCATTCTTTCTGCCCTCGAGTCTCTAGGCAAAGATACGTTACAGATTATGGATATTGTTAATTCTCACTTAACAGTAAACATTTGCTCTGTTTGTGTAAATTAGAGTTTTATTAAACAGTGTTTGAGTGTGTTTGATAATCCATCAAGGGAGATTATAAGAGAGAGCTGCTCACTTTCCAAATATGCCTTTTGATCTCTTGAACTCATTTGTGTGGTCAGTTGCTTTTTTGATTCACAGTACAAGAGATTCCAACATCCAGGCTGATTGCCAGCCTGCCGAAAGAAGTAGTCAGGAGGGATTTAGTCGGTTTCCTAATATTCCTAAATGTTAAATAACTCTGTGTGCTGTCTACATTGGCAAAATCTACTGCAAAAAGTGGACATGTTTTCTGGAGTTTGTTTATAAACATCAAGTATTATCCCCTTTTTTTGTCCTTGTCAGGACTTAATCTAAACCTGGCAAAACTGGCAGCTGATTCAGTGTTGAAAAACATATGTTTTTCAACTTCCAAGGTCCTTTAAGCTAAGCAGTATCTCAAGTTCCATAAATAATGTTTAAAAATACCATGGAGCTTGTCATGAAGACATTTAAAAGGGAAGCTCAAATTTGGAACCCCAATATTCTGTCTATTGTCCAAGCCTTTTCTTACATAAATTTTGATGATAAAATCTTGCATTCTTTAGGAAGACTTTCTCAAAAAAGTAAACTTTCCATTTTATTCCATAAAAAAATGAAAAATATAAAATGTTTTAGTGGCTTGTGAGTAGAAGTAGTGGAAAACTGGAGGATTTTTAATGTTTAACTGAAGGTTTGAAAAGTACTGACCATCAGCAAAAGTGAATGAAATGAGATTGTTCTGGGKTTTTTTCCCCCGTTTGAATGTACAACAATTAAGAAATTATCTATTTATGAACAACCTTAAAATAACAGGTTGCTCTATCCAATATAGCATGCAGGAGAAAAATCTAAAAAAGCAAAGTCACAACAGCATGTGAGATGGAGAAATTAAAATGTAGTAGCAGATCTATTAACTGCCTGTTGACTGGGGTGGAGGAGCAGAACATCAAGGAGGAAAATACATGATTAAAAGCTTAGAATTAGAAACAGGGAAGAAGAGTCCTCACAGAATGCATTCTAAAAATTTTGCCCTTTGTAATATTCTTGTAAGCTGTCTTTCAAAATTTTAGATACTGTGGGTCTCCATGTGGCATTTGGCTGTTCTTTAGGGGGAGTTAATGTGGGGCAGCTATATGAAATGCAGTAGAGGAGTCTATAATAATTATAAGGTAGCAAAGATATGTAATAATCACTGGTTGCCATCTACATTATTTTGCTAGCCCTGTCTATCAAATGTCACAGTAGCTGAAGTTGGGCAAAACCATGGTCTTCTATATTTCCTCAAGTGATTAATAACTCCTGGCCTGAAAATTCTGTAATTGATTTGATGTTTGAGAGTTAATGTTGATCAAGTGTCAAATGGTTTTGGTTATATGGTTCAAAGTGGCAGTTTCCCAGCTATCAGCAGCTTTGAAGAGGCCAACTCCAGACGTGGCTCATTCTTCTCTTGGATATTTTCCTACAGACTAGGTAGCTTATATTCTTGTCTGTAAATAGGCTTCTTCATAGGAATCAACCAGAAAAGGTCTTCTACCAACCTTCAGTTTCAGTTTTTAAAAGAATGAAAACACTTCAGCGTTTGCATGGATAAGGTTTTAAACAAGTTTACTGTAGACAGTGAAGAGTTCAGAGTTTAATGTTTTGGGTCACACTGGGTCAGCGTGGTACTGCTGGTCACCATTTACAAGTTTGTTTCTGTAATGGGGAACAGACAGTTATGAAACCTTGCATTTTGAAGGATAAAATGCAAATATGTACATCAGGAAGAGTCAAACTTGAAGAAGCCTGGAAAAAAAAGAAAAAAGGAAAAAAAGCAAAAAGAAATCTAAGCATCTAATAGTTTGAGAAGGGCAGGTATGTTCAGGCTACCTTGTCAGATATTAGGATGAGACTATGGTGGCTTCCCCCTTCTTATTACCCAGCTGGATTACAGCAGCAGTCCATCCAAGGAAGTAATTCTTGCAACCAGATATCTAGTTTCTCTGCCAGCTCACATTTAGTTTTGAAAGCAATTAACTGCAAGGAACTTGATTGGATCCAGCCAGTAATTTCCTTTGGACTCAGAGATAATAACAGAAACAGAACCAGAAATAGTCTTCTGATGCTATATGCAATGTAATTTAATGCAATTCTTCTAGCCTTCATCTATCTGAATATTAGGCAAATTAGTTTAAAACTTTTTTTTTTTCCCTTTTTTTTTTTTTAAATCACAAAGCTACTCTGCCCCCAAAAGTGATCCTTGGTCTGATTATAGTGTATGTGTTTTTACTGGAGGTTGCACAGATTTTCGTTATGGCTGCAGCATTTATATTGAAATTAAAGCTGTGTCAGTGTTTCTATTATGACCTTGCTCCAACAAATTACTCCAGGCTGAAACTTGATGTATAGGAGCAAAATTCACTCTTTGCAATGCACAGGAAATAGGCTGTGTTTCTCTGTGTGGCGGTAGCACACTCTCCACTCTTTTTTCTTTCTCATTGTGTTGAGTATTTTTCTTGTGAATCTCACTTTGGGTGCAATTCATTTTACAATTGGCAATAATGTAAAGAAGAACAAGTACAGAAACAGTTTTTCCTATGCAAGTCCTAGAAAAAAACCAACAGTAAACGTAAATGCTTAACTGCACCAAGAGGCCAAAATAAAGGCATTCTTAAAAGAATGTTCGGGGTGGAGGGGAGAGAAATCAGAGAGGAAGCTTCCCAATGAACATAAAAGTTCTTGGTCTATGCTGCTTTATTCCTCAGGTTGGACCTGCCAGCAAGATGACTTTTCAAGCTAGAAGTCTTTATGGTCCATCTAGCTTTTTCTTCCCCATCATCAGCTTGATAGCGGGTTCATATGAGCATACAGCTATTTACAATGCACTTCTATTAGTATGGCTGGTGTCTAGTACAAAAAGAGGTTATTTTCTTTCAAACTATCTCTTCCTCGCAAGTAGAACAAATGCATGCTTCCCACCCTCTTCATGAAATTGTTCTGAGTGAGAAATGCTTCTTGCCTTTTGCTCCTCCTCCAAAATCCAAGTGAACTCTGTCCCTTCTAGCTATTCCTGCCTGACAAAAAGGCAAAGGGAAGGTGCTTGGGAGGATAGAACCTTTTTCAACAGACAGTGCTTGTCACTAGAGTTCTGGAATAAATCTAATGCTGCTCTTCAGGTTTGATAAGGTTAGGTACCTTGAGTGACTGACCCTTTATGCCACTTCTTTTGTCAGTGAAGAGGCTACATCCCCCAGGGGATGATTCAGAACATTGCTGGAACCTTAAGGCAAATAACCTAACACCTTTGATTTTCCTTTTGCTTAAAATTTGTGCATTTTATATGTCATCAGAAAGGAAGGGTAATTGAAAAAATGGCTCATAATTCTACTTTTAATGCAAAAAATATACTGACAATTATTCCCCAATTGAGAGTATTTCCTTCTGCTTTTTAAGAATTTTTTTTTTAAATATTTTGAAAGCAGATTGTATTTCTGATGTAAAATTGTGGAAATAATTAAAGGTTGCTATCTGTATTCTTCCTTCCCACTCTGTCAATGTATCTGCAGGACATAGGGTCAGTAGAAAACTGATGAGGCCAGCAGGAGATTTGAAGCTAATGTGATGTTATGCTCCTAATATCCTATTCCTAATCATGTACTTAGGAAAATCAGTTAAGCACAAGAAAATATATGCACAAAGATATATATGTTTTACTTATTTGACTAAGACCAGTTTCCTTAGTTATTTGTTTCCATAGTGTTAAAAAAAACCCTTTCCAATAAAAAAATTGATTCATTTATCACTTAAGGAGAATAAACAGCGGGAGTATAATACACAATCAGATAACAGATAAGTTTACAAAGCTATTCTGCAATTAGAGATGCTTAGGTTTGAATGTGCCCTCTTCCCTTTCCTCCCTGCACCTCTGGTACATCCATACTTGCAGCTTGTTGCAATTTAATATTGTGGCTGTGATGGTTTGTTCCAGGAAGAAAAAGCTTCACAGATGAGTTATGTTAGCTATAATGTCTAGCCATCGCTTTGTTAGTTACATCTCCATAAATTAAAGCAACTGTTAAAATATTTGCTTCATTTGCAGACTGAGGGGTACTCCCATCTCTAAATGATTTACATTATTTACAACAGCATTTTTCTCTGCAGTGAAGTAAGAGGTTGAATTCTGGTTCGAAACAGAAACAACAACTGGAAAAAACAGTAGTACGTTAGGCCACTTACATGCATTCCTGCTCCTTTGAGGATCTTGCTTGTCAGCAAAGTGTAATGTTCTTGAATACAGTGACTGCTTAAAAAAAAAAAAGCCAAAAAGAACCCACAACCCACCACGTAATCAAGATCTGAAAATGGAAAATTTAATTGAATGGAACTTTGAACAAATTCACATGATATCCATGCTGCCCACTGGAAATAATACCCACTGTAACAATTTTTCTTTTGTAGCTTCTTATTCATGTTCTCCTTCTTTCATTTCTTCGTATGTGCAACATCAAGCAAACTACCATCTCTGGGAATGTAGGATGTGAAACGTAAGTGGGAGTGTCAGCAAAACCTGCTATGTTCCCACTATTCTAATTACTAGCTGACAAAACAGTTTGCACGGTTTTATTTAGTTAAAATTCAAATAAACCATTACAGAATAGTTTTCCAGAACTATTTAAATAGCCAAAAGTAAACAAGGAAAATGAATAAAAATAGACATACAAAAATTAGGATCTTTAAATGTGATTCGCAATTATCAGTGAAGCTGTACTCATAGCTAACACTCTTCTCCTTCCTCTTTGTTAGAGGCTTTCCATGCAATAATTCTTCTGATGATATAGGAGCTCTTGGGTATGAAAACATTCTTTTTACTGAATGAAGACTGACTAGCTTCAGATGTAGAAAGGGGAAAAAAGGGAAAAGAGCAAAAGCCTCATGCTTGTTTTTGAAACAGGATTCCATGAGTATATGAAGATATGATTAAGGAAAGAAAAAAAGACCTGCTACATCTTCACATTAACCTTCAACATTATAGATGAACAGTGTTTCCTGCCAAGTCACAGTACCATTTTGTTAGTGCTTGATATAATATTTAGCATTGTTTCGGGATGTGTGATCATGTGATTCCTACTTTCTACATGGCAACCGATGCAGAAACAATCTGTCAAGGACTGTCATTGAGGATCAATGCTAAATGTTACTCAGCAGGATGCAGACTGTATCTCGGTGGGTGTCCTCCTACTATGCTTTGATTATGTTTGCTGTAAAGAAAAGCCTAGTTGTGCTTACAGCATTCATATTTCACCCCCTCTGTGGAAGACATATTACAGCCTCTTGATTTGTCCCTGTTTCAATGAGATGTGTTGTTTAAAAACATATACACAGCATTTTCGAAGATTCCTTCAGTATAATCTGATTATAAAGGGGTTACGTGACAGTTTGTCTCTGCTGCTTATTGTGTGGCTTAAATCTCTGAGGACAAGCTGACTGAACATCCATACAATTTAGACTCTGATGGCAGCTGTGGTTCAAAAATGTTGTTTTGAGCCAGATCTAAAGTCATCTGAGGAGGCGCTTTGGCATACACCAAGGTAACAGAAGGATGTTATAGTACTTATTGCTTCTTATAACTTCGTTAGATGACAATACTATGGGCTGGGTATGTGGTGGAAGATTTAATTAAACAGAGTGGTAGTTTATTAACTTAGAGCGAGAAGGGAAGGGAAAAGAGGGAGAATTATTTTTATGCTTTACTGTGTGAGTGGAGAGTAGTAAGCCTACAGATAAATCTTCATCTCTGAGCATTGGTAAATAGATAGGGTTATATATTGTGACAGAGAAAACAGATATTACACTGGACAGCAAGCTGACATACTGCTTTTATAAAAGAATATTTCAAGCAAAAATATGTATTTCAGAGAGCGTATCTGTGTTTTTTCCGCATGACAAGAACACTCACCCATGACTTCCCATTGCCTCTTAATGTTTGCTGTCTTCGATACAGTTTTATAACACTGGTGCTCTACTAACAAACTTCCAGGCATGAACGAATACATACCAGAAGACCTTACCATGTGGATGGAGCTGACAAGTACTCTCTAGATGACGATCTGGTAAATCTAGAAGTTCTAGATGAGGTACTGTACTGTCTGAGTAGCAGTTTCTGACAATTGTGCCTCACATTTTGCCTGTTTCTGCTTTTTAGGCTTCTTTTAACAGAATGAGAAGAGTTCCTTCTTGCAAGCTTTTGTCTCACCATGGCAAAGGAATTGTCACATGACTGATCTGCTATCATCACTTTGTTAATATTCTATATAGTGACATAAAAGCAGTAGCAGTGAATCCTATTATGTGGAAGAATTTAATTACAAGTGATGCTAGTTTAAATTATTTTGTGAGTTTCCTGAAATGTGAAGTTTAGTCATGAAGATCTAGATTTAAGTGATATTTCCTGAAATTGATGAATTTATATAGAGTAATATGGTATTTACAGCTTCTGGATAAAACATGATAAATCAACATCAGTTGCATTTTTCACTATATCACCTATATGCGGAGTATCTGTAAATTTTTGCTTTGATGATCCTTAAATTGCATGCCAGGAAAAAAAAAGACTAAATAATACTAAATTGTGCTAGTATCCTGTTTAAAACAGTCTCTTACTACCACTTAAAATTTAATCCTTGAAAAATTATTATCCTTGTTTCATGGTCAAATAAAAAAATAAATGGAAATGTACTATGAAGTGCAGCAATAATGTGCGTGGCCATTTTCTCTTCAGAAGGTTTGCTTCTCAGACTGGTATAACAAAATATGTACTAATCTGGAAATAGGAGTTGCCATTTAACTTAGTGTTATGGCATTAGCAAGAATTTTGAAAATATTTGTTTGGTTTTGTGGTGTTGGCATTTGAAAAATAATTATTAGCACTTATAATAAGTATTTCTTAATCAGTGTTCTCAGTATATTTATAAAAATCTTCCTAACTGGGAAAATACTGTCTAACTATCAAACTTTTTGTAATCTTCTCAGGATACAATTATCCATCAGCTGCAGAAACGCTATGGTGACTTACAAATTTATACTTATGTTGGAGACATTTTAATAGCCTTAAACCCCTTCCAGAATCTCAGCATTTATTCTCCCCAGGTAAGAGAGATTCCAAGCTGTGGACAGTACTCACTTTACATTTTATATTAACACCACTGGCTAGAATACTTAAGTAATGTTGGAAGCTAGGAGCACAGACTAAACCGCAGTCTTGTCTTCTTCCAGAAAAGTGTGGCTACAAGTCTTTTTTTTTTTTTTTTTTTTTTTTTTTTTGGTCTCATTTGATTTCATTCCTTTCTGCTTGGTGGCACAAATTCCACAGGAGGGATGAAGATTACCCCAGCCACAGTTGTGCCTCGTCTGGCATTTAAGGCTTTCTTCTGGGAAACAGAAGATGGTTATATGAACCTCCTCATGCTGAGGCTGTTGCTTCCTGAAAAATTGCTCTGACTATTGGGTTGCTACATGTCCTGTGCCATCAGCTGCTGCTTAAAATAAACAAGTGAATCAAATGTTTTTTGTAAAGATAGAGGCAGCTTAATTCCCTACAAATACGAAGAGAGGTGAGGCCGTAAATCTAGTCTCCATGGGTGCCTAAATCAGGGTTGCAGCCAGAGCGGCCAGATTTCAGATTCACTGTTACCTTTGAAGTTTCTTTTGTATAGGTTGAATGCTTGTGTTTGAAATTCTGTTCCGTGTGATACAGTTCTCTTCACTGTCTTGTGCGGGAAACGTCAGAGTGCATTTTAGATGTTGTAATTTGTATTCTGGAAGTTGGGCAGTGCCAAGAATTACCACTCTTCTTCCAGGTGATTCAGTGGAAATTCTGTGGTAAAATAGGCAACTACCTTCTGTTGAACAGGCAGAAGATAGTCACTATCCTCTTTTCAGTTTTTAATTATGTAGCTAAGTTGCGTATTTTGACTATTGTGTGTTCTTTTTTAAATTTAGTTCTCCAAGCTTTACCACGGTGTGAAGCGTTCATCAAATCCCCCCCACATATTTGCCTCTGCGGATGCTGCCTACCAAAGTATGGTTACATTCAGCAAAGATCAGGCAAGAATCTGTTCATTTTGGTTTAGATTTCATATTAATCTTACTGCCACTATGCTACATGGCTATGGCTAATGTTCTGTTATGTTATACTTTGGGAAATTTTTTCTTTAAGCCTTTTATTCCTACATCAGGAAAACTGGAGTAGAAATCTAGTTAGGTTTGGGAATTCTGAAGAGGACACAGTGGCATAAAAGAAACTAAAAGCTCAAATAAGATGATAGGGTTACCTGATCAATATAGTTTCCTGGACACCCATGAAGTCCTGGCAGTTGACACCAGCTGCAGAGTGTTGCTGCACACTCTGATTCTAGCCTGTCTTGCACTAGGTATTGTAATAATTTACACCTGTGTAAAATAGGAGAGTCTCAATGCCATAGCAGATTAACAGAGTTTGAACCACTTTTCCATTGCATAAAGACACTATCAAGCAATGGATAATCAATTCCTTTAACTACAGGTCACAAAAAATAGGAACCATTAACTAATTTTTTTAGTAAAATATATTAAGGATAGGTCTAATATAAATGTAATAAGGACACAAATCCAATTATATAGCAATGATTTTAATGAGAATGAAATACCACACAGTGGAAGCTAGATTTCTTTTTACTACATTCTTAAGATAGTAACTTTGTACTCTTTCTAATTTGATGTGCTGTATGTACATGAATATTGAGGGCTAACAATTATTTTTATTTATAAAATCCTCCTGATTTTGCCCTGCACATCACACAATAATTCATAGAAAATGCTTTTTTAAAATCACAGAAGCAGAATAAAATAATAAAAAACATGCAATCAGGAAATACCAGGCAAAGAAGACAAATAAAAGCGACATTGAAGATGAAGAAAAAAGGATTTCTACTGAGTATGTGGAAGTACAGTGGCCTGAGATGGCTAGTACTTCTTTAATGGCTCATATGCTTTTTGATGGAGGCATTAAAGAAAACAAGTACTCATGTAAAATAAGTTATGTAAGAACTTGTTACCTGGTGAAAAAAATAAGTTTTGACATCAGCCTATCAGGCTAACTTTGTACATCTTTAATATTATATGTTTCATACCCGTTTAAGAAGTAATTTGCATTTAGATCTAAACCAGTTTCCTATTTTCTGTTTGCAAAGGATTACAGGAGAATGTTTATCTCCATTACTTGGCCAATGTTATGTTGGTTCTTCAGGTAAAGGTGCATTAGATAAACACTGTAACTAGATCAAAAATGTATTGATTCTGTTTGTTTTATCCATTGAGCTTTCCCTTGTATTTTCCTGTGAAGCCTGAAAATTGACTTCAAGTCTAACATTTCTCCTGAAGCTAAAGTCAAGTTCTGGCCAGTTCTACAAGCGTTTTATGAGTTCTGCAAGAACTCGTGGGCTTTAACTGTATGAACTGTTGTACATGACTTCTCTAGTCACACAAAGACAATTAAGTTAGGTATTGTAACTCTGTAAATCCATCATTGGGTTATCTGTTTCCAAGAAGAACAAAAATACCCAACAAGAAGCAAATAAATGAGCTTCAAATTGCAGCTTCATACTGCACACATTATTTAGAGTCAATCCCTGCACCTGCTGTCATACACCACAAGACACCACCAGAGAACTGCTACATCTTTCAAACCTTTTCATAAAGCTCAGTTCTATATGAAGTGTCATTGCATCAAGTATTTTAGGACCTTGTGTCTTCTCCAAGCTAAGAATCTTGTATGTTCACAGTGTGGTGCAAATAATTTTCAGGAGTTTGCATAAAAACACACGAATCTATGCAACTGCTCCGTGTTAACATTTTAATTATATGTCAGTTGATACTGTACCATAAGTAGACTAATATTTGTACTGGTGATCTGTAGAACACATGAAAAAATGGGAAAATAATAAATGCAGTTAGAATTCTTACGTGCTATGATCTGAAGTGTTCACGCTTCAATGTCCAGGTGTGAACTGCCCTTCAGGGTGTACTGGCCTTCTACTTCCATCTCGTCCATGAAGCATAACAGCAGAAAGGAGAATACCAAGTGATTTAGACCATTCTAACTAATCCTTCTAACTAATCCCTGAGTCTGGAAGCCATTTGGACAGCCTATAAAATACCATGTGTTAGGGACTGCTGACTCAGGAAGAAGATGGCTATGTTCTCCCAGAATCATCCAATGAATAGATGCATATTTTTCTGAAATGTTTAGATGCTAGAGTTTGCTTTTCTAGCTTGAATATCAGCATCATCTACAGCATAACCTCTCTACACAGCAGCAATTATTTAAGATTAGTTTTAAAGCCAGGAGCAGACTTTTGGTCAGTGTATTAAATACAGCTGTACCCTGTGTTTCATGTTATTTCATATGAATTCAATGCAGTGAGCTCAGATGCACTGTTGAATTACATCACATCAACTGAGCTGTGGCAATTTTGTGAGTTTTAAGCATTTGAAACAAGCCGCATATGTGCATAGCGTGTGTTAGCCTGTAGACGTGGTCACTCGTTTATGTGTCTTAGCCCTTAGAAATTCAATCACTGCTTCACATGTATGCACACTGCTATCAGGCATTGTGAGACACATTTTAGTAGTCTAGGGAATCAACTATTAAACTGAACCTTTGCTGATCTTTCCTTTCAGAAGGGAGTTGAGTTGGGAGTTGAGAAGGGAGTTGAATACCTTAAAGTATTTTGTAGTCTTGGTACTAAACATTAAATAACAGATAGGAGCAGTAATAGCTGAAATCGACCATGTGGTGAGCTGTGCACTTAACTGTTTTGTTTTGTGTGTTCAGTGCATTATCATCAGTGGGGAAAGTGGTGCTGGAAAGACAGAAAGTGCCCATCTGATCGTCCAACATTTGACCTTCTTGGGAAAGGTATTTCTTAGCCAATCATGTAAAACTATGAACAAATCCTCCCAACTCCACCCCCAATTTTCACTTTATTTCATCTTTAATACTTAAAGCTGTTCATGTGAATTGTCCCACTTGAGTTAGGGACGGAGTAATCACGCACGTGAGAGTATTGAATTAAGATACAAGTGTATGACCCACACCAAACCATTCAACATTTTTTTTAAAGAGAAGGTGCCAGATCCTAAGTGTTCAGTGCCTGTAAGTTATCTACAGTGTTTATCACATATGTCGTTGTTCGTTATACAATAAAGAATGACAGATCTTGCTATGGCTCTAATCTTAGCAGCTCTTAAACATTTAAATGTTACGAGTAATGCTATTAATGCAAAATTATGGGAAAATCAAGTGTGTAAGGTTAACCTTAAGTAGGTGTGTTTAGTTTTTGATGGTTTTGGTACTCTGACTAATTATATGACACCTCAGAGGCAGAACAATTGCAGAGAAAGAAGAATCTGTTTTTTCCTACTTGTGGGAGAGTTCCTCATTAATTTGTTGGCCCCATTGTTGTATAAGTAGAAAGGTTAACGCATACAAGCTAAGAAAGGGATGCTATGCTTCTGAAGCAAGAATTGGATTGTGGGTAAGCAATATATTCTTTTAATGATTCTTCTGATCTGTATCTGTTCTGTCAAGGCCAATAACCGTGCTTTGCGTGAGAAAATTCTTCAGGTGAATCCTCTGGTTGAAGCATTTGGGAATGCCTGCACTGCCATCAATGACAACTCAAGTCGCTTTGGAAAATATCTGGAAATGATGTTTACGCCCACAGGAGCTGTAATGGGGGCAAAGATTTCTGAATATCTACTTGAAAAATCAAGGGTCATAAAACAGGCTGTGTAGGTATATTGTCTGTCCTTTCACATTTATATAATGTTTGGATTCTCTTTAATTCTCCAAAATTCTTTATTTTAAATGCTTTCATGTCTTCTACTAAAGCAGTGATCCTTTGTACAGTGCTATGACAAGAATAGTCAGTTAGGTTATTTTGCAGTGGAAGCCAGAGCTGCTCCATTCTTTGGAGAAATATTGTGGTTGGCTGGGTTTTCTGTGTTTCACACATTAAAACATTCACACATTTACACCATTAAAACAAGTGGGAGATTTGCTACCTACTTCAGTGAGCTCGTGATAAGAACTACTTTTACATTGTACAAGATGCCACAAGAATAAATATGTGCTTTAAAAGGATACTTTTTTTTTTCCAGGGGAGAGAAAAATTTCCATATATTTTATTATATTTATGCTGGCCTTTATCATCAGAAGAAACTTTCTGAATATAGACTTCCTGATAAAAAGCCTCCTAGGTAACTATCACTCACTTGTTTTACCTGTTCGTTGTAATTAGCTATTGATCAGCTCTTGCTTTCAGTATGATGCCTTAAAATCTCTCTTAATCCTTCTCCATCCCTTATGGATCTTTTTTAATCCTCCCAAGCAAAGAAGAGGATGGACAATAAGGCATTACATTATTTGTATTTGTTTGAGAACTTGAACTATTTAAAGAGGAGGAGGAAAAATCAAGCTTATTATTATGTAGATATTCTGTCATACTTTCAAATCAGGACAAACACCTTATGATTTGTTACTGTAATGCTTCACTAAGAACCCAGAATATGCTTTGGAGTTGTGTTTTTTAATTGGTATTTGTACTTTGGATGCATCTAATCTGTATTGGGCGAGGGGATGTGTGTGAAATACTGGTAACACTATAATAGATATTAACAAAGAATAAGCAAAAGTTAGTGCAACAGAAACAAAAACTTCTCATGAATTAGCACTAAAGTATATAATTGGAAGATATTGAAATAAATGTTCTTTCCAGTTACTGAGGTATTTGCATTGAAGTCACTGGAGGTTGTACTGGCATATCTGCTAGTATGGTGCTTTCTTTCTCCCGCTCTATTTAGATATATTGATAATGAAACTGGAAGAGTAGTGCATGATATTGTTACTAAAGATTCCTATGGAAGACAATTTGAAGCGATTCAGCATTGCTTTAGAATTATAGGATTCACTGATGAGGTAAGAGATCCAGTTGCTAAACCATTATTGACCTTCTTTATAAAAAACACCTCCAGTGCTCCCTGTGCACAGGCTGCCATTTGGTTTTGTGAATATGTGCCACAGAATCTCTCTTATGACAGAAGTGAACTGTGAAAGCATAACCACACACTCAAAGCTAAGACCAGCCTGAGGTCTCAGTTGGTACTCAGGCAAGTCCATTCACAATTCTGTATCACACTGTTTTCTGTGTCAATAGGAACTTGCGTGAATTTGTAGAACTTGGTCTCAGAGGAAGCTACAAGCTTTAATAGCCATTCCAATGCCTACCTTTTTCTTTCATAGCCTAAATATGATCTGTATATCTAGTTGGATTCCTTAAAAGTGCTTTTTGCCATCTTTTACAGGAAGTGTACTCAGTGTACAGAATTCTGACTGGAATCTTAAATACCGGAAATATTGAGTTTGCAGCCATTTCTTCACAACACCAAACAGATAAAAGTGAGATTCCCAACCCAGAAGCCTTAGATAATGGTAAATATATTTCAACATTGTCAGTTCTGTAAATGCAATTTGACTGAATTTGTGAGAATCTCTAACTTGTGATAACAGTTGGGCAATGCTGGTGATTTCCACTGCATAATCACAGTCGTGTATCTTTTTTCCACTGTCTTTTAGCTGCTGCACTACTAAGTATTGGGTCAGAAGAACTTCAAGAGGCCCTAACCTCCCACTGTGTTGTAACACGAGGGGAGACTATTATCCGAACAAACACCGTGGACAAAGCAGCTGACGTGCGAGATGCCATGTCTAAAGCACTTTATGGCCGGCTCTTCAGCTGGATCGTAAATCGTATTAATACGCTGCTTCAGCCAGATAAAAATATATGGCAAGTTACACATCACTGAATCATGTGTATTTACTGTGCATATGTCTTTGATGGGTTCATCCATTTGTATATTTTTGATTTTACAGAAAGGGTGCTGTGTTTATTTTGGCTAAAGCTTCAAAATGGCTTTCATGCTGTAAAACTGAATTCTGTTTCCAGGACATTAACCCCAACATTTTCAAAGAGTTGAGTGGAATTTAGCTATTGAAGTCAATGGAAATTGGGTGGTTAAAGTGCTGTACAATTCTTTAAAAAGATGCTTCCTATGTAGTGAACATTAAAAGCATGCCAAAGGCTGGTAAATAATTGGAGTAAACTGAAAAACTTTAGTATGTATTCACAGTCCTTACAGTCCTTCTGCTTTTGTAAGCTAGTAATAAATACAGATCTCGGATTATTATTGTGCTGCTACTTGAATGTAAGTGATGATTTTTTGTTTTTCATAATTACAGAAATGTTCACATTGTGCATCTTCATGATTTCATTGCCATGATTTCATTACTGATCTGGCTACTTTGGTCTTTTCAAGCAGCTGTAGAGATTTTTAGAAACTAGAGAACCCCTTAGGTGATGTGAAAATGCCTCTGATCTGAGATCTCTACTTGGCACTTCACTATATCACATAGGCATGTCTTCATCCATACTTGCAGTTTTAGTGGTGACTGTGGTATAAGTATACTTGAGCTAGCATATGGGCTTTTAACAGTCCAGCTTGTAGCAGCAGCAGACTTGGTAATTATCTTCTGACTGAGTATAGCAAAAACATACTATTAAAGCTTGACACCTTTTGTCTACCTGGAGGAGCAGATATTAGATTTTATTTGGGATCTGCCTATTGAAACCACTTGTTTTAATATGGCTGCTAAGTGTCTGTTACTATGTACCCATGATTCTCCTGCCTTCTTCATGGAAATTTGCAAGAAGCAAGTGGAAAACAAAAGTGTTAACGATGCTGAACAAATGCACAAGTTGTCTTAGGTTCAAACACACTTTTTCTCCTCTCTTTTTGCAGCAGATTGAATCAATTATGCAATCTTAGTTACCATTTTTATTTTTATTTTAACTTGATGTTGTCCATGATGAATTTTGTTTGTATTTTCACATGCAGCAATGCTGAAAATGGGATGAATGTTGGGATACTAGACATATTCGGATTTGAGAACTTCGCAAGAAATTCCTTTGAACAGCTGTGCATAAATATTGCTAATGAACAGATCCAGTTTTATTTCAATCAACATATCTTTGCACTTGAGCAGGTAAATTCAACTCTGATGAGGTCTAGTTGAACCAGCCATCCTGAACCATGTTCAGGAGTACATTATAAACTATAAAATGGGAATGTGATTTAAATGCAAGATAATGACATCTTTCAGTTGAAGTTTTGTAAATAATGTTGTTGGGGCCTGTAGAGTATTGCTGTGCATCATAAATGTCCTAATGATGATGTTGCTTTTACTAGTTCAATATTAAAACTGTACTGATGACTTTGTAGATGGAATATCAGAGTGAGGGAATTGATGCTACTACAGTGGAGTATGAGGACAACCGTCCACTTCTAGATATGTTCCTCCAGAAACCCGTGGGTCTCCTGTCTCTACTAGATGAAGAAAGTCGATTTCCTCAGGCAACAGACCTAACTTTAGTTGGTATGTGCAAACAAAAATTCTGGGGAATAACAAATATCTTCTGAGAGGGTGTAATGACATCTTTACTCAAGTTTTACTAGCCTAGTTGTCCTGCTGATGCTGTGCCATTTCATTTGACATTTTAAGTATATTTTTCATTATGCTTTATCATTTTTCTCTGCTTACGTGTTTTCTGTTATTTTTATATTGCAAAAGTTATCATATATATTCAGGTGTCAGGGGCTTATTGCCTTTCCAGTGTTACAAGGAAATAACCTGTGTCTTGTCCCTGTATGTGAGGTACATCAAGCAGCATTTATCCCCATTTACTGAAGGGAAGGCTGAGACATAGTAGAATCTTGTGTCTAGGACCACCCTGTGAGCAGCATTAGTGTCGAGAGTAAAATTTAGATCTCCCAGGCTCCTAGACCCATGTTTATCCAATTAGAAAATACTGCTTCACTCCAGATTATCTCATCATAAATAGAAAGTGTGTGTTATTTCTGCTGTGCCATCTGGCTGAATATTTCCCTTCCTTCATGCATATTTTACATATATTTTAGCAAATCTCGGTGCCAACTTTAAAACATGCAGTGCATGCCATGTTTAAAACTGTTGTCTTGCTTTTATTTACTAGAGCTACATTTTTCCCTGCGATATGAAACAGAGAGTTCCAGTCCTTTCAATGGAATGTGCAGCAGAAACTCAAACTGTTTGAGAAAAATAACAGCTGCCTGTTAAATTGCACAATATATGTACAAGATTTTTCACTTCTGCTAGGCTGAGTTGAAACTTGAATTTAGGTCAGATAGAATGAATGCTATGGTTTCATTCCAGTCCTCATTTGTGTACTAAAGCTGTATGCTTCCCTGTGCGTCCTATAAATCAGTTAATACTGAATATTGAACTTACACTTTCACAGAGGTACTTTCCTTGGTCCAGTGCTAATCAGTGTTACTGCTGATCTGTACATATCAGTGGAGGATCCCTCAAGGAGACGGAAAAGTGGGATATTTTGCCCTCTCCAGATGTGCCAGACAATCATTAATTCCACCACCCTCCTCCCCACCATGCCGAAATTCCAAACTTAATTTTCTTTTGTCCAGATACAAGCTTGATTAAACATTAATAGAAAGAAAAACCTAACACAAAATATTAATGGGTTCTAACATTAGAAAAACCATTTTGATAATATTTTCTGATCTACACAACATGACAGAGAATTTTATCAATTGATTCTGGCCTCAGGTCTCTAGTTGCTTGTTCAGATGAAATATAATAGCAAGTTTTACAGTATCTGCACTAATTTCATTACAAAATATTAAAGAGCATACAAAATATCACGGGGCATAAAAGACGTTTTTCTTAGAAAGTGGTGTTTCTTTTTCTGTCAGCTCTTTAGAGGCAGTCATGGGAAACAGAAGGCCTCTTTAGAAGGGGTTTTAGATAGAAGTCTCTTTTTCTGTACAAGTCCAAAGGTAAATGAGAGATGGTCCAGCCTGAAGAAATTAACATACGTTTAAAACATGATGCACAAAGCTAAATGAGTGGGGAAAGGAAGATGGGGAATCATAGAATCATAGAATCATAGAACCATTAAGGTTGGAAAAGACCTCTAAGATCATCGTGTCCAACCATCAACCCAGTA